>CM037093.1:24096151-25335411 GCA_020916435.1 Oxytropis ochrocephala
GGAAAAGTAGTAAACCAAGTAAAAGCATTTTTGTTAGAGAATTTGGAAAATATTTTAGCCTCGGGTGCTGCGTTATAGGCTAAGTCCCTGCCTCGATCAAGTAGCGAACAGCGTGTTCGGACGGTAGATTGACTAGTTTCCCAATGAATTTTGTGAACTTAGGATTTTCCAACCTCTAGGAGCAACTCGGTTGTATCCACGTAATTCGACAAAGGTGAAACAAAATTAGAGTGCAATGTAGGCCCTAAATTTAGGCCATTACACAGAGCTAGAATTGTTTCGACAAGATTGGTCAAGTGTTTTGGAGACCAAAATTGTTTTGTTGAACTTGTCACAACCACCGTCATCATTTTGACCCCTATTAACCAACACTATTTCGGGAATGGCAAGACTTTACCGCCACGAGTTGTTCGATAACAACTAGTTGTGCACGATTTATAGGAACTTCAATAGGCTATGTGTCCCGAGATTGGTGGCAGCGGTGGAGTGCAAAAGTCTACAATTCTACCCATTTGGTTGGCCAGCATTTTGTAACTTTGGTTTGTGTTCTGTATCAAAGAAGTTGAACCACAGTGCCTGTTGTTGAGTCAACATATTAACCATGTCATGATTCTTTTGTCATCCATTTCTTGCCTTATATTTATCAATTAAAGATGATGTTGTCGAAATTTGGTTGGGAAGCGTTCGACCTAAAAATACTTTCTAAGAACCATGAATTGGAGAAATTGTTGTTCCCATAGTGCTGCTTTTCTGCTGACATATTTGTTTATAGGCACGCCATCATGGCCGTTGGCATACCATATGGATAACCTCTAGGCGAGAGAGATTTTGAAATCTTGTGTCAAAATAACTCCTGACCAAAGGATTTACCATCAAAGGGCTCGTTGAAGACCCCATTATCAATGTCGAAGAAAGCGATGTTTGACATATGTGATATGTCGAAGGAGTTTTACCATATGTGATATTGCTACGATGATTGTGCAGATATGCATGGCGATTACCCTACCCAGTGTCGAAGAAGGCATAAGGGCGATTACTCCTACGGACGTTTTGCGGTGTTAGCATCACCACATGCTGCGCTTGTTCTTGTGAACTTTGTGGAATGCATATACCAAACCACGAAATGCTCATGCAAGTAATAAAATCAACACAATCGGTCCCACCAGAATCATGCAATATTGTTTACGGTGATTTTGGTAAACATGCATTGATGCGAATTATTAACTTGTGAGATCGACGGTGAATCGGGAGCATATACGTTGATTATTTACAAGATCTTGTGTAGAACACTCCTCGTGTTCTTCGTAAATCACGATGAAATGTAAAAGAAAAGAAAAAAGAAGAATTGCCTTGACGCATGATAAATCCTCAAAAAAGCGAAGCGAAAGATAAAAGAAAATAAAAGTTTAAAGTAAGCTTAAATTGCATAAAAGTGTAAAAAAGTGGTGCAGCAGATCCATACATTCGCTTATGTTGCTCGGGAGTTTTCTCTATCATTTGGAATTTTGAGCGTAAGAATCGGTATGTTGGGATTGTGACTGTTTTCCTTCTTAGGAAAAACTATATACACACTAAGGAGAGGAAATAATGCGCTACTTGCAGTTATCGTTTAAAATTTAAACTAGAGCAGCTAATTCTTCGATAGCTTGATCACCAAGAAGTCTTGACTGACCACGGCCTGAAACAACTTCCTTGGCGTCATCTTACGAACCTAGGTTTGCCATTGCTCTTAGCTTCGTCTTTATGTAAAATGTACCCTTTCACAGCTTTCAAACCTATTACTTCCCTTGATTTATCGAGAAGCGCTTTGACATACCCTCTTAGTGTCGAAGGTTCAAATTATCCCCTTTAAAGCAAAGGGTCAAACAGCGTTATTTGCATTTATTTAGCTTGTGAAAATACGGACTAATAGTACTACCATGAAACTATGCAACATGTTTGGTGGCGAGGCCTCTGTATTCTGATGGCCCGAGGTTTGAATCTTCTTTGTCTACTTGTTGATATGCAGAAGGCCTCTCTAATACAACTACATCCCATTTGCTTTATTTGTTGGCTATCATGTATTAGGTTCATTCTCTCCTTCTTAGATAGAATGAGGTTTTAATTTTTAACTTTTCATTTATGTTTAATTGTGCTCAAAATCATAGGATAAATACTTCCACTTAATAGAAGGTTTGAATTTTTCATTTATTTTCTTCAACATAAATTATTTAATTAAACTATTCAAACAATATTTTTAATGGATCTGGATTTTTGTTTGCATGATTTTATTGCAATTACGATGCCAACATTTTTATTTATTAAAATCGAGAAAATAAAGTTTAAATTATATTGAGTTGAATAGTAGGATTTCACATTATTTCATTTTACATGGGCCTCACGTCGAGAATTCACTTTAGGCCTCCATAATTGTTGGGCTCAGCTCTTAGTTTTTTTGGTACCCCCACACCATCCTATCTACCCCACATACCATGCGAAAAGACCACAATACCCTTAAAACTTTACAAAATCACAACATATACTATTTGACACATATATTGATTAGACAAGTTCCAATCATATATACCTCCACAAACTTAAATATGACATACCCTAGTTTTTGCCGCCATCGTATATACTTCAAATTTGAGCTATATACAAGTGGTTCATTTTAGAACCATCGTATTTACATCAATTGCCAGAGATATATACGGCACTTTCAAAATAGTGAGTTGTATTTCACGTTGCTTAATACCTATATCGATTGCAGTCGTATATACACTCCTTCTAAGGTATATACGATTTGTTATTATTTTTACTTTTTTTCTTTTTTTGCAGTGTCTACCGTGGTACCATGGTCGGAGTAGCGGAGGAAGGCATCGTCGTCTCTGTGGCTCCTCGCGATGCGCTAGAGGAGACCCAGGTGGCGAGCATGCCGGCGCGGCTGCCGGGTGCCATGCAGCGAGGCGAGCTCGGCTAGAGTATCACCAACAACCTCATTATCGGGGAGACTATCAGAGCCTCAAAATCACCAACAACCTCGGTATTGTGGCGGTATCATCGCGGCCTCAATATCGAGGCGGGACTCGTGCCAGCGAGGCCGGTTAGCGAGCTTTGAGGCGGATATGTCGTCGAGGCAGTCTAAGTCGAGCCTCGGCCTCGGGAGGATCGGGGGCATCTTCGGGAGGATTAGCGGCATCCTACATTCGCGATTTAGCGGATCATATACGCTCTTCTCGCCCAAATAAGTTGAATTTATTGCTTACATAGGTTATAGCCTTAATTTATTGCTGCATGATAACTATCATTTATGATGGTTATTACTTATTTTCTAAAGCTTGATTTTAGATGAATTAGCTAGTATGTTGTGTGAATTATTGTGTAATTAAGTGTTTAGACTAAGAATAAAGGTGCGAATTGAATTGGTTTGAATTGGACATATTTATGCCCTTTTTCCTTTTAATTGTGTTTTGTTTAAGTCTTTCATGACAACGAGTGTGTGCGCAATAGTGAAATTGCTCTAGATGAGAGAGAAAGCTCAGGGAATTGCGGAAAACACGGAAAACAAGGAAAGGACAGGTGTCAGAGCTGTATGGCACGGAAAGATATGACCTAATGTGGATTTCTCACAATTGCCCTTTAACCTAGGACGCATTTCCCAAAAAGAGATCATTTTAGGGTTGCGTGTGTAAGGAGACACTATATAAGCAAGTTTCTATTCCTCATTAAGGAGGTTCTGTCGTCAGAGGGAAGTTTAGAGATAGCTGCTAGCTGTAGCATGCAAGTTCATCGACCATTTTCATTCTTTGAGGCGATTCTTTGCGGCATCACTGGAATTACATTTCTCTTGGTGGATTTCTACTTAGAGAAAGTGGACCGGATCTCCATTGTCACCATTGGAGCTCCTTTGTTGTTCTCTCTTTATAGTATCATTTCTTACCTTGAAATTTGTAATATGACTTCCAGCTCTTTTGTTTAAGTTATTTTCCATGTTTTGTAAGCTCAATATGAGCTAAATACTCATAGTTGAGATCTTTGGATCCGATGTAGTTAGATTTATTATGTGATTAATGAAGTATGTTTAATGTTGTGCATTTTATCTTGTGTGTGACAATATTTCCATTTTAGAGTAGGATTGGCCGTCTATTCTAAATAACATTTCTAAATTCAGAGAGGGTTTGTAAATTAATCTCACAAGGTAATATGGGTAGTGGCATTAACGAGAGATCTTGATGTTCATTTCTTAACCCTAGAGATAGGAGAGCATAACTCATAAGGTGAATCTCTTAGGTGCTAAGCGACCTAGGAGGTACTTCTTTAGGGTTTAGAGATAAACTCTTGCAAGGAAACCTAGTAGGAAGTATTCGAGAGGAGGCTGTCGAACTGACACATCAGTATATGCGTGTTTCTATGGATGAGGCTCGTATTAATACTCGTGGGGTAGGGGATATTTTTGGGGGAGGTAAAAAAACCAATACCGTTTTGTTGTTCTCATCTCTGCAAATCCATAACCTCTCATCTCCATTCCCACTTCTTCACCCACAATGGAATGAGGTATAGCACCATAATACCTTCAAAGTTTTCAAACATTGTAAAACTTTATGGAAGTTATGTTCCACACATTATGAATGACCCAAAAATTAACCTTTGAAGACTTGTTATCAACAAAGCGGAAATATGACATCCAGAAGTTCTCGTTTGTCAAGAGTATTTTGGGAGGAAAAAATGAATTAGCTTGTGAGAGCGCATTAATAAAAACAAGTTGCAAATAGTAATCCCTTTACTTTTGATGCATGTATTGCTTTTAGGGTGTTGCTTTTCCCACGCCCACTCTACTCAAAAACACACCCCGTAAGGGTGTGAAATGACAAAAGACCGGTCAGCGTCTTTTTTAAGAAATTTCACGTGTTCGAACGGGCCTTGAAACAGTTTGAATGACATCGTTCGAGTGTGTTAAAGTTTGACTTCACACCCTCTGTAATGCGTAATTTCACTGTTCGAATGAGGTCACTCGAACTTTGCTCGCGTGACCTTGTTCGAACTCGTTCGAGCGACATCGTTCGCGTGAGTTAAATATTGACTTCACACCTCTTGTGCGTAATTTCACTGTTGAGCGAGGTCATTCGAGCGTGTTGAACAAGGTCGTTGAGCGATCGTTAAACACGTCTCTCATGACGTTTCACGAGGTTATTTTGGAATAAAGTTTGTTAAGGGGTGTGAAAGAGTAGGAGGAGGAGTGGGAAAAGCAAAACCCAGCTTTTATGCATGTTTCTTAGTTTTGGGCCTAGACTTGATATGGTGGAGAAAGTTTGCATTTTGAGTTGGAAAATTCTTTTGACACCTCCTTTTCTTCTTTTGCACTTCACTCACTCAATCGGTATCTTTATATCGGTGGCGAAATTTGCTAGTCAATATCTGAATCACAGAGTGTATGGGGCAACCGCAAAAAGAAAACAAGAGTGACAAGCGGGAAAAAATTAGATTTTAAAGCGGGGAAAATTTTTAGGCAAACTAATGTGGATATGGTCATGGATATTATCATTTTTCCCTTTTTACTAGATTTATCATTTTCCTAGATATATCATATATATACGTCTTATAGAAGTCTTATATATTGCACCATTATTATTATTATTATTATTATTATTATTATTATTATTATTATTACTAATATGTAACCCGTGCGATGTGCGGGAATACAACTTCACCTTAAATTTTATTAAAATGGAATTGCTTTAAAATAATATATTAACAAAAAGACTTAACTAATGAAAAGTGTATGTAATTATAATCGAATACGATAGTGCTTTAAAATATGAAATCATTGTTGTTCTCAATTCAATTACATCATCCGATTTTCATCATCAATGTACACCAAATTAGTGATTTGGTTTCATTTAAGGTGATGTGTGCTCAAAGTGATGAGGTATGCCAAATAAACACTCACTGTTATTGCCACTTAAGACGTGCATTAAATGCCTTTTCATACGAAATGCTCTTAGCGACATATCTAGTATTTTGAACTTTAAACATCATATTTTCTTTGTTTTATTAATAGATTTTATGATATTTTATATATTATGATGGTTCGTTTCCCACATAATACTTATATATTGAAAAAAAAATGTCTAACTTCATAATTTATACTAACCCATAATTCCTATTATAAAATATATTGATACATGTCAAACATGTATCTCCTTATGATGTATTTTGGTCTTATTATATTTAATTATTATTTATAACTTTTTTGTTTTCACTCACAATAGAGAAAAACTCTTTCTCCCCCGACAGCTTTTTTTATTTTAAAGAAAATACCTTATTGTCATGACTTGGACCTTATGATCATCATTTTCATTCGAAAAAAAGTATTAACATGCTCTTATATAAACTTTTTTCCTAAGTATTATTATAGTTTTCGTGACTTTCTTTCCTAACATTTATCATTATTTATTTTTCATCAAAAAAAATATAAACTTTCCCAATACCATGTATCTATTTACAAAATTTAATAGAATTGTTATCTTTTTTTGTTCTTTCTCCCTAGAACACAACTACTAAAGTTCAAAGTTCTATCACAGTAATCTCATGCATGACATCCATCAAATTAGTCATAACAATCATAATTTTTCATCCAAAAAAATTAAAAAAAAATAAGTTGTCATGGGTTCTCCGAAGTAAAGAGATCGAGGTCCATTACCTTACCTGTGGATTTTCAGCATGATAGAAGTTGTATTTTCTTATTTATTATGAACATGAAGTGAATTCATTAAAAAGAAATTGTTTGCAAATAAAACAGTCTATTACCTTACCTTAAAAACTTTCACTATATAGGGTCTTGAGGTGGAATATCGATTATTAGTACACTAAAGGCAAACTACCTATATACATTCTTCCTTTCTTCTTTTTCTTCATAAACAATAGAATAAATAATATGTCAACAAAAAAGCAAGTGAAAGAAACACATGAAAATATTTTCAATAGTTAAATAATTTGGTGTAGAAAATAATATAATTAATAAATTAATAAATAAAATAAGTAAAGAAAATTGCATTCATTTTGGCGATGTTTGATAACAATAAATCATTTTTATTGATTTAAATTTAGCATATGTATAATTAATATTATGAAGAATAATTACAAATATAAAGATACAATTAGTGCATATTAGTAACCTAACGAATGAGTCAAAAAAAACTTAAGTTATCCGTTTGAAAAATCAGTTTGAATCTAATATATGGATATAGACAATCAAAATAAATAAAATTAAATTTATATTTGGATTGGAAAAGAAATCTAATTTTTTTAGTCTACTTAAATGAAATGACACTTAAACACCGTGCACACACCCTATGTCACTGAAATTGCCAAGGCTACCAAGAGTGAAGGATAAAAAAAAATTAATTTAAATTATCATGAGAAAAATAATAATTTGAATGTGAAGCAATTATATTTTAATTTTCCATAAACTTAACATAGTTATTGCAAAAAGTTTGTCATTATCAGGGATTTTCAATGTTAAATTTGGTCATTTATTGTAACATCCCTAATTTCGTTAATTTCAAATTAGGAAATTAACGAATTATTTATTACTCGAATAGGTAATAAATCAAGTCACGGATATGATGTTGTTACTAAAGCAATTTATAATTGCTAGAGAAAATAATTTAAATGCATAACTGAGTGGAAATTAGTACTCTAAGGGTATTTTAGTATTTATACCACTCACCCAAAATGAAATCCAAGACTCAAAAATATCCAAACACTCTCTCATTCCTCACTTAAGTGAATAAAGAAAAGGTAAAGTTAGAGAGAGAGAGAGTGGGAGCGGATAAGAAAGACGAGAAATAAAAAAAAAGGAGCAGAGAAACTGAGAGAGAGAAGAGCGAGAAGCAGAGAGAGAAGAAAGAAGGAAGGTGGCGATGGAGGGAGAAAGAATTTGGGCAAGATCTCTCTCGATTGAACTCGAGGTAAGAGGGCTTTATAGCTCGTTTTCTTCCATTTTCTTCCTCTATCTATTGATACCAATTTCACACCTAATTTCTTCTCTAACTCAAATCACCATTGTTGAACCTTAGAGCTCAAAGTGGAGAAAAATCGAAATTGGAGCTTAATAGCGAGAAAAGAAGCTCTATAAGCGATGTGGGAGTAATGGGTACTAGTTTTATGGTAGATTGGAGTTGATTGAGGTCATAGAAGAAGGAGGGCTGTTGGGATTCGGTTTTGGGGCTGATTTCGTGGCGTGGGAGCAGATTCGGGGCGGATTTCGTGAAGTTTGGAATCGTGAGCTTGGAAAGATTTCGGTTTTGTGTGATTTTCATCATCACGAGGGCGTTAGGAATTTTAAAATGTGTTTATGTGTTATGTTTAAATGATTTTTGAAATTTGGAGTTTAAGTAAATTTCGAGTCAAAGCGATATTTACTTGAAAATTACAGCGTAGTGGAAATTGAGAAAGAAACCATATGATTTTGAATGTTTGGTTTAAAGAGTTTTGAAATTCGGGTTTCGTTAATTTTGAGTCAAAAATCGTTTGTCGGAAAGATTACGTTTTCGATTAAATTGTCATTTTATATCTTGATATGTGAATTTGAATTGGATTTGGGATATATGTTGAGCTGGGAATATATGCGGGTGGTTTCTGAGGTAATTATTGTATTTTGGAATGTCAGTATTCTGGAGGAAACTCTGCGAAATTTTGTTGGCAATTTTATGCCAATTCAAAGTGATTTTGAAATAACGGTTAATGATTTGAATATTTGAAAAACAGTAAAACTTAGAGTATCGTGTGGGAACAATTGTTTTAAGAACAAAAATTGGTTTTACGAATTTGGTTATGAAGGTTCATAAGAAGAAATGTATGATATGGATTTATATCATAGAGTAAAATTATATACGATATATTTATATATATATATATATATATATTATGTATAGTCAGGTGACGACCCACCGGTTAGCATACTAGGAGGAGGTCATGGGCCTAAACCTAGACCTTGGCGATAGAGTTCAGGATTAGCGGGATGTGCGATCGGTGTTATGCTAAAGAAAATTAATGTCTTGTCTTAGGGATTAGCGGATATGCGATCGGTATGGTACAATTGTTTTGGCGTTATGAATACCTTTATTTCACAGGGATTAGCGGGTGTGCGATCGGTATTGTGCAATTAGTGCGTGCATGGTTTATTTATTAAATCAAGAAATTAATTAATGTTTTATAAATGGACCGAGTGATAGGTAAGAAGTCACGGTAAGACTCAACTGAGACAAGTTGTCTCACCTACAAATGTTGTTGTTTTTGAGAGAAGCAGGGGAAAGAAGATCCTTTATGGCTCGAGTGGATGGAGTGCTCGAAGTAAATTGAAGATGTAGTTCTTCTAGTTTTACTTATGTTTACCCTTGTTATCTTTGTATTCGATTTATATAACTTGAATTTATTCTAAGTTATGTATCGTTTCAGCTATTCTTGTAAAGATTGTAAATCTAAGCGAAATGTATCTACGATGTATGCTAAATAGGTACACTTTAGTATTTCTATTAGATAGAAATATGAGGTGTTACATTTTAGTATCGAGGCGGTTCGAGCTATAAATCGGACGTAGAGACCTTGTGGTCAAAAGGTTAGATCGAGTCGGCAGGGACTTAGACAATTAAATGTCGAGAACCTTTCGGTATATTATGTGAAGTATTGAGTCGGGGATGCACTCAATGTTTCATGTGATTCACGAGAATGATGATGATTAGTTGCCTCGGCCGAAAATGTCAAACCCTAAACCTTAGGAATTACGGCCTTCTCGGTTGATCGAGCACGCGGCGAAAGCAAAGGGCTACGATTGGTGTTACGAAGAAAGGCGTGGGCGAATGTTCAATCGATGAACGAGTGCAATTGTGGAATTGCGGTGGAAGTTATCGTAGGTCTGCGAGGAACTACAATTAAGAAAAAGCCTTTGGTTTGTAACAATAATGTGATATCGTAAGATCTGTTAAGATTAATGAGCACCCGAGATCGACCGTGATTAGTCGAGTCTAGCGATTATGGAAAATATTGTTCCATAGTTAAATTTACGTTGTGGTTAGAGTAAACCCCAACTTAGATCGCGATTAGAATCATTCTCAGGATAAGCGCAAGTCTTGACTGATTTCTTTTCCTCGAGACCATATTTGGAAATGCTATGAAGGCGATACATTAAGTTGTAATGGAATCTTCGTATTGGTTCTGAGAACCAAATCTTGATGGAGTTAGTTTAGATTACGGTTTTGAACCAAGTCCCGATGAAGATGAAATCGGTAGGTGACTTTGATGGTGACATGTCTTTGGGATTCAAACATTTTCCGCTTATGGCAATATTTGAGAAAGAGTGATCATTTATTGAAAGACTGCACCTATATTGGATTATATTGTTAAACTTTTAGATGAGAATTTGAGGATCATCTTTTCAATCTATTCACGAAAACTTGTTTCCAATCGAGTTATGCAATGGGCGTGGCGGTAGATAGGTGGATGGCACTCATGGGCCGTTATTTTCTTCTAGAAATGATTGCGATAAGGAACATGAGATGTCACATGTGAGGAAAATATATTGAGTGATTGATGTATATTATGTGGAAGCTAGTCTCGGTTGTGAGAAATTTTCGATAGTTCACCAACTTATTTGATTCATAACTTCTAATCCGGAACTCGAATTTTATGTTAGGGATGCGTTGGAAAGCTAACGAAAATGTCTACACATCTGAGTAGATTGTGAACTAATTGTTCCGTTGTATTCTGAAGTATACTTCTACCTTACCTAAGTGGTTGTAGGCCATAAACTTCAATTGAGGCTTGGGAAGTTGAAAGAGGATTTCGATCGTTAGAATGGATTCTAGATCTTAGGTTGAGGCATTTCACTAGTGTACTACAAAGTAGAACTTTCAATTACTTAAAGTATTGAAAGTGTTGTTGTCCTCTGAGGAAGGTTGAATCAGCGGAGTGTTAAATGCACTTACTTCTCGTTAGGCAAGACACGTTCCTTACCAAATGGATACTTTAGGGCTATAGTTATGTTTGGAGGTTTTTGTAGAGTTTGGAGGTTGTGGGACCAAAGGAATAAGTAACATAGTGAGAATTGTTCTCGGAATCAACGTTGGAAGCATTATTTTGTGCGTTTAACTCAGTGGAAGAATCCTTCTATTTTGATTATTTCTTGGATGTTATAATAACTAACTCAACTCCGTGATGAATCCAAACATAAACATTCGCTAAGAGTAAGTCTACTTAGCTAGTAAAGCGGTTATGTATCAAGCGAGGATCTATGTTGTTAGATTCTCTTATGCTTGAGTAATTGAGTATTAGACTCCATTCAAAGAGAATGGTTGACTTTAGAAAAGTCGTTTGACATATGATCCATACCTTAGCTAATGATCTTAAGGACCATGATAATGAAATTTGCTTTGAAGTATGTAATAAGTTATATGAAAGCGTATGGTGCGGCAAATTTGAAGGAAATGCGGGGAATGTTTGTGATACTTTAGCGAAGCTTTAGCTATAGATAATGTAACTTATGGCGATGCTATTCCAAAGCAGATCAATCAAGAAATGTTGCTTTGCATGGAAGATAGTTGGTTCGGCTCTCACTGCGTCTATTCAATGAAACAAAGTCGAGGGCTTTGACCGTAATCCATCCGCAATGCATGAGATTTTCGGTTCATAAGCTACATTAGCAACTCTTATCGTTATCGATTACTCACGGTTAATGATTCTTGAGTTAGTAACATTTGTATAATATTATTAATCGTCCCTAATCCAAATAATATTTTGATATTTGAGATGGGTGCATCCTTGTATCACTATTGTTGATGGAATCAAGTGAATGAATAGTAGATTTGATTCAAGGAATGGTTGGTTGGAATAGTCATCGACTTATAGGTTCGGAAAAGCCATACATGTATGCAGAAACTATCGGTTAGGAATTGAGTTTGAAGAATGAGTCACGAGGTGAAGATATGTCTTATTAGTATGTCGGGTTAGCAAAGAAACAAACTCCTATGGGTAAGTGGGAAAATTATTTCATATCCAAATGTTTTCAAGAAAATTTTTACAAAGCCGTTACCCATCGGTGAGATAGTCATGAGCTTCGAGTGGTAGTGAGTTTAACTTAGAAGTTCTAATAATCGAGTATCCCATAAAATCGGAGCGTGATGCCCTCAGTTTAATACAAGTTGGGGTGTTAGGGTGACATGTTGAAAGGAAAGATGGGAGCGAGGAGATCGGGTATGGATTACTTGGATGGACAAAGTTACTATTAGGAATAAGTATCCTTGCCAAGTATAGATGATTTGCGTAATCGACTTGAGGTCTGTGATGTTTTCAAAGATTAGTCTAAGGTCGGGTTATCTTTAATTAAAAGTTAGGGTTTTAGTTGCTCAGAAACTGACTTTCCATACTAGATATGGACATTACGAGTGAGTAGTGATGCCTTGGCCTAACCAATTCTCCTATGGTATTCATGGATTACATGAAGCGAGTTTTTCACCCGTGCTTAGACTAGTTGTTGAAATTCTCGCGATAACATTTTGGTGTACACTAAGATCTTTGTGAATCGTGATTTACATCTCTGCGTTGTTCTGAATATACTCTCGAGGAGGAAAGGGATAGGCTAAACCACAGAAGTATGAATTATGAGTGTCTGCGGTAAAATTTGGGAACTTGTGAGATCCGATCGAGTGTCAATAGATTTCAATAAAGGAGAAACATGTGGTATCCCGATCTAGTGTATTTGTGGATTCTAGTAAAAAGTGAAATTTGTAGTGAATTGGGAAGTTGTCGTCTTGACTACAAAAGTAAGGAGTTTTGAGGCTGATTGATTTGTATGGTAGGTTGCCGAACATCCTCACAATAGTTCTTCCACTCATTCGGTTAACTTGTAAAGGTCGGCCATTTGAATGGGATTTCGATTGTGAGGAATATTTCTAGAGTTGTAAGAGGATTGACTTACATTTCAATTCTCATTCTTACGAATCAAATCCTTGAGTTTTAAAATTTCTGATTATGCCTTAGGAAGGGTTTAGTATGTGTTTGATCTTTGAATCAACAAGAGGTAGTTGTGCATCCATGTAAGAGAAGCCTTATGAGGAGAATTGTCTAACTCATGATTAGTAATGGGCAAATTTCGTGTATATAGTGGCGAAGATAGCTGCGAGTCGACAAAAGGGTTACGTTGACAAAGGAAGTAGACCACTAGAGGTTGGATCGGATAATCTGTATTATAAGAATTTTCGTCAGCCGTTGAGTTAGAAGGATTGATCTTTGACTAATTCGTCATTTAGCCATATCCAAGTCATATCTTAGGTTATGGAGAGAAAATGCTCTGGCGAGAACAATTACAATTGTTTAAGGAGTTTGTAATCATTTTTTCGGTTCGAGGGAAGCTATGTAGAATTGGAGGGCGATATGCGGATTAGATATCAGTATATATTCTCTTGAAGTATGTTTGTCAAATTTTGAGGACAAAATTTTTTCAAGTTGGGGTGATTGTAACATCCACTAATTTCGTTAATTTCAAATTAGGAAATTAACGAATTATTTATACTCGAATAGGTAATAAATCAAGTCACGGATATGAGGTTGTTACTAAAGCAATTTATAATTGCTAGAAAATAATTTAAATGCATAAGCTGAGTGGAAATTAGTACTCTAAGGGTATTTTAGTATTTATACCACTCACCAAAATGAAATCCAAGACCCAAAAATATCCAAACACTCTCTCATTCCTCACTTAAGTGAATAAAGAAAAGGTAAAGTTAGAGAGAGAGAGAGTGGGGAGCGGATAAGAAAGAAAGAAATAAAAAAAGGAGCAGAGAAGGCAGAGAGAGAGAGCGAGAGAAACCGAGAGAAGAAAGAAAGAAGGAAGGTGGCGATGGAGGGAGAAAGAATTTGGGCAAGATCTCTCTCGATTGAACTCGAGGTGGGGCTTTATAGCTCGTTTTCTTCCATTTTCTTCCTCTATCTATTGATACCAATTTCACACCTAATTTCTTCTCTAACTCAAATCACCATTGTTGAACCTTAGAGCTCAAAGTGGAGAAAAATCGAAATTGGAGCTTAATAGCGAGAAAGAAGCTCTATAAGCGATGTGGGAGTAATGGGTACTAGTTTTATGGCGATTAGAGTTGATTGAGGTCATAGAAGAAGGAGGGCTGTTGGGATTCGGTTTTGGGGCTGATTTGCGTGGCGTGGAGCAGTTCGGAGCGGATTCGTGAAGTTTCCGGAATCGTGAGCCGGAAGATTTCGGTTTTGTGTGATTTTCATCACCACGAGGTGAGTTTTACTCACGTTAGGGAATTTTAAAATGTGTTTATGTGTTATGTTTAAATGATTTTTGAAATTTGGAGTTTTCGTAAATTTTCGAGTCAAAGCGATATTTTTACGAAAATTACAGCGTAGTGGAAATTGAGAAAGAAACCATATGATTTTGAATGCTTGGTTTAAAGAGTTTTGAAATTAGGGTTTCGTTAATTTTTGAGTCAAAAATCGTTTGTCGGAAAGATTACGTTTTCGGTTAAATTGTCATTTTATATCTTGATATGTGGTGAATGAATTTAGGATATATGTTGAAATGGAATATATATGCGGGTGGTTTCTGAGTAATTATTGTATTTTGGAATGTCCAGTATTACGGAGGAAACTCTGCTTAGAAATTTTGTTGGCAATTTTATGCCAATTCAAAGTGATTTTGAAATAACGGTTAATGATTTGAATATTTGAAAAGCAAGTAAAACTTAGAGTATCGTGTGGGAACAATTGTTTTAAGAACAAAAATTGGTTTTACGAATTTGGTTATTGAGTTCATAAGAAGAAGCGTATGATATGGATTTATATCATAGAAGTAAAATTATATACGATATATTTATATATATATATATTATGTATAGTGCAGGTGGCGACCCACCGGTTAGCATACTAGGAGGGGAGGTCATGGGCCCTAAACCTAGACCTTCAGCGATAGGGTTCGCCGGGATTAGCGGATGTGCGATCGGTGTTATGCTAAAGAGAATTAATGTCTTGTGCAGGGATTAGCGGATGTGCGATCGGTATGGTACAATTGTTTTGGCGTTATGAATGCCTTTGCGACGGGATTAGCGGTGTGCGATCGGTATTGTGCAATTAGTGCGTGCATGGTTTATTTATTAAATCAAGAAATTAATTAATGTTTTATAAATGGATCGAGTGATAGGTAAGGGTCACGGTAAGACTCTTTGAGACAAGTTGTCTCACCCTACAAATGTTGTTGTTTTTCGAGAGAAAGCAGGGAAAGAAGATCCTTTATGGCTCAAAGTGGATGGAGTGCTCGAGAAGGAAATTGAAGATGTAGTTCTTCTAGTTTTACTTATGTTTACCCTTGTTATCTTTGTATTCGATTTATATAACTTGAATTTATTCTAAGTTATGTATCGTTTCCGCTATTCTTGTAAAGATTGTAAATCTAAGCAGGAAATGTATCTCTGATGTATGCTAAATAGGTACACTTTAGTATTTCTATTAGATAGAAATATGAGGTGTTACATTTATGGTCTAAACTTTGAAGATAGACCACTGTTTTTAGATGCCTTTTGATATGGTCACTTTTCATCCATTTCCATAATACTCCAAGCGAAGAACATAACCTATTAAGTCTGTTATTTTTTAAATTTTATGTTTGATAACATTGGATCAAATTCATCATCAAAGATTGATCATCAATTGACATTTATAGAATAGTTAAAATAAAACAAATTAACAACAAATAAGGCAAATTCATCAATAAAGCTGTTTAGAAAATTTAAGTGGTTGTCAAAGCAGTTAATCACCATAAATGCATTTCTCAACATCAAAATAGAGAGAGATTAAAAGACCTCAAGTAGGTAGCTCAGTTGGCGAGCTAAGGGATACCGAAGGAGTGCACCAAATGAGTGCAAGAAGGAGGTCGGGAGGTCAACTCAGAAACTAACATTTCCACTTTGCTAACAATTGTCTATCTAAAAAAGCAGAGAGAGACTAAAGACAGTTAAAAAAACCATAAAACACAACTTGATATCTTTCCTCAATCACTTTGTATAGGAAAATCCCTTTTAAGTGGATCAAATTCCTTAGAATCCGTTGACAATTGAATTCCCTTTTTTGACCACATTTTTAACAGCAATACAATTACACCTTGCATAGAGAAAGACACTATAATTTATCCAAAACATTCTCATGATGAGCAAGAGGGTGAAAGCTGGGAAACCACTACAAAGTGAAAGAAGTTCCTCTTCCTAGCCATGTTTGCATCTAGGTTCAATTATATGAAAAGTTAAAGAAGTTTCATTCCTTAATTAGTAAAAATTAAAAAAGCTTGAACGTAGTTCTAAAGCGATCAGATAATAACTATAAGATAAGACCATCTAATATGAAACCATCCAATAAAGATATATATAGTTTATTGAAGTATAAATGAAACAAATAAAAATAAGAGATTTCAAGAAAGAAAGAAAGAAAATAATCCAAACTACACTTGATAGCCTCCAAAATGGCTCACAAATAACTCAAACTACACTTGGTTGATAGCCTCCAAAAGTGGCTCACAAAAGAAATGATACTTGTACTCTTGTAGTATAATTTAAAATCACCCAAAGTAAAAACTAAGATAAAAAGTAAGCCAACATAACTAAGTTTAGGTTAACATTTTCCCTCAATGAAAAATAAAATAATATGCATCTAATTATCTAGTCTTTTGTGCCTGCAAATATCTATCTATCTATCTATCTATATATATATATATATATATATATATATATATCCACTAATTTTGATTATTATTTTCTCTATAAACCATTAACTTTTCTTGAAAAGTGAAACTTTATTAGAAAATAACAATAAATTATAAAATAAGAAAAAATTAAAATAGAAATTATATAAAATATAAAAATTATATTAAATATCAATAACTACATGTTTAGAATATGATGGTTCATCCTTCGCATATTAAGACTTTGATTCCAATCAAAATAAAATTTCCAAATTCAATCAAAGGCAATGCCCTCTTTGTTTCTGATATATATATATATATATATATATATATATATATATATATATATATATATATATATATATATATATATATATATATATATATATATATATATATATATATATATATATATATATATATATATATATATATATATATATATATATATATATATATATATATATATATATATATAGGGGACGACTGACGGAGTAAGAACACTTGGTTAAAATGCGAGCGTGAGAACATTTAATTACAATCGTTGGATTAAAATTAACGACTCAGATTCTATCATTAATTACAAGATCTCTCGTGATCTTTAATTAAAAGGAAACAATTATACGAGATCTTGTAATTAATGTGCGAATCGAGCCGTTAATTTTAATCCAATGATTGTAATTAAATGTTCTCACGTTCTCATTTATAATAAAGTGTTACTCATTTAAAGTAAATCACTATATATATATATATATATATATATATATATATATATATATATATATATATATATATAGGCACTTTAAAATCTTTTCATGACCATAAATTAGTAAAATTATTACTTCCTTTAAATTTGTCCTCGCCTCATCTAATTATATTGAGTTTATGCTGAATCAAAAATTGAAGTACCATTCGCCAATGCAATTTGAAGACCTTCTCAACCAATCGTCACTACTGCTCTGAAACTCTTAACATGAAAACATGCATCTCATATCATGACATACAACCCCTGGTGAAAACAAAACAAAAATTTACACTCAAAATGAATTCAAATCCAGAATGATATCTGTGTAGTAAATATGATATATATATCATGATTAAACTAAGCATAATGTGTCTTTGTTTGCATTTATGTCATTTATTTTAATCATGATTATTGCCATTAGTTTGCGGTTATTTATTGACCACTCAAATGCTTAATTGGTAAATGGCATAAATGCATACAAAGACACGTTATGCTTGATTTTGTCTCTCAAAATTCAAAATTTATTTGAAGGGCCTTTTAGTATGAGTTAATCTTTGTATTAAAAGGCATTTTAAAATTCAAAAGGTTTTCATATTTGCTAGAATCCACGTGTCATATGAGGTGGTTATATTTTTACATCTTTGGCGTTAATGTTAGTGCGCCTCGTGGATGATGGTGAGCGAATGACACCTAAGATTTTTGGCATTTAGATACCTATATAAATGTATAATTAATAGTTTATTTTTTTGACAAGGTATTTTTTTATTATTATTATTATTATTATTATTATTATTATTATTATTATTATTATTATTATTATTATTATTATTATTATTATAAAAGTTGTGATTGCTTTCAGTTGTTATCATTATATCTTCAATCAGAAAAAAAAAAAAAAGGAATATATGCTAAAAATTTCCACAACTAGTGGGTGACTAGATAGCCAAGTACTATCGACCAGCTTCTTTTAATATGAATCACATGAAGATAACCATGAAGTTTTATATTCTAGAAGAACAACCCCTCTCAAAAGTATACACATTTATGAATCATGGTTTGGTTGATTGCAATAGAATTTAAAATAACAAATATCAATATTAATGGCGCATAATTTGTTAGTTAAATATGTATTGAAAATTTTGGTTTCAATAACTAAATATTATATATATATATATATATATATATATATATATATATATATATATATATATATATATATATATTCTGTTTTTTTATGTGATGTAACAAGTACATTTTTACCAAAATTTCAGGTAGTCTTAAAAAATCAGGTGCTTTTGAACAGAATACAATATTTACTTTGCATTGTTTAATTTCATTACTTAATTATGAGTTTGGAGAAAAATAATATTAAGAAATGTTTGCTTTTGCCACCACACTATATATATTTAAGTAAATAGGGGTTTGCCTATAAATTGAGAAGGTATTATTATTTGACAAGTAATCGTGTTTTTCATCTGTGATGCAGCCATATTATAAGTTGATGTTTACTTCCTTTCCCAATCTCTCCAAGAGTCGCATACATTTTTTTTAATGATAAACACTTGAATTAATATGTTAAACAAGTGTTATTTCCCTTATGTCTAATTCTACATGAATTCTTTTACTTTTATTCAATTGCATATTACAAATCTATTTACTAACACTATATTAATCTAAATATTGGTCATTCGCGATTAATATTCTTGTTTACTAAAGTAATTCCTTATTTAATCATTCAAAAAATTTAAACTCAAGAAAAGTGCAAAGCAAAAAAAGGTTGAATAGTTGGAAGACTAAATTAAAATTTGGTTATTCAATGATTATAGTCTCTATTATCTTATAGGTCCACTAATTAATATAATTGTAGTACAATCATTGATCAGTTAATTGATTTATTAACATGCAAATGGTGGTCAATCCTAACCATGTGATAAAATAACTAGGACAAATTAATTGAAATAAAAAAAAATGATTTCAAATAAGAAATTAGAACATAAAAGGTTTTCAAACATTCAAGATCTACCTAAACCTTAAAAGATGATATAGTTATCCAAAATCATGAAGAACAATAAAATAAAAATAGAAGTCGTGAAATATGGAGAAAAGAATAACCCAACAAGGTAGAGAAATTTTTGTCCACTCCATGGCTCTCTCACTGTGCCAATAGCTTTCACTGAATTCTTTCTTCTCTCACTCTGATTACCGTCAATCTTTCTCTTTTGTCGATTCATGTGTTGCTTCTTCCTTCCTTCTGTTGCAGTGACCTAATTTAATACTCCCCCGTTCCAAATTAATGTCATTAATTTGCGTAAGTTAAGTGCCAAAATACTTCTCTTTCTAGCATTAATTATTTGCAAATTTTTATATAAAAGGGAAGCTGGAGCAGAATATTTTATATCTTGGAGTCAAAAGACTGATAAATATAAAAATGTATATTTATAAAATGTTGGCAAATTGTACAATAGATTTAAAAAGTACAGTTGTTTGAGACAAAACTAAAATGCTAGATATACCTAAGTTGTGGAACGGGGAGAGTATTACCAACCAAGTCTTTTGTATTTTTTTCAAAATGAATTATCGGCCCATTCCTACTCAGTCATTAATTCATTCATTTTGCTTTCATTGGCCGATGAATTTCACTTGGCAGAGAAAGGACTAAATCAAGTGAGTGGTTTATATACTTGTTGATGATCGATTGCTCTAAAATAACTCAAAAAATATTTCTAAAAAACGCACTAATTTAGAGTTTATCAAATTGTCGTTCTCGGTTCTATTGATGTGTTGGACTGAGGCACCTGCTAGTTGGTTAAGTAACTCCCTACAATCCTGAACGGCTGGTTCAATGGTTGCTACTCTGCTGATTTTCCCATGAATACAAAATATGCCTCAATTGCTACATCTGTTCTGATTTTAGGGAGTCCCCCTTTTCCTCGAGGAGATGTTGGAGTTGATTGAAATTAAGCATCTTGAAGAAGTGATGACTTTCGGCATGGATAAATTCTTGGAATGGTATTAGCTCTACGGTGAAGTATATAATTCTTGGAATGTGTAGACAATGAAAGCAGAAGATGCCTCGTTAATCAATTACAATCAAGGTAGAGATTGTTGGAGTTGATTGAAATGAACATTTTGGAAAAGTCCTAGTTATTGGGTAAAAACAACATAGAGAAATAAAATGAGCACAATCGGAACAGAAGAATTTAACGTGGAAAATCCCAAAATTAGAGAAAACCACAAACCAGAGAATAACACTATGTGAAATTTTTTACAACACATAGACCTCTCTCAAACACCTCATTGCCCTAGTACACGACACCCTCCAAAAGAAAATATTTAACTACATATCACAACACTCTAAAACAAGAGTATAAAAAAGTCAAATATAACTTAAGGTGTTTTTGACTTGTGCATTTTGTAAATAAGAATTTGGGCCTCTATAAGTAGTCTTGGCCTCCCTCTTCCTTCACAAAACAAACCAATGTGAGGCTTTTTCAAAATGTCAATTTCAATCAACTCCAACAATCTCCAATTCCAACTTCCTTACAAATCAAGCCAGATAAGACATCAATACATAGTATTAAGAGATATATGGGGATAGTGGATTACCTTCAGGTGAGAAACTATGGCTTGGTTGTGAGATGACACTGAGACACTGTTTGACAAAATGTAGCGGATAAGCTACCTTATAGCGGATGAAGTAGCGGATTGAATTTAAAGTGTTTGGTAAAATTAACGGTTGAAGTAGCTTATAAAAATAAATTTATGTGAATAGACATTTGTAGTTAATGCTTACAAAAGAGAGAGAAATTCATTTAATAGAGGATAAGAGATGAATTTAATTAAAGTGATGAGTGTAAAGTTGGGAGAAAAAATGAAATGCTATAAGCTATAAGCTCAAACGCTACTTCAAATAGTGTTTCAAAAAAAATCTTTATAGCTAGTGAAAAAACGCTAAAAGCTTGTTGTACCAAACACTTACAACTAACGGGATCCGCTATAAGTTAGCGGATGAACTATGGGCCCGTTTGGATGGGCTTATTTGAGCTTATCTACTGGCATAAACACTTGTGGCTTGTTTGGGAGGGCTTTTTAGAAGCGACATGACATGTTCATAAAGCTGCTTTTTATTTAATTTTCATAAGCTCAAAGGATAGCTTATGAAAAGCGACTTTATGGCTTATAAAAAATAGTTTAACATTATTTAATCTATTATTATATAAGCGACTTATGCATAAGCACTTATATGATAAGCGTTTATGCCGTAAGCGCTTAATTAAAGCTATTTATCAAACAAATCCGAGTAAACTGTAATCGTGATATCTATATGCTTTTGCATTCTAGAACTATTTGATGGAAATACTATAATTCACAAAAAAAATATGGACAATGAATTAAGACTTTTTTTTACCAAAGATGAATTTTTTTTGACAATATTTACCAAAGATGAATTAAGACTTCTAAATAGTAACAAATACATTAGACTTTCGTTTTGCCATTGAAATCCTTTTAAAATTATTCCTTATATTTTTACCGATTAATTTTTTTAGGTTAACATTTTTTTACCATGTTATGTAATTGTAACATCTTATTATAACTGTGTCAAAAAAAATCTTATTATATTGTTCCACTATTAAAAAGTGATTAATCTAATACCTTATGCGGCTTGGCATAGGTATGTAAACTAGGGGATAATCCCGTGCGATGCACGGGTTTATATAAATATTATTTTAGAAAATATTAAAGATATAATTTAAATACATATGATTAGAATGAAAGGAATAATAATTTTCATACCATTTAATATAATTTAGTTTAGTATTATATGATGTTAATAAATATTATAAGAACCATAAATATTGTAATGATAAAAGGTAATGAAAATAGAAATTTAAAGAACCTAGATTATTCACCATTTTCATAAGAATATTTTAAAATTACAATGAATTATCAACCAATTCTCTCTTCCAAAAGACCAAATTAGTCAATACTTATGTTATCTAATTTAGAGTAACATGGATATAATTACGACATACTTATCTAATTAATCTATATATTAAAACAACTTTCTTTTTAATATTTTCAAAGGAGTGGGCTTTCATTTGAATAAATTATTCTATAAAAATTAAAAATAAGTAAGTACCATATAAATGTAAAATAGTAGACAATATTTACAAATAGAAACAAACAAAATTATATACAGATTATAAAAAAGTGAATAAATTGTTTTTTTACACTATAGAAATAATGCTAAGGAGTTTATCTTTGAGCGCCTAAGTTGTTTTTACCATATTCACTTAATATAATATTTTTGGGTTTGAATAATTGCTGGCTAATAAATAAAATAGAACTTGGTTAGCATAATATAAGCACACATGATTCAATTTATTAAAGAAAATATTAATTTATTTAAATGAAATTGAGAAGACTATCTTTTTAACTGAATTTATAACATTTGTATACTCATAATAAATTTAATCATAACCTAAATATATAAAAATAATTGTAATGATATTTAAACTGAAAATATATGTTAAAATTTTGATTAATGCATGAGTTAATATTGTAATGTCATTTAAATAATGAATAATTTGAATACAATGGTTTCATTTCCCACTATTAGTTAACAAATTCTCTTTATTTTTTCAAAAGTTAGCGTAAAAACTACAACAAAAAACAAAATTGATGATTAATTGTACAAAAATTCAAAATTCAATAGGTAATTGTGTACCAATTATTAATAAATATAGAACTATTTTAATTAGATGAAAAGAGAGCGGAGTAGTCTAAAGGTTCCATTTGAAAGAATGAATAGACGACCAAGAAAATGATTATTATTATCAACTTGATCAATCTAAAGATAATAATAGAAATCAAGTACATATAATAGAAATCAAACTAAAATCCCATAACCATCTTTATTTTCATTTACAAAAAAAACTATAGTGCGACAACTTTTGTCTCTTCCAAGTCCTATACCAATAATCATTGGCTATCATACATAGTAGTAGTTCTTTTCGTTATCCTCTATTAATTTATTTTTACCACTTACGTTTCAAAAAAATGGCTATACTTGATAGTGACACACATAGATGTGAAAGTTGATCCTACTATCCATCAAGAGGAGAGGCTTAATACATTCAATGATAGTAGGAACACACTCTTCATCAATTAATAGAGGATAGCAAAGAGAATCGAAAGCTAAAAATCTATCCCAAATTTGTGATTTGATAGTGAAACATTGAAGAAATACAAACAAAGAGTGAAGAGGCGATAAGGAGAGAAAACAAAAGTGCTTAAATGAACTAATAGTTTGATGACTACCATAAATAGTAGTAGCTCTTTTGCTATCCTCTATTAATTTATTCTTACCATTCTGAATAAAAAAATAGCGCCTATCACAATAGTGACACATAAATTTGAAAGTTGGTCATACTCTTCATCAAGAGGGGATGTTTAGTATATTCAAGGATAGAAGAAAGCTAGACTACTAATTTGAGAATGATAGAATCAAAAGCTAAAAATGGCTATAAAATGAGAATGTGAGTGAGAAAGTAAGGTGTCATCTATTTACCTCCCATATATGCAATTCACCTTTATATATTATTGGAAAACTAACCAATGGAAAAGAGGAAAAGAAAGAGTTAGACAATAAAAACTATGTAAATTAAAAGTCTTATTATTTAACAATTATTTGAGAAATTCAAATAGTAATAAATATTAGAAAGGCATGGGTTAAGCTGATCAAATAAAATTAATGATACATTAATATTGTAATTCAATTTAGAGTCTACCCAAAAGCCCATCGGTTTATGTTAGGAGGATCAATTGAAACTATGATGAACATGCTTCATGTAAATAACAAAACCACAAATTAGATTCCCATGTAACAAAAAGTCGTCATATATATTATCCACTTTTTTGGCAAATTAATATTACTCTTTTTCAACAAAATATATATATATATATATATATATATATATATATATATATATATATATATATATATATATATATATATATATATAGGAAATGAAGTATAAATTTAAAAATTAAGATGAACATAAATAACTATTTTAATAATTATAATATTTCCTTATGAAAATTAAAAGAATAATGAAACAACATTTACTTTTAAAATGAGTTCATTTAGAATAAAATAATCAATCAATATAACTACTCAATATCGAGATTGTAATATACAATTTGTAAAGTTAATATGGTATTAGAATCAATAAAAATTAACAAAAGGAAAAAGTTGTTATTTAAATTTTTGGTCAAAAAAAAAAAGTTGTTATTTAAATTTAAGTTTTGTGTTAATAGTGTGAATTAAAGTGTCTTTCATATGAAATTTATAAATATATATTAAGAACATGAGAATCACTCTAGAGTTTAAACTGAAGATGCTTGTTAAAAATTTGAATAATGTATGAATTAATATTGTAATGCCATTTAAATAATGAATAGTTTCATTTCCCACTACTATTTAATATATAGTTAAAAATATAATTGAAAAATAAATGAGGATGATGTGGAGCATCCTAGAGCTTGGAAATATAGTATTTTATATAGATTTTATACAAATATATACATAAGTTGTCGATATAAATTATGTATTTTAAAAATATAGTATTACATTAATATATTGTTGAATTTTTATTTATGCCATATTCTTATATAGTGTATTGTTTTTAATATGCACAATTGTCCAAATTTTAGTGAGCTTAATTGTTGAAAATAAAATCTTACTAAACTTCATTTTACTTAGTAATAATAAATGCCATTCTATTTAATATCTTGAATTTATGAGCATGAATTTTAATAATAAAGACATGTGAAAATAATATAAATAATAAGAATATTTTTGATATAGCATTTTTTTAATATGTGTAAGACAAAGAATAAAAATAATAATGATAATAATTGAAGATCAATACTAATGAGAATATTTTTGATATAACATATAGCCTAAATAAACACTACGTAAAAAAAAAATTCTTTATGTTTAAAAACAAAAATAATGGTTTAATATGTGAAAGTTCAAGGATGAAAATAATGAGATTTTATATTTCTTTTAAAATATTAGAATAAAAATAACTAAGTTATACTAAGAAAGTGATCATAATATATTGATAAACATGTTTGGAAGTGACTTACATTTGTAATGTGCGTCTTGCATTTGTTTTTCTCTTATAATGTTATTCTATTTTTATTTTCTTCTTCCAAATTTCAGTGACATCCTCTAAATATTATTATTATATTAAGCCTGGATGAGTTTAAATTAAATAAGTTAATGGTTGTGTATGAATAAATATAAATCATAGAAATTAGGAAGTAACTACTCTTTATTTTATTTTTTCTTTATTTCTTTGTTTATTCATCAATTAATAATTCATAAATATTAATTAAAACAAAATTTGAAACTTAAAAGAAAAGTGATAATAAGGAATTTAGATTTAATAGGAAACTTAGAAAGAGAAAACAATCAAAATCAAATCTTTATTTTTATTCTTTATAATGATATGAAAAATATATGGCCATTATTCACAATATGAAATGAAAGATTTATTTTATTATAATTGTTTTTTATGCAACTTATAATCTAAATAAGCTACATAAAGTGGAGAGTAAACATATAATATTTGTAAAAGAATTGAAACATTTAAATCTGAAGCTTTATTTGGTTGTTTTTACCTCAAGCACTATTCTTATTTAAAATTAACCATTTTAGATGTGAATTTGTAAATAAAAAGTATTAGATAGAATATATACTAAAGGCATTAGATATGATGATAGTTGAAGAAAATGATTTTTTTCCTTTGTGATATAGAGAGAGAGACACCTAATGTAATTTCCTTCTTAGAAGTGACACCAAAGGTTATGAAGTTTCAAGGAACATATGCAACTCATTTAGATCTAGCAAATCATACAATTTTACAAAACTATGAAACTAAACATTTTTTTGACAAAAAATTAAACATTTTATAAAGAACAATATTAAAATATACATCATTTCTTAATGCCTATAACTTTACAAAAAATCGTTGCCTATTTGTTAACTTCAAACTATCAAGAACACAATTTTTTTACCTTTTTGTGATTTCTACATCTTGTGAAACTTGCTCATTTCTTCTACTCCTTGTTTTTATATGATTATTGCACCTAATGTAATTTCTTCTTAGAAGTGACCTTTGAAGGTTATGAAGGCTCAGGAACATATGCAACTCATTTAGATATCTAGCACATCATACAATTTTACAAAACTATAAAATTTAATATTTTTCTAAAGAACAATATTAAACTATACATCATTTCTCAATGCCTATAACTTTACAAAAAATTATTTGTCTATTTGTCAACTTCAAACTATGAAGAACATGAAATTCTTTATCCTTTTGCGAATTCTACATCTCGTGCAACTTGCTCCTTTCTTCTACTCCTTGTTTTCTATATGATTCTTGCACCTAATGTAATTTCCTTCTTAGAAGTGACACCAAATATGATGAAGGCTCGTGGAACATATGCAACTCATTTAGATCTAACACATCATACAATCATACAAAAAATTAAACATTTTTCTTAAGAACAATATTAAAATATACATAATTTCTCAATGTCTATAACTTTACAAAAAATCATTGCCTATTTGTCAACTTAAAAGCTGTTAAGAAGATAAAAATCTTTACCCCTTTTTGTGCATTCTACACCTTCTTGTGAAACTTGCTCCTTTCTTCTACTTCTTATTTTTTTATATGATTCTTTTTGTCAAAACCTCTACCCTAACCATCCAAAGATCTCTCCTTTAAATAGTCATTTATTGTTATAATTAGTTTAAACTCTATTTCTTCCACTCATATTCCACTAACTCATGAGTTTATTGTAAATTAAAGTAATAATTCATGTAAATGTGAAACTCCTCCATTCAATGCATAATGGTTACATAAAAAAGAATTTTAAAGGTCAACTTATTATTTCTTATTTCATCTAAACTATTATAATTGATAAATATATTTATTAATTTAATTAATTTAAATTTGGACCAATTCTAATAATAATATAATTTCTATGTAAATAAATATATAATTTAAAAAACATTTAGAATAAATAGTAATAAATATAAAAAAACAAAACAATAAAAAGTAACTAATATAAGAACATAAAATTGAGTTTAGAATGAACACATAATTGAGCTCATAAGTCTCATGAATTGAGAATGAACATTGATTAATATAAAAAAAATCTTGTGTTATGAATAATTTTATGTTTAATTCCTATTAGCAATCCATAACTTAGTAGGTTTTTATTATTCTTGAGAATGCTTTCATAAGATCACCAAATATTTTATTCCACTAAAAGTAGCATTTAATAATAATAAGTTAGTGGTAATAATGAATTTAAGTCTCCTTTAATTGTAAATTATAAATAAATATTAATAAAAATAAAAATTTATTGAAAAATAAATGGAAATGATGTGGAGCATCCTAGAGCTTGGAAAAAAGCTTCCTTTAGATATTTATATAAATTGATTTTGATTTTGCCGAGAATAATTTTTTGGTCTGTGGCATGATTTTTTGTTGCTTGCTTTGCTTGCCTTCTTAGTCATCCTTATTTTATTATTCCTCATATATATGTAGCTTAAATCCCCAGCCAATCATTCATAAATCATTTCCATAGATATATGTGTGTGTCTACCACGCCATTAGAAAGACAAACATATCCTTAGCCACTTTGTCCTTATCAACGCAATAATATTGTTTTTTTTCTTCAGTTTTTCTTTGGTTTTTTCTTTTACTTTTTTTGTTATCGTGTTATTAGTGTGCAGTTTTCATCAGTTTTATCGATGATTAATCTATGAGGAAACTGACCTTGGTGCGAAAGAAGCAGGCTTTGTCGGTTTGTGTGGTTATCTCCACTGTGAGTTTTTGTATGTACACTCAAGATTCTTCTTTTATATTTTAAGGTTTTGTATTTTTTTCTTTTTTATATATTAAGAGGTACTTTACAATCTCGAAAAAATTTACATGTTTAAATATGACAATTTTCGATTAAAAAAAGATTTAATTTCGTAAGAAAATAAGTAAAGTGAGATGCTAAAGAGTGTGTTTTGGTGTACTTAATGGGACAAAATTATTTTGAAAGAAAAGCATAACGTGAAATGTTAGGCGATTGTGTTTTAAGACTTTAGGATTCAAAATTGTTTTTAACTCTTCAAATAATAGACGTTTCTTCGTAAATAACCAGTTTGATAAAAAATAATAAGTTTGTGACAAAATTGTGTTGACAGAGTGTATTTTGGAGAACTTAAGGGTCCAGAAAAAATTTAGATGTTCAAATATGCAAAGTTCGTTCCTCAATAATCTGTTTGATGGAAAAAATATTCATGACAAAATACATAAAGTGTGATTCTAGGTTGTGTGTTTTAGGGTACTTTAGAATCTAGAAAAAAAATTACATGCCCAAATTGGTATATTCTTCTTTATTTAGATAATTTCGCACCAACAAGTATTTGAAGCATACTTAAATTGGTGTTTATGTTTCACTTTCCAAACTCACACACACTCACATCTTCGGCTGAAGTAAAAGAAAGAAAAGAAAGAAAAGAAAGGGAGAGAGAGCGTGAGGTTGAGGGAGGTGGGGAGGAGAGAAAATCACCTCACTTGGATGCATGTGAGATGTTTTAAAACAATTAGAATCACCACTTCCTTCTCATTCTAACCATCCCCTTCTTATCACCATTTAATTCCCATCCCCTTCTTATCGCCATTTAATTCCCATCCCTCCTGTAACGCCCAAAATAATTTAATTATTTATCTAATTAAGTTATTCAAGGCTTGCAACATTTAATTAAAATAATTAAATAGTTAAAAGCTTATTTTACCAAAAAGGGGTCTAATCTATTTTAAATAGGATACTAAGTTGGAATTATTTTTATTTCAGGAGGTGGGATGAATTAAGTGTAGGAGTGAGAATAAGGCCCAAGGGCCATTATTGGGCCCAACAATAGTCATAAAGGGTAGGGGTCCTAAACTAGGGTAACCATACCTCATTTTTGAAAGAAAGAAAAAAATAGAAGAATAGAGAGGAAGGAGAAGAGGTAGCCGACGCAAGGGAGGGTGAAGAAAGGAGGTAGCTTGCTTGAGTTCTTGGTGGGTAAGTGAGATTTTGGTCTCAATCTTCCTCATTTCTTTTCCCCACTCCATTTCTTTAAGTTCCCTAAGCTCATTCCTTGCCTTCTTAATTTTTCATGGATACCCAAAGAAGGAGTACCCACGTTTTCAGCTTGAAGTAGGAGAAAGGAGGAAACTTTTCTCAAGTTTTGTGTTGGTAAGTGAAGGCCTTGGTCCTAATCATCCTCATTTCCTTTCCTTGTTTCATTTCTATGAGTTCCATAGACTCATTCTCATTATTTCGAATTTCCATTGTCACCAAGCAAGGTAACATTTCGGTTTGGGGCTGGAAATCAAGGTGGGGGTCTTGTTTTGTTGATTCTTGGTGGTTTAATTGAAGCTTTGACTCATAAAAGGTTAGGGGACTCTCCATTACATCCATGATAACTTGTAGGATATGTTTTATAGGTAAAATAGCTCTAGGAATGATTGTTGTGTGAAATTAATGTGATTGTATGTTGGGTGATGTGTGAATTAATTGCTATTGTTGGTATCACATTGCTTGTTGATGGAAAAATGTATGTTGTGAATTATGCATGCTATATGTTTGAGGAAATGTTGCCATGAAGAGAATTTTGTGTATATGATAATTTATGAAATGGATTTGATGTCCTTATATGTGTGGTTGTGTGAGAACATAAATTGTTGTAGAGAAAATTTGATTTGAATTGTTTTGAGTGGGAGTGCTTTGGGGGGGGGCGCCAAATGCCTAAGCAAATGGCGCCTGGGGGACTGGATGTTGCTGGATGTCTTGGCTGCTGCGGGAGGGCGCCATTTGCTAGAGCAAATTGGCGCCCAGATGTTCTGATGTGGGGAAAGCGTGTCATGATGCAGGCATGTTTCGGCAGGGGGGGCGCCAATTCCTGAGGAATTTGGCGCCTGTGAACAGGTGTGTGCGTGTGTGCGTTGAAATGGCAAGGAACAGGGCGCCAAATGGGCGGCCCTGTGTGTGTGTGTGTGCGCCTGAGAGAGTGGCGCGGTGCAGGGCGCCAACCGAGCGGCCCGTATGCGCCTGTGTGTGTATGTGTACTGTATGTGTGTGTGTGTTGCACTAGTGGGGCGCCAAAGTGGCTGCCCCTTGGCGCCTAGGTGGCCTAAAATGTGTCTAAGAGATGGTTTAGTCCCTAAGAATTAATTTAATCCTTGGCGTGACTAAATAGTCCCTAAGAATTAAATTAATCCTTGGCGTGACAAAATAATCCCTTAGAGTCTAAATAATCCTAATAGGTTAACTTAAGTCCCTAAATACTAAATTAATCACAATGTGTTAAATAACCCTTGGGTACTAAATTAAACTGTTGTGGGTCAAAATGGTCCTAGGGTGAATTTTAGTCCATGAGTGAGACTTAATTTAATCAATAGATTGTATGGTGAAGTGACAACAAAGGATGAGTTAATGTTGAGGTGTTGAATTAATAAATGATGTGGGCTTCGGCCAAAGCGAAGGGGGCTTCGGCCAAAAGTGATGAGTTGTGTTGTAGTGATGTTTTGAGTGTTGTGACAATGAATGTGGTGGTAATTGATTGTGTATGTTGCATTGTCATAGTGTCGCATAAAGCATATGCATAAAGCGAAGGGGGCTTCGGCCAAAAAGTGAAGGGGGCTTCGGCCAAAGCGAAGGGTGCCCATTGGGCAAAAAGCGAAGGTGATGGATCCACATGCATATTGCATACATGCATAAACTCATACATTCATGGAGTGCTTGTTGATACTTAATTAATTTGTGATTGTTGTTCTAGTAATATACTTGAAATGGTAAATGTCTTGTTTGTGGAGGGTTATTACTACTAGGTGCTTTTCTGCTTATAATGTTTATCTTACTTGTTATTATTTATGTAAAGAGACTCACCCTAGCATTTTATGTTGCCTGCTCTCGTGGCGACTTGCAGGTGATACTGAGTGAGGATGTCTAGGCTCCATTGGGATTATGTGTCAGCTCTGATCTAGTAACACCGGGAATTTGGGTTTTAGTATTTATTATTTTGTGTCATGGATTAAACTGAATTAAATGTGGTTATGTTATGCATTTCACGCACTAGATGCGTTTGAATTTTTAAATGTGTTTTGATGATGTTTTGTTAAATGTACCACCCTCTTTGAGGTGCGTGGACAAATTTTGAAAAAAAACTCTGATTTTTATAGTTTAATTAATATTAAATAGAGGGGGTGTTACACCTCCTATCACCATATTCGCTCTAGAGAGAGCTTCAATTTGGATGAAATGAGTTCATTTGCTTAAAATTCAGTTTTGGGAGCTAATGGGTTGAGGATATGAGCTATTTATTGGGTTATTGGAAAAAGATTTAGCATTTCAACGATTTGAGAGTAAGTTTTTTTGGGTGTTGTTCTAGAAGTTGAGTGGGAGTTAAAAGAATTGTGAAGCTATGGAAATCGGTTTTGTAGAATTTCGGTTTTGGAGCTAACACTTGAAGATAGGTATTTGGTATTCTGATTGTGGGGATTACTCCACCATTCAAGGGTTTGTATTTAGCATTGGTTGTTGTTCATAGGGTGTAGAGGCTTGAGGGATTGTTTGAGTTCGATTTGGGAAAGGTTTGTGAAGTTTTGAGGCGAGTTCGGGAAGTTCAAAATTGTGAGCTCAGAAAGTCTCGGATTTTACGTGATTTTCATCTGTTGGTGAGTTTTACTCACGATTAGGGATTTTGTATGTTGTTTGAGTATTTGGTTTAAATTGGTTTTGAAATCTTGAGTTTCGTGGAATTTTTGAGTCGTAAGCGGTATTTTACGAAAATTACGTGTTTTCAAAACTTAGAACGAAACCATTATTATTTGATTGTTGAATTGTTATGTTTGGGTGAAATATGTTGATATAATATCTGTTTTGATGTTTGGATTGAGTTGGAAAAGGAACGGAATCGAATCGGAATGAGAATCGAACGAAATTCAAAGAAAAGCAGGCCATCATTGTTCGCCACGGCCGTGGTAGGCTGTGTCTCTACTAGCCTGCCAAAAAGTCTGCGCCCGAATATGATACCTCAGCAACCCCCGTATGATCCTGTCCACAGATGGAGTTTTACCCAAAATGGGTGGAGAAGGGATCGTCTGGACTCCCCAGCATGTTGTGGTCGTCGTCGGGTGTGGGGTCTTTGCAAGAAGAAGACTCTGCTTCATACTTCTTTTTCCCTGTCGTCTGCTCGCTTATAAAAAAAAAAAGGAAAATGTAAATAAAAAAAATTAAAAATTAAAAAAAGAAAAAGAAAAAAGGGGGGAATTTCGAATTAAAATAATTTTGGAATTACCTCACTTGTGTGGTAATTTCGAAATTCTTTTCGGATTTACCTACAAATTTGAAATCACCCCCCCCCCCTTTTTTTTAAAAAAAATGTAATTATTGAAAGTTTTTAGAGTATTTTTGTCCGTTTATGTAATTATGGGGGTGAGAGTGACAAAGAGGTGGGTGAAAAAAAAACTTTATTTTTGGCTAAATTGACTAAATAGCATAGGACACATTAATAGTAATAGTAATAATAAGAAGAAGATAAAAAGTGCAATTAACTCAATTTTATTCAAAAATAAATAAAATTTCTTAACGGCAAGTCTTGGATTTGGATAAACTTATCGGATCCAAGTCATAAACGGAAAGCAAGTCATAAATTTTCCAAGGTCAAAAAAGGAGCCAACGAGACAGAGAAAAAGCAAAACTTTATTTCCACTAGAATCCCTCTGTCCAATAATAATTTCCAAATATATATTCTTTATTTTTGACATTTTGATATTAAATTAAATATTAGTTGACGTCTGTCTTAGACTCTGCTAAATTCCTGCGAAACCTCAAACGGAGAAGGAGAAGTCGAGTTGTCAAAAAAAAAAAAAAAAAAAGAAAGAGAAGTCGCCGCCTTTAATTCTTCGCTATCAAATAAGGCGGCAAGCAACAATTCCAACGTTTTCCCTCTCTCTCTCTCTCTCTTTTCAGAGTTTCTCTCTCTAAAACTCCAATGTCGGCTTCTTTCTCCATTGCCGCCTTCTTCATCCTCACTCTCTGGTACGTTCCCAGAAACCGTTTCCTGTTATGTCTCGTGCTGGTTCTCCACAGATTCTTGTGAATTTAAGGGAAACCCTAATTTTTCTGAAGCTTTAGTGAAGGGTTTTATCTTTTAATTCCTTTTTTTTTTGTGGTTTATGTTTTGATATGCTCAATTGTTTGTTTGTTTGTTTGGTTAGGTTGTAGCTGGAATTGGAAGAGCGTTAGTGGCACTGGGAATGGAGGAGGAGGAGCCGAGCCAGTTGAAACGGGCTATGATTGATTCCTCTGCTGGAGCTATTTCTGGTGGTATTTCACGGACAGTGACTTCACCCCTTGATGTTATTAAGATTAGGTTCCAGGTCTGCTTTTGATCATCACAATTTCAATTGATTAAAATTTCTCTTTAATGTACTTCATCATTTATGGGGTTGGGGGAAAGGTGGGTTGTATTGAAATTGAACTGTATATCAAAGATTTAAAGAGATCAGAAAGCAGGTAAGCAAAGTGAAGTGCAAATTATGGTATTCAATTGAGTATAGAAATGTTTGCTTTTTTATTTAAAACAAAAAAAAAATTGAAATTTGTCTCTTCCAGCACTGGTGAATGGTGTATAGACTATAGAGTGATGAAAAATTGGAGAGTTTGTTATAGACTGATACCGGAAAGCATGGAAGCCATTAGGTTTGTGGTTTAGTAATTAGAGAATTTTGGAAGATGTTTCAGCTGCACTGAACCTTTTACCTAGTTTATAGCATTTATAGTTTCTCTGCCTTTTCCTTACCTAGCTTACTAGCATTTATAGTTTCTTTGCCTTTTCCTCTCCTCTCGCTTCCGTCTTTGACTATCTTATATTTTCTCCCATCCTCTTCTCTTCAGAGACATATCTTACTCTTGAAAATGTTTGACCGTATGTTTGGGTAACTGAATTTTCACCGTGAAAAGTCACGTCCACTTACAAGCTACGATATGTAGCTTCTTAAATTCACAAAAAAAGCATCACAATCGTGAGTTGGCGGCAACCTCACCGCCCGCCCAAACATATAATAAGTCATTTAACTGTTAATATAGTATTTTCTTAATGGATGACAAACACTAGAATCGACAGCCAGGATGAAGCAACATGTCTTTCTCTTTGAATACACTGAGCTTGGTTATGGTAAATAAAAGAAAGAGACAATTACCTGACATGGTGGGGTTACAGTTTAACATTCGTTGGTAATTGAAGGAGTGTGGCTATCTTGCTTTAGCTTGAAAGCAATCTTGGATCTCATAATTTAGTAATTTACACAATCTGGTGTGACATATAGGATGTGCTTTGCCTGCCAAAAGTCTGGAGATTCTGAATTTAAAGCTATTTTTTTACATGTCGGAATGGAGATAGGGTTACTTCTCAATTGTCATTTTTTTCTTTTCCACATACTCTAAGATGAAAAGGGCATATTTACTATTAAAAAATTGATATTCATCCATGGTTAATCAAAAGGTTTTCAGTTTACTCACTATATTTCTTGGTGGTTGGCATAATTTTGCTAAAATTTATGTGGCCTCAGGATGAATTGCATTGACATGGGGGCTGTATAATGAAATTTGTATTTACATGTTAATATTTTTAAGCTTTTCATGAGATTTAGGGTTCTTGGGTGCATGGCTGTTCATTGTTGCTTGCTCTATTATCAAGGTGGGCAGTGAGATGAAATAAACTGTTACTTACATTCATTGACAGGTTCAACTAGAGCCCACATCCTCATGGACTTCACTACGCGGGGATTTGTCTAAACCTTCAAAATATACTGGCATGTTTCAAGCAAGCAAGGATATTTTTAGAGAAGAAGGCTTACGGGTAGAATATCTCAGCTTCTATAATCATCGTTTAATTTTCCCGTACTTCTTTCCATTAGTAACCTGCTTCTGTTCCTATATCCTTTGAAAAGGTATTGGCTGTCAGTGTCAACAACATTAGTATTTGTCAACCTTTTTTTTCTGGAAAAATGTGTATTACCCTTTTCAATCTGATATTACAGGGATTTTGGCGGGGTAATGTGCCAGCCTTGCTCATGGTTATGCCATATACAGCTATACAATTTACTGTGTTACACAAGTTGAAGACTTTTGCATCTGGTTCTTCCAAAACAGGTGTCAAATTTTGTTTTTCAATTGTTGTTCAGTAGCATAAGATATTAGCTTGATGGGTAAAGTAAACTTATGCTTTATCTACTAAGTGTCTGTCTACTAAGTTTTTTGATTGAGAATTAGTTTGGATTTTATTGAAATGTTATTGCTTCAAATATTTAGGTCCATAACGTCATATCCATTACAGTATAATGTTGAATTCAAACTTCATTTTAATACTTTTTTTTATAATTTATTATTTATTTTTCTGCCCACGTGAACATTTTAGAGATATTAATTACTGGGGAGTTTCTTGTGCTAGGTTTATTTTGTTCATTGTTTTACTTCCTGGTGCTGCAGAGAATCACATTAATTTGAGCCCTTATCTGTCCTATGTGAGTGGCGCATTAGCTGGATGTGCAGCTACTGTAGGGTCATATCCCTTTGATCTTCTCCGAACTATATTAGCTTCTCAGGGTGAACCAAAGGTATGAGCACTAAAATAGTAAAGGTTATGAGACGGTTTTGAATAATATTTTGGTGTTCTGAAGGTCAGTGAAGGAAATTGCTGGCATGCTTTTTAAACAGCTTTCTCCTGTCCATATACTTCTTTTTCTCCTGATTATCATGATGAACCTATATTCTCAGTCATTTGTGCATGAGAGTTTCATTTGATGTTGACTATCTGCTTGAAGTTCACTCTCGTCATAGATGCTAGTGTAAAACCATTCATGTGTATTCACTTAACAACTTAAGGTTTTGATGTAGTTGGTTAGAGAATTTCTATGACCAAGTTGTATCGAGTTTGATCATTGAAGTCCCCATTCTTTTAATAAAAAAATAGAAGTTTATTGAGCACAAGATAGGCGGGTCTGCGCATTTCCATGCTTCAAGCCCAGAGGCTCATGTAGAGGAATTAAAGATGTAATATAGAAGTAGAACCTTGTCAAATCTTTTGGGATAGTCGAATCATGTCAATCCTTTTTTGCAAATTTTAGAGTGGGAGTCCAGTGTTCACCTTTGCTTTCTTCTTGAGTACTTAATTGTATTCCACAACAGGATTTGCTGGGTCTCATGTACTGTTTTTAATGGAATATAAGCTGTATTAAACCTTAATGTTTGGCGATTTCCTAGAAGGGACCGCAGCATGTTCGTTGAAATGGCATAAGAGAGGCGTCCAAAGTCTATTGCCTGTGTTGACCAAAAAAAAGCTGTCGCCTGTGCTTTGATTAACAGGTGACATGGTTATATAGAGTCTATAACCCTAGCCTCGAATTTTGTATAAGATTACTATCGGTGATGAGAAAGGGGGTTATAATGTAACAGTTGGAATTATTACCATGTGGCTAGGAGGCCATTGATTCAATTCATGGAATCAACCTCTTGGCAAATGAAAGGTAAGACTTTCTACAATCGGTCTGTTATCAGTCCAAGTCTGACTTTTCTTGAACCTCAAATGGTAGGACTTCATTGCACCAAGTTACCCTCTATTTCGATCAGTAATGAGCTAAGAAGCATGGATATGACAAGATTTTAAAATTATAGGAGACAGGATTGTCATATAGCATAAAATTAGTATAAAATTAGATTAAAACATAATTCATAAATCTGAAGAGAGAATAAGACGAGTCATCATAAAAGTAATAAAATATTTATTTAATTATTGTGGTATTCTCATCATAATTGGTATGGAAATTCAAAATATAGAAAGCAAAAGAATATGAAGTCCAAATAGATGTGTCCATAAAGTGTGTGCTATTGCTGCACAAATATGTACCTGACACGGTTATGACAAGGCACAATTATTAATTGAAAGTGTTGATGCTTTCATTGATAATGAGCTTTATGTGTGTTTCTCCCTGCAAAGTGCGAAGTGGTGGGGAAAGAATCATCTTGTGGCCCTTGACTATATAACTTTGAGTGCGTAGTCTGAGGCTGTTTTTGTCCTTTTGGGATAATCTTTGTAATTAAGTTATGCTAATATTTTCCCACCTTTTAGGTTTATCCAAACATGAGGTCGGCATTCATCGACATTGTCCGGAATCGTGGGTTTCGAGGCTTGTATTCTGGATTATCACCGACATTAGTTGAGATTATACCTTATGCAGGCCTACAGTTTGGCACTTATGATACATTTAAACGATGGGCCATGGTAAAATTTCAGTCCTTATATTTAAGATGTAGTTTATTTTTAGTTAAATGAATAGGGCCTGCATGTATTAGATGTCATTTGGTTGCAAAACAATGGCATAGTCCTGTTGTTTTGTCATGTGTATTACTTATTACTCTGTACGATTTGTCCTTGTCTTGTACCATCATTTTAATATCTTGATTGAGGTGAAATGATTCTAAGACTAATTAGAATAATGAAAGATGGGTCATCTATGAAGCACCGACACAGACACGAACACGACACAGACACACAGACACCAGTTTTAATTTGAAAAATATTGAAAAATACAAGTAATTTAAGTGTCGGAGTCGGTATCGGTGTCCAACACGTATCGTCTTCAACTGGATCTATCGGTGCTACATATCATTGAGTTATTCTCAACCCTTTTTTGTAATGATGAGTGCCTGTTTAGTTAGTGAGGGTTGCTTGTGTCTCACTGTTTTATTGCATGGTTGAACTTCACAGCAACCTTAGCTTTTTCGCACTAGAAGGGATTAGTTACTTGGATCAAACAATGCCATACTTACCACATCTATATATAGACCATTTAGTTTTAAATCTCTCAGGATAGTTCGGTCTATAATTTTCGTCGGTCTTACTTTTCATCTAGCACAGTTGAATCTTCATTTCATTTTAAGATTCTTATCCTACCTGTATAGCATTTTGTGTTAATTCTAATTTTGAGTTTGAGGCTCCGAGACATTCATATTCATACCTCGTACCTTAGTCTCAGACTATCGGGTCTGCATTTCCCCCAGATTAAAATATGATTGTATAGAAAGTAGCTGAAGAGGAAAGGAAACGTGGAACTATCAACTATGTCTATACAAATTTGGTCCACTGATAATTTGCAACATCTAAATAGATAGAGTTGGTTTCCTCCAGTGGGCTGATGAATGCTTTAATTTTACTAGTGATCAATTTTCTGATACTGGTTCTTCAATATGCATATACTACGTTGGAAAATTGTAGGCGTGGAACCATTCTCATTATTCAAACACTGCTCCAGAAGATAGTCTCTCTAGCTTTCAGCTTTTCCTGTGTGGCCTGGCTGCAGGAACATGTGCCAAGCTCGTCTGTCATCCACTCGATGTAGTCAAGAAAAGATTTCAGGTAGATTAAAACTACTACAAAAACACATTCCTCATGCTGATTAAAAGATGTACACAAGTTGTTATTCTGTCAATGACTTCATGTGGATGTAGTTAAAATCTTCATTCATTGTTTGCTGCAGATTGAAGGTCTACAAAGGCATCCAAGATATGGAGCTAGGGTTGAACATCGTGCATACAAAAATATGTATGATGCCTTGAAAAGGATATTAAAGAAGGAGGGTTCGGCTGGTCTGTATAAGGGAATAGTTCCATCAACTATTAAAGCTGCACCAGCTGGTGCTGTAACTTTTGTTGCATATGAATTGACATCAGATTGGCTGGAGTCTATTTTGACTTGATTTTTTTTAACATTGAAAGAGAAGAGAGAGAGATGTTAATTATTTTTTTCTTCTCATTCTTTCTTACATAAATTAATTCCCTCGGGATAGGAAGGAAATAACTAGGGATTTGATGGTTTAATTCAATTATTACAACAGTAGCTGAGAGAACTCGTTTTCTTATTTAAGCTGTAAAAGTGGTTAAAATAAAAGCTTAGACCTTGCATTGGTACGCTTCAGCTATTGAGATAGATGGTTATTCTTGTTAACATGAGATATCAAATCCCAAATTTATATAAATTTACAGTCTTCTTTTGGCTTTATCTTGGACAAATTCAGGGTTTTGGGATTTAGCATGCATTGTGTTTTTGTAATATTCGTCTTTGAGCAAACCCTTAATTTAGTCATCAAATATCTCTCCTATTTTCTCTTCAAGTTATAAAAATCTATCAAACAAGATTTGAAGTTTATTTGAGTCTATCGGCTAAAATGTGCAAATGGCTAGGTCAAGTGTTTGATCAACAATTCAAAATATTTTTCAATGTTGTTGGGAAAAGAATGCTTACCACATCTAGCATTTTATTTCCTAAATAATCCCACGAGGATCTTAAATTGAATAAAAATAATATTCCAAGTATCCAAATTAATCCCTAGCTTGGTTAAACACAAATTTAACTCTATTAATGGTATGGTTCTTATGTTTCAAACATGTCTTCATATGAACATTTTTACTTGTATAATGTTTCAAGTACAAAGCATGTGTTACAAACCATACCAAGTGATTTTTTTTTGGTGGTGATACCAAGTGATATAACAGTGAAGTAAATATTAAATTGGCGGTGATACCAAGTAATATCAGGAATGAATAACTATGTTGCCTGCTGGAACCATAAACTCATGGGTGAATTAGGATGGTCATAGATCAATACAGAATCGAGAAGAGATTGTCACGTCGAATTTTGGCACTTAAGCATCGTCGTTTTTCCAAATCCAGACAAAGCTAAAGCTCAACTAGATAAGTTAGGGACACTCCAAAATCTCAAAAATTATACAGAGCAGAAACACATACATATGTGGCACAGCAAGATCACAATGTGCTCCTGTTTATTAGAGACAAACATGAATAAAGCAGATTGTGAAGCATTGAAAAATGAACCAAAATCTCAACCGTTGGGCTACAAACCCTCTCCTTATTACAACTCACTCTCAAAAGTTAATTTCGGATCACAAGAACAAATTTAATTGTTGATATTTCGGGCTGCACTAGCACTTCTTAATACAGTAATTACAGTTCAATAAAGACCTGAGGCCAGGGTATTTGGCATCCCACTGTTGCAGACAACCAGGTATTTTTCTCATTTGGCAAAACCTGATCCACACTTTAAAACTATTTAGAACAGCCTTTTAGTTAGGTAGGAAGCAGTTAGAAATGCTGGTGCAGTTATTATCTTGGCTTTTTGCTCTTATCTTCACTGCTTGCTTCTGGAGGATGAGACAAGAATTGCAATATCCTCTGAATCTGAGCAACATCGACTCGAAATTTTTCAGCAATCTGGTGAACATCCATAGGCCCATTGTGATCATCAGCCTTGCCTTCATGTAACAGGATGATATGGCGCAACTGAGCTATATTCAAAGTGCCTGCAGGAACTGGCCTTTCCTCATACCGGTCAGAATCTGGTTTTGTATTTCGCAACTTTGGCATTGGCCTATTATACTTTTCAACCAGAGAGGCCTGAAACAATATTACCAAATCTTAAGATGAATCCAAAATATGGTACACTGCGACACACACGTGCGCACACACAGAGAAGCATCATTTATAAAAGATCTAAATCAAGAATCAAGACTATGCATTCATCATCATATCTAAAGAACATGTTAAGCATTACACTTATGATATGGAGTCTCAACAAAAAGTACCAAGAGATCTCATTAGTTCGTCAAAAGCTTATTTCAAACTTCATAGATTCTAAAATAGGATGACGAGCTATTGAACTATGTCTTTCACCTTCAATTAATCCATCTACAACCAAATTTTAAAAATGATCTAAAAAATTAAGGTATTTCACCCCATAATTGATCATCTGTTATTAAAAAAATTGAAAATTTTGGTACCACTCACCTCCCTTTTCATGTCCAACTGAATGGAAGTGTCGGCTAGGTGTTAAAATTGTGTCCTTTATGTGTGTCAAAGCCAAAAATAATATTTATACTCTGATATAGGTACTGGAATGGAGTGTCTGATGTGTGTTGCATGGGTGTTGAAGTTGAATACACGCCTGCAACTGGAAGTACCATGCTACAGAGGTCATTGGTAACCAAGTATTTCTGAAGAAAACTTTGTTTTTTTCAAAATACTGTCTCAGGAAACTTCCAAAAAGGTTTTGTTCCTTTCTCTAAAATAAGCTATTTAATCAAAACTGTTACAAATTTTCGAGCAGAGCTTACTCATATTTGTTAGGTTCCCAAGGCATCATCCTAGCCCCATGAACAAACAATTGCAGAAACCACAAACCCAGCATTGATGATGACAAACAGTTGTAACTTGTAAGATTTCTCAAGGTATTAGTATGTAACCGTAAAACTATACAACAATGAAGTATTTTAGGCAAGTATCAATCCATAACATACAATCAGAGGTAAGATTATTTAATTTATCGGATTTCTTTTCATCTGAATTCTCTTTGAACTTAGTGTATGATACAGGATTGTTAAGCAGATTTCCTATCTTTGAACTAAATGTATGAGCAGAAGCATGACAATGTTTGGTTCAACCCCACCTAGTAGTGGGATGGTGGTTGTTGTTCCTTCCATCTAACAAAACAAGCCAATATTTTAAACGGGATTTCCCAGGTCTCCATGCCAAAAATACCATCAAAGCTTAAGAGATCAACACGTAACACAGTTTTATTGGAAAAGGATGAAGAACAAAATAATATATCATATCAAATGCTGGTGTTCAATGGTGTAAATATTGAGATGGGTAAGCAGAGAATACAATACAATACATACAACATTATAGCATTTCTGTATCAACTTCAACTCCCAAAAGGAGTAAAAGTAATTTCCACAAACTCACCTCACCCATCTCAGGTTTTCCCCCGGGCTTTGTTGTAATTCTACCAACCATTTGACCAAGCATAGCATCAAATTTGGGATCTCTTTTTTCCAGAATGTTGTCCAAATTAACTCTGGGACTATCATCTTAAAAAAAAAAAAAAAATTGCAGCACCATCAACAAAAACGAATTTGACAGTAATAGTAATACAAAACCTCACATAAACACCAAATTATAAGCAAAATATCTATGCAGGCAGGCATATGCAGACAGACACAAATTATGAAGAAGGGAAGTCTCAAAGTTCAACAAAAAAATTATAAGAGTGTGAGACCACAAAGTCTAAAAGTAAATTGGCAGACAAGGCGGAAAATAAAAATAGAAATGGAGTGAGATAGAAGATTTTGAAGTTCATTGGTTGTTGCTTGATAGAAGAAGAAAATGGTGCACTCTTGAAATTCTATCTGAGTTGTTGCAAGATTTATTTTAACTCTTCTTTTCCTACAAGTGCTTGATGAAAAATTAATTTAAACTGGCTCAAAATTTATGGTACTTCAATTTCAACTGCTCGATAATTTGATTCAAACATAAAATATAAATTATTTGTATTGCTAAAATTTCCACTTGCTCATTTTCTACCTACATAACTTCAGCTGAACCAAGCATGATGTCCTAAGGTAAGGAGGATACAAATTCCATCCTTTTCCCTTTAGATTAGTATAAAAATATCAATTCCAAAACCAAGACTTTCATCTTAATATGATATTCACAAACACCCTATATTGTTCAAGGCCTCATTTACGAATTCCCCAACCTACCCTCATTCGCAATGGCATTACGCCATTACCCTACTAATCTCACAAAAAGAGATACTAACCGGCATTCAATGCATCTCGTTCGGCGGCCTTTGAGATCTCCGCCGGTTTATCGGTGGCAACCTTGGTCGGAGGTCGGTGATCGACGGGGATCTTGGGTTTGGATAAAGATGACTTGTGAGGTTCGGATGCCGTACGGATTCTTCCAGATGCTCGACGAAATGCCTGACCCATAGTTGTCGTGTGTCAACCCCGTAGTTCTTTTTCTTCTTCCTCCTCACCGCGAACCGCGACTATTAATTAATTAATTGATTATAAATATTGTAAGCCCCATTTTAAAAAGAGAAAGACTTTGTACTGTAGAACCCCTAGAGGTTTTTCAGAAAGAAGCATTAAACGTGACGTGAGTGACGTGGTGAGCCGCGGAACAATCACACTCAAACTACGTGGTGGGGGTTATTATGAATTGCGGTGATCAGAATTGATTATCTAGAACTAGAATTGATTTTAATTAAAGCGAGGTAAGTGATTTTTGTTTGTTTGGATTGTTTTATTGAAAAAGTGATTCTTATCGATATTTGTCATTTGAATAGATTAGATATCAGAATTGTTCGAAATTACCAAAATATGTCTAAATTTAAATTTACATTAGAAAGTTAAAATTAGGAAAAAAGTAGACATCAAAATAAATATTAAATAAGCATATATCACTTTTTATTGTAAAAAAAAAACTAAATCTAACCTAATCTAATATTTATCTATTTAGTATCTGTTTGGTTTAGCGATGGAGAGTTGCAAAAACACTTTTGCTTTCTGAGAGAAGCTGAGATTTGGAGCTTTTGCGGTGAAAAGGAATTGATTGACACTTGCAAAAAATTTACTTTCTGCAAAATCACTTTTTCAGCCTATCCAAACAACAAAGATTGAAAAAAAAAATCATTTTTTTGGGCAAAGGTATACAAACAAAAATCACGTCAAGTTCAACTCACTTTTAATTAAAATCAATTATACAAAATCAATTCTGTCGGAGTCAATTCTACTCACCGCAGAACCAAACACACACTTATACAAACAAACTACAATTCAATTACCCAAACAAACTTCCCTATTTACTTGACAACTTTTTCTAACTAAGGACAACATTGTAATTTACTATCACACTTTTTCTCAATCCCACTTTTTTTTTAAATATAAAAATGTTATCAGATCCGAGCCGGCCATCGAGCCGGTCAAGGCACTGGGTCACTGGGTTTTTGGTCGAACCAGCGGGTTTTTGGTCGGACCGCATGAGCCGGATACACTAAGAATAGACCTGATATGTATAAATTTGTACATAACAAAGCCATCAAAAAATTGTAATATATCTTAGAATCTACAAAACAAATTCTCAACACAAAATTCTTCAAAATTACTATACAAATTTAAATCCATAAGTCCATAACCACATCATAAGTACATAATTAAATAAACAACCATGAAATAATAAGAGTCTCAACATAGCCAAATCATAATTAGTGCCTAATTACATATACTTTACGTAAGATATATAATATATATCATGTTTGTAAGCTTATTAACAACATATGAAGCTGTCGCACTGGTGGCACCACCTTCTATTGCAGGGTTCGCTTCCCGTCGGAAGTCATTTTGTAACAAAAAACGTGAAAAAATAAATTAAAAGCAATTAAGCCGTTTATGCAAACAACCCGGACAGGGAAGGGCACCGGTTCCCGATCGGATCAGTTCGACCAGACTGGGCGGTCTGGTTCTGATAATTGTCATCTACTATAAATTGCTAATCAACTAAAATAATCAATTGAAACTATAAGATAACGACACTGATATATAAAAAATACGAGATTAATATCTAAAAAAACAAGAAGACTTAATCACTATTTAAATTATTGATTGATATTTAAAACACTTGTCACTAATATCTAAAAAATGACAAATAATTGTCACGAGTATATAATAAAACACAAGATAAGTATTTCTTATTGATAATCAACTATTTGCTATAATCTACTGATCAACTAAAATAGTCAATTGAAGCTATGAGATAATTGCACTGATATATAAAGAAAAACACGGGATACCTGCACTGATATATAAAAAACTACGGGATAGCTGCAATGATATATATAAAAACACGGGATAGATGCACTGATATATAAAAAAACACGGGATAACTACACAGATATATACAAAAACAATGCACTGATATATAAAAAACACGGGATAAATGCACAATTATTTTTAAATGATACTTTTACATTTCTAGATTTTAATGTTTATCTATTTTTTATCCATTTTAAATTTATCTTTACTTTCATGTGCGTATGTACGGTATCTACTAGTTAAAATCGCTATATATTAATACACAATCGCATCTTTTAGCATTTTGGTGGGAAATTTTTTTTCCACCATTTACCAATATACCCCCTCATTTTGTACCCCACTGTTTACCAATATACCCTCACTCTATATTTTTGGACCGACATACCCACACTCTATATTTTGTACCCCACTATTTACCAATATACCCCTCATTTTGTACCCCACTGTTTACCAATATACACCCACTATATATTTTTGAACCGACATATACACGACAAATTTTTTTATTTGTCCAACACTCTTTTTTATTTATTATTATCTCTCTTAATTAATACACAATCGTTGACTTCCTCACTTTTGGTGGGAAAATTTTATTCCCACCATTTACCAATATACCCCTCATTTTGTACCCAACTGTTTACCAATATACCCCCACTCTATATTTTTGGACCGACATACACCCACTCTATATTTTGTACCCCACCATTTACCAATATACCCCTCATTTTGTACCTCATTGTTTACCAATATACCCCCACTCTATATTTTTGGACCGACATACCCTTGACAAATTTTTTATTTGTCCAACACTCTTTTTTTATCCACTTTTGGTGGGAAAAATTTATTCCCACCATTTACCAATATACCCATCATTTTGTACCCCACTCCAATATACCCCAACTCTATATTTTTGGACCGACATACCCCTGACAATTTTTTTTTGTCCAACACTCTTTTTTTATCCACTTTTGGTGGGAAAAATTTATTCCAACCATTTACCGATATACCCCTATTTGTACCCCACTGTTTACCAATATACCCCCACTCTATATTTTTGGACCGACATACCCCCACTCTATATTTTGTACCCCACCATTTACCAATATACCCCTCATTTTTACCTCACTATTTACCAATATACCCCCACTCTATATTTTTGGACCGACATACCCCTGACAATTTTTTTTAGTCCAACACTTTTTTTTATTATCAAAATGTACCCCTCATTTTGTACCCCACTGTTTACCAATATACCCCCACTCTATATTTTTGGGACCGACATTGTTGCCTCATCGCACTGCAAAAGCTATTATTTGCCCCTCTTCGTCTTATATATATGTGTTGCGTATTTTTATACCCTCTTATAAAATGTTGATGTTTTTTCGAAACTGCATCTGTAGGCCTGTTAATCACATCTTCGTACATTGCACGAGTAATCGTCCTAGTTACTATAATCATCACCATGCATCAAATTTGCTTTTAGCTGTATAACTACAAAAAGGGATTTTATGTGTATAAGTGAAAATTAAATTTATTTTGTTGAATAAGTCTGAATTAAAATTAATGTTTAGCTTTTATTTATTTGCTTTACGATAATTTGTTTTTTTACATAGTGTTGATTTGTTAAACAAGTGGTAAATTACATATCATCATATCACCTTCCAGCATGGGCGGGTCTACATATTGGTGAGATGACAAACCGCACCGTGAGAAAATGTTATTATTACTAGTACTTTTATTAAAAAATAATATTAGCACCAACATCTTATTAAAAAAAATATTTGTTTGCATTGAAATTTCTGGTTTTGCACCTATTTAATACACCATACTCGCACAATCACACTCATCTAATTTTTTCTCTCCGTTTTCTCAATCTTGAGCATGTTATTCTTTTTTCTCTTCCTCCTTTATTATATTTATAGCATTGCATGTTTAAACATCTTAACTCAATGTCCTAGATACGCCACTTTCCAGAAACATTTTATTCTTCATTTAATCAAGCCAAAACATTTTTTTTACTTACAAGCCATAATAAAAGTTAACAAACAAGTTGTTTTTTTATTCTTACGATTATATATAATTTTTTCTACATCATAACTATATTGAAGAGGGCCAGTCGATCTTCTGACTTTGGCAATCTGAATTTTTACTTTGAGTATTATCGATGGGGTCTTTTAACAATACTTTGTAAAATAATGAGTATTCTTTAGTCATGTTTCTTTGAGATTTTAGTACCTATATTTCACTCATCTCACTTAATACGCACGATTTAAGTGTTCCAATGTGTGGTTTTAGTTCAATCACCATTGGGTAGTGAGGGACCTATTTCTTACATAGTCTTTAACTAAGATACATAATGTTTCCTATTCATTGAACAAATTTCTATGTTTTATAATAATACTTCTTTGGTGAGAATAAGTTTTTTGCTAATACTTATAGTAATACTCATATAACTAAATATCTAAATGAAATTATCCTATATCAATTTTGTATTTTATATTTCTTTCCATAACTATATTGTTTAGTAACACATTAACAAATTTTAAAATCCCAATATTTTTTATTAGTAAAAGACTACATTGATTTTTAAATTTATAAATTGGAATTTATTAAAACTTTTACTCTAATCAATTTGCTAATATGAGTTTACAAAGATTAACTTGACAGTAAAAAAATTCTTAAAATATAAATGATTTCCAATAAGAAAACACATATTCTCACAACAAATTAATTCTCCAATAACATACTCTATTTTAAAAATAATTCAATTAGTATATAAAAAACATACTCCATTATAATTCAAATTAATTCTCCAATAACATAGTCTATTTGCCAAAACAACTTTCATGCAGTCAAAGTTGCCGCTAAAGATAAATCTAAAATTCAAATTTTTTGTACTTTTTTTCTTATCTTAGCTTCACAATCACTCGATGAACCTAACCTATACCACCCCTTACGATGTTAATTTTATATATATATATATATATATATATATATATATATATATATATATATATATATATATAAGCATATCTATATATTATAATATAATTCATAATAGGTTTATTTACCGTTATGTACAAACAATTTTTTACGTCAGATAACACACTAAAATATCAACTTGACTATTTTTCTCCTAAAAAAACTAAAAAAATTAAGTTAGAATGAGATGTATATTCGTGCTGGCACGGGAGATACATACTAGTGTGTGTGTGGTCTTTAACAATGATTATAGAAAGATGTTACAAAAAGTGTTACAAAACAAGTCTAAATGATATGTATACCCGTGCAGCGCACGGAGGATACATACTAGTTTTAATTATATGTAACAAAAAATGGGCTTTGAAGACAGGGGCTACCGACAAAAAATTCCAAAACATGAGCAAAAGCAGGGAGGGGTAAAAGGTCTTTAACAATGATTATAGAAAGATGTTTTATCTAAACTCAACTCAACCAAAATCAAAAGCTACATAGAGTAGCTTCAACTAGAATCAATTTTGGAGAGAAGAATTGCTTTTAAAAATGGAATCCAACAAACATTAGTTTAAAGCTTGAAACCATGAAACACAATGCTAAAAGCACTTCTAAGCCCTCCCACCACCAAACCAAACACACTCTTAGGATTTTTACGAATGCACTTGGTTGTGTAAAGTTACACAAATGGCACTGCCACTAATAAATGAGAACAAAGTATAAAACTTCAAAGATTTGTTGCAACAATGATACTATTAGAAGAGAAAAAGAAAACACCTTAAAAGTTTCTACCTACCTAGCTAGCACCAGATATGTAATGATATACTAATTTAAATACTAAAAAGGGTGCTACTTTGTTAATGCCACACATGATCACTAGATATTGGAATTACTTTTCAGTCTTTCCATGTCTAGATATTGAAACCTTGCCCCTCAGCTCTTCTTATGTTTGCTTGGCTCATTTTCATGTGTGGAGACAACATCATCATTATTAAGCCCACCTGCATTGTTTTGTTCTTCCTCAACCACTTCATTCTCCATCTGTAACAAAGGAGATAAGTTGAGATCAAAGACAATCCTCGGCTTCGGTTTATCATGTTGATCTTTCGTTTCAGAACTAGTAGAAGGGTCTGATAATGTCTTGCACCTCTTGCCTGGACTAGTTTTTAGGGGAAGAACATTGTCATCTCTCTTTCTTTTGGAAGGGACTTCTTTAATAAAATCAATTTTTCCTTTACCAATAATGTCGGAAGAGGCTTCATTACCCTGAACACATGTCATGGCATTAGTACTAGTAACAATAGTAGTACTGATATTTGGAGTTGAAGGCTCGAGGCTGAGATGGCTATGGCGAGAGGAATCTTCGCAGTTAAATCTCGCTTCTTGCACATTGTTATCTGCAACTGTCTCGTGCTCAATTAATGCAGGATCTGAAGCAACTTTAGCCATAACATCGTTAATGGAATCAAAATAATGAATTCCTTTAATTAGTTTCCTTGAGAAGTCTTCAACTGCAGGAACAGTGAAGATCAACTTACTATCAAGCTGCATTGAGGTCCAACCCCTAGCAAGTAAACGAGGCCAAACAGCATCCAAGAAGAGATCACTTTCTTGCGATCTAAGTAGTCTGAAACCACCTGTAACATAACATATTATTTCTGCTGATGTAAGCTTCGTGAAATCCTTGCCAACAGGAATTGCAAGAGAGGAATTCACTATATTTGTTGTAAAACTTGTCAGATCATTTTCTTTGCCAATACCAACTCCCTCAATAAGACCAGTGAGCCCAACTAATGTCTTTAAAGTAGAAACATATTTTTCCAGAGGCATATCTTTATCCTTTTTCATAAATGCCTTGGACACCTAGCATACAAATGAATTTAATTTTAGCAATAACACATTGGCAAGTACTTAATGCAATAAAGAAAGAATTCAATAGAAGAAGTTCAGTGAATAAATACCTCCAGTAATTTACTGCTGAATTGCACTTGCACTTTGGACATTAAACGTAATATAAGTTCTTTTAGGCTTTGTCCTGTGAAAATTTCTTGCTCTGTTTCCCTATATCTACACCACCTTGAATGATTTTCAGAATTGTAAAACTTTGTATAATAGAATATCAATATCTCTTTCATTGTTTTATTACCAATGAATCTTTTCACTGGAACAAGATTCTTCCCAAATATATACAATCCAAGGGTGAAACTGTCCACTTCTATTTCATTCCAATTAGTGTCATTGGAAAACTCAGGAACAAGATTGTTGATCCAATTTAATGGAATAGATAATCCCACTTTAAATTCATGATTCTTAATGTAGTCAGATTGTGAAATTAGTGGTGGAAGTTTAGTCTGGTATTCTTCACCCACCCGAGATTTAGGACAACGTAGTTTTCTTTGTTCTTCAATATCATCAACTTGAACTGCATACTTCTGTCAATTTTTTAAAAAGAAAACATTGTAAACAAATATGTCGTTTCTAGAGAATTAGTGAAAATATCAAGTTGGGCTCTCTTTTTATGTCTTTTTGAATACTTTTTGTGGTTTATTTTGTTAAATGTTAGACTGGATCGACCGACCGGCTGACTCATTGTTTGGGTGGACTGAGCTACAAAAAACATAGTCCGATAGACAATTGGGCTGACCCAACCTCACTCACTTTTATGTTTTGACTCAATAGACCTAACCATGCATTCCCATTAGACAACACTGTACTAATTATATGTTAATGTGTCGGTTAACCACACTTTAACGAATATAAAAAGTTAATAAATATATATATATATATATATATATATATATATATATATATATATATATATATATATATATATATATATATATATATATATATATATATATATATATATATATATATATATATATATATATATATGGGTCTGTGGAGGGTTAAGTACGAGGATAGAGAAATGAAGGCAAAATTTTGTAATTTCCATTTTATGCTTTTAAGGCGTTGAGACACTCCATGGGTAGTCAATAATGGTCCGAATAAAAAAAATATTTTTGATCAAAAAAAAGTACAAGAGAGATAAACTAATGTTGATCCACTGCAGTCATAATTGACTGCAGCCACAACAGTTAGAAGCAGCAAAATCATTGGGCTGATTTTTCCGTAAATCATAGTTGTTGGCTAATTTTAAATAACAAAATATTAAAAAAGACACGATAGAGGGATACATCGAGTTAAATGTGGTGGATCACAATCCCAACAATACATTGACGACATCATATTTGTTAGGCTCAAATGCACATTTCGCCCCCTATTTCATAAAATCCACAAATTTATTTATTCCAATTTATGTTTTGTAGTTTGGTCCCCCAATTTTATCAAATCTGCAATGATAGTCCCCCCATTTTTTGCTCGTAATTTTGGTTCTTTAATTTTATCAAATCTACCCTTTCAGTCCCCCGTTTAATTGTCATCCAATTTTTTTACGAAAATACTAATGTGGCAGACGCTGTTGTGCTGTCGTAACCATTAGGGATTGACATGACAGGTATATGATATGTTGATACCCAATCAATTCTGTAAGAATCAGACCAAGCCGTGCGATTCAATTGGTAGGGAACCGAATTTGAATCACAATCCAATTCAAACCGCTTAGAACTGGGATGGATCGAATTAAACCACAGTTCAACCGCTCTGAATTGCCAATTGACCTGGGTTCAACCACCCAAAATGTATTAAAATTGCAGATTTGATAAATTGGGAGATCAAAATTTCGAGCAAAATGGTGGCTAGAATTGTGGATTTGATATAATGGGGGACCTAAATTGCGAAAAATAAAATGGGGGGACTAAAATTTCAGATCTCATAAAATAGGGGTACAAAAAGTGCAGTTAAGTCTATTCATTATACAAACATACAATAGCAAGCAAAGTACGATTACAAAGTTGCGCTGACAATGAATGAAAGTTAGGAGAAAAAAAATAAGGAAAAATGTGGAGAATCCTACCTCCATGATAGAAGGTGAAGATGGAGAAAGCCCCAATACCACGTGATGAATCTAGCCTCTGATAAAAGGTGTTTACTGTTAGATATCAATCATATATATATATATATATATATAAATAAAGAAAAACATGAAAAAATAGGGTTTTTTTTGAAGATACGCGACAGATACCAAAAGTTGAGTGTATAAATAAAGAACGGGAAGAGTGAGGAGGAGGAGGCGGAATGAGTGTATGTAGTACCTGCGGTGAGGAAGCTAAAGCTTCTTGGACACGGAGATTGAAATGGATTGGAGTGTGGTGATAGAGAGATAGAAAGAAGATTTGTTGGGTAAAAAGAAAGAAATAGATACCATATATATATAATAAAAATAATTGTAACGTAGGAGAGGGAGGTCACATGTCTCACGTGCAGTTACTACGCGCATAAATATTTGAGTCAAAAGATTCCCATCCTATTAAATATATTTCTTTAAATTTTTTGATATATTTCGAGTGGATTCAGGCCCACGGGAAAACTCAACCCATCAGGAGTGCGGATGAGTCGACCCATCAAAGAGAGGGGTAAAGACCTTGGAGGCAAAACCTACCTTGTTTCTTTATATCGCGAGTTGGATTGAGCTTATTTTAGTTATTCAAATCGCGGACCTTTTTATTTGAGTCCCCAAAAATATGGACAATGTATAAGGACTAATTCCAAAAATTTATATTTTTAATAAGATGAATTGATGAAAATCAAAAAATAAAATAACAAAAAACAAATGTTCAATCTCCACACGTCTTGATCCTTATCACACGTCTTGATCCTATATGACACCACGAGGGACAATCTGGTGATCATGTTAGTGAGAATTATGAAGATTCTTTCCCAATAATGCTTACTTCAGGTGGCTTAAATGTTGGAACTATACAAATTTGTTGGCAAATTTCATCTCCACTTGATTTGTCCTTATCAGCTTCTTATTAAAGGTTTTAATCTTTATTTTGTTGGAAAATATTCTGTTGAAATGGCACAAAAGCTTGCAAGGAAGATGTTGGTTAATCTGTGTCACTTTTTGGGAACAACTTGCTCAAGTTGTTATGTTTACTTCTACGAATCTGCAATGGGCTCTTCTGTTAAAAGCTAGAGTTTTGAGAAATAATAAGTCAGTGAATTATCATGTTTCCTCTTCTATCTGGATAGGGTTTAAAACTCATATCTCTGATATCATTGAGAATTCGACTTGGAAGCTGGGAAATGGGATCAACATAAATTTTTGGACTGATACTTGGCTTTCTAGACCTATTGTAGATATTATTGGAATTCCCCCTATGTTACATAAGGATCTTAAGGCTAACCTCAGGGACTTTATTGTTGATGGTAGATGGTCCATTCCAGCGGACCTTTCCTCTCACTTCCCTCACCTTCATTCGGAAATTCAAGCGATTGCTATTCCTTTTGTTTGGACTGAGGATCAATTAATGTGGAATCACTCTGTTTCTGGGGATTTGACTTTCAAGGAGTCATTTCTTTTCTGTAAACCCCCAGGGCAAGTGGTTCCTTGGACCAAGTCCATCTGGAAGCCTTTCATCCCGCCTTCTAAATGTTTCATCCTTTGGAGAACTCTTCATAATAAGATGCCAACTGATGATCAACTCTGCTTTAGAGGTTGCACTGTCGTCTCTATTTGCAGCCTTTGTGGTAATGCTTCTGAGACCTCCCATCATCTCTTCCTAGATTGCCCTTTTGCCCAACGTATTTGGAACTGGCTTGGAGGTATCCTGAGTCTCCATATTGATAATGCTTCTTATCAGAACATCTTGTCTTTGACCGCTCATGGTTGGAGCCCCCAATTGCAGGATATTGTCTCTGCTGCGATTGTTAATGTTTTTTGGACCATTTGGTATTGCTTAGGAATCGGTGAGATTCAATAATTACATGATCCCCATTCAATCGGCTATAAATTTAATTATTGCTAATGTCGCCCGTAGGGAATGCTTCTAATTCTCCGTTGCTTAGCCTCTGTTGCGAGTTTAAGATCATCAAAAGCTTCAATATTATCGGTAATTGTAGAAGCTCTAGTAACATTAAAGAGGTTCTCTGGATTCCCCGCGCCTTATATGATTAAGTGTAACATCGATGGGCGCGCCGAAGGGTTGCCACGGCCCGCCGCTTGTGGTGGTATTTTCGAGAGAGCAGACGGCGTCGCTATTCTTGGTTGTTTTTCCACGTCCATTGGTATGATTTTGCTCTTCATGCCGAAATTTGGTTGGGGCCATGTTAGCTATTGAAATTGCCTTTGTTAAAGGTTGGCATTATTTGTGGGTGGAATGCGACTCTCAATTAGTGGTCTCTGCTTCAAGAATTGTAATATAGTTCCTTGGAAGCTCAGAACTCGTTGGGATAATTGTGTTTATCTCACAAGACAAATGACTTTCCTTTGCACTCACATCTACAGAGAAGGTAACGCCTGTGCTGACAAGCTTGCCGCGTATGGCATTAACACTAGTGGTCTTGTCTGGTGGAACTTTCCCCCTAGCTTTATTGCGGATGACTTCTGCAGAAATAGATCTGGCCTGCCTAACTATAGGTTTACTTGATTTCTGTTTAATGCTTTTAGTTCTTTCTTTGGACTTTGCTTTTGGTGTGCTGCAAATGATTGTTAGTGATTTTGGTGCCAACCTGGTTGGGATGAGAGTCACTTTAGTGATGCTTTTGCATACCATCTTTTACTTCCTTTGTTGTTATAGGAGTGCCTTTTTCCTTGCTTTGTTTTTGGTGTGCTGCAAATGATTGTTAGTGTCTTTGGTGCCAACCTGGTTGGGATGAGAGTCACTATTGTGATGCTTTTGCATGCCATTTTTCAACTTCCTAGGTTTAGTTTCCTTGTTATAGGAGTGTTACTCTTTCCTCTTGGTTGTATTGTTACTTTACTCATGGGTTTTGGCCTAGTCCCCCCATGTCTCTTGTATATTTTCCACTTTTTATTAATAAATTGTAGGGGGAGTACTCTTTCCTTCTTGATGGTTTTTCCCTAAGGAGGGTTTTCCATTAGAAGGTTTTAACGAGGCTCCATAAACCCTTCTTTTGCAAAAAAAAAAAAAAAAAAGCTAGGCAACTGCTATTTGATAGAGACATGCTAATTGAAAAATTGGTCTTGTGTTGTGATAGAATAACAATCAGGACGCTAGTGCAACTAATTGAGATTGTTGCTACTGATATCATGCTCACGGTTGGATTATCTAATAATGTTGCAACAATATCACTGCAAGTCTTGTATACATATGTGGAAAGGGTGGTTGGAGAAAGGAACAAATATGCAGTTGTCTTGCATAGGAAGATGATCTATAATGGAATTGTTCAAACTGCTGAGGGACTACTCAAATGAAAGGCTTTACCTCCAAGCATGGTACATGGAAATATTCATCCTCGAGGACAATGATGTTTGAAGGGCGGGAATTGTCACAAGAAATAAATAATAGTATTTACCCTTTTACCTTGTAGGTTTATTTTTAGCACTTTTATGTTTTTGTCTTGTTGTATGACTCACCATGCTCTAGAATAGTCCTATGGAATGACTCACCTAGTTTCTAGAAGTTGGTGTAGCACCTAGGTTAGAATATTCCTAGCATCTAACATTGAGTGGCTAATCATTGTAGCCTCCTCTGCCTATAGGACAATCATGGAATGAATGAATCAACCAATCATTATCAATCAAATATCTCTACACCCTAAAAACTCTCTCTTTTATTCTTCTCAACTCATGAACCATCAAAGGGTATTCATCATATTACTTACGGGCAAAGAAGGGTATTACAGGAGATCATTCTCCCTAAAGTATCCATTTATCCCGTAATAGACTGTGGCTCCTCATAACAGAAGAAGAGTACAACTGTGTGAGATAAAAGCAATACATCACGGTAAAATCTAAGGCAACTCATAGTCTTTCATCCACTTAGGCCTAACTTTATTCCTCTTGGGCCTAGTTTGAGTAATGGGCTCATTCTCCTCATTCTCTTGCACAGTTTGGTCCACTGGACCATCAAGCTCTTGGTCCGTGACATCCGTTCCCCCCATCAACAAAACCTTATCCTCAAGGTTAAATAGAGGAAAATCTTGCAACATGTCCAAGTCCTCACAGGTCGCATCTTCGAGAAATAACTCCTTCCATTGAATGAGAGCCACTGTTTTGCCATCTTCAGTCTTGGTGTCCAAAACAACTAAGGGCTGGATCACAGGTTGATTATCATGGACCTTCGAAGGCAAATCCAAGGACGGAGCAGCACTCCCATGAAATGGTTAAGTTGAGAGACATGAAAAACTGGATGGAGCTTACTAGTAGGAGGCAATTCCAACTCAAAAGCCACTCCACCAATGGCTCGGATCAGTTTGAAAGGCCAATAAAATCTTTTAGCCAACTTGTTCACTCTGTGACAAGCAACTTAGACCTGTCTGTGTGGCCTGAGTTTCACTAAAACAAGGTTCCCCAACAACAAAGGAGTGTGGCAGGTGCATTTTATCAGTATGTAACTTCATGGGAGTTTGACCTTTATGCAGTTTTGTTTGAGACACTACAGAATTGTATCTCTGGTCAACAATTCGGCTTGGACTGCTTCTACAGAACTTTTGCCAGCCAGGTATTGCAGAAGAGAAGGTGGGGGCTTGCCAAACACCACCTGATAAGGGGAGAAACCAGTGGCCTCATGAATAGTGGTATTGTAGTGCGACTCTGCCCAATGGAGGAAGGGACCCCACTGTCGCGGTAGCTGATGAACAAAGCAACAGAGGTACTGCTGCAGTGCAATTGACAATCTCAGTCTGTCCGTCGCTCTGTGGATGATAGGCTGAAGACATACGAAGCTTGGTCCCACTTAGGCAAAACAATTCCCACCACAATTTACTAATAAAAATGGGGTCGCGATCCAACACGATGCTTTTGGGCATACCATGAACGCTAGAAACCATCTTAGCAAATAATTCCGCAACACGGACAGTAGTGAAATGTGTTGCTAACCCACTAACCTAGTACCTTGGTCGAGTCGGTTAGCAGTCCAAATTTAAAAACACTACTATCAACTATTTCACCAAAACAATAAAAAAACACTACTACCAACTAATTCATGATGCATGATTGTCAAATAAATAAACTAATACATACATGATACCTGGCCATTCTCAACAAGTTAGAATTAGAATTAAACCTAACTTAGCAATAGAGTCGAGGACAAACCTCAATCAAATGAAGTTGTTAAAGTGTAAATTCTTATAGCTTCTATAATTCTATCACAATGCAACAAGATATTCACTTACTTTCCTCATGTTTGTCCGATGAAAGAATTTATCTTACGTTTACTCTAACTTATTGACATGACCACCATGCTGTAAATAAAAACTAATCTTTTATTGACATATATTAGACCATCTAAAACTTATCTTTTCAGAAGAAGAAAAACACCTAGTTAAACTCTATATTATTTTTTTCCTTAAAGGTGAAACTTGTAAAACTGAATCAGAAAGTAAGCTACTGATCTTTAGTTAATATCTTCTTAGATACACTTAAATGACCACACAATCTACAATAGCAAATAGTTCTAGGTTCTACTACCCATTACATAACCTAAACATATGAGAATCAACTGTTCAATCTTTCCAACTTTGCATTTGCTTGACATACCAGAAGCAGCAAAGAATAAATGAAAAATAGACCTTCATATATTTCAAATTCCACAATGGTTTAAGGATCTTTGATATCTTTTCTAGTCTCTCCTTTATTGCAAATCACAAGCCAAACCCAAAAAATGAGATTTCTATAACTAATAACTAAGTGGCCGGCCTCCACAGTGCATACTCAAAATACAAGAATGGTTTATAAAAGTTTCTAGCAAAAGGAAGCAACAAAAGCATGTACATACAGCTGGGTTATAAATAAGTGTTCATGTCAAATAACTTGTATTAGTGCTTCAAAAATTTATAAAGCATCAAGTAGTCCATATATACAAAGATATACATTGCAATTGTAATGGGAATAGAAGAATGAAACAATGAACAAAGGCTCCAACCCATCATAATGAAACAGTTCATTTAAATCAATGCTAACTTAGACAGGGTTAACAATTAACACAACTACTTATATTGGATGAAGAAACATGTACTCACAACTTAAACTATTCATTGGCTGCCAGATTTTACACCATCCTCCATGTTGTTTAGCACACCCATTTTTTCCTCGTATAACTTCAACAGATGAGAGCTTTCCATCTTGAAACATTTCACATACATTTCAAGAAACTTCTTTTCAGTAACAGCAAATGGTGTGGTACACAATTCAGCATTCTTTTCTTCTATCAAACCTTTCGAGATCAAATACCGAACAACGCAAGCCCTCGGAATAATCCTTCTCTCCAAACTATATGAAAAGATCTCCGGCCTTTTAACAAGAGCCAAAGAGTTCCAACCCAACTCCTCCACAAAAAATCTCATCACCTTATTAATTTTACCAACAGATACTAGCATAATATAGGGTCTCTTCCTAAAAGCTTCAAGAACCATTTCTTCAGACCAACCCCATTTTTTAAAAACATCAACTTTTGCATCCCATTTGGATTTAGAAACAGCCCTTTTAGCCAACAATGCTACTGCAAAAAACAGTTTAGAAGGATCAAACCCCATTTCCTTAACCTCATCCAAAGCATTCTCCATATCATGAGTCAAAAGTATAGAAGGTCTTCTAAGTAACAAATAAGTGATATTTATTTTGTTGAATAAGTCTGAATTAAAATTAATGTTTAGCTTTTATTTATTTGCTTTACGATAATTTGTTTTTTTTACATAGTGTTGATTTGTTAAACAAGTGGTAAATTACATATCATCATATCACCTTCCAGCATGGGCGGGTCTACATATTGGTGAGATGACCAACCGCACCGTGAGAAAATGTTATTATTACTAGTACTTTTATTAAAAAATAATATTAGCACCAACATCTTATTAAAAAAAATATTTGTTTGCATTGAAACTTCTGGTTTTGCACTTATCTAATACACCATACTCGCACAATCACACTCATCTAATTTTTTCTCTCCGTTTTCTCAATCTTGAGCATGTTATTCTTTTTTCTCTTCCTCCTTTATTATATTTATAGCATTGCATGTTTAAATTTTTTTGCACATCTTAACTCAATGTCCTAGATACGCCACTTTCCAGAAACATTTTATTCTTCATTTAATCAAGCCAAAACATTTTTTTTACTTACAAGCCATAATAAAAGTTAACAAACAAGTTGTTTTTTTATTCTTACGATTATATATAATTTTTTCTACATCATAACTATATTGAAGAGGGCCAGTCGATCTTCTGACTTTGGCAATCTGAATTTTTACTTTGAGTATTATTGATGGGGTCTTTTAACAATATTTTGTAAAATAATGAGTATTCTTTAGTCATGTTTCTTTGAGATTTTAGTACCTATATTTCACTCATCTCACTTAATACACACGATTTAAGTGTTCCAATGTGTGGTTTTAGTTCAATCACCATTGGGTAGTGAGGGACCTATTTCTTACATAGTCTTTAACTAAGATACATAATGTTTCCTATTCATTGAACAAATTTCTATGTTTTATAATAATACTTCTTTGGTGAGAATAAGTTTTTTGCTAATACTTATAGTAATACTCATATAACTAAATATCTAAATGAAATTATCCTATATCAATTTTGTATTTTATATTTCTTTCCATAACTATATTGTTTAGTAACACATTAACAAATTTTAAAATCCCAATATTTTTTATTAGTAAAAGACTACATTGATTTTTAAATTTATAAATTGGAATTTATTAAAACTTTTACTCTAATCAAATTGCTAATATGATTTTACAAAGATTAACTTGACAGTAAAAAAATTCTTAAAATATAAATGATTTCCAATAAGAAAACACATATTCTCACAACAAATTAATTCTCCAATAACATACTCTATTTTAAAAATAATTCAATTAGTATATAAAAAACATACTCCATTATAATTCAAATTAATTCTCCAATAACATAGTCTATTTGACAAAACAACTTTCATGCAGTCAAAGTTGCCGCTAAAGATAAATCTAAAATTCAAATTTTTTGTACTTTTTTTCTTATCTTAGCTTCACAATCACTTCTGATGAACCTAACCCTATACCACCCCTTCGATGTTAATTATATATATATATATATATATATATATATATATATATATATATATATATATATATATATATATATATATATATATATATATATAAGCATATCTATATATTATAATATAATTCATAATAGGTTTATTTACAGTTATGTACAAACAATTTTTACGTCGATAACACACTAAAATATCAAATTGACTATTTTTCTCCTAAAAAACTAAAAAAATTAAGTTAGAATGAGATGTATATTCGTGTCTTGTGCACTGGGATACATACTAGTGTGTGTGTGTGGTCTTTAACAATGATTATAGAAAGATGTTACAAAACAAGTCTAAATGATATGTATACTCGTGCAGCGCACGGATGATACATACTAGTTTTAATTATATGTAACAAAAAATGGGCTTTGAAGACAGGGGCTACCGACAAAAAATTCCAAAACATGAGCAAAAGCAGGGAAGGGTAAATGGTCTTTAACAATGATTATAGAAAGATGTTTTATCTAAACTCAACTCAACCAAAATCAAAAGCTACATAGAGTAGCTTCAACTAGAATCAATTTTGGAGAGAAGAATTGCTTTAAAAATGGAATCCAACAAACATTAGTTTAAAGCTTGAAACCATGAAACACAATGCTAAAAGCACTTCTAAGCCCTCCCACCACCAAACCAAACACACTCTTAGGATTTTTACGAATGCACTTGGTTGTGTAAAGTTACACAAATGGCACTGCCACTAATAAATGAGAACAAAGTATAAAACTTCAAAGATTTGTGCAACAATGATACTATTAGAAGAGAAAAAGAAAACACCTTAAAAGTTTCTACCTACCTAGCTAGCACCAGATATGTAATGATATACTAATTTAAATACTAAAAAGGGTGCTACTTTGTTAATGCCACACATGATCACTAGATATTGGAATTACTTTTCAGTCTTTCCATGTCTAGATATTGAAACCTTGCCCCTCAGCTCTTCCTCTGTTTGCTTGGCTCATTTTCATGTGTGGAGACAACATCATCATTATTAAGCCCACCTGCATTGTTTTGTTCTTCCTCAACCACTTCATTCTCCATCTGTAACAAAGGAGATAAGTTGAGATCAAAGACAATCCTCGGCTTCGGTTTTTCATGTTGATCTTTCATTTCAGAACTAGTAGAAGGAGCAGAAGAAGTCTTGCACCTCTTGCCTGGACTAGTTTTTAGGGGAAGAACATTGTCATGTCTCTTTCTTTTGGAAAGGACTTCTTTAATAGAAGCAATTTTTCCTTTACCAATAATGTCAGAAGAGGCTTCATTACCCTGAACACATGTCATGGCATTAGTACTATTAGTACTAGTAACAATAGTAGTACTGATATTTGGAGTTGAAGGCTCGAGGCTGAGATGGCTATGGCGAGAGGAATCTTCACAGTTCAATCTCACTTCTTGCACATTGTTATCAGCAACTGTCTCGTGCTCAATTAATGCAGGATCTGAAGCAACTTTAGCCATAACATCGTTAATGGAATCAAAATAATGAATTCCTTTAATTAGTTTCCTTGAGAAGTCTTCAACTCCAGGAACAGTGAAGATCAACTTACTATCAAGCTGCATTGAGGTCCAACCCCTAGCAAGTAAACGAGGCCAAACAGCATACAAGAAGAGATCACTTTCTTGCGATCTAAGTAGTCTGAAACCACCTGTAACATAACATATTATTTCTGCAGATGTGAGCTTCGTGAAATCCTTGCCAACAGGAATTGCAAGAGAGGAATTCACTGTATTTATTGTCAAACTTGTCAGATCATTTTCTTTGCCAATACCAACTCCCTCAATAAGACCAGTGAGCCCAACTAATGTCTTTAAAGTAGAAACATATTTTTCCAGAGGCATATCTTTATCCTTTTTCATAAATGCCTTGGACACCTAGCATACAAATGAATTTAGTTTTAGCAATAACACATTGGCAAGTACTTAATGCAATAAAGAAAGAATTCAATAGAAGAAGTTCAGTGAATAAATACCTCCAGCAATTTACTGCTGAATTGCAGTTGCACTTTGGACATTAAACGCAATATAAGTTCTTTTAGGCTTTGTCCTGTGAAAATGTCTTGCTCCGTTTCCCTATATCTACACCACCTTGAATGATTTTCAGAATTGTAAAACTTGGTATAATAGAATATCAATATCTCTTTCATTGTTTTATTACCAATGAATCTTTTCACCGGAACAAGATTCTTCCCAAATATATACAATCCAAGGGTGAAACTGTCCACTTCTATTTCATTCCAATTGGTGTCATTGGAAAACTCAGGAACAAGAGTGTTGGTCCAATTTAATGGAATAGATAATCCCACTTTAAATTCATGATTCTTAATGTAGTCTGATTGTGGAATTAGTGGTGGAAGTTTAGTCTGGTATTCTTCACCCACCCGAGATTTAGGACAACGTAGTTTTCTTTGTTCTTCAATATCATCAACTTGAACTGCATACTTCTGTCAATTTTTTAAAAAGAAAACATTGTAAACAAATATGTCGTTTCTATAGAATTAGTGAAAATATCAAGTTGGGCTCTCTTTTTATGTCTTTTTGAATACTTTTTGTGGTTTATTTTGTTAAATGTTAGACTGGATCGATCGACCGGCTAACTCGTTGTTTGGGTGGACTGAGCTACAAAAAACATAGTCCAATAGACAATTGGGCTGACCCAACCTCACTCACTTTTATGTTTTGACTCAATAGACCTAACCATGCATTCCAATTTGACAACACTACTAATTTTATGTTAATGTGTCGGTTAACCAAACTTTACCGAATATAAAAAGTTATTAAATATATATGTATATATGAGTCTGTGGAGGGTTAAGTACGAGGATAGAGAAATGAAAGCAAAATTTCGTAATTTCCATTTTATGCTTTAAGGCGTTGAGGCACTCCATGGGTAGTCAGTAATGGTCCGAATAAAAAAAATATTTTTGATCAAAAAAAAGTACAAGAGAGATAAACTAATGTTGATCCACTGCAGTCATAATTGACTGCAGCCAAAACAGTTAGAAGCAGCAAAATCATTGGGCTGATTTTGGCTAATTTTAAATAACAAAGTATTAAAAAAGGCACGATAGAGGGATAAATCGAGTTAAATGTGGGGGATCACAATCCCAACAATACATTGACGACATCATATTTGTTAGGCTCAAATGCACATTTCGCCCCCTATTTCATAAAATCCACAAATTTATTTATTCCAATTTATGTTTTGTAGTTTGGTCCCCTAATTTTATCAAATCTGCAATGATAGTCCCCCCATTTTTTTCTCGTAATTTTGGTTCTTTAATTTTATCAAATCTACCCTTTCAGCCCCCCATTTAATTGTCATCCAAATTTTTTTACGAAAATACTAATGTGGCAGACGCTGTCGTGCTGTCGTAACCATTAGGGATTAACATGACAGGTATATGATATGTTGATACCCAATCAATTCTGTAAGAATCAGACCAAGCCGTGCGATTCAATTGGTAGGGAACCAAATTTGAATCACAATCCAATTCAACTGCTTAGAACTGGGATGGATCGAATTAAACCGCAGTTCAACCGCTTTGAATTGCCAATTGACCTGGGTTCAACCACCCAAAATGTATTAAAATTGCAGATTTGATAAAATTGGGAGATCAAAATTTCGAGCAAAAATGATGGCTAGAATTGTGGATTTGATAAAATGGGGGACCTAAATTTCGAAAAATAAAATGGGGAGACTAAAATTTCAGATCTCATAAAATAGGGGTACAAAAAGTGCAGTTAAGTCTATTCATTATACAAACATACAATAGCAAGCAAAGTACGATTACAAAGTTGCGCAGACAATGAATGAAAGTTAGGAGAAAAAAAATAAGGAAAAATGTGGAGAATCCTACCTCCATGATAGAAGGTGAAGATGGAGAAAGCCCCAATACCACGTGATGAATCTAGCCTCTGATAAAAGGTGTTTACTGTTAGATATCAATCAGATATATATAATTAAAGAAAAACATGAAAAAATAGGGTTTTTGAAGATACGCGACAGATACCAAAAGTTGAGTGTATAAATAAAGAACGGGAAGAGTGAGGAGGAGGAGGAGGGGGAATGAGTGTATGTAGTACCTGCAGTGAGGAAGCTAAAGCTTCTTGGACACGGAGATTGAAATGGATTGGAGTGTGGTGATAGAGAGATAGAAAGAAGATTTGTTGGGTAAAAAGAAAGAAATAGATACCATATATATATATATATATATATATATAATAAAAATAATTGTAACGTAGGAGAGGGAGGTCACATGTCTCACGTGCAGTTACTACGCGCATAAATATTTGAGTCAAAAGATTCTCATCCTATTAAATATATTTCTTTAAACTTTTTGATATATTTCGAGTGGATTCAGGCCCACAGGAAAACTCAACCCATCAGGAGTGCGGATTGTAACACCCCCCTCTATTTAATATCGAATTAAACTAATGAAAATCAGAGTTTTTCAAAATTTGTCCACGCACCTCAAAGAGGGTGATACCTTTCATCAAAACATAGTCAAAACATAATTAAAAATTCAAACGCATCTAATGCATAAACTGCATATCATAGTCACATGGGATAAAACCCTAAACCTGTTTAAAGTTTACAGTAATCCAAAAATAGTTCACAGCAGCGGAAAATAAAATCAAGTTCAACACCCTCAATACATAATTTAAAACAGTTTAGTCCAAAACATAAGATAGTAATACTAAGACCCCAATCCCGGGTGTTACTAGATCAGAGCCGACTCAATTCCAAAAAGTCTAGATCTTCACTCAGATTCACCTGCATGTCGCCACGAGAGCAGGCAACATAAAAAATGCTAGGGGTGAGTCTCTTTACATAAATAATAACAAGTAAGATAAGCATCATATTCGGAAAACATCTAGTAACAACAATCCATAACAATTAAGCATTCACCATTCAATTAGAACATCAACAAGTCACAACAAGGATTAATTAAGCATCAATGAGAATCCAAGGGATGCATGATTGTATGCATGTATGCAATATGCATGTGGATCCATACTCACCTCAAAACCCCGTCGGGTAACTCATCAACTGTTTGGCCGAAGCCACTCATCAACCTGTTTGGCGAAGCCACTCATCATTGTTTGGCGAAGCCATGCATATGATTTATGTGACATTATGACAATGCAATCACACCGCAATAAGCACATTACATCAATTATTGACCACCACCCCATCAATTGTTAACCACCACCTCATCAATTGTTGACCACCACCTCATCAATTGTTAACCACCACCTCATCAATTGTTAAGTTACTTCTCACTTAAAAGCCCAACCACTCCATAAGGACCTTTTCTACACTTAAGGACTATTTTGACCTCCAAAGATTAATTTTATACTCAAGGGATTATTTTGGCACGTTATGAATAATTTAGTATTTAGGGGCTTATATTAACCTATTAGGATTAATTGGACTCTAAGGGACTATTTTGTCACGCCAAGGATTAATTTAATATTTAGGGACCATTTAGTCACGCCAAGGATTAAATTTATTTTAGGGACTAACCATCACTTAGACGCATTTTGGGCACCTAGGCGCAAGGGGCAGCCACTTTGGCGCCCCACTTAGCGCACACACACACACACAAGAAGACACACACCCACAGCGCGCAAGTTTCTAGGAAGCTGGCGCCCTCCCTGCCGTGCCAGCTACGCTCTCAAGACACACACTGCTGGCGCCAAGTTCCCGGTGAATCGGCGCTCTCCCCGCACACACACTGCACGCGTCACAGACCACGGCGCCCAGCAGCGCCAAATCCAAGCAATCCGCATACTGTTCCGTGTCATCCTAGCACACACACGCACACACCTAATCCACAGCGCCAAATTCTCGAGGTGCGCCCCCGCCGAAACACCCAACCGAAGGCACGACCCACCACCGAACAGTGATGGCGGGCGCCAATTTGCCTAGCAAATGGCGCTTCTTCCGCACCACCGAGACAAACAACAACATTCAGCCCCCAAGCGCCATTTGCCTAGGCATTTGGCGCCCCCATCAAATACCCTCCCCAAACACTTTAAACCCAATTTTCTCTCCAACAATTTATTTCTCACACAACCACACACATAAGGACATTAAATCCATTTCATTAAATTATCATATACACACACTCTCTCTTCATGGCCACATTTTCTCAAACATATAGCATGCATAATTCACAACATACATTTTTCCATCAACAAGCAATGTGATACCAACAATAGCAATTAATTCACACATCAACCAACATACAATCACATTAGTTTCACACAACAATCATTCCTAGAGCTATTTTACCTATAAAACATATCCTACAAGTTATCATAGATGTAATGGAGAGTCCCACAACCTTGTTTAAGTTCAAACCTCCAAGCCAACACCAAGAACCACAAGAATGGAGTATTTTTCCACCCTCCCTAGTCTTTGGAAATTCGTGGTCTTCCTACTCCTTGGGTAAAACGCAACAATCAACAACATAGGAGGAATGAGACACTAAAACTTAAGGAAATGGAACAAGGAGAAGAAATGATGAAGATTAAGACCAAGAATCCTCTTACCCACCAAGAATCAAAGGAAAAGTTCTCACCTTTCCTCCTCCTTCTCCTTCACGCCCATTTCTTTGCCTCTCTCCTCTCTATTCTTTTCGTTGGTTTTCTCTTCAAATGAGGTCATGTGACCTTGTGTAGGGTTTTGGGGTTTTAAGGTAATTGGGCTTGGGTCATTAAATGACTTGGGCCCTTATTTGCACCACTCTTTCTACTTATTTACATACCCCCTGAAAATAAAATAAAATGAACTCTAACTCAATTATTCCACTTAAATAAACTAGACCCAACTTAATTAATTAATTTAATTAAGTGTTGCAAGCCTCAAATAACTTAATTAGATAAATAATTAAATTATTTTGGGCGTTACAACTCTCCCCCACTTAAAGAATTTCGTCATCGAAATTACCTGAATCGAATAACTCCGGATAGGCCTCCTTCAACTTACTCTCCAACTCCCAAGTTATGCTTTCACCCACTGCTCCTAACCACACTACCTTCACCAAATTGATCCCCTTGCCTCTCAAGACCTTCACCTCACGGTCCTCAATCCTAACCGGCATAGTCTCCACTGTAAGGTTCTCCCTCATCTCTACATCATCCATCTGTACTACATGGGACGGGTCTGGCACATACTTCCGCAACTGAGACACATGGAATACATCATGCAAATTAGCAAGATTAGGTGGCAAGGCCACCCGATAAGCAACTTTCCCAACTCTCTCTGAAATCTGATATGGTCCAATAAAACGCGGAGTTAACTTCTTAGACTTCAACGCACGACCCACACCTGTTGTCGGAGTAACTCTCAAAAATACATGATCACCAGCCTGAAATTCTAGATCCTTCCTTCTCTTATCATGGTAACTCTTCTGTCTACTCTGTGAGGCCTTCATCTTCTCTCTAATCACCTTCACTTTCTCTGTGGTCTCACGCACCAACTCAGGACCTAGCACCACACTCTCTCCAGTTTCGTACCAACACAATGGAGTTCTACATCTCCTCCCGTACAATGCCTCAAAAGGCGCCATACCGATACTCGAATGAAAACTGTTATTGTAAGTAAATTCAATCAATGGCAAATGAGAATCCCATGAACCTCCCTGCTCAAGAACACATGCTCTCAACAAATCCTCAAGTGATTGAATTGTCCTCTCCGTCTGTCCATCTGTCTGGGGATGATATGCTGAACTCAATCTCAATTTGGAACCCAAAGCCTCTTGCAAACTTCTCCAAAACTCGGAAGTGAACCTAGGATCCTATCTATCGGACACAATACTCGAGAGGCACACCATGCGACTTCACAATCGTCTTGACATAGATATCTGCTAACCTCGAAGCTGGATAAGTAATATTAATCGGTAAAAAGTGTGCAGATTTAGTCAATCTATCAACAACCACCCATATGGTATCTGTAACGCCCTAAAATAATTTAATTATTTATTTAATTAAGTTATTTGAGGGATTACTATATTTAATTAGATGAAATAAATAAGTTGGAGTGTCCTTTTGATTTTGGAGGTGAATCAAATAATCTAGGGGTGCAACTAGGGCCCAAGTCAATTAATTGACCCAAGCCCATTCCTAATACCCTAGACCCTATGTGGAGCGTCCCATTCAACCAAAGAAAGAAAGGGAACCGAAGCTGTGAGTGAGAGGGCGCTGCGCGACGTGAAATTGGAGGAGAAGGAGAGCTTCTTCTCAAACTCGTCTCTAGGTAATTATCCTCAATCCTTTCTCTTCTTTTTCCTTCCCTTTTCACGTTGTGACCTTCAAATTCTCACCTCCATCGTTGTTGTTTCCCTTTTTCCCCGAAGTTGTAGCGTTCGGTTCTAGAAGGAGGGAAGAAGAAGCTTGTTTCGTGGTGTTTTCCTTGGAGGTGATTTCTTCTTCTCAAGCTTCAAGGTAACGTTGAATCCGTTTCCTTTCTCCATTCTCTTCCTTATAATTCCAAGTGTATGATTCCAATTTCCCCCTTTGCTGTTCCTGCTCCTCCGTACGTTCAAGAACACGAGAGAATCCACGGTGTTGAAGGAGAGAAAGGAGAAGCGTGCGTGTGGTGGTTCAGTTGCTGGTGATTCCGAGTTCTTCAATCCTTCAAGGTATGGGGACTCTTTCTATGCATATAATACTCTTTAGGATTTGTGTTGTATGTGGTCTAGGTGTTGAGGGTGTTGAATGCTTGTCTGTATCTGTGAAACCATTCTTGTTGTTGTGTTTAAATGCCTAATTGAAATTGTTATGAGTTCTTTCTTATTGGATGATGTATATGTAATCGAATTGTGTATGTGAATTGGTTGTGAGAACTCTCCAATAGAGTGAAGTGTGTGAACATGTTAGTTGTAGAATAATTAAAATGATATCGATGATTGTTGGTAGTAGAGTGTGGATTAAGTATGAAAATGGTTAGGGAATTAGTGTTGTCAAAGTGCTAAAAGAATTATGCAAGAGGGGGCGCCAAGTCTTTGGGAAGTTGGCGCTGGTATCTTCTTTGGTTCTTTGCGTGGAGTGTGCGAGTGAAGGGGCGCGCCAAGTGCGAGAGGCAAATGGCGCCAGTTCTTTGTATGCAAGCTGCTTTGTGTGCGCGTTGTGCGAGCCACGAGGCGCCAAATGGGCAGCCCCCGTGCGCTGTGTCGACTTCAGGGGGCGTGTGTGCGAGCGGGCGCCAAATGTGGCCGCCTGCGTGTCTGTGCAGGTGCGCCGATTTTATGCGCGGGCGTGTGCGTGTGCGTGTGTGTCTTGGGTGCGGCGCCAAATATGGCGACCAAGTGCGCCGGTTGGCCGGGTAGTGCATGAGGTGTGTGAGAGTGTTGCGGTGGGCGCCAAAGCGGCTGCCCGTGGCGCCAAGTGGCGCCTAGTGTTGCGCCTAGGTGCCATCTTGGTCCCTAATGCTTAGTGTGGCCCAATTGGGTGTGGCAATGTAAATGATGAGTTAAACCACTAAAATAAAAATGGAAGCCGAGTGTCTTTATGCGAAGGTGTGAAAGCGGTGTGGGACTCCGGTCCAAAGCGGTGTGTAGCCCTCAAGGCTTGAATAGTTGGTGAGTTGAGTTGAGAAATAATTAAAGTGGTGTGTATAATAAAATGTTGTGGCACATGTGTTGTTGGTGGTGCATTGGCATAGAGTCACATATTGCATGTGCATAAAGCGGTGTGTAGGCTTCGGCCAAAGCGGTGTGGGACTTCGGTCCAAAGCGGTGGGTGCCCTCAAGGCAAATTGCGGTGGTGAAGGATCCTCATGCATGTTGCATACATGCATACACTCATACATATGTTAATGAACTTAGTGATGATGTGTTGATAATGTGGTAAACTGATTGTAGTGTTTGTTGCCTTGCCAATATATAATGCCTATCCTAACTATTATTATTTGTATGAAAGACTCACCCATTCTGCTTGGAATGTTGCTCCTATGTGGCAACGCTCGCAGTACTCGCGAGTGAGGGCATCCTTATGCCCGCCTACTAGTAGTCGTGGTCTCATTTCGATATGTAGCACCAGGGGAGGCGTAGTCGTCTTTTATTTTATTATTTGATGCTTTAGACATTTATTGATGATGTACTAAGTGATTTGTTAAAAACTAGTAATCCTTCATTTGTGTTGGAAGCGTCCTTTATTTGATCTTGTAAACTAAAGCGGTGTTTGAGGCCCGACCACTAAACTATGTCTTTGCGTATCGTTTTAATATTTTATAAACTTCTTATGAATTGACTATGAGCTGATTGTTTTTTTTTTATAGCGTTGAAATGCGACATTCCCTTTCGTGATATTAAATTTAAAAACTCGATAGAATACGATGATTAACGGTTGTCTAGAAAGGGGTGTTACATTAGTGGTATCAGAGTGAAGTTGGTCCGTCCGACCTGTGTGTCTAAGTGTTATTCTGTTGTAGCTAATTGTGTTCCTTTGTGTAGAAATTCGATTCGATGGCAAGACGCGATGATGATCTTTGCGTTGGTCGCCGCTTTGCAAGCCATAGCCCAAGCCATTGGGAATCAAAATCTTTGGTCTTCTGCTTTGTGAGTGCTCGTAACTTAGCGACGTTTGAGAGAAAACCCACCCACCTTCAAGAGGGTCGGTATGACTCGATGGGGCCTTGGCACAGTTAAAGGAGATAGAGCGGATCTTTAGTGTCATGGAGTGTGCTTCTTCTTTGAGAAAGTGAAGTTGGGGACCCATATCTTTGGGAGAGGAAGCTGACGATTGGTGGTTGGGAATGTCGCGAAGGTTGGAAGATGCTAGTGAAGAAGTTACTTGGGAGGTCTTCACAAGAGAGTTCAAGAGAAAGTATTACCCTGAGGATGTGCGAGCTAAGAAGGAAGTGGAGTTCCTGAGTGAAACAGGGGAAATAAGACAGATGGTGAGTATGCCGCCAAATTTGAGGAGTTGGCCAAATTTTGTCCTTACTATGCCAATGAAGCCGATTCTGAATTTTCCAAGTGCGTCAAGTTTGAGAGCGGTCTGCGCCCGGATATAAAGAAAGCGATTGGATATCAGGAGATTCGGGATTTTGCTAAATTTGGTTGATAAGTGTAGGATCTATGAGGAGGATAGTTCTAATTTGCATACAAGGTGTGAAGGAGAAGAGGAATAATCGGTTTAGGGAAAGCCCATGAGGTTCTTTGGAGGTAAAAGCAAGTGGAAAGCAGTGTTTGGCGGAAGCCAAGTGGGGAGGTGCCTCTTGGGTATGGTGTGTTTTACTTGTAAGCTTTGGTCATAAAAGTAGTGAGTGTTCCGAGGTCCATTGTTTCAAGTGTGGTCGAAAGGCCACATAGCCACTAAATGTGAGAAGAAGGAGATTATCGCTACAATTGTGATGAAGCGGGACATGTGAGTGCTAATTGCCCTAAGCCCAAGAGGAGAAAGCCAAGGGAAAGTGTTTGCTCTAGCGAGGACCGAGAATGCTAACGAGATTCGAGGTACTTGTCTTATTTTGATACTCCTTTAATTGCTATAGTAGATACAGGGTGCTACCCATTCTTTCGTTCTTTGCATTGTGTCTTTGAGAAATTGAATCTTGATTTGTCTTCTATGATGAGGAGATGGTTATTGATACTCCGGCTAAGGGTTGATGTGTAACTACCTCCCTAGTGTGTGCTAAGTGTCCTCTGTCGGTCTTCTGCAGAGATTTTCTTGTAGACCTTATTTGTTTACCTTTGGAGGATTAGATGTTATCATTGGTATGGGTGGTTAGTTGATAACCATGTACATATCAATTGTTTCGATAGATCGGTGAGTTTCTGGCCCCGAGGAGGAAGAAATTTCTTTCTTTCTTTGGTCAATTGCGTAGATTAATGAGGAAGAAGTTCATCTATTTGCCTTGATGGCGTCTCTGCATCTGTTGAGAGTCAAGATATCATTGAAGGGTTGAAGGTAGTATGCGAGTTTAGGAGGTATTCACGATGAGATTCCGAGTGTTCCGCCGGAGAGGAGGTTGAATTCACTATTGATCTTGTCGCACGAGTGCGAGGCTGTGTCTATGGCACCGCATCGATGGGATGTCGGCGTCTGAATTATCCGAATTGAAGAAACAATTTAGAAGATTTACTTGAGAAGAAGTTCATAAGGCCTAGTGTGTCGCTTGGGAGCACTGTGTTGTTAGTAAAGAAGAAGGATGGGAGTATGAGACTTTGCGTAGACTATAGACAATTGAACAAGGTGACAATCAAAAACAAGTATCCACTCCCAGAGAATCGATGATTTGATGGACCAAGCGGTAGGTGCTAAGGTGTTTAGCAAGATCGCTTGAGGTCGGGATATCACCAAATCAAGGTGAAGGATGATGATGTTCGGAAGACGACTTTGAGAACTAGATATGGGCACTATGAATATCTTTGTGATGCCGGTTCGGTGTTACTAACGCACCCGAGTGTTTATGGAGTATATGAACCGTACCTTCCATAGTCACTTGGATCGTTTTGTGGTGGTATTTATAGGCGACATTCGGTACATTCCAAGACGGAAGAAGAACACGCAGAACACTTGAGGATGGTGCTAGAGGTGTTGAAAGAAAAGAAGCTTTATGCGAAATTGTCAAAGTCGCAGTGCTACGGTTGAGCAAAGTGAGTTTTCTCGGCCATGTAATTTCCGGTGATGGTATAGCGGTAGACCCAAACCAAGGTGGATGATGTGTTGCGGTGGGAGAGCCGAAGTCGATGACGGAGATCGGGGAGTTTCTTGGGGTTGGCTGGTTATTACAGGAGGTTTATAGAGGGTTTCTCTAAGCTAGCCCTTCCGTTGACTCAATTGACGTGTAAGGGAAAGGCTTTTGTGTGGGATGCACGGTGCGAAGAGAGCTTCAACGAGTTGAAGAGGAGGTTGACAACATCTCCTATTTTGGTATTGCCTATTCCGGACCAATCGTTTGTAGTATATTGCGATGCTTCCAAGATGGGTTTGGGAGGTGTGCTAATGCAAGAGGGTAAGGTAGTAGCCTATGCGTCCAGACAGTTGAGAATTCATGAGAAGAACTACCCTACTCACGATTTAGAGCTTGCGGCGATTGTGTTTGCTTTGAAGATTTGGAGGCACTATTTGTATGGTTCTAAGTTCGAAGTGTTCGGTGATCCTGAGGGGTTGCAATATTTGTTTGACGAGAAAAAGAAGTGAATATGAGACAAAGGAGGTGGCTAGAAGCTGTTGAAAGACTATGACTTTAGTTTGAATTACCATCCAGGGAAGGCTAATGTTGTAGCCGATGCCTTGAGTAGGAAGTCCTTCATGTGTCCGCATTGATGGTGAAAGAACTCGAATTGATTGAGCGGTTCGGGATTTGAGTTTGGTCTCATAAGTAACGCCAAGAGTGTACTACCTGGAATGTTGAAGATCCATAATGAATTTCTAGATGTTATTCGGGAGGCTCAAAAGCAAGACATTAAACTAGTCGAGTTGGCGGTTGGAATTGATCACTCAGAGGTTAAGGATTATGAGGTAGATGCGCATAAGATGTGTTGAGATCCGAGGAGGATTTGTATCCACGATGATGAAGAGATTAGGAAATCAATTTCGAAAGAGGTCATCGAAGTAAATTGAGTATTCATCCGGAGCCACAAAGATGTATCGAGATTTGAAGAAAGCTGTTTTGGTGGCTGGCATGAAGCGTGATGTAGCCCAATTTGTGTATGCTTGTTTGACGTGTCAGAAATCTAAGGTAGAGCATCGAAGCCGCGGGGTTGATGCGACCATTGGATGTACCGAGAATGGAAGTGGGATAGTATCTCTATGGATTTTGTAAGCTGGATTCGGCCGAAAGTGCAAGAAAAGGATTTGATGCTATATGGGTGATTGTTGATAGGTTGACAAAGTCTGCTCACTTTTTGCCGATAAATATGACTTATCCAGTTCCGAAGTTGGCAGATATTTATGTTAAGACAATTGTGAAGCTGCATGGTGTTCCTGTGAGTATCGTGTCTGATCGGGATCCTAGGTTTACTTCGAATTTTGGAGGAGCTTGCAGGAGGCCTTAGGTTCTAATTGAGAGGCGAGTTCCGCTTACCACCCCGCATGGATGGGCGGAGACGGAGAGGACTATTCGATCCACTAGAGGATTTGTTGAGAGCATGCGTTCTTGAGCAAGGAGGTTCGTGGGATTCTCATTTGCCATTGATTGAATTCACTTATAACAATAGTTTTCACGCGAGTATTGGGATGGCGCCTTTCGAGGCATTGTATGGTAGGAGATGCAGAACACCCTTGTGTTGGTACGAATCGGAGAGAGTGTGGTGTTAGGCCGGAGATTGTGCGTGAGACCACGAGAGAGAAGGTGAAGATGATTCGAGAGAAGATGAAAGCCTCACAGAGCAGCGGAAGAGCTATCATGATAAGAGGAGAAAAGACACGGAGTTTCATTTGGTGACCATGTATTCTTGAGAGTCACTCCGGTGACAGGTGTGGGTCGTGCCTTGAAGTCTAAGAAGCTAACCCCTCGTTTCATTGGCCCATACCAGATTTCGGAAAGAGTTGGGAAAGTTGCCTATCTACTTGCCACCTAACACTGTCTAATGCATGATGTCTTCCATGTATCTCAATGCATGAAGTATGTTCCCGACCCGTCACATGTAATTCAGATGGATAACGTGGAGGTGAGGGAGAACCTCACTGTGGAGACTATGCCGGTTAGAATTGAAGACCGTGAGGTAAAAGTGTTAAGAGGCAAAGAGATCAATTTAGTGAAAGTGGTTTGGTTGGGAGCCGTGGCGAAAGCATGACGTGGGAATTGGAAAGTAAGATGAAGGAAGCATATCCGAGTCAAGTTTGACTCGGGTAATTTCGAGGACGAAATTCTTTAAGTGGGGAGAGTTGTAACGCCTAAAATAATTTAATTATTTATTTAATTAAGTTATTTGAGGATTACTATATTTAATTAGATGAAATAAATAAGTTGGAGTGTCCTTTTGATTTCGGGAGGTGAATCAAATAATCTAGGGGTGCAACTAGGGCCCAAGTCAATTAATTGACCCAAGCCCATTCCTAATACCCTAGACCCTATGTGGAGCGTCCCATTCAACCAAAGAAAGAAAGGGAACCGAAGCTGTGAGTGAGAGGGCGCTGCGCGACGTGAAATTGGAGGAGAAGGAGAGCTTCTTCTCAAACTAAATCTCTAGGTAATTATCCTCAATCCTTTCTCTTCTTTTTCCTTCCCCTTTTCACGTTGTGACCTTCAAATTCTCACCTCCATCGTTGTTGTTTTCCCCTTTTCCCCTGAAGTTGTAGCGTTCGGTTCTAGAAGGAGGGAAGAAGAAGCTTGTTTCGTGGTGTTTTCCTTGGAGGTGATTTCTTCTTCTCAAGCTTCAAGGTAACGTTGAATCCGTTTCCTTTCTCCATTCTCTTCCTTATAATTCCAAGTGTATGATTCCAATTTCCCCCTTTGCTGTTCCTGCTCCTCCGTACGTTCAAGAACAGAGAGAATCCACGGTGTTGAAGGAGAGAAAAGAGAAGCGTGCGTGTGGTGGTTCAGTTGCTGGTGATTCCGAGTTCTTCAATCCTTCAAGGTATGGGGACTCTTTCTATGCATATAATACTCTTTAGGATTTGTGTTGTATGTGGTCTAGGTGTTGAGGTGTTGAATGCTTATGCAGATCTGTGAAACCATTATTGTTGTTGTGTTTAAATGCCTAATTGAAATTGTTATGAGTTGCTGCTGACTGGATGTGTATATGTAACTGAATTGTGTATGTGAATTGGTTGTGAGAACTCTCCAATAGAGTGAAGTGTGTGAACATGTTAGTTGTAGAATAATTAAAATGATATCTGATGATTGTTGGTAGTAGAGTGTGGATTAAGTATGAAAATGGTTAGGGAATTAGTGTTGTCAAAGTGCTAAAAGAATTTATGCAAGAGGGGCGCCAAGTCTTTGGGAAGTTGGCGCTGGTATCTTCTTGTCGTTGTTGCGTGGAGTGTGTGTGAGTGAAGGGGCGCGCCAAATTGCAGGGCAAATGGCGCCAGAGTTCTTTGTATGCAAGCGCTTTGTGCGTTGTGCGAGCCACGTGGCGCCAAATGGGCAGCCCCAGTGCGCTGTGTCCGACTCGGCGCGTGTGCTCGAGCGGGCGCCAAATGTGGCTGCCTGCGCGCGTGTCGTGTGTGCGCCGGTTGTGCGGGCGTGCGTGCGTGTGCGTGTGTGTCTTGGGGTGCAGCGCCAAATATGGCGCCAAGTGCGCCGGTTGGGCTGGTAGTGCATGCATGAGGTGTGAGAGTGTTGCGGTGGGCGCCAAAGCGGCTGCCCCGTGGCGCCAAGTGGCGCTAGTGTTGCGCCTAGGTGCCATCTTGGTCCCTAATGCTTAGTGTGGCCCGATTGGGTGTGGCAATGTAAATGATGAGTTAATCCACTAAAATAAAAATGGAAACCGAGTGTCTTTATGCGAAGGTGTGAAAGCGGTGTGGGACTCGGTCAAAGCGGTGTGTAGCCCTCAAGGCTTGAATAGTTGGTGAGTTGAGTTGAGAAATAATTAAAGTGGTGTGTATAATAAAATGTTGTGGCACATGTGTGTTGGTGGTGCATTGGCATAGAGTCACATATTGCATGTGCATAAAGCGGTGTGTGTAGCGGCCCAGCGGTGTGGGACTTCGGTCCAAAGCGGTGGGTGCCCTCAAGGCAAATGCGGTGGTGAAGGATCCTCATGCATGTTGCATACATGCATACACTCATACATATGTTAATGAACTTAGTGATGATGTGTTGATAATGTGGTAAACCGATTGTAGTGTTTGTTGCCTTGCCAATATATAATGCCTATCCTAACTATTATTATTTGTATGAAAGACTCACCCATTCTCGCTTGGAATGTTGCTCCTATGTGGCAGCGCGCTGCAGTACTCGCGAGTGAGGGCATCCTTATGCCTGCCTACTAGTAGTCGTGTCTCAGCTCTGATATGTAGCACCAGGGGAGGGGCGAAGTCGTCTTTTATTTTATTATTTGATGCTTTAGACATTTATTGATGATGTACTAAGTGATTTGTTAAAAACTAGTAATCCTTCCGCTGTGTTGGAAGCGTCCTTTATTTCGGTACTGTAAACTAAAACAGGTGTTTGAGGGCCCGACCCTAAACTATGTGCTGAAATGTGACATAGTTTAGAAAGGCGACATTCCCTTTCGTGATATTAAATTTAAAAACTCTGATAGAATACAGTGATTAACGGTTGTCTAGAAAGGGGTGTTCTGATGATCAAACCCCTCATTGTAGTCGGCAAAACCGATCACAAAATCCATGGAGATACTATCCCACTTCCATTCAGGAACATCCAATGGTTGCATCAACCCCGCTGGCTTCTGATGTTCTACCTTAGATTTCTGACACGTCAAGCAAGCATACACAAACTGAGCCACATCTCGTTTCATGCCAGGCCACCAGAACAATCTCTTCAAATCTTGATACATTTTAGTGGCCCCCGGGTGGATACTCAACTTACTCCGATGACCCTCTTCTAGAATTGCCTTCTTAATTTCATCATCGTTAGGGATACAAATCCTCCCACGGTACCTTAACACATCCTGCTCATCTATCACATAATCTTCACTCTGAGAGTGGTCCATCCCAACTGCAATCTCAACCAGTTTAATGTCCTTCTTTTGAGCTTCCCGAATAACATTCACAAATTCATTGTGAATCTTCAACACACCCAATCTCACACTCTTAGGTGTCACCTCGCAGACTAGACTCAGATCTCGAAACTGTTCAATTAATTCAAGCTCTTTCACCATCATTGCAGATACATGTAAGGACTTCCTACTCAAAGCATCAGCTACCACATTAGCTTTCCCCGGATGATAGTTCAAGCTAAAGTCATAGTCTTTCAACAATTCTAACCATCTCCTTTGTCTCATATTCAACTCTTTCTGGTCAAACAGATACTGCAATCCTTTATGATCACTGAATACCTCAAACTTAGAACCATACAAATAATGTCTCCAAATATTCAAGGCAAAAACAATTGCCGCAAGCTCCAAATCGTGAGTGGGGTAATTCTTTTCATGAATCCTCAACTGTCTTGAGGCATAAGCCACTACTTTACCGTTTTGCATCAAAACACCTCCTAGCCCCATTTTAGACGCATCGCAATATACTACAAAAGGCTCTCCAGATTTGGGTAATGTCAAAACAGGTGAAGTTGTCAACCTTCTTTTCAATTCTTGGAAACTTTCTTCACATTTGGAATCCCACACAAATGCCTTCCCTTTACAAGTCAATTGAGTTAGCGGGAGTGCCAACTTTGAAAACCCCTCAATAAACCTTCTATAATATCCCGCCAATCCAAGGAAACTTCTAATCTCCGTAACTGACTTAGGAGCCTCCCACTGCATCACCGCATCAACTTTAGATGGATCTACGGCAATCCCATCACCAGAAATAATATGACCTAGGAAGCTCACTTCCTTCAACCAAAAGTCACACTTTGACAACTTAGCATACAACTTTTTCTCTTTCAACACTTCTAGCACTAACTTCAAATGCTCTGCATGTTCCTCTTCGGACTTGGAGTACACCAAAATATCATCTATGAAAACCACCACAAACCGATCCAAGTAGTTATGGAAAATACGGTTCATGTACTCCATAAATACCCTCGGTGCATTAGTGACACCAAGCGGCATTCTGAGAATACTCATAATGCCCATATCTCGCAAATCCGAACGTTGTCTTACGAATATCCTCATCTTTCACTTTAATCTGATGATAGCCCGATCTCAAATCAATTTTGCTAAACACCTTAGCACCTACAAGCTGGTCCATCAGATCGTCAATTCTCGGAAGTGGATACTTGTTCTTGATTGTTACTTTGTTCAGCTGTCTATAATCAATGCAAAGCCGCATACTTCCATCCTTCTTCTTCACCAAAAGTACTGGCGCTCCCCAAGGTGACACACTAGGTCTTATGAACTTCTTCTCAAGTAAGTCCTCTAATTGACTCTTCAACTCAGATAATTCGGATGCAGACATCCTATAGGGAGCCATAGACACGGGTCTAGTGCCAGGCACTAGATCAATACCAAACTCTATTTCTCTTTCAGGCGGCACATCTGGAATTTCGTCAGGAAACACTTCAGGAAATTCACGAACTATTGGCAACTCTTCAATCTTAGCTTGGCTCTCAACGGACAACGATGCCATTAATGAAAACAGCTTAACTTCTCCCTTCATAGCTCTATGCAACTGACCAGAATACAACAATGCAGGCTCTTCTTCCTTAGTAGAAGGAAAGTTCACGGATCTACTAGCACAATTAATATGCACTTGGTTATCAACTAACCAGTCCATACCTAGAATGATGTCCAAACCTCCTAAAGGCAAGCAAATAAGATCAACAAGAAACTCTCTGCCAAAAACTGACAGAGGACATCTAGCACACATTAGGGAGGTAGTTACTGAACCTTTGGCTGGGGTATCAATAACCATGTCCCTTCTCATTGTAGACAAAACAAGACCCAATTTCTCAGCACACAATGCAGCAATGAAAGAATGAGTAGCACCTGTATCTACTATAGCAATCAAAGGAGTGCCGTTAATAAAACAAGTACCTCTAATCGCGTTGTCCCCCTCGGATCCCGCCAAAGCAAACACCTTCCCTCTAGCCGCCTCCTTCTTGGGTTTAGGACATTTATTGCTCATATGCCCCGCTTCACGACAGTTGAAACAAACAATTTCTTTCTCTTTACATTCATTAGACTTGTGGCCCTCCGCCCACACACTTGTAAAGCAACGGATCTCTCTGTGCATTCACTACTCTTATGGCGGGTTTCTTGCAAACAAAACACACAATACCTGCTGATTCATCTCCCCCACTTGAACCTTTACCCGCACTTGCCTTCCACTTACCTTTACCTCCACTAACATCATATGGTTTTCCCCGAAACTGAGCATTCTTCTTCTCCCTAACAATTTTGTAAGCAGCAACACTGTCTTCTTCATAAATTCTACACTTGTCCACTAGCTTGGCAAAATCTCGAATCTCCTGGTATCCAATGGCTTTCTTGACCTCTGGCTGGAGACCGTTCTCAAACTTTACACACTTGGAAAATTCTGAATCAGCTTGGTTGTCATAATACGGGCAAAACTTGACCAACTCCTCAAACTTGGCTGCATATTCAGCTACAGACTTGTTTCCCTGTTTCAGCTCCAAAAACTCCACCTCCTTTTTAGCCCGCACGTCCTCCGGATAATACTTCCTTGTGAACTCTTCCTTGAATACCCCCCAAGTGATTTCTTCACCATGCACTTCTAGTCTCTGTTTCTTCCTCATCCACCAATCATCCGCCTCCTCCTTCAAAGATATGAGTCCCAAATCTCACCTTTGCTGGCGGGAGTACACACCATAACACGGAAGATTCGCTCTATCTCCTCGGCCAGTCGGTGCTCCATCTGGATCATATCTACCTTTGAAGGTAGGCGGGTTTTCACGTTGAAATGTAGCCAACTTGCGATCCTCAGCATCCTCCCTACCACCTCTCTGTTCCCCCATAGCTTTGTGCTATGGCTTGCAGAAAGCCTCTCGCTAGAGCAAAGATCAATCCTTCGGGCCATTTTCAACCTATCTCTGCCGCAAAGATTAACACTTGATAAGAAACAATTAACACTACCTAGTTGTCATAGATGCTATGACAGACAAACTTGGCTTTTATTGCAGACCGAATCGCTCGATACCACTAATGTAACACCCCCTCTATTTAATATCGAATTAAACTAATGAAAATCGAGTTTTTCAAAATTTGTCCACGCACCTCAAAGAGGTGATACCTTTCATCAAAACATAGTCAAAACATAATTAAAAATTCAAACGCATCTAATGCATAAACCGCATATCATAGTCACATGGGATAAAACCCTAAACTCGTTTAAAGTTTCTGAGAATCCAAAAATAGTTCACAAAGTGAATGGAAAATAAAATCAAGTTCAACACCCTCAATACATAATTTAAAAAAGCAGTTTAGTCCAAAACATAAGATAGTAATACTAAGACCCCAATCCGGGTGTTACTAGATCGAGCCGACTCAACCCCAAAAAGTCTAGATATCTTCACTCAGATTCACTCGCATGTCGCCACGAGAGAGCAGCAACATAAAAATGCTAGGGTGAGTCTCTTTACATAAATAATAACAAGTAAGATAAGCATCATATTCGGAAAACATCTAGTAACAACAATCCATAACAATTAAGCATTCACCATTCAATTAGAACATCAACAAGTCACAACAAGGATTAATTAAGCATCAATGAGAATCCAAGGGATGCATGATTGTTGCATGTATGCAATATGCATGTGGATCCATACTCACCTCAAAACCCCGTCGGGTAACTCATCAACTGTTTGGCCGAAGCCACTCATCAACTGTTTGGCCGAAGCCATGCATATGATTTATGTGACATTATGACAATGCAATCACACCGCAATAAGCACATTACATCAATTATTGACCACCACCCCATCAATTGTTAACCACCACCTCATCAATTGTTGACCACCACCTCATCAATTGTTAACCACCACCTCATCAATTGTTAAGTTACTTCTCACTTAAAAGCCCAACCACTCCATAAGGACCTTTTCTACACTTAAGGACTATTTTGACCTCCAAAGATTAATTTTATACTCAAGGGATTATTTTGGCACGTTATGAATAATTTAGTATTTAGGGACTTATATTAACCTATTAGGATTAATTGGACTCTAAGGGACTATTTTGTCACGCCAAGGATTAAATTAATTCTTAGGGACTAACCATCACTTAGACGCATTTTGGGCACCTAGCGCCAAGGGGCAGCCACTTTGGCGCCCCACTTAGCGCAACACACACACACACAGCAGCCACACACACCCACAGCGCCAAGTTTCTAGGAAGTCGGCGCCCTCCTGCCGTGCCACTCGCCTCAAAGACACACACACCGGGCGCCAAGTTCCCGTGAACTGGCGCCTCTCCACACACACGCACGCGCGTCACCACACGGCGCCCAAGCAGGCGCCAAATCTCCCAGCAATCCGCGCCCTGTTCCGTGTCATCCTAGCACACACACGCACACACCTAATCACAGGCGCCAAATTCTCGAGAATTGGCGCCCGCCGAAACACTCCAACCGAAAGGCACAAATTTCACCCACGAGCGAGATCGGGCGCCAATTTGCCTAGCAAATGGCGCCCCTTCCTGCACCACCGAGACAAACAACAACATTCAGCCCCCAGGCGCCATTTGCCTAGGCATTTGGCGCCCCCCCATCAAATACCCTCCCCCAAACACTTTAAACCCAATTTTCTCTCCAACAATTTATTTCTCACACAACCACACACATAAGGACATTAAATCCATTTCATTAAATTATCATATACACACACCTCTCTTCATGGCCACATTTTCTCAAACATATAGCATGCATAATTCACAACATACATTTTTCCATCAACAAGCAATGTGATACCAACAATAGCAATTAATTCACACATCAACCAACATACAATCACATTAGTTTCACACAACAATCATTCCTAGAGCTATTTTACCAATAAAACATATCCTACAAGTTATCATAGATGTAATGGAGAGTCCCCTAACCTTGTTTAAGTTCAAACCTCCAAGCCAACACCAAGAACCACAAGAATGGAGTATTTTTCCACCCTCCCTAGCTGCTGGAAATTCGTGGTCTTCCTACTCCTTGGGTAAAACGCAACAATCAACAACATAGGAGGAATGAGACACTAAAACTTAAGGAAATGGAACAAGGAGAAGAAATGATGAAGATTAAGACCAAGAATCCTCTTACCCACCAAGAATCAAAGGAAAAGTTCTCACATTTCCTCCTTCTCCTTCACGCCATTTCGCCGCCTCCTCCTCTCTATTCCTTTCGTTGGTTTTTCTCTTCAAATGAGGGTCATGTGACCTTGTGTAGGGTTTTTGGGGTTTTAAGGTAATTGGGCTTGGGTCATTAAATGACTTGGGCCCTTATTTGCACCACTCTTTCTACTTATTTACATACCCCCTGAAAATAAAATAAAATGAACTCTAACTCAATTATTCCACTTAAATAAACTAGACCCAACTTAATTAATTAATTTAATTAAGTGTTGCAAGCCTCAAATAACTTAATTAGATAAATAATTAAATTATTTTGGGCGTTACACGGATGAGTCGACCCATCAAAGAGGGGGGGTAAAGACCTTGGAGGCAAAACCTACCTTGTATCTTTAGTTGGATTGAAGTACTACTAGTGTGTTTTGAAGTACTACTAGTGTTCACAAAAAACCTTTAGATTTGACTTATAAAAATAATTAATATATGGTTCATAAAAAAATTAGTTTATAATAAAATTATAATTAAGGACCCAATTTTTAAGATTTGATCTAAATTGGTTGGGACAGTCTTGGTTTTAGTATCCATCTTCTTCATCCCTTCCCTTCCATGTTTTACATTTTAGGCCTTTTGATTTGATCAATTTCCACATTATTTTACTGTCACCCTTACATTACATCATGTTCAATATCCATCGCCGTTTCCTAGCAACCCTAAAACCTTTCCCTATTTTCCATTACTACTACACTTTACCATTTTCTCATCCTTTCTGCACCAATGTCACTGTTCGGTTTGTTATTTGTTGAGTGGAAATAGTATGATAGTCTAGTAGTGATTGTGTGCAATATTTATAGCCAGTATGGAATGATGATGATGTAGTTTTGAGGAGATAAAGAAAGGAGCTGACGCATTGGAACACTGCTTGTGTATTAATGGGTTTCCACTTTCCTGCAACTTGCATTCACGGTGATAGAACACAGCAAGTGAGTCTGCTTAGCTAGTTTAAGTTTATGATTAATTGAAACATGTGAGCAATATGATAACTTTAAAATCACATATTTTCTTGATTTGTTTTATGTTTCTTTGATTTTTTAAATTATGTTTTAGTTTGCTTTGTGTTGTGAAGTTCTACATTCTCCATGAGAGTTTACATATGGGATTGGCTTCAGTTATCTACTGTTTTAGATCAATTTGTAACTGTCTCTATGTGCACAGGACTAATGGATTCTTCTTTTTATGGACCAAGGTTGGTGTTTGATGGACTTTTTGCTGAAGTATGGGCATCATCTATGCCCATTGAAGTTAAATGATAACTTGTACAGTAAAAGGGATATGACTTTGATAATAGAAACATTAGAGTGGCTTGAATAAAGTGTCCCATTTGAGCAAGTGCATTTTCCCCTGTATCCTTCGGGTCTCCCCAAATAAAACCACGCTAAAGACGCTGAATTTCATTCAAACAATTCTTAGGGATCGAAGCAATCATCATCATATAAACCAAAGTGGCTTGAATAACTAACTTGGAGAGAGTGACCCTCCCAACAAAAGATAAATGTTTGGCCTTCCAACCAGATAGTTTGTCTTGAACTCCGTTCTTAGGGCACTTACCAAGAAGGGGAACACCCAAATACCTTCCCATTGAAGTGTTGACTTTAAAACTAGAGACTATTGGTCTTTGGTATGTAAATAAGTGGCTAATGGATTTGCAGTTTTCTAATTTGTTGTTTGATATTGATTGTAAAATAGTTGTGGGTTTTGTCAATCAACAAAGGATAGATGTCTCGAAATATGATTCTATTATTTTAGATTGTCAAAGAAACCTTTATAATTTTTCTCAATTTAGCAAAATTATTTTTACAAAGAAACAAACAAATATGGTTAACTCATCCTTTAGCAAGGATAGCCACCACCATTGAGTGTTGCTCTCAAGTTTTTACTTATTGCTTTGGGAAAAAAAAGTCTTTACTTATTGTTGCTTTTATTATTAATTATTAATACTAATAAAATGCAATAGTATAGTAAAATAAAATAAAAATAATAATAATAATAATCTATTTCTAAGATGACATTAATACCCCTACAACTCCAACTATGTTTTTGGTCGCTAGTGTATTTCGTTAGCATTGTCAACAAGCAGAAAGCAGAAAGCAGAAAGAAACTGAGAACACAGTGAGGTACTAACATCATGCTGATTTATCGTTTTACTATTCATCTTTTTCATCCCTTCCATCTTTAAAATTTAAAGGCCTTTTGTTAAATAAATTTCCGCATTCTTTTTACTGTTTGTTACCCTTACATCATTACATCATCATGCTGAATATCCATCGCCGTAGAACCCTTCTCTGCCTTAAGGCCCCAATTTTCACACCAACCCTAAAACCTTTCCCTCTTTTCCATTACTATCCTTTATGCACCAACACTTCCGATTCACCCTCATTTGCGGTTTCCTACCTCATTCACAATTTTGGGTTTTCCCCACAATCTGCTTCCAAACTTTCCTCCACTTATGATCTTCGATTCAAGACCGCCAAAAATCCTGACTCAGTTCTCAGTTTCTTTAGAAGCCACGGTTTCTCAGATACCCAATTACACAATATGATCAGAAAGACACCCTGGCTGCTTTCCTGTGACCCCTCCAAAAGGGTTTTACCAAAGTTTCAATTTTTTCTCTCTAAAGGTCTTTCTACCTCTCACATTGTTAACCTTGTTAGTAAGAATCCCAAAATTCTGTCTCCAAGCCTGGAGAATCAAATAGTACCAGCCTATGAATTGGTTTATAAATTCTTGAAATCTGACAAGGACACTATTTGTTTCTTAAATTGCCATCCAAAGTTATTAAACAAGAGTGGTCTGGCCTGTAACATTAGAGTGCTGATTGAGAATGGAGTGACTGAATCAAACATTGCTAAACTGCTTCGAACCTGGTGTAGGGTCTTTGATACACGCAACTTGTTGAAGGTGGTGGAGGAATTGAAGGATATGGGGTTTCATCCTTCAAAATCATCTTTTGCTATAGCATTGTTGGCCAAGGTATCTGTATCCACCACCTTGTGGAATGAGAAATCTGATGTGTTTAAGAAGTGGGGATGGTCTGAAAATGATATTATGGAAGCGTTTAGAAGGGACCCTCATTGTATGTTAACATCTGTTGATAAAATAAATTCAGTGATGAGCTTTTGGGTCAACCAATTGGGTTGGGATGCTTTAGCCCTTGTTAAAGGACCAACAGTTATTGGGTTGAGTTTGGAAGGAAGGATCATACCAAGGGCTGCAGTTCTACAATTTATTCTCAAAAAAGGTTTGAGAAAGAAGAATGCAAGCTTAATTACTCCATTTAAAATGACTGAGAGGTTGTTCGTGGACAAGTTTCTAAAACAATTTGTGGAGTATTCTTCTTATCTATTAAATTTGTATGATCAGGAAAAACTGAAACTTGCCTACATACAACGCCAAGGAGAACACTAGCATCTAGTTTACTGATATTTAACTTCTCAATCAAAATTTTTGAGTATTGTCTTGTTCCTTCTTTAATTTGAATACTTATATGATCTAGCTCATCATTGGAGTTAGTTTAACTAACTTGTTTCATTTATTGGATTGGACAACTCATGCTTTGATTTCATCAATTTGTTTTTTCAAAGCCGTGATGTATGCAGCTCTTAGTAATACCTACTAATTTTATAGTAATGCGTTACTTGAACTTTTAGACATGTAATATATTTTTTGAGATAAAGTCATTTCTCCTTCCATGGTTGTTATGCTCAATAATCTAAATGCAATTGTGGTTAGTTTGCTAATACCAGAAGTGCAAATAATTGTAGACAAATGCAACCATAACTATGGTTGCAGTGCAATTGTGGTTAGTTTGCTAATACATCAATTCAGCTATACCAAAAGGATTATTGCTAGAGGTACATGGCAGTGTGATATAATGAGGTTTGACATAGCACTTGATTTTGTCACATATTGGTATTTTTATCCTTACTTTGAATCTTCTGCCCTAATGATATGGATTTGGTGGAGTCTGGTTTAAGTATCACAGGTATTGCTTGAGGAGCTATTTCGCAGGCACATTTTGAGGGAAATTTTTACTGAACCACTTTTGGACACTGTCTCGTGTCTCACCTGGACATGTATAATTTGTGGTATTTAGTAAGCAGTAGGCACTAAACCAGTAGTTTTCCTCCTATTTCTTTTATGCATTTCTATTATTTTGTTGACTCTGAAAAGGAATGGTTTCTTTAAGAATCTCACCTATAAGACAGAAACTTATGTTTGAAAATTTGGGCCCTTCTATGCAAAAAACCATTTTTCAGATGATACAAATAAGATGTAAGAACTGATAAGTGCTTCTTATGAGAAAGGATATGGTAAAATAAAGAAAATAACAAGCTTTATTAGAATGGATATAGGAAAATAACAAGCTTACCAATACCTCCACTGTGTTATTAGATTTGTTGAACTTACTTTCTTGTGTCTTAATATTTCAAATATCAGCATAAAGTCATTGCAGGTTCACGTGATTTCCTGAGAAAGGCTTATGCTTTAGATTGGTAATTCATTCTTCTAAGAATTTAAATAAACACTTTTCCTTTGTTTGTCTAGCCATTGTTGTTTCGATTAACCGCACTCATTCTTCTGTGTAGTTTCTATTACTTTTCCTTATAAAAATCAGAAATGAAATACATTCCCCTTGGCCAGACTGTTTGGCAGATTTTCAATCTACTACTTCCCTCATGCATGAAATAGAATCATAGAAGGCATAGATAGAATAGAATTATAGGATCATAAGATAGAATCACAGGAAGTAGAAACTGGGATATATATGCAACACACTCTAACATCTTTTGGCTCTCAAGCTTTGTCTTATACAAATATGGACTAAAAATTGTTTATGCTTTTGGTTGTTCAAGTTTAGAATTGAAACTATGTTGCCACAAAATAGCAAATCATGACAAAATGCCACTCACACAGAATATTCTACTGTCAGTTGGGATTTTATTGATAGTTTACAATTTTAATATGTAAGAAAATTCAAAATGGGGATACTTGTCACGTGATCCTTATTGATAGGAAGTTTGTTATTCTTGAGTGTTCAATTTGTTATTAATCATGACTGATGAATGAAGGAGTTAGAAAAATATTGGAAAAGTCCAAGTTCTATCTTCTTCTTCTCTATTAATCTATTGGTTGGGAGCTCACCAGTCCTCGAAACAAGGGATGTTCCGAGGAAGAAATAAAAACCTGTTGTGGATCTTTTGGTGTCAGGGCATGCCCCCAATCCGAGTCACAGAAGCCCTTCAGTGATAGTGTTGTAGATGAGCTGAAAAATAAACCATGTCCTGGATTATTCTTGATGAATATCAGTACACATAGTGCTGCCTGCATGTGTGCATCAGTGGACTTGGCTAATCTCGATCGAGCCTTGGGTGTGTCAAGTAGAGAAATCTTCCTATTAACCTTCTGTATACTGTGGCATCATTGATGAACTCCATTGGGGTGGAGTGGAGCATGGCTTGGCTGCCAAAATACCTGTTTCATGTAAGAGATATAGAGCATATTTCCTTTGGCACAAGGAAATTTCGTTTTTGTTTCTAGCCACTTCAACAACACCAAGAAAATATTTCAAATTCCTAGATCCTTAATGTTGAACTCTCATCCGATAAAGCTTTAACTCTGTCTGTCTACCTCTGTAAGGTCTTGCTTTTGTTTTTGTGGAAACAAAGAAAGAAAGGAGCTGATGCATTGAAACACTGCTTGTGTGTTGATGGTTTCTGCAACTTGCATTATTTAGCTAATTTAAGTTTTCACTATAATTGAAAATTGAAATGAGAGGTTTCAAATTAACAACCAAAGCTAATTGAAGGAATGAATTTTATATTTGACTCTGAAAATGAATGATTTCTTCAACAATCTCGCCTATAAGGCTGAAGCTTCTGTTTGAAAATTTGGGTCCTTCTATGCAAAAAAATTGGAATCATTTTCAGATGATGTAAATAAGATGTGTTGAAATATGATGTGAGAACTTGTCTACCCTTTACTTTATTGTGTTATTAGATGCAATTTGTTGAACTTACTTTCTTGTGTCTTACTTTCCCAAATATCAGCATAAACTTATCTACCTTTACCAGGGAACTATATCTTCCTCTTTGCCTGGGGAAGGAGAATGGGATAAAATTTGGATTTGGAAGCTAAAGGCTCTTAGAATAAAGCACTTTGTTTGGAAATTGCATTGCTACAAAACAAAGAACTATTCAAAAAGGGGATGCAATGTAATCCTGCTTGTAATTTTTGTTATGTCCATTCTGAGTCATATTGGCATTTATTTGTGGAGTGCACTATTATCGACGCAGCTTTTGTACCTCAAAAAAATGTGGTAGGTATTGATAGGTGTCTCCGTAATGATCGAGGTGAACTCTTCCGGACTAAAACACTACACTATAATTCTGGCTTATCACGTCAATAAATTTCAGCCAAAAACTAGTTTACAATAACAATTAACCAAGTTTTTAAACCATTAATCAATTAACCAACTAACCAAGTTCTCATGTTTTCTCACTTCTTTGACGACTTAGTAATTAAAATTGTAGTTAAACATATTTTTATTCTCTATGAAATATAGAGTTCTTATTTTTAGTCCTCTATATATTTGCACTTTTAGTCTCTAACGATAGGTTGATGCTTAGGTGGCTAACGAACTACCACATCGGCCCAATCTACAATTTACCAAACATGTTTACAATCTTTTCCAAATATTTCCTTTATATTTATTGAGTCTTTAGAGACCCAATAAAACTACTAAGTTATTAATTTTTTATTTTGATTTCAGTTATCCCTATACAACTACAAACTGAGTATTTTAATACTTAGTTAACACTAATTAGTTGTACCTTAATTTATGTGTAACAAGCCAAAAACACCAAATATTAAGAACAGAGGGAGTGCAATTCTTTATTTTTCAAAAAAGAAAAACTTTTAACATTCTACTCCTTTTTCAATAAAAGAGATATGGGTCAGCGGATCCAACCATTCAACAGGCAACTGCACGATTTTCATCTCGCTCACGCCTATTTTTTTCCCTTTTCAATCCTCTTTCCCCTAGTTCTACCTGTCGTTGTCCTCATCCTTCATCTCTTGATTTTCTATCACTACTGATGAAACAATTGATTAGTTTTCATCCAGCAACAGATCCACTTCAAATACAACCATGCAAGCTCTCAATCGCGAGCTACCACTCTCCAGCTCCAAATCTATGAACCGTCAACCCTCTTTTCAGATTTCTAATGTTATTTATTGAGATGGTTACATTTTTTGTTTTTTTGTATGAAATTTTTAGATGCATGGCATTTTAATTTTTTGTATGGACGGTTTTTAATATTTAGTTTTCATGTTTTTCATATTTCAGTTTGCAATATTTAACTATTCCCTCTTGTTTTAACTACTTTCCTGTAGAGTATTTGTGATGGTCTTCCGAAGTGAGGGAGAGTTTGCTAAAGAAAAAGGGTTTTGTGATTTGTAGCAAAACTTTTTTCCAAACCCTAAAATATCCTCATACACTTTAATAAGCATCACACTTTATATATTTTGTCACAATTTTTTTTTGTAAACTGGTTATTGAGGAACGAACTTCGCGTATTTGAACAGTTTAATTTTTCTAGTCCTAAATTACCCAGAAAACACTCCTTAGTGTCGCACTTTAAATATTTTGTCACGAAATTAATTTTTTTCCACTAAACCGATTATTGACGAACGGATTTCATGTATTTGAATTTTTTCTGAACCCTAAAGTACCCATAAAACACACTGCTTACTATCACACTTTACATATCTTGTCACGGAATTAATTTTTTCCCCACTAAATTGTTTATTGAGGAATAAACTTCGCGTATTTGAACAATAATTTTTTTACTGAACCCTAAAGTACCTCAAAATGCACTGCTTAGCATCGCACTTTACGTAATTTGTCCCGAAATTAGTTTTTTTCACTAAACTGGTTATTGAGGAATAAACTTCTCATATTTGAACAGCTAATTTTTTCTCGAACCCTAAAATATCCTAAAATATTCAATGCTTTGACTCGCATTTTATGTATGTTGTCACAAAATTAATTTTTTGTCACCAAATTGTGCATCATACATTGTAGTGTTACGAATATACTCTTGTAAAATAAGGTGGGCCATATTGTATTTTTTTGGAGTAAAAAAACAACAGTCCGTTGAAAAAAGGAAGCAGTCAAATTGGCGCCTAAATATTGATTCACATTCGATTTACTTTTTAGAGTAAAAGACAGCCAAATTGGCGTCTAAACATTGTTTCACAATTGATTTGCACTTTATAGTAAAAGATAGCTCATTTTAACTCTTCGTGTGTAGTATCTCTATACCAGGCCAGTCTTGAGATTTTGATGCCCTAGACGAACTAATAAAACTAGTCTCAACGCCCGTGCTTTGCACGGGGCCGACTAACCTTAAAGAAATTTAAATTAATGCATCAATTAAAATAAATTTTTTGAAGTATGATGTAAACAATACATTTGTAAAACTTATATTAAAGTAAGTAGATTAGTATAGAGTAATTCGTGAAACTTATAAAGTAAGTAGATTAATATGAACTAATATTCATTCGTGCTTAGGGTAAACATTTGCCATGACCAATATTGAGATTTTCCACTACAGTAATAGAACCAGAGAGCACCGCATCGACCACCGTATATCGAAGTCGCTTATGTATCTGGGTCAACGGTATTGGTTTATAAATTATATAGTATAACAATTGTGAATAAAATTTTGATTATAATTATAAATTAAGAACGAAGATTTTAAACCTAAAAAAACATAAACAAAGACATCGAATTGAACATCACAGATAATAAGAAAGTGGAATAGGTGGGTATCATGCAAGGTTGGAGGAAAACCAACAGTAAGATAGACGCAGTCTTATTTTAAATATAATACCTAAATTATTAATTCAATTATTTTAAACCAAACTTAATTTTATGGGGTGATGGATCCTAGAAGTAATCGCACTTTTACATATTAATTGATAGTACACTCACCTCCCCTGAAGTCAAGTTAAATGCCACACACCTCTCATCTAGTTTCCTCTTGACAATAACCTCCCCTAAAATTATTGGATTATTTCCAATCCCTAAAATTTAATACACCATTACAAAGACTTCTTCTACTCCCGTGTAGTTTTCTTCATCTTTCTCCTTCATTCACAGTTTCTAGTTTTGAATAATAACTCATTCCCTAAAATCTGGATATATCATCACAAAGAGTAGGTTCACAGAGGAAGAAGGGAGATGAAACTAGTGCAGTCTATCGACAGTTTTGCAAAGAGTTGGGAAGTCAAAATTAAGTAGAGAAAGTAGCTAGTGTACAACACAAAGGGGTACAAAAGGGGAAGAACACGTGATTATAGCCTTCGATGGCCGAAGAAAATAAAGGAAATGGATGTGCAAGTATAACACAAGTCAAAAACACATGATTATATCTTCAAAAACAATTAGAAAATTGTATTTGACCAAAACTTAAGGGAGGTGAGTGTTAAATTTAAAATTAGAGGGGAGGTGTGTGACATTTAACCAAAACTTAAGGGTGGTCATTGTTCCTTTTAAAACTAGAGGAGAGGTGTGTGATATTTGACCAAAATTTAAGGGAGGTGAGTGTAATTTTCCCTAATTGATATAATCCCAATCACTGTTAGTATTTTATACTACATCATATACAGTATTAATAATTGTAGGGTTTATGCCAAAACTTCAAAATGCCAATTGAGGTAATAATGGCAAATGGGATTCGCTATGATCTCTGTCATGTTTCTCATTACCTCGATTGACAGCTCTAATCGAAAGAAACAATAAGATTGATTGTGTACAGCAGAAGAAAGAAAATGATGAATCCTACAAGCGCGCATGTGAAAGAAAACCCAACCTGCAGCAGATTTTGGAGAATCATTACATGGCTTGGCAGGGAAATAAATCTACACACACATTTCACAATGAAATGAAGAAACCATCCAAAAACTCCAAATGCAACTCAAAATTAGAAAAATCTATATACACAGCTAGCACAGGTGATCGTACCTTGACCAATGAAGTGTTGAAGTTATTGTCCTTTGAGTAGGCCGGTCGTTGCTTAGGAGGAAGGACCGGTCTTGGCTTCACGCTGAGCACCTCGGGTGTTACCTGCAAAGACACTCCGACGATCAAGTAAGGGTTCGCTCGGGCAGATAACACAAGGTAAGAGAACGTACCTGATGCCATGTGCGAATGACATATATATACTGTAGAGTCCCGACCGTTAGCGAAGATTTCGGCGGTTTGCGAGGTTTGCGCCCAAGCAACGCGTGCTTGGGCAGTTGCGCTGCGTGGGCCGACGGCCCATATGCTCTTGCACCTCTTGGTTTATTGATACGCCGGAACAAATGGTATGGCGGGGAATCGGATGAAGTGACCGTTGGTAAAAGGTGAGTAATAAGCTCTTGATTGTAGAAAGACTACATACATACATACCAATTAAGAGATTAAGCCAATAATAGAACTATCTTCACATCTGAACTGAATCGTCATGTCAATTTATTTCAGTATCTAGAACAGTATATACTGTCATAATGGATGAGATAGTATAGCAATGGAAGAACGGGAATCCTATGTGTGCATGACTCCATCGACAAGAATAGGATGGAAGAAAATACATTTGCAACTGATAGTAAACGCAGAGATAGGAAATCTACAGCAAACAAAAACAAATAAGCACGACAATAACAGAATAGATACAAAAAAGAAAGGTAAAGGAACTCATTGTTAGAGGAGTTTGCCGAACTTTTAGAAAATATTTCAATGATCAATTAATATTCAATGCTATCATCCAATATTTAATACAAAGTTATGATAAAAAATTCAAAGCTATTCCCAAGCTAACCTGCATATAGAGAAGGATCCATATGTCTAGATAATACATATCCTATAAGTGCATATGATGAATAAACGGAATTATGAAGTCAAGTTTTTCCTTCAAAACTAAATATAATTTGGATAGAAAGAAAAACTAATATTTGATGAAGAAAATGGGAACCTTTTGTGTTTTCCAAATCAACCACTCTTCCCAATCAGCAGCAAAGCAAATTAAAGTAATTAAAGTAATCACCACCCCAAAACAAACATTTGATAACACAAAAACAAGCATTTCTTGTTTTCTAGGTACTATGATATGCAGCCAATATTTACATATGTTTGATAACTCGTATTTATATGAGTTATTTATGCCTTTATTCCTTAAATTAAAGTGAATTCTCAAGTAACATTAGTGTCTTATTTACTCTATTATGATAGTTTTAGATAGAGAATGGCTAAATACTGTTTTGATGTTGATTTGGCACATCTGGTGCCCCTATGAACAATTTAACGTGTTTGTTAGCGTTGCAGCATTTAGCGTTACAGCGTCAAGCGCTATAGCGGTGAAAGGCAGGACCAGCTGAGTATCAAAGTTAAAAGATCATTTTTGGCGCCAATCACTTTAACCCAAATCTTAGTAGGTAGCTTTGCGCTGACAGACTCGACTTCTTATTGGCTAGTGAGGGACACTTGTCATTTCTTGAGTGGAAGAATATCTTTAGTTGGTGAAAGGTGCCCATCACCTTTTGTACCTTTTTGGGGATACACACTAGAGATTTACTACTTCACCACTACACTCCCACCTTCGAAGAGAGAGAGTTTTTGGGAAGAAAAACTTGACACACTTTTCCTCCATTGAAACACTTTTAAGCTTTTATTTTTATGTTATTGTTTATCATTTTCCTCGGTGTAAAGTTGACGTTATAGCGTCATCTCTGTTCAAGAGTTGGAACCTTCAGTTTGTATCTTTTGCAACCGTTTCTCTTTCTTTTGCTTACGGTAATATGAGTTATTTAACTTGTATTTTATGGATGATGCTCAACATGAGTTAAACACTTGTAGTTGGATTGCTTTAAGCTTGTAATGAACCTTTAGTATTGCGTTTATAATATTTCACATTTTGCGTTTCAATCTTTGCATTTTTAATTCTTTCAAACTTGTTTTAGGGTTGGCCACATAAAATGGGTACATTCATGGGTACAGAAATGATCCATGAATAGAACTCCAAGATTGATATGAAATAAAGGTTGTTTAAAGACATTTAAGCAATGTTTGCTTTTCTAGACATAGAAAAACAATAGTTCATACGGCAAAAGCTGTGTGTTCTTTATTATACAGGGGTGGACTTATTTAGAACCTAGACATAAGAATCTTGTAACGAAACCCTGGCGTTAGTGAATGAAAAACACAATATCAAATGCTACGGCGCTTGACGCTATAGCGTTTGACATTATAACGCGTTGCTTTTGGGGATTTACATAGCAAAGAGCATTCCAACTTACTTCTCTCATATCTAACCTACTCTTTTAATTGTTTTATTCAAACACTCCTTTTTACTGTTACTTGTGACTATACAACTTTGCTACTTGTTTCACTAAGTGTTAGTGTAAGTTAAACTTTGAAATTAACATCAATCCCTGTGGAGACGATCTCTACTTTTATCACTATATTACTTGTTGCGATTGTGTACACTTGCACAACTACTTTTCGCACAACAATGCTAAATCCACACAATAGCATCATAGTTTTTATCGGTAAGGTTCCAAGGGTAAAACCATCCCAACCAAATCATATGAATATCCTAGATTCAGCTTCAAATTTAAATAAAAATGGGTCAGGCTGAAATCATAAAAAGAATACTTAATGTCTTATTTATGAAATAATAACTCTCTTTACTGGCAACAACTCCAAATGGTTAGCTGAATTCAAGAAAAACATGACCACTCAATTTGAAATGACTGGCATGGGCTTGATGTCTTATTTCTTAGGTATTGAGTTCTCGTTTTCTTAGTTCGTGATCGTACCTGAAAAGACGAAAACAATGAGAACATGAAATGTGAATTTCAGAGGAAAGGGGGAAACAAATTGCAAAGGGGAAAAATGAAACTCTAGCATAATGCAAACAGGGAGGACGTTTTCTCTGTAGTATGTCGAGGAATAACCATATCAGTAATTAGAAGTGATCCTTCATATTGTAGAGATGAATTCAACATGAAAGTAAAATAAATTTTTCTATGACATGGACCTGGTCTAAACATTAATTCATCTTTCATCATACTAATACAATCAAGTTGAACACATTTCTAATATTCCAATACATCAATGCTTGAAGTACCAATGCACATATTGCTTCAAGAAAAAATTGTTCAAGTAGAACAATTCCCAATCTGTAGCAACTCATCATGGTTGGAAAGAATGTTGCCCAAGTAATTTAGAAACTTATATAAGATGCCTCAAATACAATGAAGAAATTCCTCAATAATTGTAGATAATCAAATCAATATATTCCTCACTAATTTAGAAAAAAAAACAACAAGGCTTATATCTATTCAAACTACATATAAATATTTGAAAAAAACACTTTACAAATATATCTCACTAATAAAAAATACTTTTTAGTCTCTTAGAAAAAAATCAGATAACTTAATGAATATTCAAAGTACTGATAAATATTTAATAAAATATATGACAAAAATAATTAAATTGATATTTTAAATCATTAAATTAATATTAAATCATCTAAAATTTACTATTTACTATAATTAGCTTATTAAAACTAATAAATTAATCAATTTAACCACTAACAAATGTCAAAGAAGTAATCAATGACAACAGGAGCGACAACGGGAGACCGATAGTGGGATCGGCAACGGGAGAGGCACTGGGAGAGCGACAACGGGAGCGCCAACAAGAGACTGGCAATGGGATGGCAACAGGTGCAGCAACACGGGAGCGCCAATAGAAGTGACAATGAGAGACTAACAGTGGGATCGACAACGGGAGCGGAAACGAGAGCGACAACAGAAACGACAATGGGAGCGCTAACAAGGGAGACAACGAGAGCAGCAACGAGAATGCATATCTTATTTAAATCTCATTTTCTTGCTTTTGACGATTTTTACTCTATTATTAACATTATAGGAAGATACTAATTTTTTAAATTTTTTATAATATTTTTATTTTTTATGCATATAAAAAGTACGACGGTATCCGTGCGTATACACGGGTATACTGCTACTAAGAAGCTATTCTTCTTAGCATAGACTCGCTAAGGACACCTCAAACATAATTCTTCATAGCCGGACACAGGTACTATTCATCTTCATCTTCATCTTCATCCCTTCCATTCTATGTTTCAAATTTAAGCAGTTTTGTTAAATTTCCACATTCTTTTACTGTCACCCTTACATCATCATGTTGAATATCCATCATTGTAGAGCTCTTCTCTGCTTCAAGGCCCCAACTTTCTCACCAACCCTAAAACCTTTCCCTCTTTTCCATTACTATCCTTTCTGCACCAACACTTCTGATTCACCCTCATTTGCGGAATCCTACCTCATTCACAGTTTTGGGTTTTCCCACAATCTGCTTCCAAACTTTCCTCCACTTATGATCTTCGATTCAAGACCGCCAAAAATCCTGACTCAGTTCTCAGTTTCTTTAGAAGCCACGGTTTCTCAGATACCCAATTACACAATATGATTAGAAAGACACCCTGGCTGCTTTCCTGCAACCCCTCCAAAAGGGTTTTACCAAAGTTTCAATTTTTTTCTCTCTAAAGGTCTTTCTACCTCTCACATTGTTAACCTTGTTAGTAAGAATCCTAAAATTCTGTCTCCAAGCCTAGAGAATTATCTAGTCCCTTCCTATGAATTGGTTTTTAGATTCTTGAAATCTGACAAGGACACTATTGCTTGCTTTAATTGCAATCCAATTTTGTTTGGAAAGAGTTGCCTGGCTCGTAATATTAGACTGCTGATTGAGAATGGAGTGACTGAATCAAACATTGCTAGACTGCTTCGAGGTTGGTGTAAGGTCTTCAATATATGTGAAAATGACTCGCTGAAGGTAGTCGAGGAATTAAAAGATATGGGGTTTGATCCTTCAAAATTGAGTTTTGCTAAAGCATTTACGGCTAAAGCAGTTATATTCAAAACCTGTTGGAATAAGAAAGTCGATGCCTTTAAGAAATGGGGTTGGTCTGACAAAGATATTATGGAAGCATTTAGAAAGCACCCTCAGTGTATGTTAGTATCTGTTGATAAAATAAATTCAGTGATGAGCTTTTGGGTCAACCAATTGGGTTGGGATGCTTTAGCCCTTGTTAAAGGACCAACAGTTATTGGGTTGAGTTTGGAAGGAAGGATCATACCAAGGGCTGCAGTTCTACAATTTATTCTTAAAAAAGGTTTGAGAAAGAATAATGCAAGCTTAATTACTCCATTTAAAATGACTGAGAGGTTGTTCGTGGACAAGTTTCTAAAACAATTTGTGGAGGATTCTTCTTATCTATTAAATTTGTATGATCAGGAAAAACTGAAACTTGCCTACATACAACGCCAAGGAGAACACTAGCATCTAGTTTACTGATATTTAACTTCTCAATCAAAATTTTTGAGTATTGTCTTGTTCCTTCTTTAATTTGAATACTTATATGATCTAGCTCATCATTGGAGTTAGTTTCTCTAACTTGTTTCATTTATTGGATTGGACAACTGATGCTTTGATTTCATCAATTTGTTTTTACAAAGTCGTGATGTATGCAGCTCTTAGTAACACCTACTAATTTTGTAGTAATACAGTACTTGAATTTTTAGGCATGTAGTATTTTTTTTGAGATAGTGTCATTTCTCCTTCCATGGTTGTTTTACTCAATAATCTAATACACCAATTCAGCTAAACCAAAAAGATTATTGCTAGACTCTAAATGGTTTTAAGTTGCAGTTGCAATTGTGGTTAGTTTGCTAATACCAGAAGTGCAAATAATTGTGAAGTGTGAAGAGGTCTCATCATACCTCAATGTTGAGGCTGCAATTGAGACTGTGGACTACAATTGTATAAGGTACATGGCAGTCTGACATAGCACTTGATTTTTTTGCATATTGGTATTTTTATCCTTACTTTTTATCTTCTTCGCTAATGATATGGATATAGTGGAGGCCGGTTCAGACACCGTTTCGTGTCTCACTTGGACATGTATAAGCTGGCTGGAATATTTTTTAGATGCAGTTAATAGGAATATTCTTCATTCTCTTCACTTTACAAAATCCACCTAATTGCAATCTTTTTCTTATATGCTGTTGTTCCTATTTTCTATTATTTGTTTTTTTGGAAAGGGGTGAAAGATGAGATGAAGGATGGAGGCATACAAAAGGTATTTAATTGGTATGTCCTTAACCAAGTAAATGCAATATTGGTATATGGAGTCTCCTGCTGTAGCATGTTAATTGATAAAGCTATGAAACTTGGAAAATATCTCCCCCCAATTGTCATAAAATCCATATTTATGTCTGTTAGAAGAAAGCTTTAACTATAGGTTTCAACTCTTCACGAGAGCATATTGAATGAGAGGCAATTTTCCCATTTTTCAACACCTTTACTATTTTGTTTGTACTCTTTGCTGCAGAGCCAGAAATAGAAAGGCAACCAGAAGAGCGTGCGCGAACTTGAAATGTTGGAGGGTGATGACAGCAACAAGATCAAGGACATCGTCGCCGCTGTTGTCACACCTAAAATACTCACCCACTAAGAAGAATCTGCATTAGAGAAGCAATCTGAATCAAAGTCTCCAAGCAAAGAAAGCCAAGAAACTATGAAGATGAAGGCAGAAATTAATAAAGAAAAGGAGAAAGAACCAATGACAGTGGCATCTCTATAAGAAAACAAAGAATTAGAGGTAAGAAGGACAAAAATAGTTAAGGAGGAGAAACAAGAATAAAGATTTATGGGGGAATCAAGAAATGAATCAAGATTCACTGCCAAAGAGGAAAACAATAAAGTGAGAGTAAAGGTTGACTTTCAAGAAGCTACTAGATACTCTGAATTTTACATTGTTTGGGTTTTGCATAATCCTTCACCTTGAGGAGAAGGTGAATGTTTTGGGAGGGAGGGGGGAGGAGTATTGATGGGTCTGTTAATGTCAGTAGGTCTGTTATTATTAGTTAAGGCTTAATTAGTTAGTTAGCTAGTTATGGAGTACTTAGGAAGTTAGGCCCAATAAGGCGTGTTGCCTATAAATAGAGAAGATTGATTAGAGAAGGGGGATATGTGATCATTTGTAATTGAGGCCTTTTGGCATTGGGAGAGTTTAGAGTCTCTCGAATAATACTCTAGGAATTCATTGCATTTTTTCCCTATTTTTGTGCAATAAACCAGTTGTTTCCTATCAGAAAACGTAGGGAAAGGTTGGAGATGCAGAGGTAGTTACGCACAATGGCAGAAACCGTGTGTGCTTTGGCCTGCACAGCATTTCGATGCACAAAGGTGAAGAAGAGGGGCGCAACGGCAGTTGTGAGGGTTATTGATTTGCGACTCCAAAAATCGCGAAGAAAGGTGGAGGAAATTGTAGAGTCCCTTGTTTTCTGGTGAAGATGCATATGGTTGAGTGACTAAAGTTGAAAGATACTTTGATTTGAAAGGAGTAACGAGTAACGACCACAAGGAGTTTCAAACGGCCAAGACAACCATGGGGGGAGAGGCATTATGGTGGGAGAGGTTTCGTCCTTCACAACAGATCCAAGAAGATTAAATCCAAGCTGTAGAATCAATAAATAAAGGAAAAATTGTGACGACGAAGAGAAAGTAGAGGTCATTACCGTGAGATAGAACCCACTTACGACTCAGAGAACAATTTCTTCCGCCATATTGCTGAGATATAGCGGCATAAGGGTAGGCTGTAGGAGTTTGAGTTTGCCACTGCGAACAATCACACTGAAAGAGAAACAACTACTAGCATGGTCTTCACGCTTCAAGCAGCGAGACGCCGAGACCCGAGAAAATTGTTTGTAAGAGGTAGTCACTTGCTAATTCACCTTGAGGACAAGGTGAAAGTTTAGGAGGGGAGTATTGTTGGACCATTTAGACAGTCTCAGAGAAGAAACAGTGTCAGAAAGTTAATGTGGCAGTTTCAGATCATGTGCAGGAACAGTCATTTATTTGCGGTACTTTTCCTTGTATTTTTCTGTTGTGTTAGGATTAAATAGGAAAAAGAAAACTTAGTTGGTCATGGTAGAATACTGAGTGATCATTTGGAAAGGGAGATCCTGCATTTTATGAAAATTGGCGTAGAATTAAGTGCTACTCTCTTGCTCTTTTTTATTTGGGAAATACTGATACAAATGCAATCTGCCTCCTGCCTTGTTCTTTGTTTTTATAATGACAATTTTAACGACGATATATTTTACAGTTCTATATACATGTATATGCTTTCAAGTTTCTGAAGAAGTCTAATGATGCTCTTTAAATTTGTTTCTTATAGATAAAGAAGGTTGACTTTGAGGACACGCCTGTTGAAGACCAAAGGCAATCAAAGGATGAATTGGGTCCCTATTTATCAATGCATGAATAATTTTCAATGAAAAGTACAATGGTGTGTTGATTTTCTTGGGTTCCTAATTCTGTATTCAGACGATAAAATAAACTTTAAGGCAGACTAGTCCCATTTAATTAAGCACAACAAAAAACATTGAATGACATACGTGTGAGACAACATGTATTTTTGAAATACACATAGGTTACACCCTCATTTCAACTTCAATAAGTAGCTCAGACTCAATGAAACTAAGTGAGTTATATTATCACTTAAACACCATTATTGCCTCTCATCACAGGTTAAGTAACTCAAACTTGGAGACACTGGTCGCCTCTCACAGGCTAGCTAACTGAGGCTCAACCATGCTAGGTAAACTATGACATCACTTGAGTACCAAAATCGCCTCTTACAGACTTGGTAACTCAGACTCAATGATACTAGGTTTGCCATAAGATGACTTGACTATTAGTTTAAAAATCCATCAAAGTATTCACATAAATTTAATTGCTAACTCTAATTCTATTGTTTCCTCTCTTAATATATATATATATATATATATATATATATATATATATATACCCTATAACATTTTTAAACCTAAAATCTTACACTACTCACTGGCTCTTTAAATCCTTCCATAAAGCAATAATATGCTGCATATTATATTTATAAAACTAATCCTTCCTTTATGCTATTGTACTCTCATCCTTAACCTAAACTTCACTTTGAATACTTTGTGCTATTGTACTCTTATCCTTAACCTAAACTTCACTTTGAATACAAGTACCTTCTTAACATGACATAATTTTGTTGTATTGTTAGAGAAGTTGCGTAAGTTGTTTCTTAGGATTTTTCAGTTACTAGAACTGTGTAAGAAAACTAGCGAAATAGTAGATACTAGATAGAGTTGTGCAAGAAAACTATCAAGTACTTTGGCCTAGGTTGTCTTGTAATGTGTAAACTGTTTAAAAAATAGTGGAAATACTCATTGGGTCTGACGAGTGGAGTAGCTCTGGTTGGATTGGGTGAACCACTATACTTCTTATGTGTTATTTACTGCTTTGTTAATAGTTTTATAAAGTAACACTTTGTTTTAAACAATAATCTTTTTCCGCGCAATTGTGAGAACACTGCTTTAAGAAACTTCTCAGTCTTTCTAAGTGAATATTCTTACACTCTCTATTTACAAAAGCACAACATTTTATTTCTTCTCTTTAACACACACCTTTTACAAACATCATTTACTAGTGTAAGAAGCTAAGTAATACAACTTACATCTCATTCTTTTATATATCTTCTTACACAATCTTGCTTCTAAGAAGATACAAGAAGTCGGTAGACCCTCAAGTGTATATCTTCTTAGAACACTAGCTTATAGTTTCTTAAGTAATTCGGTTGTTTTGAATAGATTTTAAAAAGGTTCACAATTCAAACTCTCTTCTTGTGACCCAAATTGACTTCACAATTAACGTGTTTCAATAGATTTTGAGTTTGGGCAGTAACTTGTGAAAAAGATGATGAGTTTCTAGGTAGGATTTTCATTTTTTTTTATTTTTAATAAAAATTCATTAAAAATATTCATGAAGTGTGTGCGGCCACGTAGGACCCCGTTACAACCACATCACCTATGTTACTGCTACGTCACCATTTTTGAAACGAAAAATCAAAAAAAGACTAACAATGTACATGTTACGTAGCTTGAAGGACTTAAGTGTAAGAAGAAAAAAAAAGTGGGTAATTCCTCCAAGTAAAGTTTCATTGTTATGAAGCACAAAGTGGGTAATTCGTAAGGCCTAACTCAACTGACAAATATAGAAATTATTAATCTGAATATCATATCTTGAATTCGAACCCGAGACATCAAAGTTGTGTAAGTGAATTTCAAGTATTGCCCCTACGAACAATAAAAAACCGGGTGAATTAATTAATTTACGAAAACATAAACGGGTGAATTAATTAACTAGCACACATGTAGTGTCGTTTTAATACTATTCATCATCTTCGTCGCTATGGAAGCAGAAAGCAGCAAGAAGGTGCATTGAGGAGGGAGATTTTTGTATCTTCTTCAAGTTGATGCTCGAAAGAAACTGAGCACACAATACAGGTTCTATATATCGTTTTAATATTCATAATCTTCTTCTTTTTCATCCCTTCCATTCAATGTTTCAAATTGAAGTCCTTTTGATTTGATAGATAAATTTCCACATTCTTTTACTGTCTGTCACCATTACTTGCATCATGTTCAATCTCCATCGCCGTAGAACCCTTCTCTGCCTCAAGGCCCCAATTTTCTCAGTAACCCTAAAACCTTTCCCTCTTTTCCATCACTACCCATTACCATCTTCTCTTCCTTTCTCCACCAACACTTCTGGACCCGGTTCAACCTCATTTGCGGTTTCCTACCTCATCCACAATTTAGGGTTCTCCCCACAATCTGCTTCCACTTACAATCTTAGATTCAAAACCGCCAAAAAACCTGACTCAGTTCTCAGTTTCTTTAGAAGCCACGGTTTCTCAGATACCCAATTACACAATATGATCAGAAAGGCACCTTGGCTGCTTTTGTGTGACCCCTCCAAAAGGGTTTTGCCAAAGTTTGAATTTTTTCTCTCAAAAGGTGTTTCTACCACTCACATGGTTAACCTTGTCAGTAAGAATCCCTACATTCTATCTTCAAACCTGGAGAACCAAATAGTCCCAACCTATGAATTGGTTTATAAATTCATGAAATCTGACAAGGACACTATTGCTTTGTTAAATTCCTATCCAAGTTTGTTTTTGCGACACTCGTTCTGCTCGTAACATTAGAGTACTGATTGAGAATGGAGTGACTGAATCAAACATTGCTAGACTGCTTCGTATCTGGTCAAGGATCTTAAGTACAAGTGACAATAAGATGCTGAAGCTGGTGATGGAAGTAAAAGATATGGGGTTTCATCCTTCAAAATCAGCTTTTGCTATTGCATTGGCGGCTAAAGCATCTGTATCCACAACCCTGTGGAATGAGAAATCCCACGCATTTAAAAAGTGGGGGTGGTCTGATAAGGATATTATGGAGGCATTTAAAAGGGACCCTCAATGTATGTTAGTATCTGTTGATAAAATTAATTCAGTAATGAGTTTTTGGGTCAATCACTTGGGTTGGGATGCTCTGGCCCTTGCCAAAGTGCCAAGGGTTATTGGGCGTAGTTTGGAGAAAACAATCATACCAAGGGCTGCAGTTATGCAATTTATTCTCAAAAAAGGTTTGAGAAAGAAGAATGCAAGCTTAATTACTCCATTTAAAATGACTGAGAGGTTGTTCATGGAAAAGTTTGTAAAACAATTTGTGGAGTATTCTTCTTATCTATTAAATCTGTATGAGGAAAAACTGAAACTTGCGTACATACAACGCCAGGGACAACAACACTAGCATCTGGTTCACCAATATTTATCTTCTCAATTAAAATTTAGAGTATTATCTTGTTCCTTCTTTAATTTGAATACTTATATGGTATAGCCCATCATTGGAGCTAGTTTAGCTAACTTGTGTCATTTTTTATTGGATTGGACAACTGATGCTTGGATTTCATCAATATGTTTTTTCATAGTCATGGTGTATGTAGCTCTTAGTAATACCTATTAATTTTCTATTAATACGTTACTTGAATTTTTAGGCACACTTAAACTACTTGTGGCTCTTCCGGCATTGTAATCCGAATATCCCTTTCTTCCTGTGACTCTGATACTAAAAATATTGGCGGAAAAGAATAATATATATTAGATGCCTGCTTAGAGGCCAATGTTTTGTTGCTTGCTACATCTAATTCTACTGCACCAGTCTACACTTTCTTACAATAAATTTAGGAAGTAGATGTGGTAGTTCATTAATATTCTTGTGTCTAGCCATATTTGTTTTTTGTTATCTTCTCTGTGGATCTGCTTATTTCCTGTTTCCTGGTTGATCTAAAAAGTTTGAGTCAGATTGGTATTGCATGAAAGCTGCACAACTTATATTAGCAACAAGTTTGTTCATGTCAAGATTATTAATATTGACTTCAATGCATTTGGAGACCTGTAAGTGTATTTTATTCTGATATGCATCAGAATTCAGAATGTTGCCTAATAATTAATGGTCATATTGATCCATGCATGTGTTATTGGTTTTGTATTATCTCTGCTCATTGTCTATTCTTAACGTGCTAGGGGTTTGGCTTGGCACCATGCCAAGTGTCGCATGGAACAATGACTATCAATTCAAGCTGTCGGTGACTTGGTTATGAAGGGCCATTCTATGGATAAGGGAGGTATAGTGATTGATGTTTAAGAAATAGTGGTTTTTAATGCTGTATTGCATTTGCAACCCTTTTTGTAATTACTTACTTTCTAGCTATTTCTTTTCAGGTGATAGTGGTACGAATGTTTAGGCCAAAGGGGTTGAAGAATCCTCACAACAATCCTTTTCCAAAGGTGGCACAAAACGGGGGTAGGTAGGATGATGATGATGAACAGAAGTCAAAAGCCGCTAAGGTCAACTGGATCGGAACTTGATTTGCGTGATCGCTGTTAAACACTTGTTTTACAAATTGTGAAAACAAGCCACTTTTGTTAACTAATGCTATATGGTTTCCTTGACAGTGAGTACATCTCCCATTTATATATGCTGTTTCCATTTCTGATTTGCTGTTCAGCTTCAATTAGGGATTGGTTGGCTAAATTACTTTTGCATATTTATGTGTTTCAAGTCTATGTAAAAAGTCAAATATGTTAAGTTATACAATGTTACATAACTAAAATCATATTTACCATCTATTGAATATAATTAACCACGTATTTGAATTGCGTTAATCATCTAGTTTGTTGTCGATTTTGTTATCAATTATTTGATGTTCAAATAGCGTGACCGTTGCAGCAATTACTACATGTTGACTTGTATATTATGCGAGAAAGTTTACACTATGAAACTTTATGTCCTATTCTTGCATGAATTTTACCATGTACATTATTGATACCTGGTCTATTTTTCATTCCTGAGTCTCCTAGATGGCTGGTAATTAAGCCTTGTAAAAATCAGTATTCTTCGGGTCATTATAGAATATATGACTGTGATGTGATGGAAGGTTCTAAAAAGTGAATTTGGCTTGCTAAATATACAGGTAAAAATGGGCATGACAGAAGAATTTGAAGCTTCCTTGCAAGTGTTTAGAGGTTTCGAAACTGATATTCTGTAGAAGGGAATCAAATTAAGGTGGTAAACATTCATATTTCACCTTCTTTTTCTTTGTTTTGCATGAAATTAAGGTGTTAACCACATATTTCACCTTGTTTCCTGATGTAATAACCATTTAATGTGTATGTATCAATGGGGGATCATTTTATGTATACTGCTGTTACATCAACAAACAGAAGAACTACAGTTAGATTTGCAGAACTAAAACAAAGAAGATAATAGCTTCCCTTAATGGTATTTCTTATCTGTCTAAAAGCATTAATTTAATATAGAGTTTGATTGCATAAAATGGCCATCAGAGCCTAACCAGCTTATACTAACTGTGACTCATATTTCCCACAGATTGGAAATGGACTGCTAATTTTGCAACAGCTTTTTTGGGATTAATGGTGTTCTTTTTTTTTTTCTTCCAGTACCATCTTTCAAAATGCTGGCATGTTATACTAATTTCTTATAAACTAGCCCTATAACCCGTGCGATGCACGGGGTTGGTTAAATTTAATTGTATAATCGAGTAATTAAATTTTTTTAAAGACTAATTAATATCCCGTCGTGCTTGAAAGTAATTTCGCATAGGCCAGCACTTGTTATTCCCGTTGAAAGAAGATCATGAAGGTTCTATATTGTAAATGTGGCTGAAATTCTCACGGGAGTCAATGTAACAACAATGTACTCAAATATTAAAGAAAGATAAAAATATAAACACAAATTAAAGAGTGGTTTTAATACCCATTGGTCCGAAATGATCAAAATAAAAAAGAAAACACAAATAACAAGTAAAACACGTGGTATTGTGCAGGGATGGATGAAAATTATCAATAAAATAACATCTATAAAAAGTTCCATCAAATTTATTATTAAAGAACAAAATTTGCATATTTAAACATCTAAAAATTTTCGAGACTGTAAAAGTGCTTCTAGGGTGAGAGAGCAAATCAAATCTCTCATCGGTGAAACACTAAAATTGACCGTTGGATATTGTTTAAAATGTTATGAATGGTTAAGATCGAATCAACCAATATTAAATATCAATCATTGATGAATTTTTATACTACATCCAACTGTCAATTTTAGTGTTTCACCGGTGAAAGATTTAAATTACTCTTTCACACTAGCTCCTTAAAATATAAAAGAAGCAAAAAGAACTGAAGAAAAAAAAATTGAAACAGAAAAGAAAGAAAGATCCTTAAATTGTAAAAAAAAAAAGGCAACAAAAAAGAAAGAAAAAAGGACAAAAAAAATGTCACTTGCGCGCGCAAGTGACAAGCCGATTATATAAAAGTAGATATTATCAACTATCGTTATACGAGCAATATTAGAGAAATAATTATGAAGCACTTTTTTTTTTTGATCCAACAGAAAAGGCTTTCATTGAAGAAATGGGCTAAGCCCAACCAACATACAACATAAGAGCAAACAAAAAGGCCAATAAATCAGCCCAACACAACAACACAAACACAGACTAAACACAAACACAACTAACAATTACATATTCTACACAAACAGAAAATCTCTCGACACAGCGAGACCAGAGAGAAGAAAGCAATAAACCCTAACCCACAAAATCACAGCTTTAAACAAGCAAAAACATCTACAAATCTTCATTCAACAAGTTCAAGATTTCAATTGGAGGAGAACAAACCCAATTTCTTGGTAAAGATAGCGACGATGCAAGCGCAGCCACTCTATCAGCAACCCTATTGCCATTCCGATGAATCCAGAGAAATTCGCAAGAGGTAAAATTTTTCTTCATTTCCAATATATCTAGAACAATTCCTTCTATCTCACCCACAATATTATCTCTTTTGCAAGCATTAATCAAAACAAGAGAATCTGATTCAAAAGAGACTTCCCGAAGACTTATGCTTGCTGCTAGAATCACTGCTTCACGAAGAGCAATGGCTTCACCAACAAGAGGAGATATAGCAAAAATCTTTGAGGTAATTCCTGCAACTATCATACCCATGTTGTTTCTGGCCACAACACCAGAACAACCTTTTCCACTAATCACATCAAATTGTGCATCTGAATTGAATTTTATGATATTGTTTAAAGGAGGATTCCACTTAGCCACAGTCCTCCTTTGACAATAATTTCCACCTGATTGATTAGTAGAGCTAGGATTCTGGATAATCATAGAAGAGCAATTAGCTTTAATAGCAAATAGAGTATCATTAGGAACTGGAGCCTTATCTTCAAAACACAATGAATTTCTAGTCTTCCAAATATTCCATAGAGCAATCATGATATAGCTGATCAATAATTTCTTTTCCTTTCCAGAACACCAATTTGCCTCAATAATAGATTCAAACCATTCCCCAAAATGTGTAATATTGTAATAATTAGGAACCGGACACAGTTGAAGCCCAAACCAAACTGGAGTTGTCCAAGGACATAGGAATAGAAGATGCTCTATAGATTCTTCACACATTTTACAAACTGGACATATAGCAGAAGGATAGATTCTTCTCCTCATTAGATTAGCAGCTGTACTAATAGCATTATGTTTTAACCTCCAAATAAATTGTTTAATTCTTCCAGGAACACTAGCCCCCCAAATCATTCTCCAAGAAACCTCGGAATTATTGTAGGAACTAGAAGGTTTAATAATTGTAGCAGCCTCAGAATCCTTTAGAACAGAGTATCCAGATTTGACACTATAATCACCATCCTTAGCAAAAGGCCAATATAAGCAATCTTTCAATTCAAACATACTAATAGGAGTTTGTAAGGCTCCTATAGCACTTTGAGAAGATAAATTAACCCTCAATGCCTCGACATTCCAGCCTTTAGAGGAGGAATCAATTAGATCCTTAACTACTTTAGCACTACTCCCCTCATTAGTAACTGCCAAACTTCCAGAAGCAAGCCACCTATCCTCTGTAATACAAATATTTGTCCCATCCCCAATTCTCCACCTTCCTTGTTGCTTTAGCAGGTCTCTACCATGGAGAATACTTCTCCATACCCATGATATTCCAGATTTAGGTTTAACATTCCAAAAATCCTCTTTTACACAATAAATACCTCTCAACATTGTAGCCCAGTAATCATTTTGACCATGTAAGCATCTCCAAGCCTGTTTTGAGAGAAGAGAAGAATTCTGTAAAGATAAATCCTTAAACCCCATACCACCTTTATTCTTGTTTTCACACATAAAGTCCCATGACTTCCAATGGATTCCCCTAGACCTAACCTTAGAACTCCACCAAAATCAAAGCAATAGCAGAGCACAATGACTTGCAAAAATTCTTTGGAAGTCTAACAATAGACATTACATAGGAAGGGATTGCTTGTATCATCGATTTAATTAACACCTCTTTCCCTGCTTGTGAGAGAAATTGTTCCTTCCACCCTTCTATCTTTGAGAGCACTCTTTCTTTTAACCAAGCAAGAGCTTGGATTCTTGAAACACCCCATTCAATTTGGAACTCCAAGATACTTCCTGGGGTATCCCACACAGAATATGCAAAGCTCAGAGATAGCGCATTCTTCTCAAAAATAGGAATATCCACCCCACAAATCAAACCAGATTTTTGTAGATTGATTTTTTGCCCAGAAACTCTAGTAAATTAATTTAGAATAGCAACAATTTGACAAATTTCTTCTATGTTTGCCTTTCCAAATATAAGAGCATCATCTGCAAAAAATAAATGTGTTAGTATAGGGGCTCTAGGAGCCAGTTTGAGACCCTGTGTTTGATTTGCGAAATTAGAATCGAGAGAGAGCCTTGAAAGAACATCAAAAACTAGGATAAAAAGGTAAGGAGACAAAGGGTCTCCCTGCCTAAGACCACACTTAGGAACCACTGTTTTACTTCTAAACCCATTTACTTGGTAGACATATGTTACTGATGTGACCAAAGCTAAAAGTAAGAGAGAGACCCAGTGAGCGAAACCAAAAGATTCAAGAACATCTTTAAGAAAAGACCAATCAACTCTATCATAAGCTTTATTCATGTCAAGCTTGATAGCAAACCCCCTACTAGCAGCTGAATTTTTCTTTTTAAGAGAGTGAAATGCCTCTTGAGCAACCACAAGATTATCTTGAATCAATCTACCCCCTACAAAGGCACTTTGTTGTGGAGAAACAATAGAATTAAGATAGGGTTTGAGCCTAGACACTATGACTTTAGAAATGATTTTATAAATGAAATTACAACAGCTGATAGGTCTAAGCTGTCCTATTTCCTCAGGATGAGGGATTTTAGGAATTAATGCCACTAATGTTTCATTTATAGACTCTCCCAACTGACCTGACACAAAAAACTCTAAAACAGCCCCTAGAACATCAAATTTAATAACCTCCCAATTCTTTTGATAAAATAACCCATTAAGACCATCAGGACCAGGGGACTTAAGAGCACCAAGAGAGAAAACTGCACTCTCAATTTCCCCTATTAGAACAGGAGCCATAAGACTCAAATTTATATCATCAGTGATAAGTTTTGGAACTACTCTCAAACATTGAGAAAAGGAAGGATTTGCAGTCACATAGATCTCCTTGAAAAAGTTTTCAATAGCCCTAGTTATTTCAGATTGGCCTTCAACCCATATCCCATCCTTGTCCTTTAACCTGATAAACTTGTTTTTATCCCTTCTTTGAACAGTTGTAGCATGAAAAAATTTAGAATTCTTGTCTCCATACATCAACCACTTCAATCTAGATCTTTGACCCCAATACATTTCTTCTTGTTTCCACATCTTATCAATTTCTAATCTAATCCATTTGATTTCCTCCAAACTAGATCTTGAATTACCAGCATTAGTTAATACCTGTAATCTAGATTTAAGTTTTGTAATTTCAACTGCAGCATTACAGAACTTATCTTTACTCCAAGATAATAAAGATTTTTTGACATTTCTAGTTTTTTCCTTTAAGTTCAACCACCCTACTTCTGCAGAAGAAACCGAAATCCACCCCTCTGAAACAATCCTCCTACAATCTTCATGATCCTCCCAAAATGACTCATACTTAAAGAACTTAGGGCATCTTACATTAGGATAAGGTAATAAAACAATAGGAGAATGATCTGAATTAAGAATAGGTAAAGCAATACCTGTAGCATGAGGATAAAGAAATCTCCACCCCCAATTGACTAACACTCTATCAATCTTCTGGTAAGTGACAATACCATCTCTTGGATTACTAGAAAAAGTATATTTATTCCCCTTCAAATCAATATCCATCAAACTTCCAGCATTCAAAAACTCTCTAAACAAAGACATCCTCAGAGGAGCAACAGTTCTAAGCCCATCTTTCTCAGTAATAGAACACATTTCATTGAAGTCCCCCACACAACACCAAGGCTCACCCCTCAAAGGCATAAGAGCCAACAACTTCCCCCACAAGTGTCTTCTTCTATCAAAAGTAGGATTACCATACACAAAGGTCATAATAGTAAGATTCCCAGATTTTTTCTCCTTCACTGTTGTATGAATGTAATTAATAGTTGAATCCAACACTTGAAGCTCATATTCATTATTCCAGAACAAACCCAACCCACCAGAAATGCCATCAGCTGGCACACAAAATACTTTATTAAATTTTAGTTTTCTTCTCACCCTTTCAACTCTTTCCTTTTGAGCCCTAGTCTCCATAAGGAACAAAATAGCTGGCTTATGATTCTTTATTAGCTGTTGAAGCTCTCTACTAGTCGTGGATGCAGTTATTCCACGACAATTCCAACTAATTGTAGTCATTTAGAAGTAGGGGGCATGGAAAGACCCGCCTCCTCAGTCATTTCATTACTAGCAGTAAATACATACCCATCAATAACAGCTATCACCCTTGCTTTCTTCATTCTTCCTTCATTACTACTTTCACCTTCATCTTTTGTCAAACTAAGATTCTGAATGTCCCTTCCTCTTTTTAAATTAAGACCAATTGCTAACTTGTTACTAAGAGACTCCTCTACTCTTGCAGGAATACTATTGGAAATGTGAACATTCTTTTCAAACTCTTCAGGAGGTAATTCAACATAATTGATAACTCGTATTTATATGAGTTATTTATACTCACTCACGAATAAATCACGCAAGTTCTTGAGCAATACAAGGTTTAATTAATTAGTTTTATAATGATTTCTGAGTTTTAGGTGAATAAGAGTTATAAAGATAAATCTGTGCATTTAGGCACCAATTGGTGCCCTTGAGAGCGTTTTGATGCTTTTTGTGCATGTGCAGGAATTTCAGTGCTGAACGTTACCACGTCCCTCACCACGTCTACAATGGAGCAGCAGAGCAAGAGCGAAGGATCTTAATTTTGCGCGTATTTGAGCAATAATAGTCAAAGATATAAAAGTCGAAGATCTTCGTTTTCCCACGTGGTGACACTTGAAGCTAATCGTGAGCGATAAAAGCGATGTCGTCGGAAAAGACAGAAAGCGGTCATTAGGTGAGCAAGTGACATCAGCACATGTAAGCAAGGTGGCTATTTATTGAAGGTTCAGCACTCTCTCAAGAATGACCAACCTCACTCACGATCATCATCTCTTCCACCAACTTCAGAATCACTTCGCCTCCATCCCTTCACCATCTCCACCATTAAACTCAGAATTTGTTTTGTAAAGAAGATCCGGAAAGCGGACTTACGAACTTAGTTTATTTCTGCAGTAGTGTAAGGCTCGGGACGTTGTAACGTCTATACAGCGTACATGCTTAAGAGCTACTTAGTTGCATCTTGTGCACTTAGTTCCTTTTCTGTAATGTATGGTATTTGGATTCTAAATCCACTTCATTCTGTAAAGATGCTCAGCATGAGCTAAACACCTTGTAGTTGAGTTGTTGTTTTGCTTTTTAATGAATTTCTAGTTAATGTCATGAAGTGTTTACGTGCCGTTTTAAATCTTTGTGCAATAATATTTCCAAACTTGTTTTGAGGTTGGCCTCTTAAAATAGGTAGATTCATAGGGTACAGACATGGTCTATGAAAAGAAATCAAAGATTTACGTGAATGAACAATGCACTAAAGACATTTAGGCATCTTTATCTAAGTCTAGACATAGAATGGATAATAGTTCATGGAACATTCTTTGTGGGTACTTAAAATACAGAGTGGGCCTATTTAGAACCTAGACATAGGATTTCTTGTACTTGAAACTCTGACGTTTTATGCTGAAAAGCATAGCTCTTTTGCAACAGCGTTCAGACGTGGGCCACGTTCACACAGATTAGCATTTGAACGTCATAACGTCTAGCCGTTTTGACGTCGACTAGGAAGGATTTATTTGCATACAACAACTCAACTCATTTCTCATCCTTTTTCACAAACAACTTTAATTTCCTTGTTTTAATTACATCTTTAGCTTTACCATCAACTCTTATTGCCGATTTGTTACTTGATTCTCTTGTGTTTTGATCTTGAACTTTGAAAATACAACCAATCCTCGTGGGAACGATCTCTTACTTAACTCCACTTTATTACTTATACGATGTGTATACTTGCACTATAATTGCGAAAATTATACTACTACACAAGCGCGAACAAGTTTTTGGCGCGCCGTTTAGCCGGGATTGTAGTGATTTTATTGTTCAAATTATTAAAGCACAAGTTGAAGGAATTTTCTTGTGTTGTTCTTTGTGTTTGAACAGTAGACGTTATAAGCGTATGCTTAGTTCCAACTCAAGCTCTAGTTCAAATGAACCACGAGTGAATCGAACCGAGTTCGATCCGAGACACGAAAGGACTTTCGGACAACTAAGGAGACAACAAAGGTTAAGAAGAAGAAGAAGAACAAGAACAATACCCAACCATGTCCGAGCATAACACCGGTTCTAGAGGTGGACACACCCCAAGAGGAGGTAGAGGACATGGTCGTGGACCACAAACTCACACCGAGACAATCATTGTAGATGATGAACACTACCAAAGGCAAGAACTCATCAATGCGGGACCACAAGACATGGTCAATGAGCGGGGGCGGGCCTATGCGTGATTATGCGTGCTCAACCCCCGCTCATCTACAAACAGGCATTGCAAGACCAACCCTTCATAATTGGTCACTTTGAGTTCAAGCCAATGATGTTCCAAATGCCGCAAAGCTGCGAGCCAATTTGGAGGTTTCCTCAAGAAGATCCATACTCTCACCGAGACAATTTACGGATGTGTGCGGCAACTTTATCATCCCCGGAGTTTGAGAGGACGCCTTTAGATTGAAGCTCTTCCCATACTCACTCAAGGATAAGGCTAAAAATTGGTGAACTCCTTAGAACCAAATTCCATTCACACTTGGGATGAGCTAGGTGAGAAATTCCTTGCAAAATACTTCCTCCCAACAAAAATGCTAAGTTGAGAAATGATATCACTTCCTTCAAACAAAGGAAGGGAATCATTATTTGAAGCGTGGGAAAGGTGGAAGGAATTACTAAGAATGTGCCCACACCATGGCATTCCACGTGGTTATTCAAATGGAGACTTTCTATAATGGTCTAGATCAGCCCACAAGGTTGATACTTGATGCTTCATCAGGTGGTGTCATTCGAACATGTCCTTCTCTTGAGGCATGCAAGCTCATTGATGACATAGCCACCCATAACTCTCATTGGCCATCAGATAGATTTACTCCTGGAAAGAAGGCAGGTGTGCATGAGATAAGTGAAGTGACTGCTCTTTCTGCTCAAGTGGCTACACTGACCAACATGATCAAAACTTTAAATACTTCAAACGTGGCCACGTCTGAGAAGCAGACTGTTGCAGCAGTTGAACCTACTCATTCTGGTGGAGTAGCTTGTGTTTACTGTGAAGAAGGGCATGTGTATGAGGAGTGTCCCTACAACCCTCAGTCAGTGAACTTTGTATCTCAGAATAAGGGGAATGGTCCCTATTCCAACTCCTACAATTCAAATTGGAGAAATCATCCAAACTTCATTGGAGAAACAACAATGCATTGAATGCCAACAACATCGCTCTGCAATACCACCAGGATTTCCTCCTCAACAACAGAGCGGTATGTGCGAGAATAACAACAATAGCAACTTGGAGGCCATGATGAAGAGCTTATGTAAGTGTTGTAAGACTACTTTGCAAACTCATGAGTCTTCAATCAAAACTGGAAAATCAAATTGACAGATAGCTTCACCCTCACACAAAGACGAATGGAACTCTTCCTTCCACAATGAAGCTCCATCATCATCAACCCCTAATGGTAATAATGGGGAAATGGGACAGTAAATGCAATTTCTTTAAGAAGTGGGACTGAATATCACGAACCACCTATACCGTGAATGAATGAAGAAATGCGGGATAAGCAAAAAGAAATATCGAGAGAAAAGAAAGGAAAAGAGACAAGCTCAAGTGGTGAGAAGGATACTCCGGACATTGTAATGTCCAACCCAGACGTTCTGACGTCTAACTTTGAACCAGGAATCAAAAGCGTACGAATTGTACCGAGTATCCTCCTCCACCATTCCTCAAAGATTGAAAAAGGCTCATGAAGACAAGCGATTGAGTAAGTTCATGGATATGCTAAAGCAACTACACATCAACCTCCCCTTTGGTTGAAGCCTTACAAAGATGCCTAACTATGCCAAGTTCTTGAAAGATATCATCACCAAAAAAGAAGAAGGCTAGGGGAGTTTGAAGCTGTTGCCTTAATCAAGAATGTAGTTTAATTATGCGAGAATAAGCTTCCTAGAAAACTCAAGGATCTGGCGGTTTCACTATACCATGCTCCATTGGAGATTTTTACATTGGAAAAGCTTTGTGTGACTTGGGAGCAAGTATCAACTTGATGCCCAAGTCCATTTATGATAAACTTGGTATAGGAGGCGCTAGACCTACTTCTTTAAGTTTAACTTTAGGTGATAAAAGCGGGGTTTACCACTGAAGGAATATTAGAAGATGTTTTGATTAAAGTTGACAAGTTTGTGTTTCCAAAGTGGATTTTGTTATTTTAGACTTTGATGCAGATAAAGAAGTTCCCATCATTACGGGAGACCTTTCTTAGCAACTGGAAGGACAATCATTGATGTGCGAGAAAGGAGAGTTAATCATGAGAGTCAATGACCAAGAAGTCAAGTTCAACGTCCCGATGCGCTCAAATATCCGGATCCAAGTACGGAGGAGTGCTCTTATGTAGTTGCCATTGATCATATGGTCCAAAAGCGGTTCAACAAAGACAATGATCATCTAGAAAGATCTTTGGACAACAATGAAATACAAGAGTTGTTATGTAGAAGAAGTTATTCCTCTAGACGTCAGAACGTCATCACAGACGTGGTCACGTCCGAGACCCCGCACCAAAGTCGTGGACAAAAAGGTATGAATCTCTAGGGCAAGAGGATTCATCACGAAGAAGAGTGTGCCATCCATTAAAGAGCCACCTACCTTGGAGTTAAAGGTGTTACACGATCATTTGAAGTATGTCTTTTTAGGGAACATGATTCCTACCGGTGATCATTTCTTCCAAGCTCACTCAAGAGCGGGAAGATGATCTCATTACTACCTCGAAGAGACATAAAAGGCAATTGGTTGGCAAATGGCGGACATTAAAGGTATCAGTCCCACAATCTGCATGCACAGAATTGTCTTGGAGGAGAATGCCAAGAATAGCATTGAAGGCGAGAGGAGATTGAACCCCATAATGAAGGAGGTGGTGAAGAAAGAAATCATCAAATGGTTGGATGCAGGAATCATCTACCCTATTAGTGATAGCTCTGGGTAAGTCGATTACAATGTGTGCCAAAGAAGGGTGGAGTTCTTGTGGTAACAAATGATAAAAATGAATTAATTCCAACAAGGACGATGAATGAGGATGGAGGATATGCATGGACTACGAAAGCTAAACAAAGCAACAAAGAAGGATCATTTCCTCTTCCATTCATTGATCAAATGCTAGACAGTGGCAGGAAAGGATTTTCTTGTTTCCTTGATGGTTATTCAAAGCTACAAACAGATAGCCATAGCACCGAAGATCAAGAGAAGACAACATTCACTTGCCCCTATGGTACCTTTGCTTTTGAAGGATGCCATTTTGGGAACATGTAATGCTCTGCAACATTTCGGATATGCATGATGGCCTTGTTTTCTCGATTTCATTGAAAATTCCATGGAAGTCTTTATGGACGATTTCTCGATCTATGGAGATTCATACAAAGCATGCTTGGATAATTTGGAAGGAGTTACGATAAGGTGTGAAGAGACCAACCTAGTGCTCAATTGGGAAAAATGTCATTTCATGGTACAAGAAGGAATAGTATTGGGACACAGAATATCAAAGAAAGGGTTAGAGGTGGACAGAGCAAAGATTGAGGTTATTGACAAGCTACCTCCACCCACAACTATCAAAGGAGAAGTTTCTTAGGACATGCAGGGTTTTACTGAGAAGATTCATCAAGGATTTCTCAAAAATTTCAAAACCTTTGTGTGCTGTTGTTGCAGCGTGACCACGTCTTCAACTTTGATGAGCATTGTCATGAAGCTTTCAACAAACCGAAGATGCGCTTGGTGATCGCTCTGTAATAGTCACTCCAGTTGGTCCAAACCATTTGAGTTAATGTGTGATGCAAGTGATTATCTTTGTAGGAGCCGTGTTGGGGCAAAGGTATGGAAAAATTTTTCATTCTATCTATTATGCCGAAGAAACCTTAGATGATGCCCAATTAAATTATCGTGATCGAGAGAAAGAACTCTTGGTCATTGTGTTTGCATTTGATAAATTTAGATCATACTTAGTTGGTGCAAAAGTTATTGTTTTTATTGATCACTCGGCCATTAAGTACTTAATTTCTAAAAAAGATGCAAAGCCAAGGCTTATTAGATGGGTTCTCCTCCTCCAAGAATTTGACACGAAATCCGTGACAAAAAGGGGTGGAGAACCAAGTTCTTGATCATCTCTCTAGGCTTGAGAATGTTGATGCAGTGTCTGAAGAAGAAGAGATAAAAGAAAAATTCTCGATGAGAGACTATTGGTGGTAGCCTCGGTAGTTGAAGACGTGGCCACGCCTATGACACTCTCGTCAAAGCGTCATAACGTCGATACTACTACACCATGGTATGCCGACATAGTTAACTTCCTTGTTAGCAAGATTGTACTGTAGGATTCAACCACCAACAAAAGAAGAGATTCTTCCACACTACAAAGCAATATTTCAGGATGAGCCATACTTGTACAAAATGTGCCCGGATCAATTACTAAGAAGGTGTTTAGGTGAGGAAGAACAACTCCATGTGCTACAACAATGTCATTCAAGACCTTATGGTGGACATTTTGGAGAGTACGGGGGATTTGCAAAGGTCCTACAATCAAAGCATTCTCGCCAACATTATTCGAGAGATGCGCATGAGTTGGTTAGGAGATGTGACGGTGCAAAGAACAGGAATATATCAAGCAAGCGAGGAGATGCCTCTCACAAACATTTTGGAAGTTGAATTGTTTGATGTCCGGGAATGGATTTCATGGGACCATTTCCTATGTCCCATGGGAATTTATACATTCCGTAGTTTGTGGATTACGTATCAAAGTGGGTTGAAGCGGTGGCACTCCCAAACAATGAAGCTAAATCGGTTAGCAAGTTCACGAAAAAGAACATATTCACAAGGTTTGGTACTCCAAGAGCCATAATCGGTGATGAAGGCTCTCATTTCGCAATAAGTTAATTGAGAACCTCCCGGCTAAGTATGGAGTGAAACACGTAATTGCTACTGACTTATCATCCCCAAACCGGTGGCAGCAGAAATATCCAACAGGAGATCAAAAGAATACTTGAAAAGATGGTTGGTCCCAAAGAAAAGAGTGGTCATTACACCTAGATGATGCACTTTGGGCCTATAGAAACGAGATACAAAACACCATTGGGTATGTCTCCTTACAAGCTAGTTTATGGTAAAGCTTGCACACCGCCAATTGAGCTCCAACACAAGGCTTATTGGGCAATAAAACAATTGAATCTAGATCATGCAAGAAATTTGGTGAAGCAAGATTGTTACAATTGAATGAGCTAGAAGAATTTAGACACCATGCCTATGAAAGCTCAAAGAATGTATAAAGAAAAGACCAAGAAGTGGCATGATCGGAGAATCCAAAGGAGAGAACTAATGAAGGACAGCGGGTGTTGCTATTCAATTCAAGACTTAAGTTGTTTCGGGAAAATTGAAGTCAAGGTGGTCGAGTCCATTCAGATTAATGAAGATCTATCCTCATGGTGCCGTGGATTTACTTGATGAAAAGACTAACACCATGTTCAAAGTTAATGGCCAACGTGTGAAACAATACCATGGAGAGCATGTGGGAAGGGACAAGATCCAAATGTCCTTCAACAATTCTTGAATAAAAGAAACAATAGTCTGGTGAAGACTCTTAAAGCAAGCGCTCTTGGGAGAAACCCAATGATTTTTAAATTAACAATTTTTGTGTCTTTTTAATTTTTTTGTTTTGCAGGAATAAAGAGTTGAAAGAAAAGTGAAAAATGGCAGACGTTGTAACGTCTCGGTAATTACGGGCACGCGGTGGGCGCCCGCGGCGATCGGCAAAAATTTAAAGTAAGTCAAGGGCGTAAGTGATGACGTGGCGAAATGATTTCCCTGCAAAGCGAACGTGGTAACCGACCACCACGCCACCCCCTCACTTAGCTTGTCTAATCAAGCGGTTACTTTCTCCATTACTTCACTCTTCCATTTCTCAACTCCCCATAACCATTTCCCCATAAAAATCTCACCATTCACCATCATTCCACCTCCCGCAACTTATTTCTAATCCTCTCTCTCGAACCAAAATCTTCCTCTCTTCCTCAGAAAACCTAAATTTCCAGAAATTCCCCATTACCTTCCAAGCAATTTTCTCGCAAAAAACCATGACCAAAGTGAAGCAATCACCACCAAATCCCTGCAGGAAAGGCAAGCATGTTGACTGAGTTCATCCTCAGCCCCATTCTGAAACACCCAACCCATCCAAAAGAAAGCCCCCGCTTCGAAAAGGGTTTCAGTTTAGAAAGCCCAATCCAAATTTTCTCGCAACCGTCGCAGCGTTAGGTTGGCAGAAATTTGTTGTGCATAGAAAAGAATACATAGCTACTCTGGTCCATGATTTCTACAAGGGGATCGTTGAGAGGCCTGAAGGAGAGCCATCTATCGTCTCAAAGGTGCGAGGAGAGGAAGTCAAATTTGGGGTAAGGGTCATTAATGACTATTTTGGGTTAGGATACTATGGCAAGGCAGTAGAGACCAAGCAGAAGAGTTATGGGTTGGCTGAAATGGATGCCATTAAAGAAAGGATATGTGTAGAAGTGTCTTTATGCGGGAAAGAAGAAGCGAGCATGGGAGCGAATTTAAGATAATGAAGAAATACCGTGTGATGAAGCCAACACTTGGTTCCATTTCATAAGGCATTGTCTGATTCCTACCTCTCACACATCCTGGATTGACAAGGAGAGAATGATTGTGATTGATGCAATCATGTCAAGAGACAAAGTGGAGGTGGGGAAGCTAATCAACCGTGAGCTCAACAAATGGAAGAACAGGAAGGACGGCTATTTATACTTCCCTTGTTTGATAACTGACTTATGCATGGAGGCAGGAGTGGAGATAGAAGCTTCAGAGCTTAGGGAGCAACCTCAAGGCCCCTTCTCAACAAAATTTCAGCCTAGAGTGAAGACTGCAGGTGCTGCAAGTTCTGTTGATGCTCGGGACGTTGCAACGTCCCGGAGGAAAAACGAGAATTCCCTGGCCAAGTTTATCAAAGAGCAATTTGAGTGGCAAAAGAAGGTGTTTGCCCAGGTGTCTAAGGGGAAGAAAGCAATTGCAGAGCCTGTGTTGCCTGATTGGATGCAGGAAGAAGATGATGATGAAGTGCCCCTATCCACAATCCAAAGAAGAGCTGTCAAGAAAGAAAGGGCAAAGAGAGCAAGAAGCCCACCAAAGAAGCAGAGCCCAGCAAAGAGACAAAAGAAGGTAAGTAGTGAGGAAGATTTTAACTCGATGAATTGGATGATATCTCGATTTTGATGCAGAGGAAACAAAGAAAGCAAGTATGGAAGCAATTAGTGAAGAAGAAGAGAGGAGAGAGCCCCGAGGAAAAAGGGAGCTCTAGTGAAAAGACTGTAAGTGAGTCTCCAACCAATCAGACAAACAAAGAGCCAACCCCAACAAAATCCAAAGAAGTTAGCCCCAAACCATCATCCCCACAAGCCACACAACCACCACCATCACCAAAAGAAACCTCCACCCATGACCAAAACACACAAAGACCCCACAATCCAAAGCGAGGACCAAACCATTCCACAACCACCCCCACCCCAACCTGAACCTCAAAAACAACCTTCACCCCAGAAAACAGACGTGGCAACGTCTGAGCCAACAATCCCAGAATCCCAACCCATTTCCCCACCCAAAAAGACCAGAGTCAAAACTGCACTGGCATACAACCCATTTGGTAGGAAGAAAAGGCAAGAACTAGCTGCTGAGTCAAAACAAGCTCAAGGGAGTGGAGAGAAAGAGGAAATTGCGCCCCATCAACCTTAAGGCCAAAGCTACGAAGAAAGAGAAAAACTCAAGGTCTTTGCAGGGAAACATTCATCGCTACTAGTCTTTGCATTCGTAGCCACTAGTGTATCTCGAGAAGCCCACTTCCTCGCTATTCTTTGAAGAATTGCTCGCAGACGCCGTAACGTCTGCTTTGAAAAAAGAATTTGCTGACCAAACTTGCGAAATGCAAGTCACTAATGAAAGACAAGTTGCCATGGAGAAAGTTAGACAAGCAAGCAATGGAGGAGGCCACTCGGAAGGCGGGCGAGCACTGTTGAAACAAGCTGGAAGCGATTCTTTGGAACCGAGAGTATCATCATCGGGCGTGGCGACGTCTAAAAACTGCAGAGGTGGAAAAAGCCCGGGTGATCCCAGGTGAACCAATGCAAGTTAACCCTGCTTTGATCTAGCTATGAAAATGTGGGAGGAGGCCAAGAAAAGGATTCTTTGAAGCATCAGCTCTTTCTTTGGTGGAAGTATTGGAGCAAGTACAAAGAGAAAGAATCATTTGAAACAAAACAACAACCACCATTTGAACAAGGAGGAGTGAAGGTCAAGAAAGAGAAGAAGGAAAAAAGAGAGGTGAAAGTCGGGCGAGGAGTATCCACGGACAAAGCGGAAGGCTTAGGTGCAGTGTTTGCAAACAAGTAAGTCCTATTAATCCAAATAGTAGTTTTAGTTTTATTTTTCTAGTTTTAAGCGTAGTGTAGTTTAGTAATTTTTAATTTCAATGTCATGAATGAGAATCCCCCTTCTAATGAAAAAAAAAAAAAAAAAAAAAAAAACTTTCTTTGTTTGCTTTTTGAGTGATGAGGACATTTGCTCAACTTTAAGTGTGGGGAAATCTCAATGTTTTAAGCTCTGTACATGAAAGGAAATACAAAAAAGTCCTGTTCTTACTCTGTCAAGCATGAAAATAATTCTCTTTGGGCTAAGGTTAATGAAAATGTGTGTGTATGAGTAACCTATGCATGATTAGATGTAAAGAATTGATTGTTGCTCTACACAAACTCTGTTTTTAAGAGAGAATCTAGTTAGCTAGGGAACATCTTGTCTTTGAAGCTAGTTTTGGTGAACTTTGGTGAAAATAAAACTTGATTAAAAACCTAGAATAGCGAGAGAAGCTAAGTTTGGGGGTAAATCAAGTCGTACTAAATTTGGGTGCAAAGACTATAGGATGGTTAAGTGCGGTGTGTAGTGTGAGTGCAACGTTGTAACGCGTCTACCCGTAACGTTATAACGTCTCTGCCGTGTGTGTTGTGTATTGTATTCGGACGTTGTAACGTCTATTCCCAAAAACACCAAAAAGAGTCTGTTGATACAAATAAGTGGAAAATCCACATGTGTTCCCTGTAATACCACAAACAAATCTTTGAGCACTCCAAAAAAAAAAAAAAAAAAAAAAAAAAAAAAAAAAAAGAACTCCAAAAATGGAGCAAAATAAAGAGGAGTTGCTCAAGAATGGGGATTACTGATCCTTTTTGTGTGTGAGTCAATAAATTAGTAGCACTAACCTAGTCCTAGCACCCAATTAAGACCCTTTGTCATGCTTTAAATGAATCCCCATTTCTTATGTGAAAATGTTAGCCTATTCTTTGTTTTGAAAAATATTTTCTTTGTCACCATTTGGGAACCACTCTCTCATTAGCTAAGGTAGTTTCGAACTAACTAGAGGAAGAATTATCTACAGAGGTCACACACTCACTTTGAGCTTTAATGAATGCGGAATTTAATTATGCATTGGTATGTGAGTATGTGAAGAAATAGCCCATTGAGAATGAATTTTGACTCTTTGGCTAAGTAACACAGAACTGCTAGTGTAGTTGATTGCATATTCTTAATTGTTTTGTTGTCTTGATTGCTTGAGGACAAGCAATGATGTAAGTTTGGGGGTGTGATAACTCGTATTTATATGAGTTATTTATACTCACTCACGAATAAATCACGCAAGTTCTTGAGCAATACAAGGTTTAATTAATTAGTTTTATAATGATTTACGAGTTTTAGGTGAATAAGAGTTATAAAGATAAATCTGTGCATTTAGGCACCAATTGGTGCCCTGAGAGAGCGTTTTGATGCTTTTTTGTGCATGTGCGGGAATTTGAGTCTTTGAACGTTACCACGTCCCTCACCACGTCTACAATGGAGCAAAGCAGAGCAAGAAGCGAAGGATCTTAATTTTGCGTACGAGCAATAATAGTCAAAGATATAAAAGTCGAAGATCTTCGTTTTCCCATGGTGACACGCTGGAAGCAGCGTAGCGATAAGCGATGTCGTGGAAAAGACAGAAAGCGGTCATTAGGTGAGCAAGTGACATCGGCACATGTAAGCAAGGTGGCTATTTATTGAAGGTTCAGCACTCTCTCAAGAATGACCAACCTCACTCACGATCATCATCTCTTCCACCAACTTCAGAATCACTTCGCCTCCATCCCTTCACCATCTCCACCATTAAACTCGAATTTGTTTTGTAAAGAAGATCCGGAAGCGGACTTACGAACTTAGTTTATTTCTGCGGTGAGTGTAAGGCTCGGACGTTGTAACGCGTCTATACAGCGTACATGCTTAAGAGCTACTTAGTTGCATCTTGTGCACTTAGTTCCTTTTCTGTAATGTATGGTATTTGGATTCTAAATCCACTTCATTCTGTAAAGATGCTCAGCATGAGCTAAACACCTTGTAGTTGAGTTGTTGTTTTGCTTTTTAATGAATTTCTAGTTAATGTCATGAAGTGTTTACGTGCCCGTTTTAAATCTTTGTGCAATAATATTTCCAAACTTGTTTTGAGGTTGGCCTCTTAAAATAGGTAGATTCATAGAGTCTGGACATGGTCTATGAAAAGAAATCAAAGATTTACGTGAATGAACAATGCACTAAAGACATTTAGGCATCTTTATCTAAGTCTAGACATAGAATGGATAATAGTTCATGGAACATTGCTGTGGGTACTTAAAATACAGGAGTGGGCCTATTTAGAACCTAGACATAGGATTTCTTGTACTTGAAACTCTGACGTTTTATGCTGAAAAGCATAGCTCTTTTGCAACAGCGTTCAGACGTGGCCACGTTCACTGCATTAGCATTTGAGCGTCATAACGCTCTAGACGTTATGACGTCTGACTAGGAAGGATTTATTTGCATACAACAACTCAACTCATTTCTCATCCTTTTTCACAAACAACTTTAATTTCCTTGTTTTAATTACATCTTTAGCTTTACCATCAACTCTTATTGCCGATTTGTTACTTGATTCTCTTGTGTTTTGATCTTGAACTTTGAAAATACAACCAATCCTCGTGGGAACGATCTCTTACTTAACTCCACTTTATTACTTGTACGATGTGTATACTTGCACTATAATTGCGAAAATTATACTACTACACAAGCGCGAACAATAATAAGGAGGATCACCTTGAAAAGAAGGTAAATCATAGTCTCTACCATCAAATTTGTGAAAAATGACCTTTGCCAAAGGAATAGAATTCTCATTAGTGTTCACATCACTATATATATTAGGATTTTCCTCTCTATCTCTATTCTCAGCATCAGTATTTTCATTACTTGATCCACCTTCATTTGAATAATTGCTTTGTGATTGACTATAACTCTGTCTTTGATTGCTTGTACTTCCTTCACCTTGCTTCTGAAAAGCTCTAGGTTTAAAGGCAGTAAGAAATTGCCCATACTTAGGCATATTCTTGTTTACAGCAGCCATAGCCAATGGTTTGATACAACTCCTAATCTCATGACCAAATTCTCCACATTTAAAGCAAAGACCTTGGAGTCTTTCATACTTGAAATGAACCCAAACTCTTCTATCAGCTTCTTTCTGAATCCAACAACCTGACCAAATAGTTTTCTTTATATTAATAGCAACTCTTGCTCTTATAAAGTGTGTAGGAGCTCCACCTCCCAGTTTGAAAGGGTCGTTAATCTCCACCACCCTTCCAACTTTCTTCAACAGAATATAAGCATTTTCTGGGTTTACATCCTCTCTAGGAAGGCCATGAATTTGAACCCAGAAAAGCACTAGATCAAAGTTAATTTTGGAGAAAGCAAGACCTTCCTCCCACCTCTGCAGACTCAAAACCTGGTTCATTACAAACCATGGTGCCCTACTAAGCACTTCTTCTGCATTTAATACTGTTGGAAATGTAAAAAGGAATTTATTATCACCCATATCAGTAATATACAAACCTTTATACTCTTTCCAAGTATTGAACATTATAGTTCTAAAAGCTTTTTTATTGACCACTTTGTCAGAAATAACTTGTCCAACAACAGCTCTCAAACCATACTCTATGTTGTTTTTTGTTGCAGGAACAAGTTTTTCTATGATAATTTCACGCTCATCTTCAGGAGTATCCATTTTAAACTTGAGTTTCAAGATGAAACAAGCTGTACAAGAAGAGACTACAAGACAGACCACTCTATAAGCTGAACCAGAGAAAAAAGCAGAAAAAAGAAGAAGAAAACAAACAGGAACTGAATATATATTTTAGAAGAGTAATCTGAATACCTAACCAAAACTTAGGTGTGAAATCCACATAGTAACAGATAATGAAGTGGAAATATGTGAATAAGTAACTTGTAAACAGAAATCTAAGAGACTCTATTTTCCTATGCTCTTTTGCTCTTTCATGCACTTTTGCTCTTTTGACTCTTAAAAAAATTTGCTCTTTTGCTCTTTTTTACTTGACTCTTCAAATCTCTCAATCTCAGCTGATTGTATATATTGAAAATGGACATATAACCTTCTTACCAACCTAGAAAAGAAGTAAATGATGATGATGTTCTCTAACCACTAACATTAACTCAAGGAGGTATTCGTAGAACTCAGAAAATTAACCCACTGTATACTTCAAGAACCCAGCATATTATAACCCATACCAAATCTTAGGACCCTTTAGAAATAGACAGCACTTACTAACTATTAGATAATAGACCAAACATAGTTATAAACCATAAGTTAATAACTAACCAAAACCCTTTAGATATTTATCAATCTCAAGTGGACCTTATCTTTCTAAAACCCTTTAGATATTTAACTAGAGTTGATATCTTCTATTTGGATGACTTTCAATAAGCCCAACTTGGAAATCTTATATTATGCACAACTTGTAATCTTTTATCATAGTCTCTCTGATAATATTTATTACGGTTTTGATTTTTGTACCCCCACATTGGCCTCCATACCCCCATAAATCAATTTAATACCAAAATACCCCTCTAATTTTCACTTTTTCAGGAAAACTATTAGGTCAATTTTTTGACTCCGGATTTATCTCTTGATGATAAATCCGTAGTCAATTTTTTGACTCCAAATTTATCCTCAAGAGATAAATCCAGAAAGGTGAAGTCCATTCCTGGATTTATCTCTTGGCGATAAATCCGTAGTCAATTTTTTAACTCCGGATTTATCCTCAAGAGATAAATCCGTAGTCAATTTTTTGACTTCGGATTTATCTCAGAGGGATGATTCCGGAAAAAACAAAAAATAGTAACGTTTTTTGTTTTTTAGTAGGGACAAAATTGAAAGTTTGGGACAAAAGGGGGTATAGGAACCAAGGGAGGGGTACAAAAATTAAAACCCTATTTATTATGATGTTATTTGGAAAGTTTCTTATTATTGTCAAATCTAGTGTTTTTTTTATCTCCTTTCATTAACTATTATAAACTAAAAAATAAACTATAAGATAAATACATAACGAAATGCCTACTTTTTTTATATGAATGATCAAAAAAAATTGTTCTAAAGGTGAATTTTGTGTAGTGATGGTATCTCATTTTTTATTTTATAAAAAATATATTTTTATTAATTTAATAAGTATTTGTGGGTACCTATGAAGAGACTATATTTGTGGTCATCAATGTCGGGTACTCGTAGCTTGCCAGATTTTTCGGTATAGATTAGTCATCGACAAAGCCGGTAGAAACTGCACACCAATGACATGGTAATAAAAAAAAAATCATTTCGGACTATTCTATCTCATAGTACCAATCCAAACATAGTCTTAGAGCACAAACCCTAACCTCAAAAATATAATTAAAAACACTTGTAAGAAAAATGAGAAGACACAAGTGAACTGAGTTCACTAATCCACTCATAAACTTAGTTCCCGTGAGCTCAATAAATGCTTTTTGGCTTTGTGAACTCAACTTACAGATGTTCAAGTGGACTTAGTTCACTTATGCGCTCAAAGATTGAGATCAAAGCTGACTAATGAGTCTCATTTTCCCTCATTAACTCAGTTAAGTCTTAGACTAGTGAACTCATTCACGGGGGATATTTTAAAAATCAAACAATCCGAAAATTGAGTTCACAAGGCTAAGAATGAATTGAGCTCACAGTGATATTAGGGAACCCGATTCACAATTGTTTTCATTTTAAAGTTTTCATCGTGAATTGAGTTCACTGTAGTGTCACCAAAATTCAATTCACTTTTACCCTTGTGAATGCAATTTGCGGTTGTTTAGTTTTTTAAAATTTCTATCATAAATTGAGTTCACTGGTGTCACCAGAATTCAATTCACGCTTACCCTTGTGAATGCAATTTGTGGTTGTTTAATTTATTAAAATTTCTATCATAAATTGAGTTCACTAGTGTAAGAATGAACTCATCGTGAACTCAATTAATGGTCATCATGTCTGTTTTGAAAAAGTAATTGGAACCATAACAAGCATTACTGGGCATTGGTGTTAAAACATGGATAGAAAATCCACAATCATTATGTGTGCATTGAAAACCGTTTGTGGTATTGGACAAAAGTGAGAGTAAGGGACTGAACAAAACTACAAATTTTTGTCCCTAAAAAAACAGTACAATTTTCTATCCAACCAAAAAAAATATACTAAAATACTATTTTTTTTCCCTATCACTAAATCTCTCACCCTAGCTCAATTGATAGTGAGAATCATTGAACTTGTACTTGAGCCCAGAGTACACGGTTCGATACCCACGGAAGGCCAAAATTCAACTTGGGGGTAGAGAAGGTCATGATGTACACTCTTGAGTGTCTACTAAGAAAGAAAAAGGCCTAAGATGTTACAAAAAACTCTCTCTGTCTTTATTTTAATGTCATGACCCCTCTCTCTCTCTCCTTTATTTTAATCTCCTTACTTTTCTTTATAATTTTGTAATTATTATATTATAATGTGTTATATAAAATCACTATATACATATAAAAGGAATTATACTAAATTTTACATTTCTTTGCTTGGTTGTCTATTATCCATCAAACTAGTACATTACCCGTGCATCCGCACGGGCTGATCGCTTTACGTGACATGATTATATTGAAACATAAATGTTAATTTAAAATGTAAGTAATCTAAAATTAGTTGTAAAATATAAAGATTGTAATAGTTTTGTTGTTAACTAATTGAAGTCAATAGAAGCATTACCACAAAGGAGACACACAAACACCTAATCCAATAGTACATTTTAGCAAACTATATGAATAATTTCATAAGCAAAAACACCACAAATTAAATAGTAAATGCTCACCTGAAATCAAACTCGTAATGAAAAAGACAATTGAACTTGGAAAAGACCAAACGATTAGGGAAACAGACCATGTAGATTTTGTATATAGAAAAAAAAAACTACATTTATGGCAAAAAACATCTCATGGCTGAAAAATTTGATTAGGCAGATGGAAATTGTGTTGAAATTTAAGAGAACTATGATGCAAATTAAGTTGTTGCATTTCTAGACAGATTCTTCTTCTAAAAGGCACAATTGCTACTGCAATTGTGTTATAGGTACATCCATCACAACACCTCAAACTTCCACTTGATCCTATCAATCAAACAAACTTTCCCGGTGAAAATAAAACACCTATAATATATATCCAAATTGCACGTCAAGTTTTGTAGCTACAACTAATTCCCTTTTAAGATTAGACAACCAATTTAGTTGTTCCATGAAAATAAGGCTAATCTTACCATTAGCCTTGAAAAAATAAAAACGTTATATCACCAATTGCTTTAGGTGTTGGTCATTTTCAGCATCCAAAAATGAATTCAAACTTGATAATACTACCACAACTAACAAAAATACGTGTAGATTATAAGTTTCAGTGTATTATCAACCAATAGTACAAATTCACCCAAAATCAGATGATCTATACAGCAACAGTGCAACTTCATCTAATCTAATCAACTTGTTTGCCACTGTATTTCAAGTTCATGGTAACAGCTTACAACTGCTTATCTTTTAGATGATATAACTCTGCGGAGACTTATTATTAATCTGCAAATTAATGGCTTAATTGCTGCCATAAACTTCTCGTCCATCAATGACAGCAGCTCTGCGACTGCATGTTCCCCCGTGAATTGACATATGCCAGTAAATGTAAATGAGACAAATATTCAAAAAAAAAAATGAAGCGGATCAAATGATATTAGATTGGAGCACCTAATCAGTTTGCAACATGAATCTAACTGGTATCAAAACTAAAGCTTGAAGCATATTGGACTATGACCTCAAAGCATTAGCCAAGAAACAAAATATCTAGAAACTCAAAATAGCTAAAAACTCATTCACATTGCCATAAACAAGAGAAATACCAATCTTTATGATTTAATATCAACCTGAACAAAATTAAAAAAGTAAGTATGCATACCTAATGTTAGATAAGTCAAAACAAATCTCCCGTAACAGTACAATGACCGATCTTTGACATGCAAAAAAATGTTATTGAAGTCAATACAAATTGAAAATCATAAACATTTTAATAGACACATATAACAACTAACTATAACATCATATTACAGGATGCTAAGGAAAAAAACTATATAATCAGATTTTTAAAAGCTTCACCCCCTCTCTCTTTTCACCACCCTTTTTAGCCTTAGGATTCCCATTGAGCCAAAAAGAAAACACCTATCACCATTAAGATCTTGCTCCACCGTATTGTACCTGTGATTTCATTCTTCCTCTCCCAAGAGTATTTCTTTTTCTATCTGACTCATTTCTTTATTTCCTGGACACAATATTGAAGCTTCCAAAATTAAAAGATGGAGTGAAATAAAGTGCCGGAAGAGAGAGAGGAAAACAATAACTAATTATCCTTACTAAAGGTAACATGGAAATCATAAACCAAAAACTGTGAAATTATGAGTTAGCATGGAAATCACAGCTCTGTCAAATCCATTTTGAAGGAAATCACATGTTTGTCCAATCATAAGAATCTGTAATGTAAGCAAATGAGAATGTTAGTTTAATCACATCTGATATCTTCAATCATTACATACAAATCATCAACACTCAATATTATGAATTGTAAAGATGTAATATATTACATTTTTATAGAAATCAATCACCATGTGATGAAATAAATAAACTTGAAGGGAGTAGACTAAAACATTGTATTTGTACTTCAACAAATGATATCAACCCAGAATTTTAAAAAAGCCAAAATAACTAAAATATTTCTCAAGCTTGAAAAGGAATAGGCCAAAACATTGCATGTTAGAAATATTATAAGTAATACCGATAATATATTTTGCATCAGTTCTCTTCCTTCACGTCGAACACAACAATTTGCTAAGAAAATGAGGTTTGTTTCTTTTTTTGTTACCAAATGAGGTTTGTTTCTCAAGTGTATAAAATAATACTACATGATAATTCAGAAATAATGCACGTAAGAGGAAAGATAGAATTGCTGCCAAAAAACATATGAAACAAATAATTCCATCTCAATTTCTCTAAAGCTGGTTGAATCCATTCCATGGTTTGGATTAGCTGCTAAAGCAAAGCAAAGCAAATATGAGTGCAGTTTGGCCCTTTTATTTTTTGAAATATTTAATGGGCTTTTATGCTAGCTCTCTGTCATTAACCTGATGCAACTAAGGCTATAACAGATGTCAAACCAATCAGTTCAATTGGTTTCATCATTCGTACAATTTTTTTGAGTGAAACCTTACATTGCAGCCTAAAAGTTGTTTACAAAAAAGGGGCAATTTGAATTTCAAGATTTCTCTGGTCAAACTACAATAGAAAGAACTGAAATTTACACTCAACTTTGAAAGGGCGTCTATCGATTTTGAATCTATGCAAGAAACATACTTCAACCAAACAAGAAATCCTCTACCTTTAAAAAATGTTAGTGTGAAGCACAAAAAAAATTCACACCAACAGGCCAAACAATAACTGAATTAAGGAAGAAGAAAAGAACACTCACAAACACATAAATACAGAAAAGTTGAAGATGCATACCCAAAGTTCAACTAAACACAAACATGAGGTCGAATGCGTAGGTGGACATAAAACCCCGCTTTCTGCATTGTCTTAATGAACCGAATCAGATCATTCCTTTGATCAAAATGGTACTTCAACACAAAACATCTCAGAAAGGCATAAGTACCAATACCATTGAAGCCTTCATCTTTGGCCTTCTGAATCAAATCCTCCCACATCTAAAAACAACACAGATTTCAAACAACAACCCAAATCTGATATCATCATCCAAATGCAAAAATAAAAGAAAATATAAAGATTAGTATCTCAATAATTCTTAAACTTACACTCAGATAAAGCATAAAAAGAGCAACAAACAAATAAATGCAAATAGACACTCGTGCTTGCCAACTGAGATTCGAAACTAAAGGAAAACGAAACAACTCAACACGTCGCAATAATGAGTTAAAGTGGAAAAAAGTTAAAAACAGTAGATAAACTAAGAATAAAATGGAAACACACCATTAAACTAAATCCCGTCACAATCACCGCTCTAGTCGCCGCTTCCCGTTGCCACTCTCGCCGCTTCTCTAAAATCAGTAAAATCCCTGAAATCAATAAGTGTATCCTTAAAATCAATAAAAATCCCTAAATCATTGTACTCTCAGGTTAGTAAACAACAACAATAATTAGTGAAATCCCTAAAATCAATAAAATCCCTAAATCATAGTTTTCTCAGATTGGTAAACAACAGTAAAATCAGTTAAATCTGTAATCCCTAACGCTTCATACCTGTAATGAACAGTTAGGGTTTTGTTGAATATTTCCTCAAAGTTGTGTATTTCACAATAACCAAACCTAATAACAAAAAAAACCAAAAATCAGAGGAACAATTACAATCAAAAAATTTGAGAGCCAAGAGAAGAAAAGAGTTGTAGGTAAGTGAGTGAAGTGAGAGGAAACCACAAAACCTATGAAAATCAAAACAAACAAAAATCAGTTCTGGATGAATAGAGGAATCGAAATACCATAATGAAGAAGTAGAACAGAAGAACAGAGGAATCGAAATACCCATGAATGTTTTTTCCTGGTGTCTTCTTACTCTGATGCTAGGATTAGGGTTCGCAGAAAATGAGGATGAGGGGTTTGGGGTTGGGTTCGGGTTTGATTCCTGCAACTTTGGTGTTGAAGATGAGGGTTTTAGGGTTTGTGTGAGAGAAGAGTGAGAAGATTGAAGTTTCAGAGAAGAAAAGAGTAAGAAGAAGAAGAAGAAGAGAGGTTTGAGAGTGAGAAGAAGATAGAGTAGCGAGAGGGAGAGAAGTGAGAGAAAAAAATTGAGATTCAAATTTGAGAAGTGACTCTGCAGAGTAAACAGTGTTGAAGAAAGCCAATTTTACATTTAGTGGTGAGTCAATTAATTGAGTCAATTTTACCCCTAAATAAGCCAAGTGTTCAATTTGCCAAATGACCCAATAAGTAATTCCAGATGTGGTCTTTTTGTATAAATCTAGTGTAGATAATGTACAACTCAAAAAGTTGTCGACCACTATCGGATCTAAATCTAATATGTACGGTTCATTACTTATCTATTTACAAATCAAATAGCCTACAAAACCAGTATAATAACATTTTAAAACTTAAGCCCTAAACCCTAAAACAAAACCAAAAAAAATAGAAAATAAAAACGAAAAAAACAAAAACAAAAATATTTGTTGCAGACTTCAAAGCGGAGCAGGAAGGCAGCGACGGACGGAGAGGGCTGGCGGGAGAAACTGAATTGGTGAGAGAGAGAGAGAAATAAGGTTAGCTTCTTTCTTTATCTACGATTCATCGCCATTCTTTCTTTCTTTCTTTCTTTTTCCCTCCACTCCAAGTAGAAGAAGCCTCTGTTCCTATCACATCATAATGATCGCTATTACTATTAATCGCCACATAAGAAAACTTTTCCATCATCACTACCCATCCCCATTTTCTCTTCCTTTCTGCACTAACATTTCCAACGATTCACCCTCATTTCCAGTCTCTTACCTCATCACCACTTTCGGCTTCTCCCCAAACTCTGCTTCCAAACTTTCTTCCACTTACAAACTTGGATTCAAGACAGCCAAAAACCCTAATTCTGTTCTCACCTTCTTTAGAGACCACGGTTTCTCAGACACCCAATTACACAACATGATCAGAAAGGCACCATGGCTGCTTTCCTGCGACCCCTACAAAAGGGTTTTGCCAAAGTTTCTATTTTTTCAATCCAAAGGTGCTTCTACCTCTCACATTGTTAACCTTCTCAGTAAGAAACCCACTGTCCTGTGTCCAAGCCTTGAGAAGCAAATAGTCCCAGGCTATGAATTTTATTATAGATTCATGAAATCTGACAAGGATACTATTGATTTGTTAATTCACAATCCAACTTTGTTTAAGGATCATCGTATCAAATCTAACATCATGATGCTGATTGAGAATGGAGTAACAGACTCCAACATTGCAATAATACTTCGGAGGCGTAGTAGGGTATTCATCGAATCTGTGGAGCATCAGCATGACATGGTGAAGTTGGTAGAGGAATTAAAGGGTTTGGATTTTTCTCCTTCAAAATCAACTTTCGCCATTGCGTTAATTGCGAAAATATGTGTACCAAAAACCCTGTGGAATAAGAAAGTTGATGCTTTTAAGAAATGGGGATGGTCTGATGAAGATGTTCTGGACGCATTTATAAGGCAACCTCATTGTATGTTAGCATCTATTGATAAAATTAATTCAGTGATGAGCTTTTGGGTTAACCACTTGGGTTGGGATGCTTTGGCCCTTGTCAAAGGACCAGTAGTTATTGCTGGGTTGAGTTTGGAGAGAACAATCATACCAAGGGCTGCAGTTTTGCAATTTCTTTTGGAGAAAGGTTTGAGAAAAAAGAATGCAAGCTTAACTTCTCCATTTCATTTGCCTGAGAAATCGTTCCTTGACAAGTATATAAAATGCTTCAAGGAGGAATCTTCGCATCTATTAAAGTTGTATGAGGAAAATTTAAATCTTGCATACACCAGGGACAAAACTGCCATGTCATGAACTAATTTGTTGGTATTTTAGCTTGAACTTTTTATCTTATTCTTTATTCAATTGGAATACTTTTTTTTTTTTGTGTACAGACTTTGATTGGAGCTAGTTTCATTTGCTTGCTTGGATTAATGTTGGATTTGTTTTGAGTAGACTTTGATTTTAACCAAAATTTCTTTGGCTCCTACAGCGGCACCATTGATGTTCCTTTGACTAAGCTGACACAAAGAACATGGCTGGATAGGAAGCTACCAAGTAGGATGTGTACAAACTGAGGAAGTGCGTCCACACAAATTGAAGTCCAAACCAGCATAATGTAGTGGGTTCTAACTGTTCAACTGGGCCTGATCAATTTTCTCTACTGTGAATTTCGTTTTTCTTCAAAGCTGATGAGACGGCGGTGTGGATTTGTCAAGTTTGGTGAAAAGCAGATGTTGGTTGGAAGACAAATTTAGAGGAGATGACTATGTATTTATTAGTTGGGAATTTTGAGAACTTCCTGATTTTACAGGTATATGTATTTTATGGTGTAAATACTATTTCTCCTATTTGAAGCTTCCTTAATGTTTGGGGCTAGTTTGATGAAAGCCTAAAAAATGATTTGATGATATGCTAGCCCAACACTCTCTTTATTGCCTGAAAACTTATAGTAAGTGCAACTTGAATTGCTTGAATGTTAAGTATACTTTTGTGACAGCATTGCCAGCTTTCATATATAAGAGTAAGTTTCTGCTCACCATTTTTGGGTGCCATTTTTCTTTCACTATGCTATATGGTTGGAGGAAAAAAGGATCTGTTGGGGTATTTCCTTCCATGGTTTTGTGCTTAACATGTCATGTATAGGTTGAGTAATTTACATTATTTTCTTGAAACATTAATACGAGATGCTACACTAGAATGTCTGCTTTTGTCATGTTCTTTTATGAACTAATTAATGTCCTCATTTCATTGGAATAGCTGTACGTTCAAACTCGAGGAATACAATTCGATGTATAGCTCACAATTCGATGTTGTGGCGTCCTTCATTAGCTTTTAGAGGAATACAAGCTAGATGATTAATTTTATTTTTTTATTTATTATTTCACCTAGATTCCATACCTGAAGTTTTGGTTTGATGATTAGGTTTTTCATTTAATCGAATTGTGAGCTGATCTTGAAGGAATCGTTTTCTTTCTCACTATGATTCGTTTTGGTTTAATCAATACGATCACATTCTCTGTTTTGGATTGCAGTTTAGTGAACCTATTAAAATAACTTTTTATAAAAGTTGAGGTTTCTCTTGACTAAGATCTTATATTTTATTTACTCATCCTCCCTTGAAGTATAAAGTTATGTGAACTACATCCGGAAATACGTATGGTTGTTGGTAAATCCGGATGGGGTTTGGGATTCTGGATTTACCAAAAGCTCGCAGGTAAATCCGGTTCATAAAAAGTGAACCGAATTTACAGCAGTTTCTAGTAAATCCGGGAATCCCCAAACACGTGCACCCATCCGGATTTACCTTAAATTGATGGTATTTCCGGAAAAAAAGGAACTGTTAGGGGCATTTCCTTCCATGATTTTGTGTTTAACATGTCATGTATGTATTCTTCTATCATTGAATGTTGAGTAATTTAAATCATTTTCTAGAAAGATTCATACGGGATGCTACACTAGAAGTATGCTTTTGTCATGTTCTTGTATGAACCGATGCGATATAGATACAATAATTGCAGAAGGGAAGATCTGATCTATATAAAACTGCATTCCTGTTTGATATCAGGGGTCGAGTACAAAATGCTGAGTTAAATGGATTGACCTCATTTCATTTGAAAGTATCTCACACCATTACTTGAAGTTTTGGTCAGTTGTTTTGGTTTGATCATTAGGTTTTTCCTTTAATCAAATTTTGAGTTGTTCTTGAAGGAATCATTTGCTGTTGTTTATTCAAAAAAAAGTTTGGTTTTGCATGCTTCTACAAGTAAGTATAATAGACTTTCTACAAATTCTCCCAATCAAACCAAAAATAACAGCTTCTGAACATGAAGTGCAACAAGAAGTTAATCAACCTGAACATATTAACAATATGGACAGTGTTGGTGGTGGAGAAATAAGGTCTAACACCGGCCGGTATAAACTATTTAAATGACTCACCAAATGGCCACTATGGCCAGACAAATGGGTCGAATTGCTGATATATTTGGTGCACCCAGGAGTATAACGAAAACATGGTTCAAAACAATGTTGAAAATATACAAGATCCACCCACTATGCAACCAAACCAGTTCAAATAATATAGACAGGTGCACATGCTTCTCTTTCAACAAATTTCATACTTGTACTTTATTCCTAAATTATATGAGACAACATCAAAAAACTTTTTTTTTTTTGGCTTTGTGAACTCAATTCACATATGTTCAAGTAAATTAAATTCACTTGTGTGCTCAAAGATTGAGTTCACAATTGACTAATGAGTCCCAATTTCTCTCGTTAACTGAGTTGACTCTTCCAGTAGTCAACTCAATTCATGAGGGATATATTTTAAAATCAAACAACTGTAAATTGGTCATGGGGACAAAATCCACAAAACACTACTGGAACCATTTAAACACTTTAAAACTAATCACAATAACCTAAATCAAAAAATAGAAGGGTATGTGATGATAATAAGGGAGGAGGAGAGGGAGTGTGATGTTAAGGAAGTTAGATTGAGGGTGAAGAGCATTTTTGGTTAAACAGGTGTGTTTGTTTTAGGAGGGAGGGAGGTTCCCATGTTTGGTTAATGAGAGAAATGGAAAAGAGTGAGTGATGGATGATTATTTTAGCGTTTTTTGTAATCTCTCCAATTGTGAGAAGAAAGTGAGGAAAAAAGACTTAGAAATTATGTTTTTAAATGATTAAAATATTTATTTAATTAATTAAAACAAATGCTTAGATATCATTTTGGTCTCTGCAAAATAAACGAAAATCTATTTTAGTCCCTGCAATTTTTTTTTTAAACAGGTCCCTTCAAAATGTTTTTTATCCAGTTTGGTCCTACCTTGATTTTTAAATTGTTTTGACACATCTAATCTAATATCTAATATATATACAAAAGAAAATGAAACAAGGGGCCTAATTGCTTAGATGTCAATCAGCTAAGGTGTCCACCTCATTACCAACTTAAAATGCCACCTCATTATCATTAAAACCAAATATCTGTAGTGTCACAACCAGAGTAATTCAAGGAAAAAATCATTAATGTTAATACAATGTGGCCCATCATCATCAGCAATTTCATTGGTCCATATCTATGAAACAAAAAAAACGCGTTTAGAAATAGACCATTCAATTCCTACACTATTTATGCTTACAATTCAATTCGCTGTAAAAAAAATCCTTACAATTCAATTCATAACCTTAAAACGTGGAAGCTCTTGCTATCCACTAATTATATTACGGTTTCATTTCATTTCCTTACCTAAACAATTAAAATGTCAAAAATTACATTAATTTAATTATTTGTTCGCACCATTTTTTTCGAATGCTAAACCGTAAAAAACTTTTCAAAATTTCATTTATTTACCAAATTCAAATTTCAAACGCATTTTGCTTTCCCACTATTTTTAACCTTTATTTCACTATAAATATCTTCATATTCGATCACGAAATCCATTCTACATAACCGCTCACATAATTCCAGAATTTTTAATCGTTGCATTTCTTGGTCAAAATGGATGTATCTGCATACAAATTTGATGAGTTTTTGTTTCTAAATGGCAACTGAACACTATCCGATCTTCATCACCAAAAAAATAATGTATGCCTCTTTTCATTTTTTTCGAATCAATTTCATCATCATCTTTATAAGTATTTATATCTATATGCATAACATGTAACACTCATTTGCTTCTAAGTTCTGACACATATGTTCTTTGTTATTCCTGTCTCAAGCCACTTGCAAAAATCAAATTAATCTTATGTTGGGTGAAGAGTCATATCTCAAATATATAAATTTTGAATAGTTTCTCGGTGGAAGCAGTGTGGACAAAACAAAAAACCGTTAAATCTATTGTCACTTTCAATTTCTGATCTAAAATTCAAAATGTAGAACTTCACTAATTTTAAGTGTGAGAAAGACAAATTTTTTGCTTCTCAATGTTATCCCATAATTCTTGCTTTTGTAATACCTTTTCCCTTGTAAATATAGTTCTATTAATTTTTTTTATTTATAAATTAATAGATCAATAATAATACATAAAAAATGAATATGAAATAAAGTATCGAGTTATGGATATATTTGAAAATGTTTATACATTTCGTTGACAATGGAGCATGCTAGCATCGAGAGGAAAAGAAAAAAACAAAAGGGAAAAAAGGAAAATTAATATCTAAAGTAGTACTGCACCACTTGCATCGAGAGCAAGGGTACTTTTCCACATCATAGAATTGCAACATGAGATTCAAAGGTTCACCATGGAGAGTCCATTTAAGCTCCAAACTTTGCGAATAGATCCGCCACAACATTACCCCTCCTCTAGCTATGAATCAAAGATCACCGCCCACTCTTTCATCATCACCTCCTTAATCGATTGAATCAACGCATCATACAAATGAAACTGGTTGTTGTTCCTCTCGATAAGATCCACCGCCAACTGAGAGTAACTGTAGCAAACCAAGTTACAAAATCATAAATCCCAGGCAAGAAGAAACCCTTTGTAGATCGCCATTAATTCTGCTTGAAGGATCTCTGTAATTCCCAAATTCCCAACAAATCCGATGATCAACGCTCCATCGCTCCATCGTAGAAGACCACTGAAGCCCGATCTACTCGGATTTACTATTTCAACGTGAAAATCGTTATTCTCATTGTCAAAATATAAATCATTACTGTTTCAAGGTGCAAATCGAGAGCGAGGGTACTTTCCAGACCAGTAATTGCAACAGGAGATTCAAAGGTTCACCATGGAGAGTCCATTTAAGCTCCAAACTTTGCGAATAGATCCGCCGCAACATTACCCTCCTCTAGCTATGAATCAAAGATCACCGGCCCACTCTTTCATCATCACCTCCTTAATCGATTGAATCAACGCATCATACAAATGAAACCAAATTTGTTGTTCCTCTCGATAAGATCCATCGCCAACCGCGAGAGTTGTAGCAAACCAAGTTACAAAATCATAAATCCGGTGCAAGAAGAAACCCTTTATAGATCGCCATTAGTGCGCGAAGAATCTCAGTAATTCCAAATTCCCAACAAATCGATGATCCACGCTCCATCGTTTCGTCGTAGAAGACCACCAAGCCCGATCTACTTCAGATTTCATCGTTTCAACGTGAAAATCGTTATTCTCATTGTCAAAATATAAACCATTCTTTGTTTCAAGCGTGCAAATCGTTGTAAGAACTTTCTTTTACAATCTAAATATAAATTAAGTTTTTTTTTGGATTGCTTATCGAAATATTATTTTTCAATTATAATTTTGTCAATTGACACATTAATTAGTTGCTTTTTTACTCATACCTTAAGTTACTAATCGTATTTTATCTTTATTTTTCATAAATATTAATTATATATACACTAAATTAAAATCAATTAACATGATTCATTGTTTTTTATTGTAGAAACAAAAACATTATTTGTTGTTATTACACTTTATTAAACTTAGATACACTTTCTTTACTTCTTTTATTTATTAATTATGTTGTTTTTTAACAAAATTAAACTTAGATACACTTTCTTTACTTCTTTTATTTATTAATTATGTTGTTTTTTAACAAAATTAATTTCTTTAATACTTTGTAAGAAAATTGCTTCCCGTGCATCGCACGGGTTACATACTAGTTTTAATACAACTTGCAATGTTGACGTGGATGTTTTAGCACATGTGGACTGCCATGTCACTTAAAAGAAATATTTTTCTATTATGCCCTAAATTGAAGTTGGGTGAGTATAATATGAGTTTAACATTTCCTTTAACTGAGTGGCAATCCACAGGTGCTAAAACATCCACGTCAACGTTGCCAGCTGTGTTAAAATGTGACAAATCAGAATCAAGGTATGGCAAAAATAAATTAAAAAAACATTTGGCAGGGACCTTTTTTGCAGGGACTAAAATGAATTTTCGCTCATTTTGCAAGGACCAGATGATATTTAAGCCTAAAATAAATCTTTAGCTAATCTGATTGAGTAACTAAAATAAACATTAAGTTAATTAAAATAAATATTTAGTTAAATAAACTAATGAATAAATTATATATTGTTTGTTTTAGTTTAAGGATGCTTTTGTTGTTTCAAAAGTAGTATAATTTCTCTCTTCTATTTCTCTCCAATAAAACAAAGACACATCTCTATCCCCCTATTTCTCTTCTTTTTCCCTTAAACCGAAAAACACCTCTAATCTATAACTTTTGCTAAATTATATATGGATTTAATTCATATACATAGTAGGTGTATAAATGTTTTACACTATCTACCAATTATAGGTTGACATATCATTAAAAAGAAATTAACCACCAATTAGTCACTTTGTAACCAACCATTCCATAAAGGTTTAATAATATGTTTAGTCCCTACAAATATACGTTTAATCCAGTTTAGTCCCTGTAAAAATAAACTTTTGTGTTTAGCCCTTGCAAATATAAGTTTGATCCAGTTTAGTCCCTATAAAATTAAAACTTTGTTTTTCGTCCCTGCAAATATATGTTTTATCCAGTTTGGTCCCTGTAATATGTAAAATGTTTTATTTTAGTCCCTCCAATATTAGCAGAAAAATGAATAAAATCAAATATTTTACACGAGTACTCAGTTTTGTCGATGTGTGCGGATCCTCCCAACAGAGTTTTACCGATGACTGATCTACGTTTTTTTATATTTTTATATTTTAAAGTGTGATGCTAAAAAGTGTGCTTTAGTGTCTTTGATGGGGACAAAATTATTTTGTAGCAAAACGCGTAACGTGAAATATTAGACCGTGTGTTTTGGGTTACTTTAGAATTCAGAAATTTTATTAACTACTCAAATACTTCGTTCGTCAATAATCTATTTGATGGAAAAACAATTTCATGGGAAAATACATAAAGTGTGATTCTAGGCAGTGTGTTTTGGGGTACTTTAGAATCTTGAAAAGAAATTACATGTCCAAATTGGTATTTTCTTCTTTATTTAGATAATTTTGCATCAAGAAGTATTAGAAACATAATTAAATTGATATTTACTTTTAAAGCAATCTCTGCATGAGACCTACGTTCGTGTTTCACTTTTTAATTATGTTGTCTTATTCTCTCTTTAATTATGAGTTAAGTTTTTATGTCTACATTTTTTTTTGGTATAAAATGGGTATCCTCTACGCGCAACTCTAGAGACTAATTCCTCGAATTCCTATTACATGAACATAACTTACACAAAATTCCTACTTAATCGTCGTAAAATATTGAATCGAAATTATCTATTGATGATTTTCTTATGCTTCTTTTCTTTAGAGGTTTACTCTTTATTTAATTCATCTTCCATTTTAGTATCAAAACTTTTGTAGTCTTAGTAACACATGTCTGTACTTTTGAATTATTTTTAAGACGTTTGTTATTATTAATCCTTCATCATACTTATCTTATATCTTGCTTTACACTATACAAATTTTTTCTTCACCTCCCCTATTTTCCCATTTTCTTGTATTTAAGATCTACATGTCTTTTTAACAACTATAAACATTTAATCTTTGAAAACTGTTACTCTTAGTTGTTTTTATTTCTATGTGTTTCACTTAATCAACAACTAACCAACCCGTCTATCGTACGAGTCGTGGGGCTAGTATGAATAAAACTCATTATATGTTTCTCACAAGAATTAAAAGTTTAGAAGTTAAGTTTTTTTTTTTTTTTTTTTTTTTTTTGTCTTGGAAGTTAAGTTAACTCTATTGATGTTGAAATGTAACATAGCCTCTGCCAAGCTCCGTCCGTTGCAGTCCTCCCCCGCCAGCTGCCGCGTCCATTTCTTTGCCACCACCATTTTCTACTCGCCGCCGCCTCTGCTCTCTGTGTTACTGTGGGTATATAAATCGAAGGTTAGATTTTATCATCATTTCATTTCATTTCATTTCAAGACAAATCCCTAATTCTTTCTTTTTCCCTCCAAGAAAGGTTAGGAATTTAGGTATTTTCGTTCACTCAAATCATCATGTTCAATAATACCCATTGCCGCCGAGCCTTTCTCTACTTCAAAGCCGTAACTTTCCCACCAACAACATCACCATCCCTAAAACCTTTCCCATTTTCTTTTCTTTTCTGCACCAACACTTCTGAATCTGATTCACCCTCATTTCCCGTTTCCTACATCATCCACAAATTTGGGTTCTCTCCACAATCTGCTTCTATACTTTGCTCTACTTACAATCTTCGCTTCAAAACCGCCGAAAACCCTGACTCAGTTCTCACCTTCTTTAACAACCACGGTTTCTCAGATACTCAATTACACCATATGATTGAAAAAGCACCATGGCTGCTTTCCTGCGACCCCTACAAAAGGGTTTTGCCAAAGTTTCTATTTTTTCAATCCAAAGGTGCTTCTACCTCTCACATTGTCAACCTTGTCAGTAAGAAACCTAAAGTCCTGGAGCCAAGCTTGGAGAGACAATTAGTCCCAGCCTACGAATTGTTATATAGATTCTTGCAAACTGACAAGGCCACTTTTGCTCTGTTAAATGGTAATCCTGCTTTGTTTGCTGATTATCGTGTCGAATCTAACATCAGAATGCTGATTGAGAATGGAGTAACAGACTCCAACATTGCAATAATGCTTGGGATGCCAGGTAGGGTATTCAATGTACTTGAGAAATATGACATGCTGAAAGTGGTGGAGGAATTAAAGGGTTTGGGGCTCCATCCTTCTAAATCAACTTTCGCCGTTGCGTTGGTTGCCAAAATAGCTGGCCAGTGGAATAAGAAAGTCGATGCCTTTAAGAAATGGGGGTGGTCTGATGAAGATGTTCTGGAAGCATTTATAAAGCAACCTTACTGTATGTTAGCATCTATTGATAAAATAAATTTAGTGATGAGCTTTTGGGTTGGGATGCTTTGGCCCTTGTTAAAGGACCAACAACTATTGGGTACAGTTTGGAGAGAAGGATCATACCGAGGGCCGCAATTGTGCAATTTCTTCTGAAGAAAGGTTTGAGAAAAAAGAATGCAAGCTTAACTTATCCATTTCAAATGCCTGAGAAGTTGTTCCTTGACAAGTATATAAAACGCTTCAAGGAGGAGTCTTCGTATCTATTAAATTTGTATGAGGACAATTTGAATCTTGCATACACCAAGGACAAAACTGGCAGGTAATGAGAAGATTTGTTGGTATTTTAGCCTGAACTTTTTATCTCGTTCTTTATTCAGTTGGAATACTTTTTTTTTTGAATGCTGTGATTGGAGCTAGTTTAACTAATCTGTTTCATTTGCTAAAATGGGCAGATGTTAGTTTTGTTTTGATTGATATTTTTTATATCAAAACCGTGTTGCATATTAGTCTTCCATTTATGTGCATGGAATACTTTTTTGTGATAGTGTCATTCCTCCTTCCATGTTTGTTTAGTGCAATAATCTATCATATTAATTCAGTTTTACTAGAATAGGTACAGAATAAATTACTGGATTTGAAATGGTTTTAAATTGCAGTTGGAATCGTGATTGCTTTGCGAATACTAAAGGTGCAAATAGTTGTGGACAAATGCAGTAGTATTTATGGTCGTAGTGTTGCTGTAAAGAGTTCTCAAACCTCAATATTGAGATTGCAGGTGTGATTGAGGGCTGCAATTATTTAAAACACTTTGTGGTTAGTATTATGCCATAGTCTCATTTATATGTGAGTCACATATTGGGATGTTGCTTGTTACTTGTACCTTTTGGCCAGCTTATATAGATATGGTGTAGTCCAGTTTATATGTGAATGTGATGTATTGTACCTCATACAGTTTAAAAAATCACAATGTATCATGTTACCTTGAAAGGATTTATGAAACTTTTACATTATTTCGAAAAAAGTTCTATTTGGATCTGTGTAATTAATGATTTCGACTAAGAGGCCAAACAATTTGAACCCTAAATTTCTTTGGCTCCTACAGCGACACCATCGATGCTCCTTTGACCAAGCCCGCACAAAGAACATGGCTGGAGAGGGAGCTACCAAGTAGGACGTGTCCAAACTGAGGAAGTGCGTCCACACCAATTGAAGTCTAAACCAGAACAATGTAGTGGGTTCTAACTGATCAACTGGGCCTGACCAATTTTCCCGACTGTGAATTTCATTTTCCTTCAATGCTGAGAGTAAAAACCTTGGGCAATACTGAGGTGTGGATGTGTCAAGTTTGGTTAAAAACAGTTGACAGTAGGAAGAAAAATTTAGAGGGAATGACTATGTATTTATTAGTTGGAATTTAGAGAACATCCTGGTTTTGCCTTTAGTGCAGGTAGATGAGTATGTCTGCTCATCTTATTTTGCAGGTATATGTATTTTATGGTGTAAATACTATTTCTCCTATCTGAAGGTTCCTTAATGTGTTTGATTTGATCAAGCCTATGATTTGATGATATGCTACACCAGCACTCCCTTTGTTCCCTGAAAACTTATAGTAAATGCAACTTGGATTGCTTGAATGTGAACCATAAGATGTTGTGCGCTTGTATACTTTTTGACAACATTGCCAACTTTCATATATAAGAGTAAGTTTCTGCTCATCATTTTTGGGTATTGCAACTAGTGACAGTTTTCTTTCACAATGCTATATGTTAGGAGGAAAAAGGAACTATTAGGACATTTCCTTTCCATGATTTTGTGCTTAACATGTCATGTATGTATTCCTCTATAATTTAACACCTTTACCCTTCTGTCCCTAGTATGCAAGACATATTTATTATTACTTAAATTATTTGATTTACACTATTCTATCATTAAAGTTTGAGTTGTTAAATTATTTTCTAGAAACATGAATACAAGATGCTACACTAGAATGTGTGATTTTGTCATGTTCTTTTATGAACCAATGATATATAGTGTTAGAGTATATGCATAGTTGAGTATATATGCTGTATTACTTTTGTGTTAGTTCTAGCTTAAGTAGTTAGTTCTGTTTGAATTCTGTTTAGCAGTTAGAACAGTTACAGTCTGTTACTGTAACTGTTAGTTTGTTGTAACTGTTGCTGAGATATCAGTTTAGGCCTTGTAACTGAAGTGCCCTTCGGTTTTTGAGCCCAGCTCCGTTCATGCAACATATCCATCGCTCTGTTAACTACATGTCCACCCGGCTGCAAATTCGGTTCCTAAGCTCTATCATTTCCGCGACGCCACAAAGCCCATAACAACATAATGAACTTAATCTTCCTCTCTTCACTCAGGGAGACATGAGGCTGAATAAGCTGTCGCGGAACTCAGATGCTGAAGCTTCTTGTGTATTAAAAATTTGATCTATAAGCCTTATATTCCAACCTCCATTGGGCACATCCCACAATTTTTAACACGTAATTGTTCCATTCCTTCAACAATAGAAGATTGAACAAAACTATCGCTCCTTCCCTTCAACCACGAATCACACCAAACCGATATATTCTCGCCATTTTCAATCATCCATCGCGCTCTCAATATTTGGGTTATTTGTTTATATTAGGGTGAGAGTGAGAGTTCGGTTGAGGAGAGAGGTGAGTGAGAGGGTGTGAAGGGGTTAGGGAGGAGAGTGAGTGTTTGGGCATTTTTAATTTGGAGACAACTAAGGTACCCAAAACATAAATTTACCTTTTAATTTGCCTTTTAATTTAGGGGTAGTTTGGGTATTTAGGGGTAATGGGGTGTGTGGTGAGTAGGGAGGGTGTGGAAAAATAAAGATCCTTGTTCCATTAAGTGATGGTCAGGAACACCCTTCATGAAGCAACTAAATCTTTTCCCAGTCGGAACCACCGAGCATGATGACAAACCACTCACCGTCGTCACTTTCGTAATTAGAAGCCGAGCCAAACACCGCAATGACCATCGTCGGACCTTTTCGCTCTCTTGTGTCGCCTTTCATGCCGTCTCATACGTTATTCTCCGCTCATTATAAATCTTGAAAAATAGCCACTCAAGGTAAGCAATTTCACGGAGAATAGTTGTACGATGGAATTTCGAATTTTTATGGAGATACGCATCTGCATGCGGCTCAACAATTCAAGATTGAAAGGAAATTATTGCAATATTTTTTTTTTGACGCAAAAATTATTGCAATCTTTGGACCATATGTTTTGTGTATTTTCGTTTCATCACTTCAATACTTCAAATTTGAACCCTTTTCTTCAATTTTAGTTTGAAAAAGAACTCTAGCTAACAACTATTTATCATCATTTGTTCTTAACTTTCATCGCTTTCGAGGAAGGGAATTGCACTATGTAGTTGGCGCCCTAAAGTCAGAGGATCCGTTCCCAATAAAAATGGAGGGAAATAAGATGAGAGAGGATATATGAAGGAGAGAGATAGACACAAGGAAAAAATCGCACTATACGGTTGGCGCTTCTAAAGTCGAGAGGATCCATTCCCTAAAGAAAGGCTCTACTACGATGGGAACAGATCCTCTGACTTTAGGGCGCCAATTGTATAGTGCAGTTCCCTTCCTTGTGTCTATCTCTCTCTTTCAATATATCCTCTCTCATCTTATTTCCGTCCATTTTTATTTTTTTCTCTTATCAAAAAACACTAAAGTTAGGAAAATGCAGAGGTGATTAAGTCAAAGGATCCAATTCCCTTTCTCTACCTCAAGGCCATAACTTTTCCACCATCCCCAAGCCCTTACCCTTTTCTCCCTTTCTGCACCAACACTTCTCAATTCTCATTCACCCTCATTTCCGGTTTCCTACCTCATTAACAATTTAGGGTTCTCCTTACAATCTGCTTCCAAGCTTTGCTCAACTCACAATCTTCGATTCAAGACACCCCAAAACCCTGACTCTGTTCTCAGCTTCTTTAAAAACCGCGGTTTCTCAGACACCCAATTACATAATATGATTGTAAAGGCACCGTGGCTTCTTTGCTGCGACCCTTGCAAAAGGGTGTTGCCAAAGTTTGAATTTTTTCTTTCCAAAGGTGTTTCCACCTCTGACATTATTAACCTTGTCAGTAAAACCCCCTATGTATTGTCTCCAAGCTTGAAGAATTAAATAGTGCCGGCCTATGAATTTGCTTATAAATTCTTACAGTCCAACAAGGACACTATTGCTTTGTTAAATTACCATCCAACTTTGTTTGGGGATAGAAATGTGTTTCATAACATCAATATGCTGCTTGAGAATGGAGTGACAGACTCTACAATTGTGACATTACTTAGGATCCGGAGTAGCATTTTCAATACACACAAGCCTCACATGCTGAAGGTGGTAGAGGAATTAAAGGATTTGGGTTTTCATCCTTCAACAAAAACTTTCGAGAAAGCATTGCTTGCCAAAACAGCTATAACAAAAACTCTATGGAAAAAGAAAGTTGATGCCTTTAAGAACTGGGGGTGGTCTGATGAAGATGTTCTGGACGCATTTAAAAAGCGGCCTCAGTGTATGTTAATTTCTATTGATAAAATTAATTTAGTGATGAGCTTTTGGGTCAATCAATTGGGTTGGGATGCTCTGGCTCTTGTTAAAGGACCAAATGTTATTGGTTTGAGTATGGAAGGTTTGAGAAAGAAGAATGCAAGCTTAATTACTCCATTTAAAATGACTGAGAGGTTGTTCGTGGACAAGTTTCTAAAACAATTTGTGGAGGATTCTTCTTATCTATTAAAGCTGTATGAGGAAAAACTTAAACTTGTATCCATCAGTGACAAAACTGGCATGTTCTCTTGATCAAATTTTTATGTATTTTATTCTTAGTTTTGGCTGACATATTTCCATTGCTTACTAGGACAAATGTTGGTTTCGTTGTCATTGATATTTTTTCAAAATCATCAAGTATATCTGTCAGATTAATTTTTCCCGTAATACATGTAAAAGTTGAAACTTTCTTGCATTTATGGAACTGGAATAATTTTCTGTTACAATCTCATTCCTACTTCCATGTTTGTTACAATCTCATTTCAGTTGCAATTGTGATTACTTTGCATATACCAAAAAATGCCAAATGATTATGAAGAAGATGCACTTATTATTATGGTTGTGGTGAAATTATGAATACCTTTCAAACCTCAGTATCCAAGCTGCAGTTGTGGACTACATTTGTTTCAAGCATACTATATATAAAACTGAATACTGCATACATCAGGGACAAAACTGGCATGTCATGTTCAAATTTTTAGGTATTTTAGCCTTAAAATTGCTATCTTGTTTGTTATTTAATTGGACTGTGATTGGAGCTAGTTTAACTAAATTATTTCATTTGATTACTTCAGCAAATGTTCGTTCTGTTTTAATGGATATTTTTTCAATATTGTGATGTATTATAGTTTTTCTTCTGACTTCGCTTTTGTTTTAGATCAGTTTTTTACTGTCTGCATGTACAGAGGTGTAATATGTTCTTTTTATGGACCAAGGTTGCTGTTTGATTGACTGTTTTGCTGAAAGATTATGACTATGCATATGTTAGTTGGAGTTGAGAGCTTTCTGATTTTGGAGTTAAGAATTTAATGAGAGTTTGTAAGGAGTAAAAGCTATTGCACTTGCAGTTGATACATGTCATTTAGTGTTTAAGGCCTGATAAGGGTCCAATGGGAACATTTTTAAATGATAAGCAACTTGTTGAAATGGCTTCATATTACATCCTGTGAATCAGATTGCTAAAAGATCTAGTAATGCTATTACATTCTATGACTTTTAACTAGTTGCTTCTTTTCTTCCAATACTATATTCTGTGGTAAGTACACATATACTATAATTGCACCTGAGTTTCTGTCTTTCCAGTTATCTTGTTTTGATGATGATTAAGAGCCTAATTCATTTTTTGGTTTATCTCAACTTTACATGAATTTACTTTGTCCTGAGAAACTAAATATTTGTAATATGAATGCATGAAGCAGTTTCAACTTCTGTATCTTCTCACAATCTCATTTTGTCTTGATTGCTTCTAGCCTTTATTTGTTACTTGCCATTGATTTAGATTGCTTACATCTTATTAGGTACTTAAGTGACTGAAGGGACTTCACATTATTTCCGATGTTATCTGTTACCTAGAAACATCACCCCAAAATATAGTGAGTTTTACAACTTAGTAACAAAGAATATATATATATATATATATATATATATGATTAAAATAAATTTATTTGAAATTTGCAGTCATATTTGTGTGCGAGATATGGAAAATTCTCTCTACAACATAGAAAATATCTATGCAAAAGATTTTTTTTTAATTCTAGAGTGATAAGTGTGAGATAGTAAACAACGAAATCGGATTTGAGTTAGTAAGTGAGAGAGAGTTGTTGTAAGTTAAAACCCAAATAACGAGCTAGGTCAAGGAAGGGCATAAGTCGTAGGTTTACTTGGGGTTTGGTTTGGTATGGTTGATGAAACAAAATCGCATGGGTGAACCAAATCAAGACAGGTGACTCAAAAGAAAAACCGATTAGATCCGATAAAAATCGGCTTATTGCGCTTTTTGTTTTGGTTGGGTTTATGCTTTTTCACTGTTTCTAGGTACTTGTCTAAAAATTTGGTTATTTAGTTAATTTGTTAATGGCCAAAAAACTTGGTTATTTGGCTTTGTAAGCCATGTTTTTAAAATTTGACAGCAGATTGAATCGACGAGGCATACTTTCCGTGCCATTGCTCAATTTGCTCGGTTGCCTCAACCATTTATCGGATTAGTATTTATTAAATAAAAATAGAAAAAATATTAAATTTTAGATAAAAAATAAATTAAAAAAATAAAAAATACAATTCGGACGGTTCAACCTGAGTGAACCAATTGTCGCCACTTTCAGCACTGCAACAGGCGTCGACCGTCGTCGGACCTTTTTGTTTCTCTTTTATTATTATTATTATTATTATTATTATTATTATTATTATCGCCTTTCTTTCACGCCCTCTCTCTCATACGATGCGCGCTCGTGCTCATTGTTAATAGTGAAAAATAGCCAGCCACTCAGAGAATAGTTTCCAGAATTTTGATATGGCTCACTCAACAATTCAAGATTGAAAGGGCGATATTTTGGATCATATATTTCAGGTATTTTCGTTTCACCACTTCAAATTTGAACCCTTTTCTTCATATTTAGTTTCAAACTTTGAACTCTCACTCTAGCTAAGCTAACAACAACTATTTATCACCATCGCTTTCACCATGTTCATTACCTCAAGCCCATTACTTTCCCACCATCCTCAAACCCTTACCCTTTTCTTCCTTTCTGCACCAACACTTCTAATTCACCATCATTTCCGGTCTCCTACCTCATCAACAATTTAGCCTTCTCCCCACAATCTGCTTCCAAACTTTCCTCCACATACCATCTTGGTTTCAACTCCGCCAATAAACCAGACGCTGTTCTCACCTTCTTTAGAAACCGCGGTTTCTCAGACACCCAATTACACCATATCATCGAAAACGCACCGTGGCTTCTTTCCTGTGACCCTTGCAAAAGGCTTTTGCCAAAGTTTGAATTTTTCATTCCAAAGGTGCTTCCACCTCCGACATTGTTAACTTTCTCAGTAAGAAACCCTTTCTACTGGCTTCAAGCCTGGAGAAACAAATAATCCCAGCCTAGGAATTGTATAATAGATTCTTGCAATCTGACAAGGAAACTTTTGCTATGTTAATTTGTCTTCCATCTATGTTTGTGGATAGTCGTGTCGAACCTTACATCAAAGTGTTGATTGAGAATGGAGTAACAGACTCCAGCATTGCTTTAATGCTTCGGAACAACAACTTTCGCAGTAGCATTGATGTCCAAAACAACTGTCACCGAAACCCAATGGAAAGAAAAAGTTGATGCTTTTAAGAAGTGGGGTTGGTCTGATAAGGATGTTCTGGAAGCATTTAGAAAGCAGCCATATTGTATGTTAGCATCTGTTGATAAAATTAATTTAGTGATGAGCTTTTGGGTCAATCAATTGGGTTGGGATGCTCTGGCTCTTGTTAAAGGACCAATAGTTATTTGTTATGGTTTGGAGAGAAGGATCATACCAAGAGCTGCAGTTGTGCAATTCCTACTGAAGAAAGGTTTGAGAAAAAAGAATGCAAGCTTAATTTCTCCATTTAAAGTGACTGACAAGGTGTTCATGGAAAAGTTTATAAAACAATTTGTGGAGGATTCTTGTGATCTGCTAATGCTGTATAAAGAAAAAATGAATCTTTCGCACACCATGGTGAACACTGACATATCATGATCAACTTTTTAGCTATCTATTTCCATATTAGATTCTTGTTTAATTGCCAGTAATACATGTAGAAGTTGAATTTTTCCTGCACTTATGAGCATGGAGTGTGGTAGTGTCATAAAATTAGAATGCAGCCTCACAGTATGATAACATCTGTCGATAAAATTAATTTAGTGATTAGCTTTTGGGTCAATCAATTGGGTTGGGATTCTTTGGCTCTTGCCAAAGTGCCAATGGTTATTGGGTGCAGTTTGGAGAGAAATATCTTACCAAGGACCATAGTTATGCAATTTCTTCTCAAGAAAGGTTTGAGAAAAAAGAGTGCAAGCTTAACTTCTCCATTTATAATGACTGAGTAGTTTGTTCGTGGGCAAGTTTATAAAACAATTTGTGGAGTCTTCTTATCTATTAAAGCTGTATGAGGAAAAACTGAAACTTGTATCCATCAGAGACAAAACTGACATGTCTTGATCAATTTTTTACCTATTTTATCCTTAATTTGTTCCTTGTTTGATTTAAAACTTGTTTGGTATAGACCGTGATTGGATATGGAGCTAATTTGGCTGACATGTTTCCATTGCTTACTAGGATAAATGTTGGTTTTGTTGTCATTGTGAAAGCAACTTTCTTCTAAATTATTGTTTCAAGGGAGCTCATAATTTTGTAATCAGTTACTGAGGCTTGTATTACTGAAACATTTTGTCTTTGTTAACCGAAAGGTATTCCCTTAGGAAGACTGTTTGGTAGATTTTGGTTTTGTTTTAGATCAGTTTTTATTGTCTGCATATAAAGAGGTGTATATATATATATATATATATATATATATATATATATATATATATATATATATATATTATTTTTTATGGACCAAGGTTACTGTTTGATTGACCATTTAGCTGAAAGATTATGACTATGTATATGTTAGATAGAGTTGAGAGCTTTCTGATTTTGGAGTTATGAATTTAATGAGTGTTTGTAAGGAATAATAGGTATCGCATTTTCAGTGGATAAGATAGAAGTTGTTTTGTTTTCATTAGCAATTGTTAGTGGTTAGTAATTAGTTAGACGTGGGAAAAATGTTAGTTTTTAGGATTTGAACCCTAAACCTTCTTCTCCAATTGAGCTAGACATAAGTCATTTAGTGAAATGGTTTCATATTACATCCTGTGAGTCAGATTGCTAAAAGATTTAGTAATGCTATTATGTCATTTGCTTTTATGTCTGCCTTGGAATGTCCTGCATGTGGACTTGGTAACAACCCTTGTTTTGAATTGTGCATAATGAAGTGTTTATGTTTTGAATTGTGCATAATTGGAAAGTAGAAATTGAAAATGGTAAATACATATACTATGACTGCACCTGTGTTTCTGTCTTTCCAATTATCTTGTTTTGATGATTAAGAGCCTAAATAATTTTTTGGTTTATTTCCACTTTACATGAATATACTTTGTACTGTGAAACTGAATATTTATAATATGAATGCATGAAGCAGTTTCAATTTTTGTATCTTCTCACAATTCACTTTGTCTTGATATTTCTAGCTTTTATTTGTTAGAGAAGACTCAAAATGATAAGCTGCTCTTGCCATTGATTTAGATTGCTTACATTTATTATTGTTTGAAGGGACTTCACATCATTTCAATTGTTTGTTCATATGAATACATTAGTGTCAAATCAATTCCCTTTAGTTATAGGGTTGAATGTATATTGAACTGAACAGATATAGTGGATATTCCAAATGTGAACTTTGTGTTTCTTCTTTGCTTAGTTTTGATGCACTTCTTTGCTTGAATTACCCAATTGATTTCAGGCCATCTCCTTAACTGTTTTGATGCACCATTTAAAATAAAGAACAAATGTGAACTTAGTGTTTCTTTCTTCGATTGTCTTAATGTGGGATCACTAAAAAATTAACCAGTCTAGTGCCTATTGTTTTTTCTGGTTTATGGGATATGTAGCATAATAGACAAGATATCTGGATATCCAAAATTTGACTAAAAATGATATTCATTCATTCAAATTGATAGATATTACATAGATCATAATACCAATCTAGCATCGCTAAAAATACAAAGGATGAATCTGTGGACAAACTCATAACATCCAAGTTAATAGCATTTAATGAGTGTTTGTAAGCAATAAAAGCTATTGCATTTGCAGTGGATAGAATAGAAATTTTTGGGATATTACTTTCCCCACTCCCCCTCCTACTCATTCACACCCTTATCAATTTTTATTCCAAAAATAACCTCGCGTGAAACACTGTGGATGACGTGTTTAATGACGACGCGCTCAACGACTTTGTTGACACGCGTCAACAACAAAGATACTGAACGCAATAAAATTGGTAAATGTGGTGTGAGAGTCCATTATTGTTTCCTCGGTTAACAGCATACGAACGAAATAAAATAGGGTGTTCGAACAAGGTTATGTGAACATGTTCGAGTGACCCGAACACGTTCGAACAACAACATACGAACGCAATAAAATTGGTGAATGTGGTGTGAGAGTCCATTATTGTTGCCTCGGTTAACAGCATACGAACGAAATAAAATAGGGTGTTCGAACAAGGTTATGTGAACATGTTCGAGTGACCCCATTCGAACAGGTGAAATTACACACAAGAGGGTGTGAAGTCAATATTTAACTCACGCGAACGATGTCGTTCGAACGGATTCGAAGGCCCGTGTTCGAATACGTGAAATTTCTTGAAAAAAAAGACGCTTTGGCTGGCCTTTTGGTCATTTCACACCCTTATGGGGTGTGTTTTGAGTAGGAGGGGGAGTGGGAAAAGCAAAACCCAATTTTTGATACATGTCATTTATGTTTAAGGGGCCTGATAAGGTTTCTCTGGGAACATTTTTAAATAATAAGCAACCTGTTGAAATGGTTTCATATTACTTTCTGTGAGTCTAAATGATAAAAGATCTTATACCTCAAGTAATTTTCTTTTACACTTCCACTACTGTTGGCAGTGCTGATTCTTGAGCTATTTAGAGGTACTTTGTAAATACCATTGTTACCAATTGAATTTGCAAAATTGTTATAAGTAGTCAACTGCCACTTGTTATTCAGAAAGAAGCTTTTTGCATACATTAGTATCAAATCAATCCCCTTTAGTTCTAGGGTTTAAAGGTACATTGAACTGAAATGATATAGTTGGATAATCCGAAATAATGTGTGTATTTCGAGTACCAATTATTCATTAGTAGCACTGAGTTTTGATTTTGTAAAAAGAAAATTTTAAATTTTGTATGCTTGTGTTTTATGTTAATGATATGTTTGTTAAGCAAAATGTTAGCATTAGCATATGTAGATGCCATGCTTCTTTAACAACTATAGCAAAAGCTAATGTTAGGAGACACTTATTATTTCCACAGTAAGTGACACTTATCTGAGGAATGGAATTCTGACTATAGGAGACACTTATTATTTCAACAATAATGAATATCGTAATGAATTTCTTTGGAATGGAGGTGATGCCAAAGGCTTTTGCAATCAAAATTATTTGAATTAATCATCAATAAGATTCATCAAAGAAGGATGATTTTCTCATTGGCAGTTTTTGATGCACTTCTTTGCTTGCAGTACCTAATTGATTTCAGGCCATTTCCTTAACTGTTTTGATGCACCATTTAAAATAAATAACAAATGTGAAATTAGGGTTTCTTAGATTGTCAAAATGAGGATTCACTAAAACATTAACAAGTCTTGTGCCTATTCTTTGTTTTTTCTGTTTTAAGGGATAGCATTGTCAAAAAAAAAGGGGAGGAACGGAGGGAGTAGCATGTTTCTCCCCTTCTCCACACTCTATCGTTTCTCTTCTTCCTTGACCAGCAATTTACAGCAAGAAGAAGCATTGCATATTGGAACTTTTGAGCTTTTCCAAACTGAACTCCACTCATAGGTATTAATTCATCTTCATCATCATCCCTTTGATTTCATTTGAATCATATATATATATAATCATCATTCTTTTCGGTTCCTCTAGTCCAAACATAATCGCTTCTTACTCTTTTTTTTTTTTTTTTTTTTTTTTTTTTTTCTTTTGGTGTGATAATCGCTTCTTACTTTCATCATGTACTTCAATATCATTCGCCGCAGCGCCCTTCTCTGCATCAAGCCCGCTATTTTCTCACAAACCCTAAAACATTACCCTCTTTTCTATCACTACCCTTCTCTCCCTTTCTGCACCAACACTTCCCATTCACCCTCATTCCCAGTTTCCTACCTCATCAACAATTTTGGGTTCTCCCCACAATCTGCTTCCAAACTTTCCTCCTCTTACAATTTTCGATTCAAAACCGCCGAAAAGCCAGACGCAGTTCTCAGCTTCTTTAGAGAACGAGGTTTCTCAGACTCCCAATTACACAATATGATTGAAAAGGCACCATGGCTACTTTCCTGCGACCCCTCCAAAAGGTTATTGCCAAAGTTTCAATTTTCTCTCTCTAAAGGTGCTTCTACCTCTCACATTGTTAACCTTGTCAGTAAAAGCCCCATTGTACTGGCTCCAAGCCTCCAGAATCAAATACTTTATTTGCTGATAGTTATCTGGTTCATAACATAAGAGTGCTTATTGAGAATGGAGTGACTGAATCAAACATTGCTAGACTTCTTAGGACCTGGTCTGGTGTCTTCAATACACGTGGCTTGCTCAAGGTGGTGGAGGAATTGAAGGATATGGGGTTTCATCCTTCAAAATCATTTTTTGCTAGAGCATTAGTGGCCAAAGTATCTGTATCCACCACCCTGTGGAATGAGAAAGTTGATGTCTTTAAGAAATGGGGATGGTCTGATGCAGATATTCAGCTAGCATTTAGAACGCATCCTCAATGTATGATGACATCCGTTGATAAAATAAATTTACTGATGAGCTTTTGGGTCAATCAATTGGGTTGGGATTCTTTGGCTCTTGCCAAAGTGCCAAGGGTTATTGAGTGCAGTTTGGAGAGAAATATCATACCAAGGGCCACAGTTTTGCAATTTCTTCTCAAGAAAGGTTTGAGAAATAAGAATGCAAGCTTAACTTCTCCATTTATAAGGACTGAGAAGGTGTTTGTGGACAGGTTTATAAAACATTTTATGGAGGATTCTTCTGTTCTATTAAAGCTGTATGAGGAAAATGTCATAGTTTTATTAGTATTAATAGTTACATTTACTATTTACTATGTTCAGTTACATTTACTATTTACCATTTTTCACTTTTACTGTGTTGCGTGCCTGGCAAATGATGCTTGTAACTGAATTGGCTCATGCCTTTATTGTGAATGAAAGAATTGTGGTGGTCACCACTTGACATCACAAACTAAATTTGCATTTCTCTCTTACTTCACCATTTTCGCTCGCACTTGCTAGTATATCCAGAGAGGTGTTCTTGTTTCACCTTTCCATAGCTAGTAACTTGATTCTACCGGAAACTCCATTTTCCCTAGAATCCAAATTATCTGTTACAAGTGGTATCAAAGCATCCCTCCTGGTGCTTTGAATTTCTTGCTTCCGATGGCCGCCGGTACTAGATCTGTTACCACCATTGCTGAGCTTGATAAGAAACATGACGACAAGCATGCGGAACTGAGTTCTCGCATGGAGCACTTGGTTGCTAGGATGGAAGAAATGCGAACGATGCTTCGCGAAAGGGTTCAACCAGAAGGATCGGTGAACAACACCACGCACAATCGTGGAACTGGAAGTGGAGGAAACGGTGGAAATGGCGCTTCCGGGTTGTACGCAACGCGGATCTCAAAGGTGGATTTCCCCAAATTTGATGGACGAAATGTGAAGGAGTGGTTGTACCGGTGTGAACAGTTTTTCCGGCTTGACGAAACTCCGCCAGAGAACAAAGTGCGATTGGCTTCGATTCACATGGACGGATTAGCTCTCTAGTGGCACCTGAATTACATCAGGCGCAAATTCGACATATACCCACCCTGGAATCAGTATGTGAGTGATATTGCAGCTCGATTCGGTGATGTCTATGAAGACCCACTCGCTACACTCATCCAAGTCAAGCATACTGGTAAAGTGCAAGACTGCATAGATGCTTTCGAATTAGCTCAAACTCAGGTATCACTCCTTCCAGAACACGCACTTAGTATATTTTTATCTGGTTTAGATCATGGCACACAAATGCAAGTTCGCATGTTCAATCCCACTGATATAGCTCATGCTGCAAACCTGGCCCGATTGTATGAATCCTCCAGAACCCCAATTCTTCGCCCTAACCCTAGCCAGAAATTCACCTCAAGTTCAAGTTCATTTAATAACTACACAAAGAACCAAAACAACTTCACTAAACCCACAAACACCGCCTTAAATCAACCCCCAACCCAGAAAACAAACACAAACCAGAGCCAAATAGCCAACCAAAACGCTAGAAATGCCAACTATAAACCGGCAGGTATGTTCACACCTGCTCAGATGGAGGAAAGAAAATCAAAAGGGTTATGTATGTACTGTGAGGAACCCTTCACACCAGGTCATCAATTCAAACATAGGAGAGCCCAAATCTTCATGCTAGAAGCTGAAGGTGACAGTGATGAGGGTGAGGAAATCGAGAACTCAAGTGAGGCCAGTGCTGATACCAACAACACACAAACAGATAGCCCTACCCTGTCCTTGAATGCCCTGTCAGGAACTCCAAACCACCAAACCATGAGAGTCACTGGTATGTTTATTAAGAGGCTGATACAGATACTTATAGATAGTGGGAGTACTCACAACTTCCTTGACTTGGATGCTGCTAAGAGACTAGGTTGTAGACTTGAGGCTATTAAACCTATGTCAGTCACTGCAGGGGGGTGGAAGTAAGATTGTTGCTATGTATATTGTAAGAGGGTTTACATGGCAGCTGCAACAATGCACTTTTACATGTGATGTTTATGTTTTACCTATAGTGTGCTGTGATTTAATTTTGGGAGTACAGTGGCTTAAATCGTTGGGCAAGATTTTATGGGATTTTGACAAGTTGCAGATGGAATTTAATGTTCAAGGTAGAAAGTGCTTACTAAGAAGTGCCAAAACTCCATCAAACAAACTAATTAACAGCAAGAAGTTCACTCAATCACTGAATTCTGAAGCAGAGATTTGCTTCCTGTATTTGGATCAAGACACTCCCACCTTATCAGTTCCTAAGGTGCAACTGATGTCATTGGAGGCCGATTCTTCGGACTTGCCACCGGAATTACAGAGATTTGTTGGTTGATTTCGAGGATATCTTCAAGGAACCCTCGCTTTTTTTACCTCCTAGAGGCCTCGGATTTGATCACAAAATCCCCCTCAAGGAAGACATTGTTCCTATAAATCTGCGCCCTTACAGATATTCGATTGTGCAGAAAGATGTCGTGGATAAATTGGTTTCTGAGATGCTTGAGCAAGGCATCATCAGACACAACAACAGTCCTTTTGCTTCACCTGCAGTTTTGGTTAGGAAAAAGGATGGATCATGGCGACTCTGTGTTGATTACAGGCGACTAAACAAGCACACTGTCAAGGATAGATATCCTATCCCTCTCATTGAAGATTTGATGGATGAATTGGGAAATGCAACTCTGTTTTCTAAGCTGGATCTCAGATCTGGGTTCAATCAGTTGAGAATTGAAGAGGGAGATGAGTTCAAGACTGCCTTCAAGACACATGGAGGCCATTTTGAGTATCTTGTGATGCCTTTTGGGCTCACAAATGCCCCTGCATCTTTTCAGGCTCTAATGAATTATATTTTTACTCCTTTTCTTAGGAAGTTTGTGATTGTATTTTTTGATGATATCCTAGTTTATAGTTCTACTGTTGATGCTCATGTTGATCACTTGAGACAGGTGTTTGAGGCTATTAGGAGTCATCAATTGTTCCTCAAGAAGCAAAAGTGCCACTTTGCTACATCTAGAGTGGAGTATCTCGGCCACTTTATCTCTCAAGGACAAGTTTTCACTGATCCATCAAAGATCCAAGCGGTCAAGGACTGGCCTGTTCCTACAAACCTCAAGCAACTGAGAGGTTTTCTGGGTCTATCTGGCTATTACAGGAGATTTGTACGTGATTATGGCAAGATTGCCAAGCCTCTTTCAGATTTATTGAAGAAGGATTGCTTCAATTGGTGTGATCAAGCTACTGATTCATTCCAGAAGTTAAAGGAAGCTCTGATATCCTCACCTGTGTTAGCACTACCTGATTTCTCCAAGCCTTTCGTAGTTGAAACAGATGCATCAGGGAAAGGTATAGGTGCTGTTTTGATGCAGGACCATCATCCAATTGCATACATCAGTAAATCACTTGGATTACGGCAACAATCCATGTCTGTTTACGAAAGGGAACTGTTGGCAATAGTTTATGCTGTGCAAAAGTGGGGAGCATACCTTTCCCACAAGCCTTTTATAATCAAATCTGATCAAAAGAGTATCAAATATCTTTTGGATCAGAAACTGAACACCCCCTTCCAGCAAGTGTGGATGGCAAAACTGATGGGATTTGACTTTGAAATCCAGTATAAGACAGGCTCCTCAAACGTGGCTGCAGATGCACTTTCGAGGAAAACTGGTGCTGAGTTGTTGCCTCTGTATTTAGCAATGCACGGGAGGATCTCCTTTCTCAAATCAAGGACTCTTGGTCTTCTGATTCTACATTACAAGCCATTATTGCAGATTTCCAGAGAGATCCTGCCTCCCACCCCAAATTCTCATGGTTCAATGATGAGTTGAGAAGGAAGGGCAAACTGTTGGTAGGCAACAATCCTGAGTTGAAGCATGTAATCCTCAAATGGCTTCATGATTCGTTTGTTGGGGGTCATTCAGGCCGAGACATAACTGCTTCAAGAGTCAAGTCCCTCTTTTATTGGAAAGGCATGAATAAAGAGATTCAACAATACATCAGAGCCTGTAATGTTTGCCAGAGAAACAAACCAGAGTTAGTCAAGTCTCCGGGTCTGTTACAACCTCTCCCAATTCCACATCGTATTTGGGATGCTATCAGCTTGGATTTCATTGAAGGCTTACCATCTTCGCATGGCAAACAGGTTATATTAGTTGTTGTTGACAGACTAAGTAAATATGCCCATTTTCTTCCTTTATCACACCCTTATACTGCCTTAGATGTTGCAAATCTGTTTTTAGATAACATTTTCAAACTTCATGGTATGCCAAGCATTGTGGTGAGTGATAGAGACCCTATATTTCTTAGTTCTGTGTGGAATGAACTGTTTACACTCCAAGGTGTTTTGCTGAACAAGTCCACAGCTTATCACCCTCAGAGTGATGGCCAAACTGAGGTGGTGAATAAGTCCTTAGAAACTTATCTTAGATGCATGTGCTCAGACAAGCCTACTAGCTGGTCTAGATGGTTATCTCTTGCTGAATGGTGGTACAACACACACCATCACTCTTCCATTCAAACAAGTCCTTATGAGGTTGTGTATGGACAAAGCCCTCCTATTCATCTCCCATATCTTCCTGGAGAGTCACCCACCGGGAAGTTGACAGACTCTCACCGCTAGGAAATGTCATTAAATTGCTCCAGTTTCACTTACTTCGGGCTCAAAACAGGATGGCACAGCAAGCTAATAAGAATAGGTCTGAAAGGCAGTTCTCTATTGGTGATTCTGTTTTCTTAAAGCTCCAGCCATATAGACAAGTCACTGTCCGGCAACAAACTGCTCATAAACTCAATCCTAAATATTATGGTCCATTTAAAATCATTGATAGGATTGGCTCTGTTGCTTATAAGCTGGAGTTGCCCCCCTCTACCGAGATACACAATGTGTTCCATGTCTCTCAGCTCAAGTTATGTGTGAATCCATCTACTGCTACATTCCAGCCTTTACCTGCTGTTTCTGCTACTGCTAAGGTTCCATTTGCTGTTCTGGAACGTAAGATGGTCAAGCGTGGTAATGTTGCTGCCACCAAGGTTCTTGTGCATTGGTTGGGTGAACCTAAAGAGGATGCTACCTGGGAGTTTTACTATGACCTTCAAAAGAAGTTTCCAAATTTTCATCCATGAGGACATGGATTGCTTTAAGGGGAGGGTATTGTCATAGTTTTATTATTATTAATAGTTACATTTACTATGTTCAGTTACATTTACTATTTACCATTTTTCACTTTTACTGTGTTGCGTGCCTGGCACATGATGCTTGTAACTGAATTGGCTCATGCCTTTATTGTGAATGAAAGAATTGTGGTGGTCACCACTTGACATCACAGCTAAATTTGCATTTCTCTCTCTTACTTCACCATTTTCGCTCTGCACTTGCTAGTATATCCGAGAGGTGTTCTTGTTTCACCTTTCCATAGCTAGTAACTTGATTCTACCGGAAACTCCATTTTCCCTAGAATCCAAATTATCTGTTACAGAAAAACTTAAACTTGTATCCATCAGTGACAAAACTGGCATGTTCTCTTGATCAAATTTTTATCTATTATTTCCTTATTTTGTTCCTTGTTTGATTTAAATACTTGTTTGGTATAGACCGTGAAGGCAGCTAATTTAGCTGACATGTTTCCGTTGCTTGCTAGGACAAATGTTGGTTTTGTTTTCATGGATGTTAGTTTAGTCCAATAATCTATCTATAAATCCAGCTATACCAGAATATGTTGCTGGACTGGAAATTGATTTAAATTGTAGTTACATTTGTGGACTGCATTTATTTAAGACACGTTGCAGTTAACATTTTTTCAAAGCCTGGTCTTACATATTGGCAGGCTGCACAAATATATGTTAGTTGGAGTTTAGAGCTTTTTGATTTTGGAGATAAGAATTTAATGAGTGTTTGGAAGGAATAATAGCTATTGCATTTGCTGTGGATAAGATAGAAATTGTTTTTTTTATTTATTGGAAAATGTTAGCGGTTAGTAATTAGTTAGGGTGAGAAAAACGTTAGTTTCCTCCTTCTTCAAACTCTTTCATTTTCTTTAGCTCACCAACTAAGCTATGTTCCACGTCATTTAGTGTTTAAGGCCTGACTAGGATCTTCTAAATAATAAGCAACTTGTTGAAATCGTTTTATGTTACATCCTGTGAGTCAGAATGCTAAAAGATCTAGAAATGCTGTTACATTCTATGGCTTTTAAGTTTTAACTAGTTGCTTTTCTTTCAATAGACTTCTCAATCGTATATACACAGATATGTCATTTGCTTTTATGTCTAATTGGAATGACCTGCATGTGGATTTGGTGACAAGTGACAACCCTGTTTTGAATTGTGCATAATAAAGTGTTTTTATATTGGAATGCCCATTATAGTTGAAGTTGTGGAGTGAAGGAGCCATGACTTTGTTGTGTTAGTTAGCTAAGTTTGTAGGATTTAGCTTCTTGAGACATAATGGATTCTTTTATATCTTTCATACAGTGGAAATTGTAAATTTGCATTGGCAATAAATGTACTATAATTGCATTTTGATGATTAAGAACCTATATCATTTTTTGGTTTATCTCCACTTTACATGAATTTACTTTCTACTGAGAAACTAAATATTATTTATAATAATGAATGCACGAAGCAGTTTCAACTTTTGTATCTACTCTCTTTGTCTTGGTATATGTTTGGTTTGGTGGTGGGAGAGTCTAGTAGCACTTTAGATGTTGCTTTCGTGATTTATTTGTCCTAAAAAGATGTTTGGGTGTATGTTGGGAAAGTGATTCACCCCCCTGATAATCGATTTTATGAGAAGCTACACTTTGTAGCTTTTGCGTCAACAGAAATCAATTCTGGGTGCTTTTGGAGGAAAATAGACATTTCTACCTTTTTCATTCTATATTTATTGGTGCTTTTGTGCTCTGCTATGGAGGTGTTGGAGTTTCTGGTTTTCTTATTTTTCAGGGGTTGTTTTTTCTGTACCTCCACCCTTTCCCCTCATTCCCCCACCAAATTGGATAACCCCAAAATGCCCCTTTGAAAACTAATTTTTTTTTTAAAAAATAAATAAATCGTATATACGTCTTGAGTACGTATATACGATGGCTATTTTGAGTCCAATCGTATATACGTACTCAAAATGTATATACGATGGTTTTTTTTAATGAATTGTTTTAATTTTTTTACTAAAAGGCTACTAAAAATTCTTTAAAGAGTCAAAACTAATAAAAAAAATTAGAAAAACACTACTAAAAATCGGGTGATTCTAGGGTGAAAGAGCAAATTAAATCTTTCACCGGTGAACCACTAAAATTGACCGTTGGATGTAGTTTAAAAATTCATCAATGGTTGAGATTTAATATTGGTTGATTCAATCTTAACCATTCATAGCATTTTAAACAATATCCAACGGTCAATTTTAGTGGTTCACCGGTGAAAGATTTAATTTGCTCTTCCACCTTAGAATCACCCCTAAAAATCTAACAACACTAAAATAAGTCTATGCAAATTTTTTTAGATTTTTTGGAGACTATGAAAAATTAAAAAAATTCATAAAAAATAGTAAACGATGGAATTTGGGATTTTGAGGTCGTAGTCCCGTAAAAAGTTTCTTCCAAAGGAGTCATGATTCTTGAATTTTTTCGGATTTAATGGTTGTGGTTTCATTGCAATCGGAGTAGGTTGCCCGAAAATTGTTTATTTGTTCGACGTATAACATCGTCACGTGTTAACGAACTACACACTAAACTTATTTTCACGCCTTAATCAATTTTTATTTGACTAAAAAAATTAAATACAGAAAACAATGGGATCGCATATATGTTCAAATGCACATATATACAACCCTAAACATTAACCCATCGTATATACACCCCCAAGGCGTATATACGATTGATGTGGGGGTGGACCAATCGTACATTCTAAAAATCAGAAGAAGGAAGATAGAAGGATAAATAGATGATGATTCAAGTTGAGAAACTTGAGGGTTAAAAAATCTTTGGAGATGGAGAGGGATGTATTGAAGTCAAATTCAAATTGAAAGTTTGAATGGTATAAGATATGCTTTTGCTGGACCGTTACAAAAATCAGCATATTTATAGCATTAACTTGTATGTTTCCACATTTATATCTGAATCAATACAAACAATTTAATCCATTTTTTTAATTGCAGGGCGCCAACAAAGCATTGGAAGGATGACATAAGATTTAAATGCTTACATGTCATTTATCTAGATTTACACATAGGCTCTGTTATTGAGAGGATTTTCATAATTGTATATAGTATAGATATAGATAAATGAAGAAAGTAATAGTAGCATTAGGTATTTTTCTCATTCTGGGACACTCCTCATTAATTATCATTCAAACTAGGAAAACAAACAAAAAGGTTTGAAGATAAATAACATATTAAAATAATCAGTCTTCTTATTTTTCTTTGTCCTTCTTGATGAAGTGTGTAGCCCCTATTTTTAGACATCAAAGAATATTCTGCACACTTGAACAAATAGTTAGTAGATACATTGTTCTATTGCTTTGTTATCTTCAAAACATCAGGCCAAAAAATTGTTGTTCGAACCAAATTGGTTCTTTCAAGCTTTTTCCAAGCCACGATGACAAGCTTTCTAGGATTTGGATCACCAAACCAAATGGAGTTTCGTATGTGATTATCAAGAGCTTTTTGTAGAGGCAAAATCTCTCAAGTGGTTTTGATGGTTAACAAAACTTTTTAGTCAAAAGCTTAAGTTCTCTAATTCATATGTATCTAATGTGTCTTCTTGAAAGATTACTTAGAACAGGTAACCATAGACACTACTCAAGAAGATTATATACTTATTGAAGTATCTTGAGAAGACTTGAAGTGATATTGAAAACCAAGAAAGAATGAAGTCAAGCCATGAGAAGATTATCAGAAACAACAATGCATAAGAGTCACGAAAACTCAATAAAGAAGAATAAAAGTCAAGAAGATTACTCAAGACTTAAGAAGACTCAAGTCAAAAAGATTGACGGTGCCTTCTGAAGAGATAAGAAAACTCAAAGACATGTCTTCTCAACACATCAGTGAATGAAGACTAATAAATGTTATCAAGACCCAAGAAGACTTACATGAAGATCAGATCACTGATTTTTGAGAAGACAGGGAATGAGATGGGTGGTTCCTGCTGCAAAGTACAATTTCTGTAGACGAGCAAAAAAGTTGATGTACTTTCTGCAAAAGCTTCTTAACGACTCTGTTCATTTGGGAAACACTTCCAACGACTATAAAAGTCGTCAAGGATCACATCCGAAGGTTTTTTTGTGAGAGTGCACTTAAATTTACAAATCTACTCAAGTGTCAAGCCTTCTCTCAACAATACTCAACTCAAGCTTTAATCTAGGGGTTTTATATTATGAGTATGTCTTGTTTAGCTTGTTTAGGATTCTTTTGAATCTTACTTGTTGAAACCAAACTTTTGTAATCCCACAAAAACCTCCAAACCTTATATTGTAAAACCTAAAGTTATTTCTCAAGTTAGCATGGGTTGCTAAAGTTAGTGAGAAGCCAAGCTGCCTAATAAACCAAAAGGGTTGTATATGTAATAGTAGGTAGAGCTGTATGAAGAAAACTACCATAAGAACTTTTAGCCTTGGTTGGTTATAGAAGTTGTAACCTATTTAGGAAATAGTGGAAATACCGTATGATGAGTGGATGAGCGTTGAGTTTGTGGGTGAACCACTATATTTCTTTGTGTTTTTACTGCTTTTCTTAAATATGTTTTACACTGCACTCAAAAGTCTCTACTATAGAGAAGATTTTAAAGCATGAGAAGATCAAATCCTTCTCAACATAACACTATTTTGTTAAACATTGTTTTACAACACTTCTCAAGTGTAACATCCTCAATTTTAGACGTCATAAAATCTGAATGTTAACCATTTCAATAAACCTATTTCAAAATTTGGACATAACACAACGTATAAAATACCCTTCCTTCCTAAAACATTCATTAGGCGGAAAGTTACCAAAACTAAAGCCAATCGGCATAACTGATACTCGTCTATTACAGTTATATATAACTGAAGATGTCCAAATCCAAAATAGAGTTCACCATATACATAAAACTTTGAGTACATAATCCAAAGTTTTAGCATTAAAGCAAAACACTGAAATGTATCTAGGTTAAAAGCTAAGCAACATAATAATATGATCCTTAAGATCTATCAATAACTCGGTAACTACTCCAGCAACTACTTTTCTTTCATTTGCTTTGTTTTGCCCTGATGATCTAAAAACAACAACAACATAAAGAGTGAGATTACAAATCTCGGTGAATTCTTTCGTGACCCCTCACAACTCAACTCATGGTGTTTTATTCATCTTTTACTTGTAGCCCAAGTCTGGATAGCTACAATATCATGGCTTAGCATAACACCGGACAACCACTACACGATTCCCTGGGTGAACCCCCTCGCTAATATCTGATTAACAAGCAAACTATTAAATTTTGCTCAATTTTAGCTTTCTTTATTGTTTTACTAACAGGGTTGTATGGAATATATTTGCAGGGTGCAAATAGCAAAAACCCAACACTGTTGATGAGTCCAGCCCAAGAGAGAGGAAGGCCTGATAGACAGAAAACAAAACAACGTGTGACGAGCTACTCTTCACTCTCACTCTCTGTTAAGCTTCTTCTTCCTCACTCCTTCGTCTTCGCCGCTCTGCTAGGGTTTGACGGCAAACCTAGCAGAGTTCACCCAAACACGAAACCAAAACCACCAAACTTTAGATCTTGAACTCCTCTTCAAAACCCCTCAAGAAAACCCCTGATTTGATCACCTCGAACCAAAACCCTAGAGTGCTTTCTTGCTATTTCTGGAACCTAGAAAGAACACGATGAAGATCAAGGCTTCTCACGGTAAAAGCCTCTTCTTTCTTCTTAATTTTTCTGTTGATTCTGATTTTACACACTACAAGAAAATCGGTGGTTTGCCACGGACATTCCCGTGGCAAATGTACAAATATCCGTGGCAAATATGAATTTGCCACGGATTTGCGACGGACAAATTTTGGTGGCAAAAGCGCTCGTCGCAAACGCTTTGCCACGGATTTTCCGTGGCAAATTTTTCCGTCGCAAATCCGTGGCAAATTTTTCCGTGGCAAATCCGTCGCAAATTTCCGTCGCAAAGTCGTGGCAAATCCGTCGCAAATTTCCGTCGCAAAGTCGTGGCAAACTCTGACGCCTTCCGTGGCAAACCCGTCGCAAAATTTTTTTAAAATTTTTTTTTAAAAAAAAGTGTGTTATGTCAGCCAAGACCATCATAATTGATTTTTCACATCCTGGTTGCCTCAAATTTCCATACTCATCACAGTGATGGTATAATACAATACATGGTTCACAATATGGCTTCAGTTAGAGGAAGTGTAGCACCATCTTGAATATAATATACATGAATAAAAGAATGTAAAGCTAGTATACATTTATAGGTCTGCAATTAAAACCATAATGTTTCTTTCAGATCTCATCACAGTGATGGTATAATACAATACATGGTTCACAATATGGCTTCAGTTAGAGGAAGTGTAGCACCATCTTGAATATAATATACATGAATAAAAGAATGTAAAGCTAGTATACATTTATAGGTCTACAATTAAAACCATAATGTTTCTTTCAGATCTCATCACAGTGATGGTATAATACAATACATGGTTCACAATCTGCCACTGCAAATACTTCAACAGACATCAAGAGTTGGTAAACTATTGTAAAATCCACAACAAATACCACTACCTAAGTAACAGCAACACCAGCAACAAATGCCACTACCTAACTAACAACAACACTAGCTTAAAACATAATATTAAGCTACCTCACTTCAGTCAATTCATTCTGCAAATCAACAACTGCAGTTTCTTTCTCTTGAACAGAAGCTTTCAGAGCTCTGGATTAAGCTATTTCCACAACGAGATGTAAGATATACAAGACTGAATTTTGTAGCATTGTTGAAGCTCCACTCAAGTTACCAATCCGAAGCCAAGAAATACAGATTCAAGCAGATGATCTCTCTGCCTAAAAATAAAAAAACCACAAAATTGAGAATGAAATGAGAGAATTTCACGATCCAAATTATAATAAATTGAAAGATGAAAACACAAACAAAAACCTACTACAATATAACATTTCGCTTGACCGATTAAGCTACAAAAGCCATGACAGCTTATCAAATAGAAGAATGAATATGAATCGGTTATGCTTGAATGTCGCAAAAATTACCTAGAAGCTTCAAGCTCTTTGGTTTAGCCACATGAATGCCAAAGGAAAACGATATATGTATCCTCTTCTAATCCAATCATATATTTAGCTGATATATTTATCTTTGGGCCTTGAAATGAATCTCAGTCCAAGCATTTTATTTTCTCCACCCCTTCCAATCCACATGCCCGAAAGCCACCAACACCAAAGCTATTCAAACATCCGGGCTTCTTTGTGCCAATTTATTTGGACTGCATCCTATTTGACCAATCCCAAATAGCACCATTTTCCTTGCTCCAAAAATATACAGAGTCTGAATCACAAACACAAATAAACTTATTGATAATGATGAAACTGAAGTGATAAAATAAAAAAAAAAAAGAGAGAAACTTACTCTAATTTGTTCAAAGATATGCTTCAATAAGATTATCAAGATATATACTCATCCGTGTGTACCGATCGCCACGGTTTTAGAATTGAGGCATTAGTAAATTTACCACTTGAGACATCGCTTTGGTAATTCTTTACCGCCTTTGAAAGTAATGCGCCTCCCTACAAAGAAACATATGAACAATTTTAGAACATAACCAAATGCTTAACAAATGAAGCAAAATAAAACTATATATTATATGAGTATTGAGCACCACCGCTTTCGCGATTTCCTCTCTAATTCCAAAGAAATTGCGAAGCATAATTGACACCTCGAGTATGTCTTCATCACTTGGCGATGCATATGGATGAATATAATTGTCGAATCTCAATAAATAGTTCAAATTCAATTAAATTTCTTCACATAGTTAGACAACAATCAAAGTTTCCTATGTACTTAAAAGCTATGTAAGAAACAGTTAATAGTCTATGTAAGTGGAGTTATATTTTGCAAAGAGTAATGGAGAGACATTTTTATAGAACATAATGCAGTATCATTTTAGAGGTCAGCATGTTACAAAGAAATCATTTACCTTTCCAATAATAACTCCTCTCCATGTTTGTAAATCATACCTACAATCATGTAAACAAGAACAATTCATGTGTATGCTAATTAATAGAAGAATACTCTCTGCTAGTTTTAACCATTAAAGAGATACATATTATAGAAATTAATTATTATACTCAAAATGAAGTCCAACCATTGATTCCATTCACTTGAGCAAAAACACAAAGACGAGGCCTATTGAATGGATTAGGAGTGAGAACCTCATTCAATATGCAGAAAGCAAGACATTTACATCAATCAAACTTATAACAAAAGTATGATGTAACATATATATATATATATATATATATATATATATATATATATATATATATATATATATATATATATATATATATATATATATATATATATATATATATATATATATATATATAAGGTAGTAAAAGTTTGAATGTCATTAATGATTTTAAGGACCTTGGATGAGCTTGTGTATTTGAAAGTGTGGGAGGAGGTGCAAATCCAAGCAGGATTGACACAGCGGCACCAACTTCTTGAAGCAAAATTGAAGAATCTTTGCAAAGTAAATAACAACATCCAAAGAAGATCATTACTATTTATTTATTATAACAAACCATGACAACATAGTGCAAAGAACCTCATCATCAAAGGGAAATAAACTAAGGGGGGAGAGAAATGATGGAATGATGAGAATAATTAAACTTCATCCAATAAAATCAATGTTAATTGGTAGGACGAGAAAGAATGGAAAAGCAAATGAGTTAGTGCAGTTAGTTAGAGAAACCAATCGAGGGGAATGTAGGGGGACGAATAATCATTCTATGAATTTGATAGCTTGTTTATAAAAGGATAAATCCATAGTTTTGGGAAATCCCAAGTGGATGATTTTATTCTCCATTTGAGCATAGAGGAAAACACAGAACAAATCTAGCACACTTTTTTTGACTTAATACCAAGGAGATGACAAAGTGATAATCACATCTCCAGTTAATAATTGCCTAGCAAGCATAATCAAGCAAAATGGAAGTCACGGTTCAACGGTAAAGCAAAAAAACAACAATCATGAACTTGTTTATAAAGGAATTTCCAACTAACAATGCAAATTTACTTGATTAATTTCTTATCTTTCAAGTTCAAATCTTCTCTGAATTCTCTGAATGGAGAAACTTGAATGACTTTGTTGAGGAGAACTTTGCCACCTGATATTTGCAACCAAGGAAATAAATGTATTAAAGGAATTAACATAGAAAGAGAGGATTAGAATATAATTAGGAACACTACCATCTAATGTCTCAAAGAAGCAAATATGCACTGCAAATGAAATAGAGTTATGTTCAAGAACAGTAAACATTACTAGATTGCCTAAAAATAACTCCAACTAATATTCAAGAACCATAATATATAACAAGATGTTTAACATATAAACCACTTAGATGAAGCTTTAAAACATCCAAAATTGATCATATCTTTATGACCATGAAACTAACAAGGTACACAGTCTTCGATTATGATCACATCGAAGATTGAAATACTCACATTAATTCCAAGAAATGCCTTCTTTGCACCACTAGAAGATCCAGTGGGATCACTTTCAAGACATTGAACCTCACTTTGTCTTTGAAAGTGGCCTATGCATATGGCGTAATTAAAGGAAATCAAGAGGATAAAATACACAACAAATAGTTTCCCACTTCAATAAACCAATAAAATGTTTCCACTATAAAGATCTTACCTGCATTGACCAATAGTAACATGATCTCCTTCTTTCACTCGGAAACAAGGGGATACATGAGCAGGAATATTTGAATGACGCTTCTCATACCTAAATAGAACAATAGAACAAGTAAATACAACGCAGAGATAGTTATTTGTTGCATACAAGTACAATAAGAATTGCTCATCACAGACAAGAAATGGATATACCTCTGATACTTCTTAATAAAATGTAGATAGTTCCTCCTGACAATACTGGTTCGATTCATCTTAGCACTATGACAAGTACCAGCTATGATACGACCTCGAATGGATACATTGCCGGTGAAGGGCACTTCTTGTCAATATAAGTTCTGTATTGAATATAGAACCAAAAAGGGCTTTGGTTTACAAATGTAATTACTATATATAAATATATTGAAATTGAAATATAGACTTGAAACAAAATAACAAAAGACCATTAGTTTCAAGCAAAACCGAGTTTTAATAGAGATACTAAGAGATGATATAAATTATAATAAAAGATCATTAGATTCAAAGCAAGGTGACTTTTACTAGAGATACAAAGCATATCATCGGTGCTCAACACAGTTTGAATTTGAAGGAATTAAGTATTCTATAATTCTGCTGCACCAGAAACTAACTAGTAACTAAACGACACAACATCCAAGTATTTATATTTTCGAGAGATAAAAACTCGCAGATGTACATAAACAAACCAACCCTTGGTTTGTCAATCGAATTAGCAAAGATAAATTTTAGTTAGTTTTCACATCCGTCTAACAACTACTCGTAATGCTTGTTTGAACACCAATTTTAGCTCCAACCTATCAACAAACAATCACCAACGGGATAATAATGTATATTCTCGATAATCTTTGGATGGTATTTAAAAATTTGTAAGAAACCAGAAGAATAAAGTTGTTTGACAGATAGTTAGACCATCATCCGCGTGATTTTCGGTGAGTGGTGTAGTGTTATTCTTGCTATTCTTCCAACTTTCCTTCGCAATAATTATTATCACCGCTCATACTTCTCAAAGACATCAAGAAAATTTAAGTTATGCATTATCATCGCAAAGTGTGCCTCAGAAAAAAAACTTCCCTGAAATAAATCGAGCCAACGTTCCAACTCATTTTGCATAATTCAATTTGCCTAATTTATGAATGCGAGACTATATCACATAACAAGAGAAACTAACACTAAAATGTTTGCCTAATCCCTATATACAACAATACCAACACAACTTAACAGATTTTTCGGAAATCACTGCAATTCAAAGAAATAAATAGGAAACAACAGAGACAATCAACTAGTCCACCCACATAATTAAGATGACTTTATAACAAGAATTACCAGCATCATCAAAATTTAAATCTTTTTTATAAAAATACTAAACCGCATTCATAAGCCATAAGAATATCATGAAAGATACTGAAAATTAGAATAGCACAGTACAGATAGTTCATCATCAGATACATAACATAAAAGTGAATATACCTTCAATAGCATCCCTGGGAGTCTTAAATCCAAGTCCAACGGATTTCCAAAAGCGATTCCCACCCTTTCCAGGTCTCTTTCCCTTCCCATATTTCTTTGAGCTTCATATAATATTAAACAAAAACATCGAGATAGATAAGAATCAGCTAAAGTAAACAAACCCTAAATTGAAACAAAAATAATACAAAATGAAAGAGTAAATGAAAAGATTTCGTTGCTTAGGATACCATATAAACACTCTGGGTTGCTTCAAAAAAGCCTTCTCGCCTATAAAACCAAGATTCAAAAACAATTAGTCAATTGAAGACGCAAAATCACAAACAAAAATAATTAATGTGTGCGTAACTAACTTGTTCAACCATGGTTTGTCACTTTACAGTGTGATGTTGTTCAACCTTCACATCTATAAGAGCAAGCCATGGACAATCGAGATTCTCACGAGAATCTCTTTGAAGAACAAGTCGTACTTCCAAAACGAAGCGCGAGTAATGAAGCGAGAGCGGATTGACGCGGTGAGGAGTCGATCTCATTGAGTAGCGAGTGATGAGCGAGAGTCGAGATCATTCGAAGAGAATGAGAGCGCGAGCAAGAGGTAGAGCGAGAATGAGATGGAGATGAGTGAGAGCCGATGGAGTTGGGGAAATAAGCGCAGTGTATAAGTCGTTGTCACAAGCCCGATGGTGGTTGCGAGATCGAGGTGGCGCCGGAGGTGGGTTAGGGTTTGGGGAAATGTGAGGTTAGGATTTGTGCTTCAAAACAAAGAGGCGTGAGGAGGCCGAGGCGGTGGTGAGCGTGTGGGTGGAGGCCGAGGCGATGATGGGTGGAGAGCGGCGTGTGGGGGTGGCGCGCGCTACTGGAGGTTTGGTGAGAGAGTGGAGAGTGAGAACGAGAAGTCGAGAATAGAGAGAAGATCGAGGACGCGGCGTGGTTAATGAACTTGGCGTTAAGCGTTTGCCACGCAATTTAAGCCTTTTGCCACGGACAAAGCCGTGGCAAATTAGCGACCACCGTTAATGCCGTGGCAAATTAGCGACCAACACAAATGCCGTGGCAAATTTGAGCGGATTTTTCCCACCTATTCTCCTTAAGTACTTACCGTCGCAAATCCGTGGCAAATTAGCGACAGACAAGGCTCCGTGGCTAATTTTCGTGGCAAATGAGGCTTTTTCTTGTAGTGACAGCAAAACCCTAACTTGTATTGTTTTCTTTGTTGTAAGCCTTCCTGGGTACTGATTGTGAACTCACCTTCACTTCTTGAAGGAACTCTTCAAGGTCAGAACTGTACACACAGGTAACAACCTCTTCTCACTTGATTCTCTCTTTCTCTTTTCCTTATTTTCACTCATGAACAAAACCTAACTGTTTTGTTCTTTCAATGCGAGGTACCTCACTGTAACTCACAATTTGTGAAGATCTTGAATAGAGACTTGGAACAATGAAGAAGAAGAAGAAATTAAAAGTAAAACCTTCTGTAATCTTTTATTTCTTTTTTCTGTAAAACTGTATGTAATATTTACAATGTATGAACTATATATATACACAATGAATAGGCCCTAGAAAACGGACATGTTGGTTAAGGGTGGTTAGTTAGTTACTAACTGCCTTAACCAAATAAACCGTTTAGGAATTATTTGGACACTTGTAACTACCTTTTGAATTTTGTAGTGTAAGTGTGTGATGTGGCTGTATGTAACGGCTATATTTAAGCCTATTTCAGATTAGGGTTATTTGAACTTAGGGTTTGAAAGATTAGGAACTTCCAACACCCCCCCTTAATCTAGAAAGCCCTAAGTTAGTTTAGTGAAACCACTTAGAGCTAGCTTAGGTTAGAGAGAACTAAATCATCCAGAACAAGCCTCTGGGATAGCCACTAGTAATAGACACCTTAGAACAAGCCTCTAAGGAATAGCTTTCGATTCTTGTCGCTTCATAGTTTAGAAGGCAACAAGTCCTATCTCTCTTCTAAGCTTTACAAAGGTTTCTCCTTTGAGGACCTTTGTAAAAATATCAGCCAATTGATTCTGTGTTGAACAATATTCAACACTTAGCCTACCATTGTTAACTTGCTCTCTTAGATAATGGTATCTAGCTTCAATATGATTGGTCCTTCCATGAGCACCAGGATTCTTTGCTAGGTTTAATCTTTGATTGGTTGTCTATCATTAGAGTAGGAGGTTGAGTTAGGTCCACTTTAAGCTCCTTGAGTAGTGACTCAGCCATGCCGCTTGAGTTCTTCGCTCCACAACCGCCACATACTCGCTCACGGTGGGACAGAGCCACAATACTTTGTTTCTTGGAGCTCCATGAAATAGGGGCTCCTTGAAACTTAAACAAAAACCAGAAGTACTTCTCCTATCCAATTGGTCACCACACCAATCAGAATCAGAGAAACCAAGGAGAATATTTTTCCCTAAGTTAGAACCCTTAGGAAAAAATATTCCATAGTTAGTAGAACAGAAATATAACGTAGGATTCTCTTAGTGGCATTTAAGTGTACTGTCTTGGGTCATTCATAAACTCGCTAGTCATACCGCTTGCAAGCGAATATCTCGGGCGCTATGGCATAGGTATCTCAAAGAGCCTATTACCGCTCTGTATAGTGTAGCATCTACCTTAGCATCACCTTCACTTGGCTCTTTGCTAAGGTTATTTTCTGCAGGATTTGTTGCAGAATTGCAACCTAACAAATCAAACTTAGTTAGTACCTCAGTAGCATACTTAGCTTGATGTAGAATTATACCTTCAGGTACCCTTAGGAACTCAAGTCCCAAAAAGTATGACAACTTGCCTAAGTCTGTCATTTCAAACTCACTGTGCATAGCAACTTTGAATTTTTCCACCTCACTAGGACTACTCCCAGTGACCAACATATCATCCACATATAAACACACAATTAGTAAATAGGTATCAATACTACCTTTAGTATAGACTCCAAACTCACTAGTGCATTTAGAGAACCCAATTTCCTTGAAAAAAGAGTCAATTCTCTTATTCCAAGCTCTAGGGGCTTGCTTTAGCCCATAGAGAGCTTTATGTAATAGGTAACCATACTCCTCTTTACCTTTTTTCTCAAACCTGTGGTGGTTGAGCAATATAGACTGTTTCTCTAATGAACCATTAAGAAATGCCGACTTAACATCCATATGGAACAACTCCCAACCTCTATTCACACGCCCAAGGCAATCACTAAACGTATAGTCTCATGCCCGCCACAGTGAAAACACTTCGTGTAATCCACCCCCTCTTTTCTTTTGGAAGCCTCTTGCAACCAACCTAGCCTTGTATTTCACAATATTGCCTTTAGGATCAAGTTTGAGCTTGAAAACCCACTTGACACTAATAGGTTTCTTACCTTTAGGTATCCGAACTAGAGACTGTGTCTTATTCTTTTCAATAGACTTGAGCTCTTCCCGCATAGCCTTCTTCCAATGCACATCCTTGAGTGCCTCTAAGTAGTCCATAGGTTCAAAGATCTGCTAACATTGCATAGTGAACCGGATCACCATCATTAGTGACTGATTATCCATGTGTACCTCAAAATCCAAAGATCCTCCTAGGTAACCTCCTCTCTCTTTGAGGCCTAGGAGGAGCACTCGCACATTCTCGTGCAAGTTCTCGCTCACCCTCCTCATTTACCCCCTTCATGTGGATTTTGATCCACATTGGGTACCATAGGATCATCATTAGGTAGAACAGGATCCTCTTCATCGTAATTAGTGTCACCAGAATTAGGTTCGAGTGTTAAAGACCTCTTCAATGGTTGTAGAGTCCACCGAACCTACCTGCTCGGCTTTCTCCGGTCCCACCGCTTGTCTTCAAGCACAACCACATCCCTAGACACCTCGGTTTTATTTGTATTAGGGTCTAGTAGCTCAGAACCCCCAGTAGGATGATATCCCACTAGGATTAGAGGTCTACTCTTGTCCTCAAGTTTAGATCTCTTACTATCGTGTATATGGTCATAAGCAATCGAGCCAAATACCTTCAAGTGAGATACGCAGGTATTTCACCATTCCACATAGTTTCGTGCACCTTAGCCTCCAACCTCTTGTAGGACACCTATTCGAATATAGACAGTAGCCACCACTTACGCCCATAGTCTTTTAGGTAGTCCCTTGGTTTTTACCATACTCCTAGCCATTTCTAGGATAGTCCTGTTTCTCCTTTCTGCCACTCCATTGTGCTGTGGAGTATATGGTGGAGTTACCTCATGAATAACACCACTGGTGGTGCAGTATTCTTCAAACTCCTTTGAAGTATACTCACCACCACCATCAGTCCTTAACACCTTTAGTTTCTTACCACTTTGAGTCTCAACCATAGCCTTAAACTTTTTAAACACATTGAAAGTATCACTTTTGGACTTGAGTAGATATACCCAAATCTTCCTTGAGTATTCATCCACAAAAGTTACAAAGTACTTGTTCCCTCCTATAGATGGAGTATCCATAGGACCACACAAATCATAATACACAACTTCCAATAAGTCTTTAGATCCGTGTTTAACTGTTTCTTAAAGTTTTTCCTAGGTTGTTTACTCATTAGGCATGTAGTACACTTTTCCTTAATGTTAGCTATCTTAGGTAACCCCTTTACTAGTTTATTAGTACTTAGGTTATCTAGAGCCTTATAGTGAAGATGTCCAAACCTATTATGCCATAAACTAGTATCCTTTGTCGGTGGTGGCACTTAAACACAAAGGTGCCTCGGTCTTGCTTATACTAGCTTTAAATGTTTCTATTATTAGCTAGTTGAGTAGTTAGAATTAGCTTATCCTCTTTATCAAACAATTTCAACTTAGCATTTTTCATTAGGCAAGAAAACCCTTTTTCAATTAACTGTCCTAAGCTGATTAGATTGCAACTTATCTCAGGAACATATAACACATCATAGATAATTATCTTTTCCCCATCAACTCTAGTTAGTTCTATATTCCCTCTACCCTTAGAGACTATAGTCTTACCATTAGCACACCTAATAGCAATTCTAACAGTTGGATCAAAGTTAATTAGCCATTTCTTATTACTTGTCATATGATTGGAACATGCTGAGTCTAAGTACCAGATTTCTGTTATAGTTTTCCCATCTTTACCTGTTACTATTAAAACAACATATTCCTTTCCTTTCTTAGTTTTAATCCTATCCTTCTTAGGCTTAGTTTCATTAGATTCATCACAAAGCATCTTTGAAGGCAACATTATCTCGATTCATCAAGATTCGAGTCGAGTCCTCCTTAGCCACATTGGCTTTTAAACCGACTCATTAGGCTTAGAGTTCTTTCTCGGTGGGACATTCAGTGGCATAATGCCCCATCTTGTCACACCTATAACATTGTACCTTAGATTTATCCTTTTTCTTAGGTGCATTGCTATTTTTAGATGAATTAGATTTAGTAGAAGAGTTAGAAGTACCTGACTTGTTCTTAGAACTCTTAGACTCTTTCCTGCTACCTCCCTTTTTACCTTTCTTGCCCTTAGCTTTAGCTGCATACATGGCTTGGTCCTCATCTTCTGATTCTTCCTCCAGAATCTCCAGCCTTATCTCCTTGGCCTCTAGTTTTCCCTGGAGCTCCTCTAGCTTCAGGCCTACATTTTTTGTAGTTTCTTCTATGGTGTTAGTCACCACATACCACTTTTTTGGCATTGATCTGAGAATCTTTCTGCACACTGAATTCTCTTCAAGCTTCTCCCCTTGGAGAGCCATATCATTTTTGATCTTCTTCACTCTGTTGAAGAACTCAGTTACCTTTTCATCTTTTTTCATTTTAAGACTTTCATACTGTGCTCTTAGAGCTTGCAGCTTCTCTTCCTTGATTGGAGCTGCACCACAGTAATAATGTTCTAGAGCATCCCATGCTGCCTTAGAGGTTTCACAGTCCCTTACCCTTTCAAAGTCTTCCTCTCCACACGCTCTGTGGATGAGTGACAGACCCTTGAAGTCTTTCATTTCTGCTTCAAGGAATTCTTTCTTTTCAGCAGGAGTAGCATTAGCTTGAGGTGCTGTGAGGCCCTCTTTCACCAAGTATAGGCATCCATGTGACCCTAGTATAGGATTCATCTGAATAGCCCAAGTATCATAGTTGTTCCCATTGAGCTTAGGAACATAACTGTCTTCTTTACCCATTTCTGCAAATTTACACTTTTAAACACACACGAAAAATTAGAACACAAGAATTCCGCACAATTTCTCGATCATGCGGGGTTTAAAAACTTTAAAGAAAGCTTAAAGATTTAAAAGAAACACAGAGTAGAGTTAGAAAGTTGCCCTGGATCGTTTTACCAATGCTCTGATTATACCATATTAAATTTTGCTCAATTTTAGCTTTCTTTATTGTTTTACTAACAGGGTTGTATGGAATATATTTGCAGGGTGCAAATAGCAAAAACCCAACACTGTTGATGAGTCCAGCCCAAGAGAGAGGAAGGCCTGATAGACAGAAAACAAAACAACGTGTGACGAGCTACTCTTCACTCTCACTCTCTGTTAAGCTTCTTCTTCCTCACTCCTTCTTCGTCTTCGCAGCTCGCTAGGGTTTGACGGCAAACCTAGCACATTCACCCAAACACGAAACCAAAACCACCAAACTTTAGATCTTGAACTCCTCTTCAAAACCCCTCAAGAAAACCCCTGATTTGATCACCTCGAACCAAAACCCTAGAGTGCTTTCTTGCTATTTCTGGAACCTAGAAAGAACACGATGAAGATCAAGGCTTCTCACGGTAAAAGCCTCTTCTTTCTTCTTAATTTTTCTGTTGATTCTGATTTTACAGCAAAACCCTAACTTGTATTGTTTTCTTTGTTGTAAGCCTTCCTGGGTACTGATTGTGAACTCACCTTCACTTCTTGAAGGAACTCTTCAAGGTCAGAACTGTACACACATGTAACAACCTCTTCTCACTTGATTCTCTCTTTCTCTTTTCCTTATTTTCACTCATGAACAAAACCTAACTGTTTTGTTCTTTCAATGCGAGGTACCTCACTGTAACTCACAATTTGTGAAGATCTTGAATAGAGACTTGGAACAATGAAGAAGAAGAAGAAATTAAAAGTAAAACCTTTTGTAATCTTTTATTTCTTTTTTCTGTAAAACTGTATGTAATATTTACAATGTATGAACTATATATATACACAATGAATAGGCCCTAGAAAACGGACATGTTGGTTAAGGGTGGTTAGTTAGTTACTAACTGCCTTAACCAAATAAACCGTTTAGGAATTATTTGGACACTTGTAACTACCTTTTGAATTTTGTAGTGTAAGTGTGTGATGTGGTTGTATGTAACGGCTATATTTAAGCCTATTTCAGATTAGGGTTATTTGAACTTAGGGTTTGAAAGATTAGGAACTTCCAACACAAACAAGGAACGAGCCTGGGTTCTGGGCTCATGACTTCTCTTCCTTAGTATGCTAACATCTCGAGGTCGTCACCCCACATTTTCATTATTAATTTGGTTACCAAATCCAAGTCCATGACATTATATTGTGTATTCTCTCTCGCTAGTAACTATACGGTTTGTAACAACATTTATAACCAATAGATATCTAAATTATTTTATTCAGGGACACCAAGTCCTCTTGTAGTTATCATTAATATCATATTCTCTCGCGATATAAATTATGCGATCAATAATAACGAATATAACTTGAATGTCAACCAAACTACATCTCAAACATAATCATAAGTGAAATATTATGATTCATATAGCATTGGGGAAGGTTGAGGAATTGGAATTAGGATGGGTTTGGGATCAATTGGAATGTCGTTTAAGGGTTTTAAAATTTGGCGATAGAAGGTCAAGCACGGACCGGGGCTCCAATACGCACAGACCGCGCTTGTTAAAAAAAATTCATCATTTGTAACAGGTGGGGGAGGCCCGGGTCGGGCCTATGAGCACCCAGGTCCCTTCTATCAGCACCTCAAAACTTTATATTTTTGCGAGTTTTGGCATTCCGTTCGATCCCGAAACTTAACGTGCTTGATTCCTAACTCGACATTACTTAACAACAGCACCAAAACAGTCCCAAACAACCAAATTAATTAACATGCAATTAGACAACCCAAAATAGCCTCAAATCACAACTTGTATATCATGCATAAACTTCATCAAGTGTAATCGTACGTTTTAGCTTCCCCAATGAGATTATAACCGTTCGAAAACACATGCAAGATCCAACTTCGAAATCAACATCACAATTCATCAAAACATCAACAACAAACCTAATTTTGTGAAGAAATCACCTTTGAATGTCAAATTCCAACACAATGTCAAATGCAAGCAAAAATGGTTGTCTCAATCACCACACAAGCTTCCCCAAAATACCCAAACTTGAATCCCAATCCCTAAACCTGCATTAATCAGTCTTAATAAGTAGGTCTTCCCTGGCCAATGGCTATTGTGGATATTGTTATGATGTTAAATTTAAATTGTTGTTTATATATAGTTTTAAGCAATCTTCTGTAATATTCTCAAAGCATACAAGGAAATTATCGGTGAAAACACTTTCCACTATAAATTAGAACTATGTGGTGTGGTATAAAAAATAAATAAAGTTTCCAAGCTTTCAGTATCATGCTCTTATTTATATATAAATATAAAAGTATCTGTTGAATAAGAGGCTTGCCAATATTTTAACTATTGAAATTTATCCACAGCGTACCTTGTATACTGGCCTAAATCCTCATTTTCCTAGCTATATTGAAATAACCCATTTTCAGATTAAGAAGATCTGCAATGAGGAACATTTTACAAGTCTAATTAATCACTATTGATGAGTTGAGATTTTATAATATTTACAGGCCACGAAAAAGAATAATATATGGATGTATATATATATATATCTCATGATTGCAGCCACAATTCCAACAATAGCTCCAGCTTTGAGCCCTTTTGAATAAATTTCAAAGTCTACGACAAAGTAGAAATGCCTATAGAACATGACATACATGGTAGTTGGCAGAAAGATGGGAAAAAATAATTATAATAAGGAAAAAAAACTTACTTTGGTTTGATCTATATGTTTGTTTTAATGAAATCACCCACTTAATTGATCACAGATTAATAATATATTTAATTGAATAATAGGACGAAAAGCAACAAGTTGTGAAAATTAAATACTGCCTTCAACCACTATGCATATATATATATATATATATATATATATATATATATATATATATTACTCTATATATATTACTAAACTTGTGTTCCTTGCTCTAAATTTTTTATTAAACTTGTGTTCCTTGCTCTAAATTTAAAATGGGAGCATTATTGCAACTTATCCTCAAAACATGAATATATAGACTTGTTTTATACTGTTAAATTATCATATAGTATGGTGATTTGTGAAACATGTGAGTTTTTATTATTTATAATAAGAATTCTATAGTATATCCTACAGCAATGAATGAAAGCAATATATATAGAGAAGTCCGCCGGCCAACCATTTCAAATAAAATATAGTATGGTGATTTGTGAAAATGTAAAATTGTAATATGTCGAACCACAGAGCATTCAATGACAAAAGCTTTGTCTATAAATTGTTGCATGTAAGAATGAACTAACACCAAGCTCATACAAACTATACTTCTTTTCATTTGATCCATTCAGTTAAACAAAACAATGACGTATGTTAAGCTTGCTCCTTTGACTGTCTTCTTGCTTTCCACATCATGTATGTTTTAATCGCAGACTTCTCCTTCCAAGTATATTATGTAGTATGTATATGTATGAAGCTATAACCATTCATACATTAATCGCGTGAGACATTTCGCATTTATGTATGAGGCTAGATCATACATAATAATTTGTTTGCCACGCATACATTTGTCTATCTATATATATATATATATATGTTGAAAATAACATTGGCATTGTCGTTTGAATTCAGTATTAATATTCTCGATGAAGAAGGTAGAAGCTTGTACGGGTGAGGTTTGCTTAGATTGGGCAGGTATCACATGCGCCGATCCTTGTGTTTGTTATCCAATAGAGGGTTTTATTGGGGGTGTTTGCGCACCACCTGGATCTAGTTTGAAGAAGATGGTCGAGGAAAATCCTAACTTATTCTCAAAGATGTCCTCGGATATTGATGACTAGCTATGTCAAACAAAAAGTGCCCTACGCTCAATAAACTTGCTCCATTTGTCTTTGTTTCCAACTAGGTCATTGTATTAATTCTTATGTATTTGTATTCCAAAATTAATATATGCATGTGTGTGGATATGATATTCTTATGTACGTTTTTAATTTAGTGAACATTGATATATGTTTCCTAAATCTTTTAATGAATATTGGAGCATGATTTGGATATATATACTCTACTAACATGAACTTCTTATATATTTGCATATCTCTCTTTTTGGTCTCTTGAATAAATTTGTTGTTCTCATGTTTTGGTTTAATTATTATATGGAACTATTCTTCGACCTTGGCTCATCTTGTGCATGCCACGGATCTCTCATCACTATAGCTTATATTCAAAACAAAGAGATTAGTTTGGATTTCAGTAAGCATCTAAGTATAACACTTATTCGAGTTTTGATCATAGTGTTGCAAAAGCTTTCGAATTCTTTATATATACCTTAGAATTATTCTTTCTTGAGCTAATCATACATAGTATCATCCTCAGACATGGTGATTTTGAATCAAGCTGCAAAATTAATCTTTACTCTTTGGTTGAGAAAGTCTTAAGAGACGCTACTAAAAAAATGAAAGTGGAGAGGGCAAAATTTGTGACCGAAAATGTGAAATTCATTTCAAAATCTACCATTAAATTTTGCGACGCCAAAATAAGCAACGGGCTTCAATTTTTCCGTCACTAATCTTTGTCGCTAAATTTACTTTTTCTAGTGGTGATAGTGATGCTTTTTGCCGAGGTACTTGAAGGCACTAAAAAAATGCAAAATAGTTGGGGTTAGATGGAGGTTTTAAAAACCTCCTCAAACTAATAAAAATTTTCACAGGAAATTTTTCAAGAAATTCCGCAGGTAATACCGAGATTTCTAGTAGTGATACTATTTAGAATTGGGAATAATTTTAAATCCAAGTTTTAACCATAGCCTATTATGAAATAATAGATTGGATCTATATATATTTTTTATTGACGTTCACCCACTTGACTATAGATTAAATTTTTTTTTTTGACACAATTGATTAAAATATACTTAATCTTGTGATAATAGGATAAATTTATCAGTTAATAATATATTTAACAAACAATAGGACGAAGAACAACAAGTTGTGAGAATTAAATACAACTACAACAAATATGTCTTTTAGTGGCATAAATATAGCTTTTAGGGGGCGTTTGTTTCAAGTCTAGAACTAAGATTCTTGGGAATTCATGGGTTAGGAATGAACATTCCCATGTTTGTTACAAGTTTGAAAAAAATTATTCATTGGCATGAGGATTCCTAAGAGTGACATAACTTCCAATAACCTCTAACATTCCCATGCAAACATTCCCATGAAAAAGGTTGGTAATAAGGATTCCCATGATGATTATGTGAAGGCTGTTGCTTTTCCCACACCCCCTCCTACTCCAAACACACCCCCATAAGGTGGGAAAAAACCAAAAGACCATTAATGAAACACCATTTTTCACCGATTCGGTTAAGGGCAACCGAAACTATTCGGTTAAGCACAACCGAAGGGCAATTTATTGAAACACACCCCACTTTTCATTTTTGGGTATTCTGTTGACCCCATTCGAATGTATTCGGGTCAGGGCAACCGAATAGGTGTAATTTTGTTAAAACTGATGGATAAATACTTAACAAACTAAACCTGTGTTATTAACTTAAAAAATTAAAGTTGGAACAACCGAAATATATAGATAACTAAGTAACATAAATGTCATACATAAGTCCACAAAAAAAATTCGTACAATACATTCACCAAATAAATAATTAAGTCCATAAATGTCATATAGTAACTACTGAGTGGTGCGGTTCCTCCTCCTACTATACACACAACCATACTTCCTAAGCCTACGAAATGACCTCACTAGGAGTTTTAAGCCCTCGAGTACTCGCCATGGCTGTGAGTCTTTTGGAACGGTGCCCTCCATCGCTCGCTCCATATCATTTACCATCTGAACCACATCTGGCATGACCTGTGAAATAACCAATTTGAATTAAGTTACAAATTTTAATTAAGTAACAAATTTAAAAGGAATGTTTAAAAGACACGTACCTGTCTACAATCCGGCTCGTCCTCAAGCCGCACATAATTAGCCTTGTCAATAAAAGGGTGTGAGACCCTCCCAAACCAATAGGCGTACCCTGGTATGGTGTCAGGTGCACCACTGGGTAATATAGGCCCCCTCTCCACCAACCATTGGTCAAAATTGGCCCACCTCTCGTCCACCAATTCTCTTGTAACTCTGGCTCTAGTTGTGGGTTTTGGGTCCTCGGTATCCCCGGACATTGCCAAACCTGTCTCATGACACGATCCGGCATGTACGGTACCATACACCAAAGACCTCTCTCGCAAGTGGCCTCTAAATAGGTGATGAGCTCAAGCGGCCAAGTGTCTCTATGGGCGTGTATGGTTGCCTGGTTACCTCATCGTGGTGCGGCTTTATCCGAGAGATACTCGAACGGCATCCCTAGTTAGAGGGGTGGTGGTATTAGCGACCCACCTCTTCGCACGTGGCTGACTTTCATCATAAGCTGGGTCCACCGTCTTCAAGCCAAAGGGGGATCCCTGAAAGTGTTCAAAGATCAATGCCTGTAACGAATAAATGAAATCATTTAGTAGAGCAATGCGAAACAACAAAATTAACTTAAAAATTTAAATTTAATAGATACTCGAATTAGAGCGGATAGCCACCCATCTGTTTGTTTTTTTGGGCTTCACCGATTCCCCCAAGTTGGTCGTATATATGGGCTAGCGCCATCCCTCCCCATGTGTAATCTCCAGCAACCTCCAAGTCAACCAGAGCTCCCAACCAGCCCAACTTTACCTTGTTTCCTGACTTATCTGAGAATGGACCCCAACCCAACAAGTAAAGCGGATATGCCCCTAGCAAAGATCCTCCCGGCGCCTCCTCTGTATAGCCCTAGGGTACAGTCTCCCTCAACCACTTGAGGGTCACGAGATAACCCCGGGCGCTGAAGTGCGGTCATGTGCGTCCCGAGGTCTGCACCCGATAACTCAACCAACATCTCCTCTCCACGATACTTGGTGTAGTGCGGAAAATCATAAAAGATCACATCACGGGGATGTGGAGCAATGCGAGAGACATCATCTAGAGTGATGGTCATCTCACCTATAGGTAGGTGAAATGATGATGTGTCCGAATGCCACCTCTCAACAAATGCATTGACCGATCGCCAATGATTGTTGGGAATCCAATGTCCTTCAATGTGGTAGCAATTTAGAAGTCTGTAGGAATGGTAGAATGTTTGGATGAGGTCCCCTATCCGTGGGACTCCATGTGTAATAAGCCTCAGCGGGCCACGATCCCGCAATATCGAATGCTATATTAGTAAATGCTTGATTACAAACAATTTAATGATTAAATTATTTATAGAAAAAGTAAGTTACTTACATTGCCATCCCATATGGCTCTAGCAATGTGAGCCTCGTAAGTCGGTAACAACGATCTATCCTCAGGGCCACCAGAAAAGGAAATGTGGCACGAGGAGCAAAGCGACAAAGCGAGACATCGAGAAGAAGTAGAAGGACCGTTTGCCTCCTCAACATGATCGTTTGCACTAAAGTCCTCAGCAGGACCCGGCCAAGTCGGTGCAGGATGGTAAACATCTCTCTCAATGTCTTGCCCAATGTCATCCTCCTGCACAACTGGGGGAACTGGGGCTGCAAATCTGAGCACGCCTACCCCTACCCCCGCCTCTACTAGGCCCATCTCCAGCGCAGACGCGCGTCCTCCTTCCGTTTACGGTTTGAAAACCGTCATGGGTGGCCTGGCTGCCGACCCTCAGCCTGTGTCTGAGAACTACCACCTCTAGTCTTTGCCATAACTGAAAAAAAATAAGCACAACACATTATAAACAAATTTAGAAATAGAAATAAAACTATTTTAAAAATGACAGCTATTCGGTTGACCCCAACCGAATGTGCATTCGGTTGGCCTAATTCGAATGGATTCGGTTGGCCTCATTCGAATGGCCTAATATTGGCCTTCGTTCCCAGGAGCATTCGGTTGTGCTCAACCGAATGAAGCGCGATTTGCAGATCCCAGAATACGCTATAATACACCAAAACAATCAAAATGCAAGTAAAAGAGAGTTAGTAATCGTGTACCTTATGTTCCAAAAACGATTTTGGATGTTGAAATCGAAGATTGAAGCTGATTTGGGAGAGGAGATTTGAAGAGGATGAGGAGAGGAATAGATTTTGGTGGAGGTGAAAGCGGAGAGGTGTGAGGGGTTTGTGAGGAAGAAATGTGTTTTTAATTAAGGGTATTTTGGGGTTTAAAAATTTTATGGGGTGTGATAGAGTAGGAGGGGGTGTGGGAAAAGTAATCCCCTAAATGAATGGTCCCTGTATTTGGGGTGCGTAAAAGCTTTACCCACAATTAAAGTTATTGTTGGTAAAAGCTCATTTTATTGCCGCTAAAACTATTATCTAAGAACAAGATCATCATCTTTCTATAAACAAATTAACAATCGCAAGATTAACAATACTGAAGCAGTTTCGGGATCCAACAAAAAAACAAAAAGTAGACAAAACACAAGATGAAGTTGAATCTGACAGCGAAACTTACACATGAGAAAGCTTGGAAATCGATATTGAGAGAGAAGAGTTTAGGGTTTAACGGAGTCCCTGATATTGTTAGAATCCTGCAACAAATCGAAATTGGATCCAAATCAATTGGAAATTTCAAAGGCAAATCTTAAATTAGGGTAATCGCATGTTGAATAGAAGCAGAGGGAGAAGATGCTAGGGTTTAACAGAGAAGTTACCAATTAGCAGTGCATGTAGAAGGAATTATATTAGAGTTCAGCGATTTCGGCGGCCATGAACTTCTCTTCAATCTAGGATTGGGAGAGAGAGAGAGAGAGAAAAGAGCTTGGGAGACAGATGAGAGAAATCTGACGCAACAAGATGAAGATACAGAGAGCGGGGCGAGAGTGAGAAGAGAGCGAGAGCGAGATCGGGAGAGATGCGCGGGTCTGAGAGTGTTTGAAGATTCGAGAGGGTAAGGGCTTGTCCAGAAATAACTGAGAGTTTTTTTTTAAATCAGAAATAAGTGATATCAATGATTGTTGGTGAGTGAGATAGTGGAGAGTAATTCTTAGTCACAAATATTTAGTCACACCATTTGGTCACACACACAAAACAGAAATAAATGTTGAAATAAAATAATAATTGTGTGTTTCCTCAAATGCATTTATTGTTATTTTGTGTGTGCGACCAAATAGTGTGACTAAATACTTGTGATCACCTAAAAATTACTCGATAGAGGAAGCATGTTGTTTAGAAATAATAATTTAATAAGTAAATTAGTGACGATTAGGCAATGGCCACTATAGAATTGCCGTAAAAAGCATATTTTACGGTAGTGTACTGCCATCAAGCCACTACTAGACTACTACTGGTCTATATAATGACTTAATGGTGTCTTGCAATTCTCTCCAATGTTGTATTCCTTTCACATTTCACCTCTTTTTTTTTTCTCTAGTTAAACTGTGAATTAAATTAGGATTTTTTTTCTTAAGAAAAATAGTACGAATGAGTTTTAAAAAATAAATTTGATTATACTATTATTTTAGTCTATAAAAATATAGCGAGTTTTGATCTTAGTCTCTGTAATTTTTTTGTCGCTTTTATCCCTACAATTTTTTAAATTGTTACTTTTAGTCCTTAAAGAGTTTTTTTTTGTTTAAAAAGATTGATGTTGCTTTTTTTATTATGTGGCCAGGCAAACGTGTCTTTTCTAGTGTGACGTGACGAATAACAAAAAAAAAATATTGCAGAAAATAAGATTAATGATTTTGGAAATAAAGCAATTTTTCATTTTAGTTGATGCAATTTCTAAAACCATCACTTTTTGTTTGATATTTGTCATAATCAATGATTGTCGATCTATATGAATTCGAGTTGATCAATATAGCAAGAACTATATTTGTAAACTTTTAAGTGACATTATTATTAATTCCTAATGATAATAAACTATCTTTACTTAATTTCTTATAAATACTTTAATTAAGTAATTAATCGAGTAGAACTTATAAGTGGATATTTAAATTAAACTTATAAATTGATATTTAAAAAACACTGAAACTATCTAAAGTGTCACAAAGGTATGCAAGCCAAAAGTTTTCTCCTTTTATTGCATAAATTAAAACAAAAGTATTTTAAAATTTCGACCAATAAAACCGTCTTCAATTTCAGACCGTTTTCACCATAATAGAAACCGAATTTCACATAATGGCTGAGATACAACTTGTAGAAATCTTTCATAACTTTCGAACGCATCGAGAAACACCCCAATCAGATTTCTGGATCTAGAGCTAGCCTATAGCCAAAACAAGACAAATGTGTTATTTTCAATTAAATCAAAATTTTCAACAACGCCAAGTTTTCCATCTTGTACTTAATTTTATTTATGTCAATGGTGTCCATCCTAGTCTCCAATTTTTACATTTTTTCCACGTCAAGCTGAAAAAGCCACGTCATGAGTATGGCCACATAATAAATAAAAAATGCACATTAGTTTTTTTAAACACAAAAAACTTTAGATGCGGTTAAAGTTATGATTTTACAATATGCTGACAAAAACGAAAATAATAACTACAAGTACTAAATTCAAAACTCCCTTTATTTACCAGGACTAAAGTGATATATAAACCTGTAAATTGTGAGAGTTTTCTAATAAATTGTAAGTGTAAAAGATGGCCCAAGTTGTACTGCTGGTACACAATACTGTCTAGAATTGGGAAGAATTTTAAATCCAAGTTTTAACCATAGCCTATAATGAGGTAATATATTGGATCTATATATTTGTTTTAATGAAGTTCACCCACTTGATTATAGATTAAAATACACTTAATCTTGTGTAAATAGGATAAATTTATCGGTTTGGTTAAAAAAAGGATAAATTTATTGGTTACTAATATATTTATTAAGGCCCGTTTGATGGTCAGAATATAGGATAAAGACATAATAGGATATGAAGCAGGATAGAGAGGATATGATAAAGACATCATGATATCACTATCATATCACTATCATATCATGTGTTTAATGTGCAATACTTGACAAGATATAAGATAATATATATTATTCTTTTTTTTTAGGAACAAAGACAACATATCTTATATCTTATTCTACTAAATATTTTAGATAAACTAAAAAATAATGATATATATGACAAAACTACTCTTGTAACAATTATATTCATTTGTTAAAAAATTGAATTTATTTTCTATTCTTCTATTTTTTTAATAATAATTTTATTTTTTATCACTTATTTTAATTTCAATAGATTTTTAGTTTTTAGATTATACAAAAGGACAAAATTACCCTTATCATAGAATTATATATTGTTTTTATATTAAATACTAATATTTTTAAATTTTAAATTTAACATTAAATTTTATTTTATTTTTGTTTATATATATACTAGTGGGGAAAGACGGGCCCTCTGGACCCGTCTTTCATGTGTTGGTGTATTAGTGTGTGAGTGCGTGGTTATGTCTATTAGAAAATTTTACTTACACTAAGGGTATTTTGGTCAGAAAAATCTGACACCAAAAGTGAGAGTTTTTTTGGAATCCCCTTTATATATACTAGCGTGTCCGGGCCCGTCTTTCATGTGTTGGTGTATTGGTGTGTTAGTAGGTGGTTATGTCTATTAGAAAATTTTACTTACACTAAAGGTATTTTGGTCAGAAAAATCTGACATCAAAAGTGGCAGTTTTTTTGGAATCCCCTTTATATATATATATATATATATATATATATATATATATGATTTCATATTTTTTATATTTTAAAATCTATTTTAGAAGGATAAATGAGTAAATTATTTTCTTAACCTACCCTGTCGGTTTCTAACCCAGCTCAAATTCAGGATAAAGTTTTAACTACAGAGACAGAATAGGATAAGTCAAAAGATTAAATCCTACTGGCTCAACAAACGTTGGATTGACACAGTATATGATTCTTTATTCTGGGGAATGGAATCTCTCATGTCACATTATGGTAAAATGAATCTCAATCATTGATTAGGAGACGAGCGCTCCTTATTGCTAAACACAGAATGATCATAGGGAGCGCTTAGGGGACGAGCGCTCCTTATTGCTAAACACAAAATGATCATAGGGAGCGCTTAAGGGATGAGCGCCCCTTATTGCTAAACACGGAGTGATCATAGGGAGCGCTTAGGGGGAGCACTACCTTTTGCCTAACACGGAAAACACAGAAACGCACACTACCTCACTTCCGTTTCTCTCTCACGTTTAACGCAGTAACTCACTCTCGTTTCTCTCACACAGAAAAATTTGCTTCCATCTTACCAATTTTTTTTTTGCTTTCGTCATCTCTTTCGTTCTACCAGCGCTCTCTTCTCTCTCTGTGTGATGATCAGGTTCCCTCTTATAACAACAAAAAATATCAGCTTCCCTCTCTCATTCACTTCCCTTTGGTCTCATGTTGTAGAGGTGAACTCTGGAGATTGTGAGTTTTAGATCGAAGCACGTCTTCAACGATATTCCAAGGATTCCATGAGAGCAGATCTAAATATAGATTCCATGCCAATGCTTCTGAGATCATCGCGAAGGGAGGAAATCGAAGGCGCCTCTTTGTTTTGATGCTAGGGTTTGGTGTGCAGAACAAAACCAGATTATTTTCTCTATTGAATTCCTTACAAGAGATGAGATAGAATAATTGGAGAAGGCTTAGTATACTCTATAATGTGGGGCAATTCTGTAAAATGCAGAAATTTCATGATAAATCTGGGATATATGTGGTTAATGGATTTATACAACACAAGTTTCTGATTATTATTATTAATATTATTTGTAGATTTTGAAATTTTTACGCTATTCAATCGGGGATATATGTAGTCAATAACTGCTGATGTTTGGACCAAATGCATCAATATCTATCTATGAAGCCCCGATACGAGATACGATACGGGATACGATACAACACGATACGATACGTGGATACGAGAAAATTTAGAAAATCAAGATACGATACGGCAGGGATACTTTAATAAAAAAATTAAATTAAAAGTTAAAAATATAAACATAAAGATACATGTCACAAAAGGCCAGCTAAGTTAGTACTCGTGGCCAGCCAAGTTCCCCGGCATAGATTAGTCATCAGCAAAGCCAGTGGAAATTGTGCACTAATGACACGGTAACCCAAAAAAATAAGTAAGCATAGTTAAATGTCTTTTCCCCTCCCATTTTAAAATATATTCTTCCTCCTACGAACATGTCACAAAAGGATAAAACAGTACCAACGAAGGGATTAGTCACTGCGTTTGGTATGGATACTCTGGTCTCGACCAAAAAAACAAGGATAAAAGAGTAAGTATTTAATTGTTTTTTGATTTATAAAAATAAATATAAATTCTAGGATACTCTAAAATTTGGATACGATCCGGTAAGTATCCGATGTAAAGTATCCGATAAGTATCTGGTCTTTTTTTATATAAAAATAAATATAAATTCTAGGATACTCTCAAGATACGTATCCGAAAGTATCTGATACGTATCGATATCGGATACGTATCAGATACTGATACGTGGCCTATATATTTTGGAGTATCGGAGTTTCATAGATATCTATGGATCAATTTTTACTTATAAAAAGAGACTAAAAAAAGTAGTAGATTGACAATGCTAAATAAAGCCGTTCTTATAGAAATGTGGAAAACTAGAGCAGTGTACAACTCATATTCACTTTGGACTATATTTTGATTATTTTCCACCTCCCCAAACATGAATATATTTTCCCAGTATGCTTTACTGTCAAAAAAAAAATCCACCATGCTTTTTTTGGTTATAGAAAATTTAGGGTGAGAGGTTGGCGCCCTAGTTCAATGTAGTGAAGACTTTCGAACTCTTTGAGCACGTAATTACATTTTCCTCATCTCAAGAGGACTAGTAGAGAGTTGAACTAAGAACATCTCAGATACAACTCGTGTCATCCTCCACTATATATTTCATATTTTTACATTTTCACTCGTACCAAAAATATTCAAATCCTAGTTACGTTTGGCGTAGCATCCACACTTCACAGGTGTTAGTTAAATTTGGAGCTAGATGGAAAATTGGTGATGGAAACAATATTAATGTTTGGAAGAGTCCATGGTTAAAGGGAGAGGGCTCGGCCTTTGTGACTTCTCCCACTCCTCCTGGGTATGAGTTATTACCGGTTAATGGTCTTTTTCATGCTGATGGTACTCGTTGGAATATTAACCTGCTCAATCAGCTATTCACTCCTGGAGACAAAGCAAGGATATTGGGGATTTCATTACGGTGCAGGGAGGGTGCAGATTCTTTGGTGTGGAGCAAGAGTCGTGATAGGTATTACTCTGTAAAATACGCTTACTGTGTTGCTATAAATGAGTTGATCGACACCACTGATATGCAGATTGATAGTAATCGGAGTTTATTATGGAAACTCAAAGTTCCTCACAAAGTGTGTATTCTCTTATGGCGCTCCATGCGCTATGTACTTGCCTGTCGTTCCAACCTTAGACGACGTCGTGTCCAATGTCTAGGTAGTTGTGCAATGTGTGACGATGCTGATGAATCCGAATGGCACTTATTCTTTGAATGCCCGAAAGCTGTAGAGATTTGGAGAGCAGCCGGCTTTTGGAACATTGTTCATCCGGTGTTTATTGACGGTGAAGGCTTCAAGGAGAGTGTGTTTCATATTTTCCCATTGTTTCCCGAAGATGAGAGGTGTCGGTTCGCTATGATTATTTGGTGTTTGTGGAAATGCCGTAATGAAAATATTTGGGAGGGGATTGAAAAACCAACCCACATCCCGCTGCAATGTTCTTTTGATTATTTCCTCGGTTGGCAACATGCACAACGATCTAAGCTGACTCATTCTCAAGCACATACAAGTTGTAGTAGGCATACACACACGTCTTGATCATGCCCAGAGACCGGTTCTCTTACATGTAACGTCGACGCAGGTATCTTTGAGGACGACAGGTATGGCATTGGCCTTTTTTTATGGGTGATAGGGAAATTTCGTGAAGGCGAAGACACTCTGGTTTATTGGACGACCACAACCACAAGAGGCGGAAGCTATTGGTTTATTGGAAGCTCTTACTTTGTTACGAAATTTAGGCACTCCTCACGCTACCATCGATCTTCATTGCAAAGTGTTGATGGAATCCAGGGTGGGTGTAATTTTCAGACCGAATATGGCTCTATTTTACGTTCTTGTCGTAGTCTCTTATCTAGCTTGGAAAAATACTGTGTTAGTTTTGTTAGGATGCAAGCAAATCTTGTGGCTCACACTCTAACTAGAGCATCAAGGAATTATGCTAGCATCCGGGTCTTTGATTGTATTTCTTCTTGTATTGTTACCTTAATTATGAATGAAATACCTTAAGTTTCTTTCGGTAAAAAAAAATTCAAATCCTGTTAAATCTTTTGTTCCATTTAACAAAAAACTTCGGTTTAAATATATGTTTAGTCCCTGCAAATATACGTTTAATCCAGTTTAGTCCCTGTAAAAATAAAACTTTGAGTTTAGCCCTTGTAAATATAAGTTTGATCCAATTTAATCCCTGTAAAATTAAAACTTGGTTTTTCATCCCGCAAATAAATGTTTTATCAGGTTTAGTCTCTGTAATATGTAAAATGTTTTATTTTAGTCCTCCAATATGATGAGATAAATGACTAAAATCAAATATTTTACACATTACAAAGACCAAACTGGATAAAAGCGTATATTTGTAGAGACGAACAAAAAAGGTTTAATTTTACAGGGACTAAACTAGATCAAACTTATATTTACAACGGCTAAACACAAAGTTTTATTTTTACAGAGACTAAACTAAATTAAACGTATATTTGTAGGTACTAAATATATTTAAACCAAAAACTTGAGGTTAAAACAAAACAAAAAACTTCTTCATCTACTCCATTCCAGTTCCACGGACCTGAAGCGTGTGTGAATCTTGGAGTTGCTCTGAGCTGAATTGAACTCAGCTATAATCGAGTTATCACTCCTATTTTAATCCTTTTCATGTTTCATATCTCAACCCTATTGTTTGTTCACTGTCGCTTGAACCGAAGAATAGCCATATAACTAGTAGTATTAATTTATTTATCATCATTCTTTCGTTTTCCCTCTAATCATAGAACATTAGGATTCTTTTCATCATGTTGAATAACCATCGCAACAAAGCCCTTCTTTTTCTCTACCTTAAGAAGCCCACACTAACCCTAAAACCTCACCCTCTTTTCCATCACTACCCTTCTCTCCCTTTCTGCACCAACACTTCCGATTCAACCTCATTTCCAGTATCCTACCTAATCACCAATTTTGGATTATCCCCAAAATCTGCTTCAAAAATTTGCTCTTCTTACAATCTCAAATTCAAGACAGCCGAAAACCCTAATTCTGTTCTCAGCTTCTTTAGAGACCATGGTTTCTCAAACACCCAATTGCAACATATGATTAAAAAGTCACCATGGTTGCTTTCCTGTGACCCCTCTAAAAGGTTGTTGCCAAAGTTTGAATTTTTCATTCCAATGGTGCTTCCACCTCTGACATTGTTAACCTTGTCAGTAAGAAACCCTTTGTACTGGCTCCAAGCCTGAAGAAACAAATAATCCCAGCCTATGAATTGTATAATAGATTCTTGCAATCTGACAAGGAAACTTTTGCTATGTTAAATCGTTGTCCATCTATGTTTGTGGATAGTCGTGTCGAACCTAACATCAAAGCGTTGATTGAGAATGGAGTAACAGACTCCAGCATTGTATTAATGCTTCGGAACCAATGTAATAGGATATTCAACAGAAGTGACCTGCTGAAGATAGTTGAGGAATTAAAGGATTTGGGGTTTCAACCTTCAACAACAACTTTCACAGTAGCATTGATGTCCAAAACAACTGTCACCGAAACCCAGTGGAAAGAAAAAGTTGATGCTTTTAAGAAGTGGGGTTGGTCTGATAAGGATGTTCTGGATGCATTTAGAAGGCAGCCTCATTGTATGTTAGCATCTGTTGATAAAATTAATTTAGTGATGAGCTATTGGGTGAATCAATTGGGTTGGGATGCTTTGGCCCTTGCCAATGCGCCAAGGGTTATTGGGTGTAGTTTGGAAGGAAGGATCAAACCAAGGGCCTCAGTTATTCAATATCTTTTGGAGAAAGGTTTGCGAAAAAAGAATGCAAGTTTAACTACTCCATTTATATTACCTGATGAAGTGTTCCGTAATAAGTTTGTTAAATGTTTTGAGGATGAGTCTTCTTATCTATTCAAGTTGTATGAGGAAAAACTCAATCTTGCATATACCGGGGACAAAACTGGCATGTCATGACTCATGAACAATTCTTTTAGGTATTTTAGCCTTAACTTGTTATCTGGTTCCTTATGCAATTTGACTGTGATTGGAGCTAGTTTAACTATATGGTTTCATTTGCTTACTTATAGAAAAGTTGTTTTGGTTAATGGGAATTTGTTTTCAAAATCGTGATGTATGTCAGCCATAATAGTTCCTTATAAATACAAGTAATACATGTAAAGGTTGAATTTTTCATGCCTTTATGGGTACAGAATACTTTTTTGTGATAGTGTCATTTGACTCATTTATTCCTCTATATTTGTTTAATCCAATAATCTTTTGCATAAACTTAGCTAAACCAGAATAGGTTGCTGGACTGGATCCAAAATGATTTTAAATTGTAGTTGCAATTGTGTCCCATTTTGTTCAAGATGTGGTTCTACTTGAGATTTCAACTCATGCATTGCAGGATTGTATTTGGGCAACAGACCTGGGTGGGTTGCTTCACTTTTAGGAGTCATTTTTACTGAAATTTCAGAGGGAGGAGAGTTTGGTGAATGGCTGCAAAATCTCATTATTAATGTCCCTTATGATGATGTTCTGAAGTTGGCTTGTCTCTTTGTTATGGTCTTTGGTTTGCTTGCAACAAAATAAGGAACTCAAGTCGCCATTCAAGACACCGCAACTTCATGCAGAAACCAATGCCTTGTGTGTCGCTAATCAGATGAATGTTGCTTCATCAATGATCTTCTTGTACTTGGATGATTTTAGCAGACTACAAAACTATCAATTCATTTTCCAAATTTGTATACTCACATGTTAGAAGAGAAGCCAATAATGTGGCTAATTTACTAGCTAAATTTTCTTTGTTAAATTTTGATTGTAGTTGGTTAGAAGAAACCATCTCATGTATTGATGCAGTTCTGGCATCTGGTACATTGCCAAGCTCTTTTGCATTTCCTTGTTAAAAGAAGATTACTTTATTCTGCCAAAAATTGTTTGTATTTCTTTGCTGCTTAACCCCAATTCCCCAGCTACAATTCAACCATGTCCACCTAATGTCGCCGCTCTAAGTTTGAGGCGACTTGCTCTTGAAACGGTGTTCGGAGGTGCTTGCTGAGTTTATGTTTAAGTTAATTTTTCGTGGTTTTTATTTTTAGAATAGGCTTGGAATATGTTATAACTGGATAACTCAGTTATTGGATAACTCGGGTATCGAGAATATGTATTATTGCCCTTGCTCAGTTTTCTAACATCTCTTATGGTTCAAATTCAAACACCTAGTTGGGAGATTTGCGGTAGAGAACAGTTGGATAAGAGTTTTTGGATTATTTCATTCATATGGAGATATGGGTCAATAGGTATTGAAGTACGTTTTTCAATTGCTAATACAATGGGTAATATGAGTTATTTTGTGGCTAGGGACTTGGTGGAAATATGATGCTTGCTTAGAGCTTGAAAGGAATTGAAGTAACGTCCCAGGTTCTGATTACTGAAGTACCTAGACTCCAATTTGTCAAGGCCAAATCTCTACTGCAACCATTCCACGACTACCATCACCAAATCCATGCTGCCATTACTTAGTTCCCTACACATTACCTTTCATAAACAAACTCCTCAATGTCATCACCTAATTCCATGCCATACCAAATTCTCTGCATAAACACCAGGTACATTGCTACCATAACATTGTTGAGGATCCAAAATAGGACATCAATCACAAGGATCCAAAATAGTCAAAGTAATTCACCAGTCGTAACCCCCACTGTGATGGTTTTAATAGCATTTCTGTTTTATTTTTAACTCTGCAATTTTTTCTTTGTTATTAGAGTTCTTTGTTTTATCAAGTTTTTACCTTGTAAGTGTGCTATGCACATGCTTGTTAATGAGAATTGGCTCACGCTATAAGCATGAATGGAAAAAGTTATGTGATCATCAATTGATATCACAACCAAATCAACTTTCTCTCTCTTATTTCATCTTCATCGTGTGTGTCTGTTGCATTCTTTGGTGTATCTGAGTAGTGTTCAGAATTTCACTATTCCATTGCTAGCAAGTGGATTTTACCGGAATTCCTCCCTAGAATCCAATTTCCTGTTACACCCACACACACACACCACTCTGCCAATCATCAGAAACACTAGTTCTTTGCCGCTTCAAGCAGGGCCGAATAGCTATAGGATATGTAGATGAAGACTCCTCATAGCAAAGAACCACGACTCATATATAACCGGAACAGTACCCTTCCAAATAGTACCTCAGCAACCACCCTGCCCTGTGATCAAATTCACTACTCCAAGGGTCAAAACCCCGTGAGAAAAAGAGTACCCCCGCTATTAGATTACATTATCGACATACAACCTATCAGACAGTTCAACCGGTCAACATAGTTACAATCCGTCTTCCTACCCCTCCTAGCAATAAACCAACCCAAAGATAATTGTTTGATATGATTTGCAATTGGGACTTGAGTTACAAAGGAGCCTTCAAAAAGTACTCTGTTTACCCAAACTGTAGCCATCCAAATGGTGTGCTTAGCTGCCTTCAACTTCCTGCCTTTCAACATCTGCCCGAAAAGAATAAAATGAGTGTTGACGTCTTGTGCAGTCTGAAACGGTAGATCCATCCATCGGAAAATAGATTCCCAAAATCCTTGTGCAATGATGCAGTTACATAAAAGATGATTTACAGTTCCGTCTTCCCTGAAACTCCTATCCACTTGTCTGCGTTAGCGCTATTCAGCGCCGTGTCTTGTAGTATCATCTTTTGTTCAGTTGCCTCTTTGATATCTGCTGCTGATAAATCATTGTACCAAACCCAGTTCCAAACCCATCAGTTGTCAATCCACCGCCTAAATCTGTCTTCTTCGTGTCACACGACCAACGATAGGCCATGACCGACTCACAAGCTAAGACAACTTGTCATAAGCAGCAAGCCTAACTCACTTTTAAGGTTACAATATATCTAGGAATTTCAACGAGTCTTATCTGCTTTTTTCGGACATTCCAAACACAAAATAAACTCGCATAATTGTGAATCACATATCCGAATACAACACCCATAGCCTTCATCATAACTAGAACCTTGACAATAGGTTTCAAAAATAAAAGCAGCTACATAGTTTTTACAAAATTCCTATTTTACCATAGACCATTTCAGACACAAAAGTTCCTATTCCTATAGCTGCATCGACTGAAGTCATCAAAAATAATAGTCACCGCTTAAGATGAGGCCTAACCAAAATGCAACAAATCTTGGTTTGAGTAGTAGACACCAGGAACCACCTACTTTGTTATCTGCAAGTCTGAAAAAAAAATAAAGAAAGGATAGGGTGAGTCAAAAAGACTCAGTGAGAGCATAATAAACAAGTGGACAGGAAAGAGAAGCAATGATAGCACGAGTGGTTTTTGATCAAATAAAATTTTCATATAGCAACCACCAAAAAACATGGAAAACCATCTCATTTGGTATACATACAAAAGTTATATCATCAAAAAAAATTCAATAAGTCTCACATCAAGAATATGACAAGCAAGATAATCTATTTACTATGTGCACATAGACGACATTGTCTCTTCGTTGTGGCAAACGGTAATCATAGACCGTATTATCTCTTCGTCACGGCAAAACGGTAATCGCAGGCCGTATTATCTCTTTGTCACGGAAAAACGGTTATCACAGGCCGTATTATCTCTTCGTCACGGCAAAACGATTATCTAAAAGGGCTATGAGCATTTCACTCATACGCTGCATTCTCTCTTCGTTGCAGCTAACGGTATCCAACAACAACAACAACACATAAAATAGAAATACTTTGCAACTCATATTTGGAGATAAAAATCTATTTTAAAAAAAATGTGTTTGCTTCTCCATAAAGAAAATATATATGTAAAAATTGCCACATTGTGGATTAGCTACTCACAACTATGAAGAGTGAGCTAGACCCCTTCGATTGTCTTCAAGAGGAACCACCAAGTTGCTTTCCAAAGTATCTAATCACCAACAAAAACAATTTCAATCATCCACAAGTCTACTTAAGGTCATATTATCGATAAACACAAGAATTGAGCAAAAGCCCCAAATTATTGAATTTAGGGTTTCATTGGAACCCATGGAAACATAGATAATGTTATCCTAAGCTATCCTAGTTCTCATTCCAACTCAAATAACCTCTAAAAATAATGGGTAATAGAATTTTACCTCCAATAATTCCAAAGAACAAGAGTTTCAAGAATGGGTATTTCTCGCGCATAATAGACTCTGGCTCCCAAGTCATCACCTCACAACCCGGTCCTCGCCAAACCACTTTTACGAAGCAATATCCTTAGAACGTAGTCGTCTAATGCATCTGTCCACTATTGCTATTGACTGCTCAGTATAGTTGAGATTCTCATCAAGTTGTATTGATTGGTGTTGAATAATATGAGAGAGATCATAAACATACTTCCGAAGCATCGATACATGAAAAACTGGGTGAACACACGAGAGATCGGGTGGAAGGGCTAAGCGGTGAGCCACTTGCCCCACTTTCTCTAAAATCTCAAAAGGTCCTATATTAGCTTACCCTTCCTTCCAAACCTCAAAATTCCCTTCATTGGAGACACACGTAAGAACACATGCTCTCCAACACTAAACTCTAGAGGTCACCGCCTTCGATCTGCATATGACTTTTGTCTACTTTGAGCCGTCACCAATCGATCTCGAATTATCTTGACTTTCTCAATGGCTTCTTGAATCAAATCTGGACCTTCAAGTTTAGACTCTCAAACTTCAAACCAACCAATCAGTGATCTACAATGTCTTCCATACAATGCCTCAAATGGTGCCATTTGAATACTAGATTGATAACTATTATTATAAGCAAATTCCATCGGGGGTACATATTGATCCCAACTCCCTCTGAGGTCTAGCACACACGCACGAAGCATATCTTCTAAGATTTGTATTGTTCTTTCTGACTGGCCATCTGTTTGAGGATGGAAAGCAGTGCTCAAATCCAATCGAGATCCTAAAGCAGCTTGAAAGGATCTCCAAAAATGAGATGTGAATTGGGGTCCTCGATCAGAAATTATAGATAATGGTACGCCATGCAAGGACACTATCTTCTCTATATAAAGCTTAGCATATTGAGTTGCCGAGTAAGTAGTTTTCACAGGCAAAAAGTGCGCATACTTTGTTAACCGATCCACAATAACCCAAGCTGAGTCATGTCCTCTTGAGGTTCTAGGCAACCTTGTCACAAAGTCCATGGTGACTCTTTCCCACTTCCACTCGGGTATCTCGATTCTTTGAAGTAAACCAGCTGGCTTTTGATGTTTTGCTTTCACTTGTTGGCATACCAAACATTTAGATAAAAAAACTCAGCCACATTTCTTTTCATCCCTTCCCACCAATAGAATTCTTTCAGATCTTGATACATCTTGGTAGAACCTGGATGAATGGTATAACGGGAATGGTGGGCTTCCTCGAAAATCTTCTTCCTCAATTCTTCAACGTTAGGTACACATAAACGAGTGCCAAAATATAAAACACTGTTAGAATCCACTTTAAATTCAGAAACTTTGCCCGCTTGTACATCTTCCATAACTTTACTCAAGTAAGGATCTCTGTTTTGATTTGCTTTAATTTGGTCCACTAGAGTAGAACGAGCTTGAACATGTGCTACAAATGCATCTTTGTGTGTGGTCTCAAACTCTACTCCATTAGCTACAAGATTTTGAAACTCATTCACTATTGGCCTCCTAATTTCAGCTATGTGTGCAAAACTACCCATGGACTTCCTACTCAAAGCATCAGCAACTACATTTGCCTTCCCAGGATGATACAAGATTGTACAATCATAATCCTTCAGAAGTTCCATCCACCTCCTTTGTCTCAAATTCAAATCTTTCTACTCGAAAATATACTTAAGACTCTTATGATCCGTGTAAATCTCACATGTCTCGCCATATAAGTAATGTCTCCAAATTTTGAGAGCAAAAACCACTGCAGCCATTTCCAAGTCATGTGTAGGGTAATTCTGTTCATGTGGTATGTGAGTATCCTGATATTTTTCCCAAGGAATTGCCGGGTTTACCACCTAATAGGGAGATAGAGTTTTGTATTGAGTTGCTTCCAGGAACTCAACCTATATCTATACCCCCATATCGGATGGCTCCGGCTGAGCTTAAAGAGTTGAAAGAACAACTAAAAGATCTTCTAGACAAGGGTTTTATTCGCCCTAGTTGCTCTCATTGGGGAGCACCAGTATTGTTTGTTAAGAAGAAAGATGGGTCATTTCGATTGTGTGTTGACTACTGACAGCTGAATAAAGTTACTGTGAAGAATAAATATCCTTTACCCCGTATTGATGACTTATTTGATCAACTCCAAGGATCTCAATGGTTTTCAAAAATTGATTTGCGATGCAGGTATCATCAATCGAAAATAAAGGGTGAAGACATTCCAAAACCGCATCTCGTACTCGGTATGGACATAATGAATTTTTGGTTATGTCCTTTGGGCTTACCAATGCTCTTGCGACTTTTATGGACATGATGAACAAAGTCTTTAAGCCATTCGTGGATCGGTTAAGTGGTAGTTTTCATTGATGACATCTTGGTGTACTCAAAAGTAGAGAGAAGAGCATGAGCAACACTTAAGATTAGTTTTGCAAACTTTGAGAGAACATAAGCTATATGCGAAGTTCTCTAAATGTGAATTTTGGTTAGAAAGTGTGGCCTTCTTAGGTCATGTGGTGTCTAAGGATGGAATAAGTGTAGATCCGCAAAAGGTGGAGGCAATTCAGAATTGGCAAAGGCCTACATCAGTAACAGAATTTCGTAGCTTCTTGGGTTTAGCCGGTTATTATCGTCGATTCATCAAGGATTTTGCTAAGCTTGCATCTCCTTTAACTAGATTGACACAAAAACAAGTAATGTTTCAGTGGACTGATGCTTGTGAGCAAAGCTCCAACAATTGAAGAATTGTTTAACATCTGCTCCAGTCTTAGCCTTACCTTCAAATGGTGGCGGTTATGTAGTTTACTGCGATGCTTCTATAGGGTTGGTCTCGAATGTGTTTTGATGCAACATGGGAAAGTAATTGCTTATGCCATTACTGCAGCTGTTTTTCCGTTGCACGTTTGATACTGGATCGGGAACAAAGAGAAGAATGGAGAAGGAACTAGACATGAGACAACACTAGAATAATCGTTCCATGTGTGATTGAAAACTAACCATAGAACAAGGTAGGACACAAAAGAGATAATAGATTTGAAAAAAAAAACCTAAAATCACGTTAGTAACTAAATTGAGAGTTTACTCCAATTAAAATCCCTCCTCTCTTCTCATCCATTGGACCAAACACACCCTAGTGATTAGATTTTTTTTGTCGAGACCAGGGTATCCATCGCCGAACGCAGTCTAATCCCCTCATTGGATTGGAGGCACCTTTGAAGGGTGGGACGGTGGCCTAGGGATTTAAAGTTGCTCGCACTCCGCAGCGATGATCGAACCCTTGACACTTGGTTATTGAGAGTTTACTTCAATATTAAATATTCTATATAATTATTACTATTATTATTAATTTATTATTTTTGATATATGAAATTTTAAGGTGAGTGAATGGGGTAAATAGAATTCGGTATGAGAGACTAGTTTGGCTCAAATTTAAAAATGTTTAGGGACTTAAATGGGTACTTCAGAATTTGAAACACTAATATTTGCTACAAAAGTGAACTAACGTGACACATAAGCGACTTAATGTGCCATTTCAGCAAGGAAACAACTCAATCTCAATAGAAGTTGACCGAGAGACTAACTTGCCCCGTGTTTGTAATTATCAAATACTAAAATTGATACTAATTATTTTCAGGAACTTAATTAGGCACCGAAATATTTTCCAGGGACTAAATTGAATATTAAGTCGTTATTAACTAGAGAAAAATGCACCAATTGTCCTTTAAGTTATTTAATTGTGATGAATTGGTTATTTAATTTTTCTTTTGTACCACTTAAGTCCTCTAAGTTGCATAACACCATTAGTCCTTTTTTCCATTTTTTGTTACAAAAACCCCTAGTTGGCACTAACAGAGCTGATATGTCCGTGACGAAGCCTACGTGTCTCCTGTCTTGTAACAATTTAGTCCTTTTAAACTACAGTCGTGTAACAATTTGGTCATTTAAGTCTACAATTTAGTCCTTATTAAATTAGGATTCCTGTTCATCTTCAAATCCAGAAGCACAAACCCTAAACCACGAACCAACCTTCATCTCCACCCATGAAAACACGTGAACACTCAAATTCTTCTTTCCCAAGACCTTCCAACTTCATCTTTTTAAAAAATAAAATAAAATAAAGATGTTGCTCATTACGATCAACCCCAAATCCTAAAATAACGAAAGGAAATAAAATTATGGGAGTATTGATTCTGCAAATTATCATTTACGCCTCAAGATTCAATTTTTTTTAGAGGATTTGCCAATCTGGGATTTATTGGTGTACACGTTATACAAACTAAAAGACCTAAGTGATACAAAAAACTTAAAGAATCAGTTTATTACAAATTACAAATAAAAAGCTTAAAGGACCCTTCCTCCATTCTTGCTTATTAACTATTAGATATGTTTTTTTTAGTTAAGCAAAAATTTTATTGATAAGAGCACTAGGTGTACTCAAAACCAAAACAACAAGACTTTCTCAAGAATTGTTTATACACGTAAAAGCATTAAGCCACCCTCTAAGACAAATACTTAAAACGAGAAAAAATGGAGTCTATCTTAACTTCATTCCTTCTAGTCAAGAGATCATTCCGAACTAATCATCTATCAACAACTTGCCAACCACAACAACTATATTGTCTTCTGAGCCTTCTTTCCATTAAAGAACCACTCACCCTTGACAAAACGTTGTTTCAACCCTTTCAATTTCTCTCACCTTCTCCTTATATCAGATGAAGAACACGATGCATAAACATTAACCACATCGATGAAATAATCTATAACCTCAGCACAAATCCCTACCAAACCAGTACTAGAAAACGAAAGACAAACAGATTTATAACCAACACTATTGGCTAGGTGGCTTAGTCTACCCTTTGATACGTAGGATCGATCCGGTGCTCTCTAGTTCGATTCCCACAGTGGTCTTGTTGGCGGCATGAGTGGAAATTAGTCTTTTTGTTGAAAGTATTTGGACACTATGTGTGTAGGTAAAAAAAAAACTATTAGATAAGTGGAGTGAATTTTGGAGTATCATCAACATCCCTTTGAATTTTTTTTTTGACAGTCAAATCTTCATTCGTTTGAATCTCCATATCTTTCAAGTTTCAACTCTATTGTTTGTTCAGTGTCCACTTTAACCGAATTATTTATCATCATCATTCTTTCTTTTTTCCTCATTTAAGTATAATTCGATTTGTTGCTTTCAATTCACCGCACTGTCATCATCATGTTGCTTAATACCCATCGCCACAAAAGACCCCTTCTCTTTTACTACCTCAAAATCTCACGTTTCCCACCAACCCTAAAACCTTACCTTTCACCATTTTCTCTTCCGTTTTGCACCAACACTTCCGATTCACACTCATTTCCGGTCTCTTACCTCATCAACAATTTTGGGTTCTCTACAAAATATGCATCCAAAATTTGCTCCACACACCGTCTTGTTTTCAAGACAGCCGGAAGCCCTGACTGAGTTCTCAGTTTCTTCAGAGACCACGGTTTCTCAGATACCCAATTGCACAATATGATCAGAAAGACACCCTTGCTGCTTTCCTGCGACCCCTACAAAAGGGTTTTGCCAAAGTTTGAATTTTTTCAATCCAAAGGTGCTTCCACCTCTGACATTGTTAACCTTGTCAGTAAGAACCCCTTTGTACTGTCTCCAAGTCTGGAGAAACAATTAGTCCCAGCTTATGAATTGTATTACAGCTTCTTGCAATCTGACAAGGCAACTTTTGCTTTATTAAGTTGTCCTCTATCTTTTTCCCATAATCGTGTTAGAACTAACATCAAAATGCTGATTGAGAATGGAGTAACAGAGTCCAACATTGCATTATTGCTTCGGCACCACTGTAATAGGATATTCAACAGAAGTGACATGCTGAAGATAGTGGAGGAATTAAAGGATTTGGGGTTTCAACCTTCAACAACAAATTTCTCATTAGCATTGATGTCCAAAACAACTGTCACCGAAACCCAGTGGAAAGAAAAAGTTGATGCTTTTAAGAAGTGGGGTTGGTCTGATAAGGATGTTCTGGAAGCATTTAGAAGGCAGCCTCACTGTATGTTAGCATCTGTTGATAAAATTAATTTAGTGATGAGCTTTTGGGTTAATGAATTGGGTTGGGATGCTTTGGCCCTTGTCAATGCGCCAAGGGTTATTGGGTGTAGTTTGGAAGGAAGGATCAAACCAAGGAAGGGCCTCAGTTATTCAATATCTTTTGGAGAAAGGTTTGCGAAAAAGAATGCAAGTTTAACTGCTCCATTTATATTACCTGATGAAATGTTTCTCAGTAGGTTTGTTAAATGTTTAGAGGATGAGTCTTCTTATCTATTGAAGTTGTATGAGGAAAAACTCAATCTTGCATACACTGGGGACAAAACTGGCATATCATGACTCATGAACAATTCTTTTAGGTATTTTAGCCTTAACTTGTTATCTGGTTCCTTATGCAGCTTGACTGTGATTGGAGCTTGTTTAATTAAATTGTTTCATTTGCTTACTTGTAGAAATGCTCTTTTGGTTTAATGGATTTTGTTTTCATAATCATGATGTATGTCAGCCGTAATAATACATTATAGTAATTTACAAGTAATACGTGTAACAGTTGAACTTATCTTGCATTTATGGGCATGGATTAATTTTTCTGATAGGTTCATTCTCATTTCTCCTTCCATATTTGTTTAGTCCAATAATCTATTGCATAAATTTAGCTATGCCAGAATAGATTACCGAATCAAAAATGATTTTAAATTGTTGTTGCATGTGTGATTGCTTTGCAAGTACCAAAAGTGCAAATAATTGTGGACAAATGCAGTTGTAGTTGTAGTTGTTTGTGGCTGTGGATTGCTTTTATTTGAAACACTTTGCTGTTAGCATCATGCGTATTCTGGTCTTATATTGTCGAAACTAACATCAGAATGCAGATTGAGAATGGAGTAACAGACTCCAACATTGCATTAATGCTTCGAGTCAATGTAGAAGGAAGATATTCATCAGAGATGACCTCACGAAAGATGGTGGAGGAATTAAAGGATTTGGGGTTTCAACCTTCAACAACAACTTTCTCAATAGCATTGATTTGCAAAACAACCGTGGCTAAAACCCAGTGGAATGGAAAAGTTGATACCTTTAAAAAGTGGGGGTGGTCTGATAAGGATATTATGGAAGCATTTAAAAGACAGCCTCAATGCATGTTTGCTTATTTGTAGAAATTCTGTTTTATTTTAATGGATTTTTTTTTTCCAAATCATGATGTATGTTAGTCATAACAATACCTTATAATTTACCAGTAATACATGTAAAACTTGAATTTTTCTTGCATTTATGGGCATGGATTACTTTTTTTGTGATAGTGTTCATCAATTGTGTGACGGTTTTGATTGTTAGAGAGAAACCAAAACAATCAATGACTCACTCAAGGGCTCCAATGGAAGAATGGTGCTTGGAAAGATGTATCTAGGATGATACAAATTATTGTTGTAGTGAAAGAATATAAGAGAAAGAAGGAATTTAGTTTTGTTAATGATTGATGATTTCTTTCATTAATGATTGGGTGGTTATATAGCCACATTACAATGATTGGGGGATATTCTCTTTGGCTAGTACAACAATTACAGCTTAACATTCTTCTAGAAGCGAAATTACTAAATTGAAATTAACTAGAGCTGCAGTACATTAAAGTAGTACAATATGCACTAAAATAAGTAGACTTCAGCAGAATTACCATATGACTCTGTCACATTGCATGCATAAATTCAGCTATACCAGTGATAGGATATTAAATAAATAGATAAATAAATTGTAAGGGAGGAAATGTGAGTTGGTTGTAACCACTTGCTTATGTGGCAAAATGGAGGAAAATGGGTGAGTTAGTGGAGTGAAGGTTATAAATAGGAATTGGGCGATTAGAATCATTAAGCAAGTATGAATTTGGAAAATTATTCTTTTGGGAGAGATTAGGCCTCTATAAGTGCCTTTAGGAGACCCTAGGCTTCTCGAAGTGCCTCCTAGTTTATCATTTACATTTGTAATTTCAGTTTTATCACCATTAATACAGTGTTATTGTTCCATTTGAGAGATGAGAAATTCAAGATCCTATCAGTTGAATTTATATATAATGGAATGTTAAGTACTTAGTAGTGATCATTGATCAATGCCACCTCACTGCATATACTCCACCCATGGTATCCATATAACCCAAGTCTTGGGCTGATCAGCTATGAGACAATGTAGAAAAGTCTCAGAAGCTGAATACTGTAGCATGGCACCTGGTGCTATAGAAGTCTTATGGATTAAGTCACTGTTTACTGAGCTTGGCACCCCATGTGTGACAACCAAAGCAGTTGCTCTTGCTCACAGTCGTGCTTCATTACATATGGAGTTAGATCTCGATCTTTTTTCTACGTAAGAAAGTCCTTCAGAAGCAACTTCAGCTTGCATATATACGTCCCCGGTTCGGCTCAGTCAGTGTGCCTTATATCATGGCCAAGGCACTTCCATTCAGAGACAAACTCACTATGCGTGTTTCGTCACCTAGCTGAGTTTGCAAGGGAATATTAGAATACACACCGCAGATGTGTTTTAGGAATTAAATAAATGATCAAGTTAGTTGTGCTAGGTCAACATTAGTTAAAAGCTGAATCTGCACAATTAGGCTGTAGTTAGTCTTGAACATAATTCTGTTATCAATTTTGTTAGTCCAAATCAGATTCTTCAACTGACTCAGAGTCGGTTCATGCATGTATATAAGGCTTCAAGCCTTCTGTGATGACATCAAGGAAAGTCATTGCTTACTTGTAGAAATGTTTTGTTTAATTAATGGATTTTGTTTTCAAAACCTTGTTGTATGTCAGCCCTAATAATACCTTATAATTTACTAGTACTAGTACATTTGTGATAGTGTCAGTTCACTCATTAATTTCTCCTTTCATATTTATTAGTCCAATAACCTTTTGCATAAATTCAGCTAAACCAGAATGGTTGCTGGATCCAAAATGATTTTACTGAAATTTCAGAGGGAGAAGAGTTTGCATAATGGCCGCAAAACCTCATTATTAATGCACCTTTCTGAAGTTGGTCTTGTCTCTTTGCTATGGTGTTTTTCTTACAACAATAAGTGTTTGAGAATAAGGAACTCAAGTCACCATTCAAGACACCACAACTTCATGCCTTTTGTGTCGCTAATCAGATGAATGTTGCTCATCAAGGATCTTCTTATACTGGAATGATTGTAGCAGATTACAAAACTATCAGTTCTTCTTTTTCCAAATTTGAATACTCACATGTTAGAAAGAAGCGGCTAATTTAGTAGCTAAATTTGGTTTGTTAAATTTGATTGTGGTTGGTTAGAAGAAACCATCTCATGTATGATGCAGTTCTGGCATTTGATACATCGCCAAGCTCTTCTGCATTTCCTAGTCAAAAGACTTAAAACGGTGTTGTGAGGTGCTTGTTTAGTTTATATTATTTTAAAGTCAATTTTCTGCAGTTTCTATTTTTTGGATATACTTGGTAATATGTGACAACTGGATAGCTCAAGTTTTGTTAAATTGTCTTCCAAGTTTAGTGTGATATTGTTTGAGATGGTGTTGTAGCATCATGTTGATGTAAAAAATTTATTGTTATTTTTCCTTGATTTTAGTGTGGTATTAGGTAGAATGGAACAACAAAAATTAATTCTATGTTGATTTGCTATATATCCAATTGAGGAAACAATTTATTTTAAAAAGAAAAAGAGTTTTAAAATTGGTTCTTACAGAAATTGATGCCAAAGATCTGAGTTTTAACATTGGTTGATTCAAAAAACTGATGTAAAAAAAGTGTTTTTTTTTTTGGAAACTTACATTTTACCCAGGGTGTAGAAAATTTGACACCAAAATCAATTTTGACATTGGTTCATCATGCGATGTTAAAACTATATTTTTTTAACATTGGCTTTTTCTATAATGGTTGTGCAACCGATGCTAAAAGTCTTTTTAACCACCGTTACAAGCAAAAGTTGCATTAGTGTTAAACTTGCTTCCAGCATCTAACTCAGATATTTGATAAAGGCTACAAAATTAAGCTTTTGGTTGGACGTAGAAAAATGGCCTTGAGTGTATTCAAATATATGCTTAGTTCCTAATCTAACTCATTCTCATCTATTTTTTTTTTTATAATACTCATCTCATTTATTTTTTCTCTGAAGTATATGAATATAATAAGTAATTTAAAGTTTGAAAATATGTTTCATTAAGAGTTAATTAGTATTTTCATATACCTATACAACTTTAACTTCGGGGACTAATTAGACAAAAGTTACAAACTTAAGAGTTGATTAGTATTTTCATATACCTTAGAGGCTAAGTGTATGTTTGGTTCTGCGGTGATGAAAATTGATTCCGATAGTGTTGATTTTGCAAAATTGGTTTTAGTTAAATGTGAGTTGAAGTTGACGTGATTTTTGTTTAAATACCTTTACTAAAAAATGATTTTTGTCATCATTGTTGTTTGGATAGGTTGAATTAGAATTGCTTTTAAGTGTGAAATTACCAATATGGATATCAATTTAATATAATTTTAAAAACTTAAAATTTGATAAAATAATCAACCAAAATACTAAATGAGCATGTAAAATATCTAAATTAAAATTATAATTTGAGAACATAATTTAAATTGCAATGCAAGTGAAGGGCATTTGTGGAAAATGTAAATATAGTAAGAAGCAACAATGGAATATCAAAATTTAGTTAAGGTCAATTATAGAAGATGAAGTTTTAATATAATTTAAATACTTGTTATATGATTTAAATTATAGTTAGAGAATTGTTGTATAATTTTTTTTTAAAAAATAACAAAGATAAATATAATGAAGGGTCATTATGGAAGATATGAAAATGTAATGGTAGAATCAATTCTATATTACCTTAGAAGCTAAATTTCTAGCTTCTAGTAGAATTAATTCTAGACCAACACAATCAATTTATCACACTAAAATCACTTTTAGCTCTCCAAAAGCACTTCTAAGTGCTCCTACCACCAAACCAAACATACACTAAGAGTACATTTGTTTGTAAAATAATGAAGGAATCTGGCAACAGTAAAATAATTGTTCTATATGTGATTTGAAATTGACCACAAAACAAGATAAGACACAAAAGAGGTAAGAGACTCGACAGATCTCAGCTCCAAATTCTGCACATATTTTCTAACAGAGCACACGGACCATGCTTAGGTGCGCACGGACCATGCATAATATTCTGGTCTTGGCACCAAAATTCTTTTCTTTTTCTCCTTCTTTAATGCTCTTTTGATCCTTGCTTTGTTTTCATCTAAATTTGCTCATTTTCTTCACTATTGATCCTGAAAATAAAAACTAACACTTTGTAGTAAAATAGCTCAAAAATAGAACTAAAATCCCACAAATTTTATTTAACTTAAAGGCTAAAAAGCACTAAATTAGGACTTATCAACAGAAACCTAAAATCATGTCACTTAATGATGGACATAGTACTACCAAAAAGACAATATATATTTATGTCGTGGAAAACCGCACACACGTAGGATTTTATATAGGAACACACACCACAAAGAAACAATAGAAGGCACAAAGAGATTTACGTAGTTTTGCACCTCTTGCACGATCTTCATCATCGATATTCTCATTTCTTGTCATTCTTTCACTTTCTCGTAGAGCAGCAATTACCTCATCCAACTTCAAAGTTTTTTTTTTTATAATACATCCAACTTCAAAGTTGTCCTCACTACGAGCAAAGTTTGAACTTGAGGTTTGTATGACCTTGGTAGCGACGCCAACAAGAGCAATGCTTGCCCCTATTTACAAAGACTCCCTATTTACATCATAGGAGAGTAGTCATCATTCATGTATGTGACATAGTGGTATTAATTATCCCACATTTTCAATGAGCTTCACTTCTTGACTTTCTTCAACATTCTAGATACACTTCTTCATTTCTTCAAATGTGTCTCTTGAATTTGCCACCACTATTAATATTAAATATTGAAAATTATAATTGAATTTTCCAACATTTACTAACACATGATGTGGCACATACTTGGGTCGCTTAACTATTTGTTCTTGGGTTCGATCCCTACTGATGTGTATGAAAAAATATTTGTTGGGAGAGATCGCCCCTTAAGCGGATCTCCGATACCTCGAAAGATTAATCTGCACAATTGTCGTGGAAGATACATTGGCTTACCAACAAAAGACAATAAGAGCGTGTAGGATTAGTGACTAAATTGAGAGTTTATTAGTAACTTATTGACAAATGAAGGTTGGCTCATTGGTGAAGAGTTGGCTCACACCCGTAAAGACGTGAGTTTAACTCCAACTGCTAGGGTGACGATTTTTTTGGTGAGTGATCTGTAAATACTTTCGTTAATGCTCAAAGAGTCTTGACGTTTGTCCTAACCTTTGTGAGCATCGGCCCAAGTCACATAAACTTCCTGTAAACAAAAACAAATTGAGAGTCTACTCTTATATAGAACATTCTATACTATATTATATAATTATTATTAGCAAAAAATAAGATTCGAAGTGCTTTTTAACTTATTTTCCGTTTTACAGCAGGTCCTTAACTTTAAAAGTTTAACGTTTAGGTCTTTAACTTTTAAAAACGTGTCATCGTAGTCTCATTTAACGTTTTTAAACTAACAACAACCGGGACTTAAACGTTAGCTTTTAACGTTAAATGGGACTACTGATTAAACATTTTTAAAAGTTAAGGGACTTAAACGTTAGTTTTTAACGTTAAATGGACTACGATGAAACGTTTTTAAAAGTTAATAGACCGCAAACGTTTCTTTTTAAAGTTAAGGGCCTGGCGAAAATGAAAAATAAATTAAGGAATTTTGACGCGGATTTTTATTTTTATTATTATTATTATTAAGAAGGTATCATCTTCATCCTTACACAGACCCCATTTGATGTTGGCCTTCCGTGAAGCGCGTGTGAATGTTGGAGTTGCGTTGAACTGAACTGAATTAAGGTATCATCTTCATCCCTTACGTTCTTTCTTTATATTTCCACCCTATTCTTTCTTCTCTCTCCACTACTTTAACCCAATAATGTCTGAATAGTATTTATCATCATCATTCTTTCTTTTTTGCCTTCATAACTGGAATTCCATTCGTTGCTTTCACTTCACCGCACAATCAATCAATCAATCAATCATCATCATGTTGCTGAATAGCCTTCAAAAAAGATCCATTCTCTTTCTCTTCCTCAAAACCTCACCCTTCCCACTAAACCTAAAACCTTACCCTTTACCATTTTCTCTTCCTTTCTGCACCAACACTTCCCATTATTCACCCTCATTTCCAATTTCCTACCTCATCAACAATTTAGGGTTCTCCTCACAATCTGCTTCCAAACTCTGCTCCACGTTCAATCTTCGTTTCAAGACTGCCGAAAACCCTGATACAGTTCTCAGTTTCTTTAGAAACCGCGGTTTCTCAGACACCCAATTACATAATATGATTCAAAAGGCAGCATGGCTGCTTTCCTGCAACCCCTACACAAAGGGTTTTGCCAAAGTTTGAATTTTTCAATCCAAAGGTGCTTCTACCTCTGATATTGTCAACCTTGTCAGTAAGAAACCCATAGTCTTGTGTCCAAGCCTGGAGAATCAAATAGTACCAGCCTATGAATTGTATTATAGATTCTTGCAATCTGACAAGGCCACTCTTGCTTTGTTAAGTTACAATCCTACTTTGTTTGCGGATAGTTGTGTCGAATCTAACATCAAAATGCTGATCGAGAATGGAGTAACCAACTCCAGCATTTTAAGAATGCTAAAGAGCTACAGTAATAGGATATTACACAGACGTGACTTGCTGAACATGGTGGAAGAATTAAAGGATTTGGGGTTTCAACCATCAACAACAGCATTCTCAGTAGCATTGATGTCTAAAACAATTGTCAACAAAACCCAGTGGAATGTAAAAGTTGATGCCTTTAAAAATGGGGGTGGTCTGATAAGGATTTTTGGAAGCATTTAGAAGGCAGCCTCACTGTATGTTAACATCTGTTGATAAAATAAATTCAGTGATGAGCTTTTGGGTCAATCATTTGGGTTGGGATGCTTTGGCCCTTGCCAAAGTGCCAAGGGTTTTGGGTGCAGTTTGGAGGAAGGATCATACCAAGGGCCTCAGTTGTTCAATATCTTATGGAAAAAGGATTGCTAAAAAAGAAAAAAAGCTTAACTACTCCATTTATATTACCTGATGAAGTGTTCCTGGATAAGTTTGTAAATCGTTTCAAGGAGGAATCTTCTGATCTTTTTAAGTTGTATGAAGAAAAACTTAATCTTGCATGCACTGGAGACAAAACTGGCATGACATGAACAATTGTTTTAGGTATTTTAGATTTAACTTGTTATATGGTTCCTTATACAATTTGATTGCGATTGGAGCTAGTTTAACTAAATTGTTACATTTGCTTACTTGTAAGTTGTAGAAATGCTGTTTTGCTTTAATGGATTTTTTTCAAAATCATCATTTATGTCAGTCCTAATAATACCTTATAGTTTACCAGTAATACTTGTAAAAGTTGAATTTTACTTGCATTTATGGGCATGGATTAATTTTGTGTTAGTGTCATTTGATTACTTGTGTAGACCAATTATCTATTGCATAAATTTATCTATACCAGAATAGATTGCTGGATCCAAAATGATTTTAAATTGTAGCTTCAATTGTGATTGCTTTGCAACTACCAAAAATACAAATAGTTGTGGAAAAATGCAGTTGTAGTTGTGGTGCATTTGTGAAGAGCCTTCAAACCTCAATGTTGAGGCTCTAATTCTGGTTGTGGATTGTACTTACTTAAAACACTTTGCTGTTAGCATTATGCCATAGTCTGGTCTAACATAACACTTGATTTTGTCACATATTGTCATGTTGCACAAATATGCAAATGCTGATTGTAAAAGAGGTCAGACTGCGTATTATGAATCTTGGGGTAGGGTAGTTAGCAAATGTGCCTTTTCTTCTGCCTTTTTTCTTTTGGCAAAGTAATTGCTGTTTGTAATATGGAAGCAGCAATGTAATTGTTGTATATTTGATAGAAATGTATAAATATTGTTTAAAACCTGGTAATAAATACATCAGGTTTGAGTTTAGCAAGGGAGGAAACTTGCAGCAATTGTGAAGGCCTCAAACCATCAGTGCCACCTCACTCCCTCTGGATCTTTTTATTTTTGTGAGTGATGTTAATATATTCATACAGGTAGTTGACAGTAGTTTGCTTATAACGCAGAGATGCTCTTTTGAAGCTTATCAGTAACTTGGAACTTTATGTTAAATTTATATTCATTTTTATCAGTAAAAAGTATTGTGACAACTGTCCTCATCAACCTGCATTTGCAAAGTTTATTCTTTCAAGTTTCAACTCATCTAAAAGTTGCTAAGAATAAATAAACTCTTTATCCTTGCTAATTTTTGTTTTTGGCTTTTTACATGCTAAAAGGAGTAGTAAAAACAAAAGAATATTTATAAAGAAACACATGGGAATTTTATGCAGTTGGGAATTTTCTTCTTAAAAATGGAGCTCCCTTAATGAGTTGGTGATGCTGATGCTGATGCCGATTGCCTTGGACTTTTTAAATACATAAGCTCTGAATTTACTTTGTGAAATAGTTATAGATATTTAGTTTATTTGTAAGTTACTTTATAATTATATCTATCTGTTTACTACTTACAATAATTTGAAACCTTTTTAGCCAATTTATAGTCTCCAGTATGATTCTTATAGCTTTGGTTTTTGAATGATTTCAAATTTTCCGTTTGGACAGTGGAGGACATAACATAAGAAACTTTTCATTTCCTTGGTAAAGCTGGAATAAAATGAAATTCTTCTATTATTATTGATTTTATCACTACTACTTTTTCTAAGAAGATTTACATGAGTGTGTCTGATACAACTTCTTTTTGAAAGCTCATATGAAAGGATAATGATCTTCAGTACGAAATCAAACCGCAAGAACAGTGAAAATGCAATACCGAGTGGGGTGTATGGTTAACATTGAATCACATAATCGATTTGGCTTACCTCATTGTTGTATATTAAACTTCTCAATCTTGATGTTCTTCAACTGATGAATCACATAATCGATTTGGCTTACCTCATTGAGTGATGTTAATATATTCCTGGTTATTGATTCATACAGGTAGTTGACCATAGTTTGCTTATAAGCATTTCAAATTCATGATAAGCATTTCAAAAGAGTTAGGACTTAATAGTAACTTCTTCTAGCCTACTACTGATATGTCTTTCCAGAACGTATTCTTATGACGACAACCATTTCTCATATCCTTCATCACTTGCAGATGCCTCTCTCATGGAATGTCTACCTGTTGTTTTTTCTTCCTTATCAGTCAATAGCACATGCTCTTCTCATGAAGACGTGTAAACCTGCAACAAGATCTGAAAATGGTCATGTTGCATATTAGGACCTAAATTTTCTTCCTATTGCTTTCAAACAAACAGATGATTCTGCCCTCCGGAACAAAACAATACTTTTCAAAAACAGCAAATATAAGTGCATAAACGGAATGGGAATTAAGCTATTGGCTTAGTAGTAGCTGCATAGCAGTATGAAAGACATAATCAAATCACTAAGTGGTTCATTTAGAGTTGAAATTCCAACTAAATTAACTACATCAAGAAAATACTCTACAAGTATCAGGTTATACAAATAAGGAACAAGATAACAATTCAAAGCTAAAATGCCTAAAAATGTGTTCATTACATGCCAGTTTTGTTCCTCTTGTATGCAGAATTCAGTTTTCCCTCATACAACTTTAATAAATAAGAAGACTCATCCTCATAACGTTTTATAAACGTGTCAACGAACACATTATTACTAATTAGAAATGGAGAAGTTAAGCTTGCATTCTTTTTTCGCAAACCATTCTCCAAAAGATATTGCAGAACTGCAGCCCTTGGTATGATCCTTCCTTCCAAACTCAACCCAATAACTGCTGGTCCTTTAACAATTGCCAAAGCATCCCAACCCAATTGGTTGACCCAAAAGCTCATCACTAAATTCATTTTATCAACAGATATTAACATACAGTTAGGCTGCCTTTTAAATGCGTCGATTCTGAAGGATCAAACCCCATATCCTTTAATTCCTCCATCGCCTTCAGCATGTTAGGTATGATGGGTATCTTATTATGTCTCCGAAGAAACCTTGCAATGTTTGATTGTGTCACTCCATTCTCAATTAGCACTCTAATGATATGTGCCAGACTAGCATCGCCAAACAAAGCTGGATTGCGACTTAACAAAGCAATAGTGTCCTTGTCAGATTTCAAGAATTTATAAACCAATTCATAGACAGGGAGTATTTGATTTTCCAGGCTTGGACACAGGATTTTGGGGTTCTTACTGACAAGGTTAACAATGTCGGAGGTAGAAGCACCTTTGGATTGGAAAAATAGAAACTTTGGCAATACCCTTTTGCTCATCTAAAGGATTGCACCAAAGATAAATTCGAAGTAGAGTAGCTAAGTTGGTGAGCTAAGGAATATCGAAGGAGTGCAAGCAGGAGGTCCCGTGTTCAAACTAGATAAACTAACACTCCCCCTCCCCCACTAACATTGGCTATAAAAAAATGCCCATCTGAAAGAATTAGGGGTTTTTAATATTTTTGGTTTATTGTCTTTAGTATAGTTTCGTTGTTTTCAAGACGAGCACATTAAAACACCTTAGTTTTATTAGCTAAGATTAAACATTTGTGAAATAAAGAAAAATGGAAAATTTTAAAACCCGATACAATATTAAGTTAATCCATACAGGTCTCCATTATCAACTACAGTTAATGTATAAATGTCACTAATTTGCAATAATCAATTTTAATATAAAATAAATTATAGTTATCAAGTGTTGATTTAGGGGTGGAAATTTTTACCCGTGTGTGGGGATCTCTGCTTGGTTTGTCCCATTAAGGGCCTCGCGACTGAGAAATTCTCCCCCGTAGGGATTGGACGAGCGAGGGAGAAAATCCTTTTCGGGCAATTCAGAGACAAGGACCATGTCCCAGTGCAGACAGGAGCAACAAAAGAAAAATTCTCATGACGAGAATCGGGAACGGAGAAAAGTTTCGGGGACGACGACGTGACCTACCATGCCCCTCTGGGGATAGAGGCGGGGGAGGAGAATTTCCCATACTGAGAATCGTGAGCAGAGACAATGAAAAGTTTGTGGGACGAGGATAAGGACCACACCCCCGTGGGGACAGGTGTGGGGAGTAAAACTCTAGATAGCAGAGATCAGGGGCAAGGACAGAAACAAAAAAAATTTGGAGTGATGGAACGGGGAGCGGGGGAGTACTCACCGCCCTTACCTTAACCCATTGCCATCTTTACATTGACCAAATACTAAAAGCAATTTTTTAAATTTCTTTAAAGAACTTTGATGAGTTACTTCCTATGTTTGCTTTTACTAGAAGTTAACATAGTTGTTATCAAATTAATATAATACATATCATAATACTTTTAACATTTCTTAGAACTCTTTAAGTTTTTTTTTGGTGATTTATTATCTTTGAAGTTTTATATAAGGTCAATTCAATTCCTTATTTTTGTTACTAGGAGTTGCATTCAATGTTAGCTTCTGATCGTACAAGACCAATATGAGTGATGCTGGTGTAGTCCTGAGCTCGGTCGCTGAGAGGCTTGGAGTCTTCGAGTCTCGGTCGCCCGCGGGTGGTACCTGCGAAAGCACTCGGACGCCCAAGTCAGCAGTGAATAGTGAATAGGACCACAAGTAATAATGACGTAGCTAATTCCTTGGGATTCGTGCCATATTTATAGATACAGTATTGGGCCATATTGGGCCTATTGGACTGCATTAGGCCTTGAGTCCACTCCAGAACAGTTGCCCCCCAAGCCTGGGTCGCCAGTAGGCGGGCTAAGGCTTGATTTGCTGCCCCCGAGTTATAAGGAGTGAGCGGCCTTAATCTCTTGAATTGCGTGGGCGCTGCCATGCTGAACCATGACCTGCTTTCCGAGGTGGCGCTTGGCTTCTCCAAGGTGTGCCTTCTTGTTTCTCTCAGGTGATCGCTGCCACTGCCGAGCATGTGTGTTTGCGCCATCGCCGAGAGTGTGGTCATTTGCCATTGCCGAGCATGTGGACGCTACCTACTGAGTGCATGTGGTCGCTGCCACTACCGAGCATGTGGTCGCTGCCACTGCTGAGCATGTGGTCGCTGCCACTGCTGAGCATGTGGTCGCTGCCACTGCCGAGCATGTGGTCGCTGCCACTGATGTGGTGTGGACGCTGCCACTGAGTGCATGTGGACGCTGCCACTGAGTGCATGTGGACGCTGCCACTGCCGAGCATGTGGCCGCTGCCACTGCCGAGGTGTGGACGCTGCCACTGAGTGCGTGTGGACGCTGCCACTGAGTGCATGTGGACGTTGCCACTGCCGAGCATATGGTCGCTGCCACTGCCGAGGTGTGAACGATGCCACTGAGTGCGTGTGGACGCTGCCACTGAGTGCGTGTGGGACGCCGCCGCGCCGAGCATATGGTCGCCGCGCATCGCCGAGGTGTGGACGCCGCCATCGAGTGTGTGTGTGGACGCCGCCATCGAGTGCGTGTGGGCGCCGCCGCCATCGAGTGCGTGTGTGGACGCTGCCACTGAGTGCATGTGGACGCTGCCACTGCCGAGCATGTGGTCGCTGCCACTCATGCTGGAATGTGATCCAATTGGTCGGGACTCGGCCGACCCCCTTAGCTTACGAAGTCCACTTGGATCTTGTTCGTCTTGGGAGGTGCGATTGACCGGTCGTGCTTCTGAAGCATTCGGTGACCGCTCGGCGCGCCCATGCTCGTTAGTGGGTCATTGCTTGACCTCGGTCATTCGATGAAACTCGTTTCGGGGCCGTTTGACGGAATTCGATGTAGATCGTCTCGACGGCCTACTATTGCTTGTGGGTTATTACTTAACCCTTGGGTCATTTTGATGGCACTCGTTTCGGGGCCGTTTGACGGAATTCGATGTAGATCGTCTCGACGGCCTACTATTGCTTTTGGGTTATTACTTAACCCTTGGGCCATTTTGATGGCACTCGTTTCGGGGCCGTTTGACGGAATTCGATGTAGATCGTCTCGACGGCCTACTATTGCTTGTGGGTTATTACTTAACCCTTGGGTCATTTTGATGGCACTCGATTGGGTCAACGCGATGACACTCGTTTTGTTATGGAACATTACTTGTTCACCGGGCCATTCGATGGCCCGCGATGGTGCCAACTCGGTGGTACCCGGTCGGCTCGGCGACCTTCGTTTATTGGTAGGACATTGCTTGCCTTCGATGGCCTGCGCTCGTGCCAACTCGGTGGCACTCGAGGTAGGTCGCTCGGCGGCCTTCATTAGTTTGAGGGACGTTGCTTGTCCTTTAGGCCGTTCGATGGTCTGCCTTTGTTCGCCGTAGGCCATTCGTTGGTCTATGTTTGTTTGGGCCATCCGATGGCGCTTGGTCGGTCCATTCGATGGCGCTCGGCGGAACCTGTGGCCGCTCTGCTGCTACTCGCATGGCGAGCGACCAACCATACATTCTTGCGAAATAAATTACAAAGTACGACTTTTAAAGGTCGGGCCTCAGTAAAAAACCCTGGTGGGGAAAAAGAGCGCCCGCCTGACATTTATTCACAGATCGTTAGTCTGTCCTGTTATCTCGAGGACTGTCTTGTTCTTCAAGTGACCTATCTCGCTTTCTTCTTCTGCGCGCGCGACGCGACCTTTCTAGCGAGCGATTGCTTCTTCATCATGGCCATATGGTCGTTGGCCCTTCGTAGGAACATGGTCGATCCATGTAACAATTTTTAGCCGAACTCTTTCGCAAAGGCGTGGTCCGGTCTGATCCCACGTTTGAGATACTTCAGCTTGTCTCTATCAGTCAGGTCGCGCACCTGATCGACCTCGTCTTTGAATCGCTCTATGTACTGTCTCAATGATTCGTGGTCTCCTTGGATAATCGTATCCAAGTGCTCTTCATGCCGCTCTAGGCATCTGTTGGCCGTGTAGTTGGCCAAGAATGTTCTGACCAGGCCGTCCCAAGATGAGATGGTGTTGGGCGGCAGGCTCTCCCACCACTCCAGTGCTCGCTCCTCGAGCGACTGTGGAAAGAGTCTGCACTTCATGGTCGTTCCTAGCTTCCTATAGCTGCAGTAATTATTGAAGTATCTCAAGTGTTTGTCAGGGTCTCCTCGGCCGTTGAACTTGTTCAGATTTTGGGGCTTTCTCAAGTCTCTGAGGACACGATAACGACGTATCTCCCTAGTGAGAGGACCTTGGTCGCTCAATATAGAAATGAACACGAGAGGTTGCATGGCGAGGAAGGCTTCATGAGTAGGCACTTCAAAGAGTCTGTTGATCGGTTGGCCCAAGCATCCGTCATTGGCCGCAGGTTGGTTGCACGGCTGAGGTCGAGGTCGCGAAGAGGACGATCCTCTACGGTGCTCTTCTCGGCGCCTTCTAGGTCGGTCAACGGCCCGAGATACACCTCTTATTTCACCATGTCGACGGTAGTCGCCCAACTCATTATACGGACCACAAGACCGGCTTCTCGTCCTACGGGAACCGGAGGACTCGCACGAGGAATACCTTGTGGGTGAGCGGTCTGATTCTGGGCTGTCACTAGAGTCTGCGTAATCTTGGTCGTGAGACCGGGAGCGGCGACTGCGCAAGCCCCTACGAGTGGGAGACCTCCTCGCCCTGATTCTTCGTGCAGGAGATCGGCGTGATGTGCCTCCACGAGGACGGTCGTTTCTTCGGTGGAGTTAAGTATGCATTGGAAGGGACGCTTGACCCGGGGCCGCTTCACGCGCGCCATTGGCGGTGGAATGGATCCCCTTTCATAGTGGGAAAGAAGCGCATCACGGTCAGCAATGATCTGATTCTTGTTCTGTAGAATTTGAAGGAAGGCCTGAGTCACGTGCTCGGGCAAAAATGCATCAATTCCTGCGTCAATCAACTCGGCCGGTAGCTGCTATTGGGCCGGCCGTTGTATCTGCTCTAAGACTGGTCCTCGGTCGCACTGTACTGAAGGCTCTTGGCGAGGGTTGTCCAGTGATTCGTTGATGGTTTGTGGCACGCCCTCTGGGGTTTGCTGGGGAAGTGCATTTCGCCCAGAGGGGTCGGCTCGCGACGAAGCTCGTGTGGCGTGCTTCCTCGGCTGCATGGTGGAAGTGTTCAGCTCGCTCCCACTGTGGTCGCCAAATGATCGTACAAGACCAATATGAGTGATCTTTGGTGTAGTCTTGAGCTCTCATTTGAGAGGCTTGGAGTCTTCGAGTCTCGCTTGCGCGCATGGTGGTACCGCGAAAGCACACCGACGCCAAGTCAAGATGAATAGTGAATAGGACCCACAGTAATAATGACGTACCTAATTCCTTGGGATTCGTGTCATATTTATAGCTACAGTATTGGGCCATATTGGGCCTATTGGACTGCATTGGGCCTTGAGTCCACTCCAGAACAGCTTCAATTGGAGATGACATATTCGCACTCAGTTTAAATCAAACACTCAAAATATTTTTAATTTTTTTTGGATTTATTTACTTAAAATTTGTGCTTTTTTTTGATAAGTTTTTGGTTTGAAGTCGTGCACAGGTGATCTATTCCTTTAAAAAAAAATCAAACAAGTACAAGTGTGATACACAAGTTTATGATGTGTTATCTTAATTATAAGGATTGTATTTGTATTACCTTAATATTTATTTAACTAATTTTTTTAATCTTACCCTTTTTAAAGGCAAAAAAGATTTTAAATTAAAACACACAAAATTATTGAAGAAAAAGTGATATCAGGAAGCAATGTAGAAGAAAAAGTGTTTCTTTTCAGGTTATCTTTGATTCCTTTTGATCATCGAATCCCATTTAAATTTTGATCATACTCAAAATTACACACACAGATACATATATAATTTTCAACAATGCACTCATCATGAAACTCATATCCGAACTACTTTAAATGGTAGAATTTAACACAAAGTGTGGAGAGTTGCAACAGGGATTGGAAAATGCTCATTTGGTTGTTAAGATATTGATATTGGAAAAGCCTTACTCATATTCCAGGCTGATGATTCATTGTCTTGAAGGTAGTTGCTGTGGTCATGCCAGATTCTACATTCTGGGGTATTCCAAAGAACTAAGAAAATGGTAAAATGTGTTGCTTGGCTAAATTTTATAAGTTCAAAGCTTAAGTACATGGGTTCTGCTATGGTCATGAGTACACTAAACTAATCAGAATATGACTTGGTTTAAGATTAATATGACTTATTTCTTCATACGATTTCAAATCTAGTGTCTATCCATCCATCTGTGAAAAAGGTGTTTAGTGTGTATACTAGTAATAACCATCTCCTTTTTATTCAATGCTGGCCATATATGTGACGTTGTTACTAGTCACTAATAAAAGCCTAAACTTATTCCTACTGTTATTACCAATCCATTTAGCAGATAACTCTCTCACCAAGACAAATCACAAAACTTAACAACATTGACAGCACTTTTCTTCCCATTGATATCTCTCACTTATTATTAAAAATATTTAATGTTGTCCCCTTATGCAGCATATATGGAAGAAAATGTAAAACCTGCATATATAATAGTAAAGCAATGCATGAAGCAGGAACACAATTTCTTAAGTTTTTTATGCAAGACACCTGTACATCTCTAGTTAAGCATGATAGAAGGGATGGCAATCAAAGTAACACCCAGAAGCATTTGTTACACCAATATAAGAGAGTAAAATGTGTATAGAACAAAAGGAAATGTATTTACAACAATTACTTATCAGTCTAAAGCACATGCCTTTCTTATGAAGTTGTGTAAACCTGCAACAAGATTATACTGATATTTGGAATAGTAAGACACTTAAAACAAATAAGCTCAACAAATCCAATAATTCTAAATCAACAAATGTAAGTGCATAAACGAAATGGGAATTAAGCTATTGGCTTAGTATCTAGTATAATAGAAGTAGTACGAAACACATAATCAAATCATTAAGCGGTCCATTTAGAGTTGAAATTCCAATTAAATTAACTACATCAAGAAAAGTACCAGGTTATACATGCGTCGCTGAGATGAGACAAAATAAGGAACAAGATAACAATTCAAAGCTAAAATGCCTAAATGTGTTCATGACATGCCAGTTTTGTTCCTACTGTATGCAGAATTCAGTTTTTCCTGGTACAACTTTAACAAATAAGAAGACTCATCCTTGTAACGTTTTATAAACGTGTCAAGGAACAAGTCATTACTAATTTTGAATGGATAAGTTAAGCTTGCATTCTTTTTTCTCAAACCTTTCTTGAGAAGAAATTGCAGAACTGCGGCCCTCGGTATGATCTTTCCTTCCAAACTCAACCCAATAACTGATGGTCCTTTAACAAGTTCCAAAGAATCCCAACCCAATTGATTGACCCAAAAGCTCATCAGTAAATTAATTTTATCAACAGATGAATCCATACATTGAGGTTGCCTTCTAAATGCTTCCATAATATCATTATCAGACCACCCCCACTTCTTAAAGGCATCAACTTTTACTTTCCAATGGGTTTTAGTGACGCCAGTTTTGGCACACAATGCTTTAGTGAAAGCTGATTTAGAAGGATCAAACCCCAAATCCTTTAATTCCTCCATCACTTTCAGCATGTTAGGTATGTTAGGCACCCTATTTTGTTTCCGAAGAAACCTTGCAATGTTTGATTCTGTCATTCCATTCTCAATTAGCACTCTAATGCTATGTTCCAGACGAGCATCGCAAAACAAACATGGTTTGCGACTTAACAAAGCAATAGTGTCTTTGTCAGATTTCATGAATGTATAAACCAACTCATAGGCTGGAACTATTTGATTCTCCAAGCTTGAACGCAAGATTTCGGGTTTGTTACTGAGAAGGTTAACAATGTGAGAGGTAGAAGCACCTTTGGATTGGAAAAATTGAAACTTTGGTAAAATCCTTTTGGAGGGGTCGCAGGAAAGTAGCCATGGTGCCTTTTGAATCATACGGTGTAGTTGGGAGTCTGAGAAACCGTGGTTTCTAAAGAAGGTGAGAACAGAATCAGGGTTTTGGGCAGTCTTGAAACCAAGACGGCATGAGGAGCAGAGTTTGGAAGCAGATTGTTTGGAGAAGCCAAAATTGTTGATGAGGTAGGAAACTGGGAATGAAAGTGAATAATCGGAAGCGGTGGTGGAGAAAAGGAGAGAAAATGGGAAAGGTTTTTTTGGGGATGGTGATGATGTTGAAGTAAAGAAGTTGAGGGAGAGAAGGGTTCTTATGCGACTCATCATCATTATGAATTGATGGATAGATAGGGTGAAATGTAATGAAATGAATGAAAGCAACGGTTCCTGTAGTGTGTAGTTGCTACTTGTGAGTGAGGGAAGGGAACCAGTCAGTCAATAACGTCGTGTGTGCCAGTGCCACCCACCCACCGCGGCAAAAGAAAACACTAGGGCTGACTGCTGAGACACCATCGGAATTAATCATCTTGTCTTTCAGACCTATTTCCCTTATTGGATGTTTGTATAATATTCTTGCCAAAGTTCTTGCGGGGAGATTAAAGAAGGTACTGAAAGGGGTAATTTCAGATTGCCAAAGTGTGTTTCTTGTAGGGAGAAATATTCTTGATGGTGTGGTGGTAGTAAATGAGGTTATGGATTTGGCAAAAAGGAGGAAAAATAAGTGTGTGGTGTTGAAAGCGGATTTCGAAAAGGCCTATGATTCGGTGAGTTGGTCGTACTTGGATTACATGTTGGGTAGATTGGGTTTTGGTGATAAATGGAGAGGCTGGATGCGAACATGCTATTCCTCCAATTCCATATCGGTTTTGGTGAATGACAGTCCAACCGAAGAATTTGTGGCCCAGAAAGGATTGAAACAGGGTGACCCATTGGCTCCGTTTTTGTTCCTTGTGGCAGCGGAAGGACTTGCAGGCTTAGTCGGAAAGGGGGTGGAAACTAACAACTTACAAGGATTCAAAGTAATTAAATGAGACATTAGCAGTTGATATCCTACAGTTCGCTGATGACACTATCTTCTTTTGTGATGGTGGGAGAAAAGTGTGTGGTGTTTGAAGGCCATATTACGGTGCTTCGAATTAATATCGGGTTTAAAGGTGAACTTCTCAAAAAGTAGCGTCATTGGTATTAATGTCGAGGAGAGGGTAATGGAGGGCATCTCTCAATTCCTTACTTGTCGTTTAGGCACAGGTTCTTTTAAATTTCTTGCAGTACCCGTTGGTGCAAGCCCAAGGTTAATAAGTATGTGGCAACCAATAATCGACACCATAAAGGCTAGATTGAAACATAAATCATAACATTCATTCAAATAACAGAGGTTTAATTCAAAAACACAAGAGATTCATAATTTGTTACTCATCCTCAACAACGGGAAGTTTAGCTAGACATAGAACTAGAGATAACAAGAGAAAAGATCAAACTAGAGGGAGAAGATGGCAACATTGATGCTCCAATGACTTGTTCCCAAGCTTGAATCATCAACGGCATGTGAATCCTTGCCTTCAGAGCGTAAAACTCAATCGTGAATGCGCAAAATGCCCTAAAATTTGAGTTATGGGCTTAAATAGGAGTTGAGTAAGTGACCCATCGCTAGGCGAGACTGTCCCATCGCTAGGCGAGATGCAGGCAAACATTGAAAACTGAAAACTGCTCGACCATCGCCTAGCGAGATGATTCCATCGCTTGGCGAGCTGTAGGCAAATTGTTGAAAAGTCCTTCATCATCGCCTGGCGAGCTACAGGTAAGAACCAACACTGAAAAAGTACTTCCTCATCGCCTAGCGAACTTGGTCCATCGCCTGGCGAGCTTCAGGTAAATATCGACACTGACAACAGCTTCCTCATCGCTAGGCTAGCTCCTATCATAGCTAGGTGAAGGACAACAAAAACAAACAAATTAAACATACCAAGTGACTCAAAACACGCAAACAGTAACTAAAATCAATTTGAAAACTAACAAACAAAAATCAAACTATTATAATCTTAAAACACACTACAAATGAGAAAAACTTAATAAAAACTAATTAAAAACTAGTCAAACTATACATATAATGCAGAGCAATCATGATGCGAAAATAATTGAAAGTTCATGTGGACATCCATTAAAAAGCCGGGAGATTCTTCAATCTAATAATTTCTCATGTACTGCATGTTCCCAAGGAAAGTTGATAATTAGACCATCACCAACAAAATTTGAGAGTGAATCTCTTACATTTTTAGAACATATACAAGGTGATATTTGTGGGCCAATACACTCACCATGTGGATCATTTAGATATTTTAGGGTTTTAACTGATGCATCAACTAGATGGTCACATGTTTGTTTGTTATCAACTCGCAACCAGACGTTTGCGAGATTGCTTACTCAATTTATTCGACTAAGAGTTCATTTTCCTAACTGCATTTTCCTAACTACCCAGTTAAGAAAATAGGCCTTGATAATGCTGCTCAGTTTACATCTCAGACATTTAATGATCATTGTATGTCAATTGGAATTGATGTTGAACATCCTGTAGCACATGTTTATACACAAAATGGGCTTGCAGAGTCCTTCATTAAGCGTCTAAAGTTAATTGCAAGACCAATACTCATGAAATCAAAACTTCAAATTTCTACATGGGGACATGCAATACTGCATGATGCAACATTAGTTTGCATTAGGTCAACAAGTTATAACACATCCTCTCCCTTACAATTGGTTTTCAGTAAAGAATCAAATATTTCCCATATAAGAATTTTTGGGTGTACGACATATGTTTCAATCCCTCCACCAAAACGCACAAAAATGGGTCCTCAAAGAAGATTGGGAATATATGTTGGATATGAATCTCCTTCTATAATAAAATATCTTGAACCATCAACAAGAGATTTATTTACAGCTACGTTCGCTGATTGTCATTTTGATGAATCAGTTTTCCCATTATTAGGAGGAGAGAACAAGCAAATGGAAAAGGAAATTAGTTGGAATGAATTATCACTTTCTCATCTTGACCCTCGCACAAAACAATGTGAACTGGAAGTTCAAAAGATAATTCATTTACAAGGCCTAACAAACCAGTTACTGGATGCATTCACTAATCCTAAGAGAGTGACTAAATCATATATACCAGTTGCTAATGCTCCAATCAAAGTTGAGGAAGCTATAAAATGTCTTTAAACATAAATGAAGTGTGATTAAAATTGTTATATTGTTGTCTATCAAGTTTTAAAATCTCAAATATATATTATAATATAGACTAATTTTTTTAAGCCCTCTCCTCCCTTCCCCTCTTAAAACCCCCTCCCAAACATACCCTTAGAGTTGTTTAATGTGGCTCTTTTATCTAAGTGGAAGTGGAGGTATTTGGTGGATGTTGATGCGAGTTGGAGGGGTTTGTTGTTACACCGTTATGGGCATTTTTCATCATCTCTCATCCACGGCTTAGCCGAATCAATTAATTGAGGTTTGACTGTCACTTCAATTCTAGCATCAGGAGAAGATAGGGGGATGGAACTTCGATTAATTTTTGGAACAATCATTGGCTAGGACACACTCGCTTGTCAGTGGTCTTTCACTCTTTCCTTCTATTTTTGCAAGTTGTATTACCATTGCTGACTGTGGTGCGTGGGGCGGCAACGATTGGCGTTGGTAATTTCCTTGTTCACAAGTTGGTGACCAAAATTTTAGAGAACCTGACACATTGCAGCAGATTTTATATGATATTAAACCAACTCAGAGAGTACTCGATGGGTGGTTGTGGACGCAGGAGCCTTCTAAGTGTTCTCGGTTAGATCTCGTTATGTGTATTTCTTTGGATCTTCTTGACCTTCGACTCGGTTTCTGAACTTAACAAAATTTTGGCAAAGATATGGAAGTCGGCGGAGCCAGAATTTAAACCAAGGGGTGTCGATGATAAAATGTTGTATTTGGTAAAATAAATTTCTAAAGGCACGACATACATAAAACAATAAAATTTTAATAAATATTGTTTCAACATAATCAAAAACTAAAATAGAAGATTTCAAAACAAAAATCACATGCAAGATTTTTAAAAAAAAATGTATAACACTCTCCCTATCACTAGCCGTGAGATTTGCTTATGGTGGGGGAGGGGAACTTCTTCTGCTTTGCAATGTTGCATGCTAACAGACCAACAAGCAATAGCGCCACTGTAGGACACACCGCCTCATAGGGGTGTTCGCGGTCATGATTTGGTTGATTTTGAGAAGCGAAAAGTGAACCGAACCGCGAGAGTAAAATTACATGCGGTTTGGTTTGGTTCGGTTGGCTTCCTAAAATAAAAGCCAACTGAAACCAAACCAAACCAATGCGGTTTGGATTGGTTCGGTTGGTTCGGTTTTTTCCAAGACAAAAAAATAATTTAAAGCGAAGTTAAAATTAAGTAACATAAAAAGGCTAACATAAATCTTTAAGAAAAAATCTACTCAAATATATATAATATATAAATCACTCTCTTTTAATTCTTTAAGACAATGTTTAAAAAAATTTAAATTAAATATTTTTTTGTAATTTTTAAATATAGCATAACAATATGGATTGTTTGTAAGTGAGTCAAAGAATTAATTGGATTTGGGCTAGTAAGTGAGTGAGAGTTGGGTTGTAGTTGCATTTGGGTTAGTAAGGAATGTTGTAATTCAACAAGCCTTAGTGTTACTTGCGGTTTGGTTTGGTTTGGTTCGGTTTCGGAAATCAAAACCGCGAACCGAACCGAACCGCGCGGTGCAATGAAAAGAAGAACCGAACTAAACCGATCAAAAGTGGTTTTTTGCGGTTTTCGATTTGGTTTGGTTCGGTTTGCGGTTTCCCTATTGGTTTGGTTCGGTTTTGAACACCCCTACCGCCTCACTTCACCTACACACTTCGCACAACACAATATAGCATATTATCGGCAACATTGTTTTGCAATTGTGAAAAAGTGCTATTTGGGGTTTTAGTGACTTATTATGTTATTTTTTAAGTTAGTGATCGGGCCCTTGAACAAACTTTATGCCACTATTATTATTTTTTTAACATTTTGGAGGTGACTATAGCCCCACTAGGCACACTCACTCCTGCCGCGCTAGCTTACAAAAACAATTTTATGTCTCTAGAACTCTTTTGACTCTCAAAAGTAAGGTCAAAAATACACTAGTTACAGTATCACTAATAAAGTTTCAAGTGTACCTACAATGAAAGCCGCACTTGCAAAAAATTTAATAACTTTGAGAATTGGATTACTTTTTTTTTTGGTAAATAAAGAGGGTTTACGCCCGAAAAGAAGAATTGCACTCCTATATAGCACTAATATTGTGTTTAAAATTATTTTTTTGAAATTAAGTTAGAAAATAAATAAATAAATAAATAAATAAATAAATAAATAAATAGATATACATAGTCAAAAAAGAATATAGAAAAGTGATGGTTAAATGTAAATTGGATTTAAATATATTTTTGGAGCAAGGCATTTTGAAACAAAAAATTTAAGGGTTTTTTTTTTGGTACCCCCACCCATTCCCTAACACCCCACCCAAATTGAAATCCCCAAAATGCCCTTTGTAATCTATTTTTTTTTTTTTAAAAAGACGCATCAGATATATATGTCATTTTGGGACATATATCGATGGGTATTTTTAACGCATCATATATATATTCTAAAGAAGTATATACGATTGGTGGTTACACCACCAATCGTATATACTTCTTTTAGGCATATATACGATGCGTTAAATACTCCATCGTATATATGTCCCAAAATGACATATATACGATGCGTCTTAATTTTTTTTTTTTTAAAATTGTAAAAAAATTTAACGGTCATGATTTCGCTTTCAAAGTTGATCAAGCGGTGTAGATTGCAAGCAAAATCAACGGTTGATAATCTTTTACCTCATCTATAAATACTCACTCCCACCATCACTATTTTCACACCAAAAATTCAACTTCCTCCTTCTCTCACACACATCACAAGTGAAGATGATGATGCGCAGCTTCGCTAATGTCATACTACGAGCCTTCTTCCTCACTATCGTTCATTCTAATATGGGGTTTGTTGATCATCGAGGCATCATCTTGAAAGATGATGGTATAAGTTTCGATGGGAGAGATGTTGTTTCGTGTAGGTTAAAACACGATATATCATTTTTCGCTCTTAGCGAAACTACTGCAGATGGTTCAACCGAGAACAGCGAACATGAGATAATTCATATTGTTTATCGGAACCCCGAAGCGACTAGTGGATGTATTTCTTGGTCTACCATGGATGTCAGCCAATGACGATGACGTCCAGAGACATGATGTCCATTCATATAACAATTAAATGGAGGAGTTACATTCATGCATGCGTCGAAAACCGAAGGACCGTCGTCATTGAGATCCTTCGTCGATTAACTCCACCCATTTCAAGTAGTTTCTATTGTATTTTCATTTTATCGCGTCTATTTTTATTCGAGTTGTTTATGTTTTATCGCTTGTGTAACTTTGTTTTATCGAATCAATGAAATCAAAAATTCATGGAAACTCGTAAAATAAATAAAACATCCGAAAAAAAGTTAATAATATAATAAAGTGCCAAAATAATATCAAATACATCAAAAACAAATAAAAATCCCTAACGGCGCCCACCTCGTCCTGCGCCCCGTCGTCTAAGCTCCCACCACGTCATCCGGGTCGCCATCCCCACCATCCTATGGAGTGTCCGATACACCGGACCGCCATGCGCGATGTCGCGTCAAATCACGAATCCCCTCTCTACAAGCCCTCACAAGCTCCCTAATCCGGTCATGATCGTCGTAGCGTATCTCGGGAGGTGTCCGGTGAGCTCTAGGTGATGGTGGTGATGGTGGAGCCGGTAATAGTCTGGGGATAAGCCGGACGTACCACTCTAAGTAGTTACGTCATACCTGATCCGGCCTCCGAGCAACCCGAGTAGTGCGCAGGATGTCCTCCACAGATGCCATGAAGTGGACGATCCCAAACACGCAATCAAGATGACTTTCGGACGGCCCCTAAGAGGTCGTGGGATGATCTGCGTGTACCCAAACCGACGCGCAGACACCTATCGGGCATGTACGGAACTCGAAGTCCGCCCGGTGATGAAGCCTCTATAGAGGAGATCGCTCAGAAAGGTCTACCGACCACGTCCTCCTCAAATGGTCGCCAGCAGACATCCTGCGGCCTCGCCTCACTCAAGCATCCTCCTCCTGTAGTGGTTGAGCTTGGTGGTCGTCGACTTCTTCTTCCAGTAGCGCCAAAGTAGTGGCTCCGCACCGGGATATGACCGGCAACCTATCCACCATCCGGGAAATACCACATAATCCAAGCTCGAAATGCAAAAATAAAGAACATATTTAATTCACAAAAATTTACCAAAAGTCGGTGTGATTTAACAAAAATACAAGAAGTTCAAATGTGTACTGAAATAGGTGGCATACCCTCCACATCGCTGCGTAGTCAGAGATGACGCAGTTGTTCAAGTCATGATACATGGCGGCTAGTGCACTGCACCCCATGCATAGCCTCCAAGAACCTCGGACTCGGATCATCCGGTAGATCAACCACTTAGCCTCGGCCACATCTCCGGTCTTCGTGGTGAAGATCTTTGTAGAGTCGGGCGCGGCGAGAAAAGCCCCCGACAAAGAATCGTGATGTCACCCCCTCCTCCAAGTTGCGCTCATAAAACCGCTCCAACCATTTGAAGTCGTAATATGGACCCCACGGGTGTTGTTAGCGACCTCAACCCGTGACACACCCAAATATGTCTCGCCAGTGGGTGGCAAACTCGAGCTAACGGTGAGGACGGAAGGTGTGGCATAGTTCCCCACGGATGGGAAGGTGCAGCAGATAAGAGGCGTCATCAGAGTGATCGTCATCTCACCAAATGGCAAGTGAAATGGACGAAGTGTCCGAGTGCCACCTCTCAATAAAAGCCGACAAAGAACTCATGGTCTCTTCGTGGCGTGGCGGTGCGGAGAAGTGGGGCCAATCACGGAGTCCCCGACCACGGTGGTGCGTTGAAGTAGGTCGGGGTAATGAAGATGAAGTCTAGTATGGACTTTGTTGCCATGAGCCCATACTTTGACAACTCACGATACTCACGAAATAAAAATAAATAAATAATGTAAGCAAAAGTGCAGACTATGTGACTTAAATAAATTATTTAAGCAAAAATGCAAAACTTAAGGGTCGTGAGTATAGAAGCTGAGACATGATCCGCTAAGTCGGTGAAAAGAGAGGGTCGACGCTCTCTCCCGAGGCTCCTCCCGAGGCTCCTCACGATCATCTTTGAGGAGGCTCCTCCCGATCTTCTTTGAGGCACCTCATGATACTCGGACATGGGTGAGTTCGAGTAATAAGCATCGACCTGAGCCGCTGCGCTGCGATACTCGGGAGGTGGGGGATGGTAATGAAGAGGTTGGGGATCATACTGGGGATACTGGGGATGATATCGAGGAGTAGGCTGGGAATGATACTGAGAAACCGGCCTCCCCCTATGCCAATCCTCCTGCTGCGTCTGCTGCAGGTAATCCCCGAGATAGAAAGCTCAAAGCAGCCGATCATCGAGTGGCTCGGCCGATACTCACCGCCTCGAGCTCATATCACATTTGCCTCAGTGTGTCTCTGTCTCCGTGCTGAAGCATGGAGCTGATTATGCCTCCGAGTCCTCGTACTCGGAGCAGTAGATGACTCCCCCATCTCTCTGATCGGAGAGACCTCACGTCTCCCTCTATGCCTACCGGACACTGCAAGTGAAGAAAAAAAAATTAGTAAAAAAAAAAAAAAAAAAAAAAAAGCTCATCGTATAAACGTGTATATATGATGCTTACTTTTTGCAAATCGTATATATAAGTGCAGTGGGGTATATACGATTGGATGAATTTTCGCTAATCGTATATACGCTGAATAGGGGTATATACGGTGAGTAAAAAGTGTTAAATCGTATATAAGTGCAGTGGGGTATATACGATTGGTTAATTCTAAATTTGATCGTCGTATATACGTTTAAGTCGCGTATATATCTGCAGTGAAGGTGGTCAAACGTAGGTATGACCAATTGTGTAAAGAAATTGTGATTTTGTAAAGAGTTAGGGGTATTTTGGTATTTTCACACGGTGGGTGGGGGTGTTAGGGGAATGGGTGGGGGTACCAAAAAAAAAACCCAAAATTTAAAACTTGACAGGGGGTCTTATTCTATCAAAATAAAGAGGTGTATGACCAATAAATGGGCCTTTATATCCGTGAGTTGGCCCCTATAGGTCCATTTATCTACTTGATGCTCCAGATTCAATGCAAAAGAACCCTAGCGGCTAGCGTAACCCTTATAAAAACACCAGACCAGATTCCCCATTCTTTTAACACGCAACCCTGTTTTGGTGTTCTTGCAATTGATATTGTTGTGGTTTTTGTTTTTTTTATCTGGTCTTCTATTCTCCGTTTAGATCTATCCGTTTTTTTTTTACCTTGCTCCATTAGATTATTTCAGTCTGAATTCTAGTTTTGAAATTAAATTCACTGAAATGCTGTCACATGAGTGTTTTTTTTGTCTCTCTCTTTGTTAAACTTATTGATTATAGTATATACAAGTGCAAGTTCAGCTTCTTGATTGAACCTTGATTAATCTACGGTTCAGTCAAATTGTATTTTACAAACTTGCAATAACAATTATTTGGCAGTCTCACTCGTCTGGATTTGATTTTTAGTGATCTTTCAGGCCCTTATGATCTGTGATATCCCTTATTTTTTTTGTTTATTGGTATTAAAATGCAAGTTCAGCTTCTTGGTTGGACCTCCAATAATCTACAGTTCAGTCAATTGTATTTATAAACTTGCAATATCAATTTTGCAGTCTCACTCGTCTGGATTTGATTTTTAGTGATCTTTCAGGCCCTTATGATCTGCTATATTTCTATCTTTTTTATTTTGTTTATTTGAAAGCAAACGCACTCTGTCCCTTAACCGTGTTTTACACGAATGTTTTGAGGCAATTTCTTCGTTTGCGAAAGTAACAGATTATCTGTTCCTAGAAATTTTTTCTACACGATCTTTTTTTATGATTGTGACAGGGACTTTCTTGGACTACATTGTTATTGAATTTATAAGATTTATTTATTTACTATTATATTTTTAGTTGAGTTTCTACTAGTTGGGCTTCCTTATTATCTCTCAAAACGTCATGCAATGAAATCGAACGCTTTTAGAACTCGGTGAATCCTCGTACAGTTTCATAATGGGGCCATTTAAAATTGAAATTCCACGTAGCCAACCAACAATAACAAAGCTAAGAACATGATTACTATCATTAAAAAATATAAATGATATTATTTGGGCATTTTTGTTAGAAAGAATGTAAACACATTCTTACAACACACAATTAACCAAGTTTTTAGATCATTTAACCAACTCGCTTTTTCATGCGGCGGCGGCGTATAAAAAAAGCTTGGTTAATTTCAACTTGATTAAATGGTCTAAAAACTTGGTTAATTGGTGTTGTAAGTTGGTGTTTGTCTACTTTTGTCTAACAAAAAATGTCCAAATATCATTTTTGTTAAAAGTAATCATCTCAAAGGTCCGGGTGTGGCAGTCAAACACGGGATTGATTGCTGAATGTTCATTGTTCAAAGCATCAAACACTGAGCCGCACTAGATCTTAAACTCTTATGCGGCTTGACATGGGTTGAAATTGATTGTGATTTTCCCGGGAAATTTTTTTTGTTCTGTCGCATGAGTTTTTGTTGTGGTTTGCTTCACTGCAATTTTTTTTTCAGCGTTTAATTTTTTGTTCAATTTCATTTGTGTGTTGAAACGTGTATATACCTTTCCATTTGTGTGTTGCAACGTGTCTCACCCTATTTTATGTCCGTTGCATTTGTGTGTTGCAACGTGTCTCCCTGTATTTTTACAATTGTTACTATAAAATTACGTTAATGCCATAACCAATCATAAATATTTATTTCATGTACTTGATGGGGAAAAAATCATTTTGTAACTAAATGTGTAAAGTAAAAAGTTAAGCGGTGTGCTTAGGGGTTCTTTAGGGTTTAGAAAAAAAATTAATTTTACCGATGACTAATCTACACCTTAAGCCCACGACTAGGCTAGAACTCCTGGCACTTTAGAACTTTGTGTGGTTATCTTTCCCAACAGAGTTTTTGTCACATTCAAGGTTCTTCTTTTATATTTTATGATTTTGTATTTTTTTTTTATATTTTAAGAGGTACTTTCCAATCTCGAAAAATCTTGCATGATTAAATATGAAAAATTTGGGTGAAAAAATGTTTAATTTCTTAAGAAAAAAAGTAATGTAAAATGCTAAACAACGTGCTTTGGTGTAGTTGATGGGGACAAAATTATTTTGTCGCAAAATGCGTAACGCTAAATTTTACGCTGTGATGTGTTTTGGGAAGTACTTTAGGATTCGAATTTTTTTAAGTCTTAAAATACTAGAAGTTTCTTCGTAAATAACTGGTTTGGTAAAAAATAATAAGTTTGTGACAAAATACGTAAAGTGCAATGTTGACAGTGTATTTTCGGGAACTTGAAGTGCATGAAAAAATTACGATGTTTAAATAAGCGAAGTTTGTTCCTAAATAATCTATTTGATGAAAATAATTCATAACAAAATACATAAAGTGTGATTCTAAGCAGTGTATTTTGGTGTACTTTAGAATCAAAAAAAATTACATGTCCAAATTGGTATTTTCTTCTTTATTTAGATAATTTCACATTAACAAGTATTAGAAGCATTCTTAAATTTGTGTTTAGTTTTAAATCAAACCGTGCATGTTCGACAGAATCCTACAACCGGCTCATGACGGATCTATCAACCTCAAGAGCAAACTAAGTCAGAATAGTCATTCTTGATGGATTGTTGTTTATGTTACAACTTTTAAGCTGTTTGTGATATAACTTGATCTAATATGTGTGATTAGACTGTTGTTTTTGCTCCAACTTTAAGTTATTTGTGTTATGACTTGATCTAATATGTTTGACTTTTGTCTTTAATTGTGATGTCTTTCTAATAGTTAGAATTTGTTTGATATTATTATTTACAGTTGTTTTTATTTAAAAGTAATTCATTTAATCAATAGTTAGACAACCCGTCCATCGGAGTCAATCGGCTTTTTTCTTTCTTTCACTTTGGCTTTTATTTTGTTTCCTTTCTTTTACTTTTTTTGTTACCATCTCATTAGTGTGGGGTTTTCATGGGCTTTAATGATGATTAATGTACACTGGAGAAGTTGGCTAACCACGAGTACTCTTTTCTCGGCGTGTGTGGTTATATCCTCCCAACAGAGTTTTACCGATGACTAATCTACATTTTTTATATATTTTTATATTTTAAAGTGGGATGCTAAATGTTATACCCCAATTTTGTCCGTCTTCTTTTTCTCGCTTTAGTCGTTTATTTTTAGTAAGGGCGTGTTTCGGAGTCGCATGATTGCGAGAATTATTAGTGTAGAGTCTCGGTTACTAATTTCAATCACTCTGTTCAACTAAATCGAAACGCTGTTGTTTAAATTAGGCACGCACGCGAATGATCGATCTTTTCGCGCGTTCTTCAATTTAACGTCCGTATTCGAGTTTAGTCGTATGTAAGCAGGTCTACCTAAAAGTCTTTTTCACAAAAAGTTGGTTTAAATTCAGATTTAATAATGCGATTCCAAGTTAATTTTGGGGTTTTAGTTAACGCGCCCATTTCTTTTATTTTTGGTCTCGTTTAGCGTTGATTTGTCGAATCCTACTGTTCGTCTTTGTATTTGGCCGGACTCCTTTTTTCCTATTTTTATTCTTATTTATTTTGTTCACTTAATTTATTTAAACACTTAATAGTTCAAAAATGTCAAAAATTCTATTTATTTTAATTTACAATTTAAAAATGTTTAAGAGTCAAATAGGTCCAAAAATGTCAAAAAAAATGCTATTTAGTTAATTTTACAATTTTAAAGCCCTTAAGAGTCCAAAAAGTCCAAAAATACAAAAATAGTAATACAAAATATATAAAAAATACACAAATCCGAAAATAACAAATTGAGCAAAGAAAATAGGGTTCGAGCGTGATTCAAAGCTGCTGCAGTCTTGATGGGCTTGGACCAAGACCTGAAAATTATTCAAAACCCAGTCAAAAACAATAAATGCCCTAACCTAATTTTTAACTATAAATAAGTAGTCAATTAGCAGTCAAAAACACACAGAAACCAAGGCAGAAAAACTACTGCTAAAATCACCCAAAAATAAGATTAGGGTTTCACATCGAAACCCTAATCCACTAAACACACACTCTTTCAAAAATCGAGATTTGGGTAGCAAAGATGGCGCGTTTAAGGAAGAATACATGAGCGGTTTTAAGCGCCTAATCAAATTTGGAACAATAGGTTGGTACCCAAAACCCTAATCATTTAAATGCACGTAGTGTGTTGAATCTACATTTCTGTTCACGTTATATCACCAGAATACATAAACAAATTTAATGAGTTTCATAAGTGTCTTTTTAAGGATGTTGGTATGCCTAGAACTTGAAATATGAATGCTGATGTTGTTATTTTTGATATCGTTTGAATCACATAGTTTCTGGACAATCTGAGAATAAAAAGTAGAGCATGATTTAAAACCAGATTTACAAGTTTGGGAGTTTAGGATAAATGTATTGGTGAGCATTCTGTTTGTCAGTCAACCACAAAAACCTCATAAACAACCTTAGCACTTAATTAGGTTCACATGAACTCATTTTATTCAATAAACGAAAACCACCATCCAAAGTAGTGTTAGAGTTTCAGAATATCAAATAGGCTCAATTTGGGTGTTGTTCTAAAAAAAAAACAAGAGTATCACAGGCCAAACTCACAGATTAAAAACAAGTAGAGGATAAATTGGAGTAGGAGAGATCCAGACCAGAGAAAGCATTAAAATCAAACACAAGAAAAAGGGATAGAAACTGACCTTAAGCTCGCCGGAGCTCCGGTCACCTTCTCCCGCGAGCTCCGGCGAGACCCTCATAACCGAGACCAAACTTCTAAAAAACGCTGCAGAGAAATGACCCACGAGAGGCGAACCAAGCCGTATTTAAGCCATCCCACGCACTCCTCGTCGTCGGTGAAGCGTCACCGTCGCACCTCCGGCCGGCGTGGACGCCATGGCCGACGCAATCTCCTCCCGATGGCGAGCTTCCCCCAAGCTTCGATTCCCCTCTCTCGTTTCGCCCAAACCCGCCTTGCTCGCCGTGACTTCCGGCCAAACGTGGCCATTCTCTCTGCGGCGAGAAGGCTGCTTGTGCCGCGGTGGGAAAAAGAGTGGATCGGGTCTTTCGGGTTTTTACTGGGTTAGGTTTAGGTTTATGATATCCTTTATATTTATTTCATTTCTTATTTGTTTTATATTCAGATTACTAAACGCACACCCCCAATTCATGCACGCACCATTCCCCCACTTAAGCCCAGTTTCGCATTCTGGGCTCCCAGATGCGAACTGGACTTTCCATTTTACACCCCTTATTATTTATACAGACCCCTGCGACTAATAAAACCCCAACTTACTATTTTCACCCCCTGATTTACTTTTTAATTCTTTTCCAATTCGAATATAAATCCTTTTTCTCTCGAAATTAAATAAACGGCTAAGTCGGTTGTACAACCGGGTTAGTCATTATTTTAGGGCCAATGAGTCATGATGACCAAGTAACCTACAAACTTAATAAATACAAAAAACTATTTTTCTCTAAAAATAAACGGCTAAGTCGATTGTACAACCGGGTTAGTCATCATTTTAGGACCAATGAGCTGTACAGTTCAGTAATCCTAAAAAAAACTTAATAAAATATAAATAAATCTATTTTCCTAAAAATAGGGGATTAAGTCAATTTACATGCAGTAAGTTAGTCAAGCGTTCTAGAACTAATGAGTCAGATGATTCGGGAGTTCTAGAATACCTATTCTAAAACGAACCCACCTCACACCAAACCACTTTCTTCCAAAAAACGCTAAAATTATTTTCAAAAAAGTAGGGGGCTAAGTCGGTTGTACAATCGGGTTAGCCAGCGTCCTAGGAATCAGTGAGCTGTACAGTTCAAGGAATCCTAGGACCCCTACACTAAAAAACACCAACCCATAAACATTTTCAGGAAGAACTATTAGTTTGATTCCTCCATTGCATCCGGAGGTACGTAGGAGCAAGACTCAACTCTTGTCAAGCACTAAAAACCAAAAACTTAAATAAGTCTTTTCTCCATAAATAAAAAGGGTAATTATTAAATAAATCTAAATTAATTAGACAATGGATGTCGTGGGGTGCTAATACCTTCCCCACACATAACGACTCCCGAACCCTAACAATGCCTTATCCTAAACCAAAAGGGATTTTCCGAATTTGCCCTAAAACTAGAATTTGGTGGCGGCTTCCTTTCGAACTTTCGAAGAATCCTTTCCCGGATTTTTCGGTCGCTACACTAAATAGTGTGCTTTAGTGTACTTGATGGGGACAACATTATTTTGTAGCAAACGCGTAACGCGAAATGTTAGATACTGTATTTTGGGTTACTTTAGTATTCAGAATTTTTTTAACTATTGAAACACTTCGTTTGCCAATAATCTATTTGATGGAAAAATAATTTGGTGGCAAAATACATAAAGTGTGATTCTAGGCAGTGTATTTTGGGGTACTTTAGAATATTGAAAAAAAATTAGATGTCCAAATTGGTATTTTCTTCTTTATTTAGATAATTTTGCATCAATAAGTATTAGAAGCATAATTAAATTGATATTTACTTTTAAATCAATCTCTGCATGAGACCTACGTATGTGTTTCACTTTTTAATTATGTTGTCTTCTTTTCTCTTTAATTATGAGTTAAGTTTTCATGTGTACATTTTTTTGGTATAAACTGGGTATCCTCTACCCGCAACTCTAGAGACTAATCCCTCGAACCGGTAAGACGGTATTATGGGTTAAGTTTTTATGGTTACATTTGATGAATATGGATAATGTTATTATAGGTTGTTGTTTATTTTACAACTTTAAACTGATTTTGTTATGACTTCATCTAATCTGTGTGATTAGGCTGTTGTTTATGCTCCAATTTTAAATTGTTTGTGTTATACTTGATCTAATATGTATGACTTTTGTCTTTAAATGTGATGTCCTTCTAATATTTAGAATTTGTTTAGTCAAAAAAAATACTTAGATTTTGTTTGATGTGTGCACATTACGTTCCGCCAAACATTCAAGAGCTGAAAAATACATAACAGGAGCCACATGGGTGTCCTTTGTTAAGGGAAAAAATCATGAGTAGGAAATTTCCGAGATTGGAAATTGGTGACTCCTTTGATCTTTTTTTGTTGATATCATTAGGAAATCTGGTAGAAATAATTAATCGTAGTACTTACCTTTCTCTTTGAAACAATAGTCCTTGGCTTTTAAATATCCAAACTGCCGGATATTCATTAACAAATGTCTATGCTTTTGAACTATTTTAAACATACTTCTTATTATTATTCCTTCTTCCTATTTGTTTCATATCTAAGTTTAGGCGGAAAGAATTTTTATTTGGCTTGTTTTATTCTTTCGATTCTCATTGTGTATCACATATACGCATGTCTTCAACAAACATTAACCTTTAATCTTGTAAACTTTTATTTCTGCTTTTATTCCAATATGTTTTAATTAATCAATCATAGCCTAACGTCCGCCCATGGACGGTCGTATGCAACTAGTTATTGTTAATTTAGGCGCAAACATTTTATTTACATATTCAGTTGTTTCTTTTTTTAAAACATGGGTACTATTGTAATTTCACCTGAATTTTTTCCCCAACCAATACAAAGATCCACCTCTGATAACATAACCCTTCAAATAACCTTGTGTTACTTTGTTACCTTTAAAGTGGCTATGAACATCCCTTGACAAGGGCCAATTGGAACAAGTATCAAAAACATGTGCCAAACAAATGTGCATAACAGAGAAACTTGAAATTATACGCTTTCCTAACGGAGCCACTATCACCCCATAGCTAGGCTCCACATCTAGATAATTTACTTAGGTTAACGAATGGATCAACATAGAGCTGTTAGTTTAGCCCACTTTGGGCAAGCCCAACCAAGCTTGAGTGAGCCTAGGGCCAAAAAGCATGTGGGCCCAAAAGCTTATATAGACCGCAAAACTTGTAAGGGTTTTTTTTTTGGTACCCCCACCCCATCCCTTCCCACCCCCACCCACACTGAAAACCCCAAAATACCCTTCTGAAAACGTATTTTTTTTTAAAATTTTTTGGCCAATCGTATATACACCTGAGGGGGGTATATATACGACCCTTTTTTTTGCCCATCGTATATACACCCCCAAGGTGTATATACGATTGGCACACCCCCACTTTAATCGTATATACGCCTTGAGGGGGTGTATATACGACCTTTTTTTTTGCCCATCGTATATACACCCCCCAAGGTGTATATACGATTGACACCCATCTAAATCGTATATATGCCTTGGGGGTGTATATACGATGGGCAAAAAAGGGTCGATATATACCCCTGTGTGTATATATCCCCATTTGTATTTTTTTAAATTTTTTAAGTTCAAATAAAAATTATATAAGTCACGAAAATAGGTTTTGTGTGTAGTTCGTTAAAATGTGACGATGTTATACGTCGAACGAATAATTTAGGCTAAAAAATCAGTTTTCGGGCAACATACTCCGATCGAAATGAAACCACAGCCATTAGAAGCGAAAAAAATCAAGAATCAAGAGTCCCGTAGAAGGGACTTCTTACGGGACTACGGCCTCAAAATCCCAAATTCCATCGTTTACTATTTTTTACGATTTTTTTTAATTTTTTATAGTCTCCAAAAAATCTAAAAAATTTTGCATAGCCTTATTTTGGTTTTGTTAGATTTTTAGTGGTGTTTTTATAATTTTTTGGAGTAGTTTTGACTAGTTAACGAATTTTTAGTAGCCTTTTAGTAATAAAAATTAAAACAAATTATTAAAAAAAATAAAAAACCCATCGTATATACCCCTTTAAGTACGTATATACGATTGGACATAAAATAGCCATCGTATATACATACTTAAGGGGTATATACGATTTTCTTTTTTTTTTAAAAAAAAATTAAGTTTCAAAGGGCATTTTGGGGTTTTTGTTATTGGGTGGGGGTGGGAAGGGATGGGGTGGGGGTACCAAAAAAAAAACCCAACTTGTAAAGTCACGTGGGCCTAGGTCAGCCCATGGGCCCTAAATTTCTACTTATTTTAAGAACAAATGAAAAAAGGATTTTTTTTGTACCCCCACCAAGTTCTCATATACCCCTATCAAATAGTGAATTCCCAAAATGCCCTTTAAAAAACCTTTTTTTTTTGACAAAATTACACGAATCGTATATATCTCTTTTGGGACATATATACGATGTGCAATCTTTAGGCATCGTATATATGTTCATTGTGCGTATATACGATTGATGCGTTTTAAGTCAATCGTATATACGCACAACGAACATATATACGATGCCTAAAGATTGCACATCGTATATATGTCTCAAAAGAGATATATACGATAGGCTTATTATTTGTTAACGGTTGTGATTTTATTAACAGTTATAATTTGAAGTCTCGTGATTTAATTAACATCAACGGTGTAGATATCTTGGATAAAATAAACACGTATAATTACAAAAACGCGAAATAGTAATAGATACACGTGTAATACAAAAAATGTGTGAATCTATAAGTCGTCAATAGAATCATCGGCTAAATCGACACATCTAGGCGCATCACCGGGAGTGGGACGATGCACTGAAGGACACATAGATTGCCAGAGGGTAAAACGACCGGCATACAGATGCAACCATGAAGCTGACTCTGATGAGTAGTGCTAGTACCACTGCGCGACAATAGGATGCAACAGACAGGTGGGAGAGATCGAAAGATGCAACCAGTGAAGATTTTCCTTGTTCATAACAGATATGATTTTAAACTTAGATGAACCATAAGTACATCTCAAAGGCAGATAAGTAAAACTCATATTAAAAGAAAACTGAACCAATGCAACATTATACTTGGTTGCAACCATATACCCCATCTCTGGCAAATCAAACCACTTCAATGGCGGCTGATGTCCGTATGATTCAATAGTTAAAGCTTTCCGAAGCTCTAACAGTCTGTTCTGCCCAAACATGGTTGAATACACTGTTTCCCTTTCTTTAGTTTCCTGAATTAAATCTTGCCTAATCAGAGGCCAAGAATCTTCACTCATATCAAGTCCAACCCCGACTGCTCTAAAACCACAATTACCGTCACCTTCCACATCAACTATTTTTTGAACATAACTATGCACATGTGGTGGAAGAAACGGTAAATGGATTTTAGTCTCAGCTGTCTATGATAAAATTCTCGAAGCACCCTGAGATAGTTTGGAAGACCCCTGTGTTGATTTTAAATTAGAAGCCCCAGATTCTTCAGTCATTTTTACCTTCTCATCCACATGCTCCCACCCGGAAGGATCACGCTTAGCATCAAATAATTTCTGTTTTTTCTTCTTTGGTGCACCTTTTGTTCTGACTTTTATTTTAGGTGGAACCATTGAAGAAGTAGAAGGGAATGCTATGTCATTAAGTTGCCTCTAAATAAGAAATTTCTCTTCCTCAGTCACTTTATTAAATCTTGCCAAGATAGCATCAAACTGGTAAGAAATATCACAGCCAGATGATTTATCCTGAGTGGATTTATCATCTACTGCATCCAAACTCAAATGTTTCCAGTGATAATCAACAACATTCAACGGATTAGAATTACCGGAAGCATGAAAAATACCTATCTCACAAGCACAAGGAAGAAGACGTGCCTTCCTTTGAATGCACCGTCACTACCCTTTGTCATATCCAACCCCAGATTTAGATCTTTCAAACTCCTTAACCATGTGATCCAATGCAGATAAGGAAACAATACATTGAAGATTTTTAAACTGTGGAATATTGGACTTGACTTCAATTCTGTTGATGCTTCTTTGAAAAGACCCGGTGATTTGATAAAATGAATTGTCAGCATGTCATCAATAGATATGAAACATTTAGATAAATCACCCTTAGAAGTCTTCAACTGTCTCTTCAAACTCCAATACAAAGATTCTGCTCTTAAATAATAAACATGTGTCAAAAAAATTCAAGCAATGGATAGAAATAATAAATAAGTGTCAAAGAATTTTAATCACCGAAAAAAATTATGTCCACGTGTCAAAAAAATTCAAGAAACAGATAGAAATAATAAACAAGTGTCAAAGAATTTTAATCACCGAAAAAAATTATGTCCACATGTCAAAAAAGTTCAAGCAACGGATAGAAACAATAAACAAGTGTCAAAGAATTTTAATCACCGAAAAAAATTATGTCCACGTGTCAAAAAAATTCAAGCAACGGATAGAAATAATAAACAAGTGCCAAAGAATTTTAATCGACGAAAAAAATTATGTCCACGTGTCAAAAAAATTCAAGTATCGGATAGAAATATTAAACAAGTGTCAAAGAAAAATATTAAATGCGAAAAATACCTGTTGGTCGTCACATTCCCTAAGTGTGGAATATGGTTAGTCCATGCTTAGATAAATCGCTCCCTGTGCTGTGTCAACCATGTGTCATGCACATATTTAATAAGAGCAGGTTTATCAGAGCAAGCAACCTCAAAAAACTTCAGATTAGATACGTACTCCGACTCATCAACAGAATCAATAATACAGAGCCAGAGAGAGGACCTCCTCCCGCCTATCATTGTGCACCAACTCTTTAATCTTCGCTTTGACATTTTTAGTCACATGCCTTTGACACAATAAATTTGTAGCAGAAGGAAATACATCAAGAATACTAGACATACAGCCGAGATCTCTGTTAAGAAAACCTGAGGATGAATAGAATGCAATTCACAAATATCTTTCAGCTGCTGCAATACCCAAGAAAAATGAATAGCAAGCTCCTGTCCAATATAGGCAAATGCAACATGGAAACTCAACTCAGTGTTAGTCACTCCCACAATCTGCAAAAGAGGCAAATTGTATCTGTTGGTCTTGTAGGTTGAGTCAAGAATGAAAACTTTCAAAAACAACCTGAGTAACTTTATAGAAGTGGGATGAGCCCACATGATATCACTGGCTACATCAGACCCCAGAATCTTTCTACTCCAACATAGATAATTATGTGATGCAATCAATCTCAGTACCTCCTGAATGTCCGTTCTAGGACCCCTCTTTGTAGACCGGTGTTTGTGACGCTGCCTATAAACTTGACGAAGAGTAGTCACATTCTCCGGATCTAGCTTCTTCAAAGCTGTAATAGTAGCTTTCGGTCCAACATCAAGATCCACATGCTCGTTAACCAGATCCTTTTGCGCCTTAGACAGACGCCCAAACGCATTAGTACCAATGGAAGTTTTAAGCAATGTGTGCGTGTGTCTACCACATTTAACCGTCACACACCAACCCCCACGGCTAACAGTGCAAGTAGCTTTCAATCTAAAGGACATCCTCTCCTTTTAGAACCGACAACCCTTGAATCATTAGTAAACTCGCCTTACTTCTCACAGCCAAAATCAATCTTATCTCTACTCCCCCTCTTTCCAGCTGTTTTTTCTGATCTCACTTTAATAACAACTACACCGATACTTCTACCAACAGATTTGGCCCACTCCTCCACAGCCTCGCGTGTAGAAAATACATACAAATAAATACATAAATGTAACGTACTTAAGTAATTGGTTAAAATAATAATCAAACTTCATTAACAAAAAACTTTAGTGAAAAATATACCGTATCCGTCGTGAACGCCGCTGTAGTATCAATATCAAAAGCAGCCAACTGAGAGTCGACATCTGCAGCAGGCGGGTCTATATCTGTTCGTACAAAACAGATATCTGTTTGAGCCAAAAACAAAAAAAAACCCAATCGTATATACCTCGTCAACCACGTATATACGATGGGTAATTTTTTAACATCGTATATACGTGGCCCAGACGTATATATGATTAGATCTTCGAAGTCCCATCATATCTACCCTATATACGATGGGTAGTCAACGAAACATTTAACAATGCAATCGTATATATGTCTTGAAGGACATATATACGATGCACACTTTTTCAGGTCAACGTTCATTATTTAATGCAATAGTATATACCTTCCATGGACGTATATACGATGGCAGATAAAGTGGGTCCCAGTCCGAGAGAATTCAATGCAAGTCAAAATTGTGAAATTATGCCAGGGGTAATTTCGGTATAACGTAAAACGGTGGGGGTGGGAGGGGATGGGGTGGGCGTATAAAAAAAACAACCCATGAAAAAATAGTCAACCCAACTTTGTGGGCCTAGGCCAGCCCCTGGAGGTGTTTTTTTATTATAACTTGATAGATATGCTTGATTATAATATCCAAATCATACAGATGATTCACACATAGTTTTTAGGATGGTGAATATTACACCTAAACTATGTCATTATAGCATAACACTAAATTGTTAGTACCATAATGCGTTTGAATTAGAATATCAAAACTAGAGAAATTGTAAACTCAACCATAAAATTTCAAAATTAAAGCCATAAATAAATCATAAAAGAAATCTGAGGAAACCAGTTGCTAAATATTATCAACAAAGTTCAAAAAATCAAGGGAAATACCTAACCTTATTCATCAGAGTCAATTTTGTCTGAGCTATTGATTTCTATAGGGCACTGGCACTGGCACTGGCACTGGCATCCTCATCAACACAGAGGTGGGCTCTCCCATTATCTTATTCATCAGAGTCAATTTTGTCTGAGCTATTGATTTCTATAGGCCATTACTATGCATTTTATAAATTACTTCAATGACTAAAAGGCAAACATTCTGTTAGAGAAAAACCAAAAAGTAACATGATAATTAAAGGAAACTTTTACACACGCAGTTATATGGTACATGTTCTTTTGTTGCTGCAACTATCATTAATTCATGCAATATCATCAAGGATTGCTTGAAAAATGTGAATTTCACACTATTAATTTCTTGACTCCTAACATAAGATCTAAGTGAATGCTACTTAGACAATGTCGTGCTACCTCTGCTCTAAATTAAAGAACTCAGAAACAATTTGGAGTATCAAAAAAAGTAAGATAACTAAAATTGAAATACAAATAAGATATAAATAGTAGAGATTCTATAGTTGGTAAGAACAAGCCCACCAATATTGAAAGTTGATTCTCATGTTACTGTGGTAATAGAAATGCAGAGTATATCACGTACCATAATATAGAGTATGAGCAACTTTTTCTCATTAATATTCCAATATTGAAGAACATCAGATTCTTCAAGGTGTTATCTTTGGTTCTTTCATATATACATCTATTTCAGTCTTACTAATACAGGAACTAGTTTATCAACATGGATAATTCCTTGTGAATTAGTAAGAGAGACAATTTTGACTTGGCCACCTATAGCAAAATCACTTGTTGGTGTATTATTGGCATCTAGATCTCACATTTTAAGGACCACACAGCAAGAAAAAGTACCAATTTCTACTAAGAGTCATTGCATCGAGCACGCGATGGGCATTAGATAAGGTCCTTATGCTAGTAGTTTCAATTTTTTCCTTATTTGATGCACCAAAATCCACCATTAATAAGAAGAGGGATCAAAGTGGTACCTACATCGGATCCAAGAAAAGCATCAGATGCAACAACCTTGTCATCACCCGGTGGACTTGTGGCGATGGTGAAGAAGGTTAACACCAGTGGCCTGGGTCATATGATTCGTTTCTCCACAATTGCAATGCATCGGATTTCACAGCCAAGGATTCTAATGCGCCAACAGAACTTGGATAATCAACATCGACGACCAACTTGGTGGATGCATGCAGTAGGGGAAATGTGTAGCTACTTTGTTAGCGTGATTCGAGGTGGCGACTCTTAGCATGATCATGGTGACAAATGATAAAAGGATAAATATTGGTTGGTTCTTGAATATTGCATCGCTTGCACAATGGTGTCCTCAATAGAATCGAACTCAGAGCCGTTGACATAATCTAAATCATCACATGGAGTCGAGTCAATGACCCAAAGATTTTTGCGAGCGCCTCCTTGATTGTCGATGATTGTGATTCTAATCCAATATCCTATTTTTCATTGTCTAATGGCAGAATGTAAGCTATATCCATAACAGAATCGATAACCGCATTGGTATTGATATCATCAACGTGGGATGGTGTCTCGATGAAGGTTAGTGATTCTCAATCTGGCTTGATTTCTGCAAATAACACTGGTAGGTAAAGTCTGCATGCCTTTGTAGAACCAACACATCTATTGTCACCTTCACCTTTTTCGGTGTGTCGTTTTCCTTACAGTGTTTCTCAGAGCACAAGACCCACACATACGCATCTCGGTGTTTCCATTAAAAGATGAAATAGCCATCTGAATCTGAGTAGAGGGAATGAATAGATCGAAAATGAAATCACCAAGTTGATGGATGGGTGTATTGTACTTCCTATGTTTGACGCAAGAAACTTCCTCCAAGAAGTAAGGAGAGAAATTAAAACTTTTATTGAATTGATTCGATGAATACAAGTGCCAATAATAATGAAGTAATTTATATAACAACTAGCTATTTTTTTACAATAACAAAGAATGGATACAACCATAACAGCTATAACAAACTACCATAACAACTATCAACAAACTATTATTGAGACTTCAAGTGTGAGTGGTTAGTGTCATATCGGCTAGGAATGAACTAAATGAAAGATATAAATGAGAGGAGACCCATATACCCATTGCCTTAAGGTTTTGGACGGAGATGTGGTGGCTTCAAGTCTTAGTAGCCATTCAATTCGTTCACAATTGCTTTTTTATAATAATTGAGATGGTGATTTTCAATATCAGCATGAGTGTATCCACTAAATTCTCTTCATTTCACATAAAGGAAATGTCCGTAGACACACTTTCAGCAACCATCTCACAAAGGAACATTTACATTTGAATTGGATTTTATAGAATTTTTAAATATATTTTCGGACGGAGGCATTTTGAAAAAAAAAATGTAAAAGCAGACAGGGGAGGAGGGGGTCTTAATATACCAAAATTAAGAGGTGTATTTGGTAAACTAATGGGCCATTATGGTCCCTGGAGGCCCATATAATCTATTTATGCAAGTCGACAAAAAAAAAACTTATTGTGCAGGTTGAATGCATATAAACCCTAGCGGCTAGTGTAACCCTTTTTATAATGACCTGATTCAGATTCGCCGCTCTTCTAAGATACTTCACTCTTCTGGTGTTGGCGTTATTTTTGGGTACACGCTCTTGCATCGACACTCTTGTGAGTTTCTGCTTCCTTGACTTCGTTCTCCGTTTAGATCTTTCATTTTTTTACCTTGTTTTTATCTTTCTGCCATTAGATTATTTCATCCTGAATTATAGTTTTGTATTTGAATTAAATTAACTGAACTTTCATCCGGTTTCTCCGAACTTGTGATTAAAATCAGATAGTTGAAATTAGGTTAATTTCTTGTTATACAATTACATTGTTGAAATTAGGTTAATTTATTGATTATAGTATAGAAATGCAAGTTCAGCTTCTTGATTGAACCGTGATTAATTTACGGTTCAGTCAATTGTATTTACAAACTTGCAATATTAAATTTTGCAGTCTCACTCGTCTGGATTTGATTTTTAGTGATATTTCAGGCCCTTATGATCTGCGATATCCCTTTTTTTTGTTTATTGGTATTAAAATGCAAGTTCAGCTTCTTGGTTGGACCTCCAATAATCTACAGTTCAGTCAATTGTATTTATAAACTTGCAATATCAATTTTGCAGTCTCACTCGTCTGGATTTGATTTTTAGTGATATTTCAGGCCCTTATGATCTGTGATATCCCTTATTTTTTTTGTTTATTGGTATTAAAATGCAAGTTCAGCTTCTTGGTTGGACCTCCAATAATCTACAGTTCAGTCAATTGTATTTATAAACTTGCAATATCAATTTTGCAGTCTCACTCGTCTGGATTTGATTTTTAGTGATATTTCAGGCCCTTATGATCTGCGATATCCCTTATTTTTTTGTTTATTGGTATTAAAATGCAAGTTCAGCTTCTTGGTTGGACCTCCAATAATCTACAGTTCAGTCAATTGTATTTATAAACTTGCAATATCAATTTTGCAGTCTCACTCGTCTGGATTTGATTTTTAGTGATCTTTCAGGCCCTTATGATCTGCAATATCCCTTCTTTTTTATTGTTAATTTGAAAGCAAACGCACTCTGTCCCTTAACTGTGTTTGTCACTAATGTTTTGAGGCAATTTCTTCGTTTGCGATAGTAACAGACTTTCTGGTTTGAGAATTTTTTTCCACACGATCTGTATTTTGATCGCGTTGGGCTCTTTCTTGGACTACATCATTACTGAATTTTCAATTTCAACTTTGCATTTAATATTTCGCGTACCCAAAAAAGTTGATATTGAATGTTAATGTTTGTTGGTAGTTTGTTCCTTAATTGTTAACAAGAAAGTATTTTTTTCTTTGTTCCACAGAGTATTCCGTTATTCTGCCATAAGTGAAAAAATGAAGTTTAAATGTGGTTCAGACAAGATTATGCATTTGATTCTACTCCTTTTTCTCACTCGTCTGGATTTGATTTTTAGTGATATTTCAGGCCCTTATGATCTGTGATATCCCTTATTTTTTTTTGTTTATTGGTATTAAAATGCAAGTTCAGCTTCTTGGTTGGACCTCCAATAATCTACAGTTCAGTCAATTGTATTTAAAAACTTGCAATATCAATTTTGCAGTCTCACTCGTCTGGATTTGATTTTTAGTGATATTTCAGGCCCTTATGATCTGTGATATCCCTTATTTTTTTGTTTATTGGTATTAAAATGCAAGTTCAGCTTCTTGGTTGGACCTCCAATAATCTACAGTTCAGTCAATTGTATTTATAAACTTGCAATATCAATTTTGCAGTCTCACTCGTCTGGATTTGATTTTTAGTGATCTTTCAGGCCCTTATGATCTGCTATATCCCTTCATTTTTATTGTTTATTTGAAAGCAAACGCACTCTGTCCCTTAACTGTGTTTGTCACTAATGTTTTGAGGCAATTTCTTCGTTTGCGATAGTAACAGAGTTTCTGGTTTGAGAATTGTTTTCCACACGATCTGTATTTTGATCGCGTTGGGCTCTTTCTTGGACTACATCGTTACTGAATTTTCAATTTCAACTTTGCATTTAATATTTCGCGTACCCAAAAAAGTTGATATTGAATGTTAATGTTGGTTGGTAGTTTGTTCCTTAATTGTTAACAAGAAAGTATTTTTTTCTTTGTTCCACAGAGTATTCCGTTATTCTGCCATAAGTGAAAAAATGAAGTTTAAATGTGGTTGCAGACAACATTATGCATTTGATTATACTCCTTTTTTTATTAAAACAATAAAATCATAGTTAAAATACTGGGATAGGATCTCTATAATAATGCTTGTTTGATTATTATTGTTTTGCAGCTTTCCATTAGTCTTGAGTCTGATGGCGGACAAGGCGGTGACTATCCGAACTAGAAAGTTCATGACAAACAGGCTTCTTTCCAGGAAGCAATTCATCATTGATGTTTTACACCCCGGGAGGGCTAATGTTTCCAAGGCTGAGCTTAAGGAAAAACTGGCAAGGATATATGATGTGAAGGACCCTAACACTGTATTTGTCTTCAAATTCAGAACTCATTTTGGAGGTGGCAAATCCACTGGTTTTGGTTTGATTTATGACTCAGTTGAGAATGCAAAGAAGTATGAGCCTAAGTACAGGCTTATCAGGAATGGTCTTGACACCAAAGTAGAAAAGTCAAGGAAACAAATGAAGGAAAGAAAGAATAGAGCTAAGAAGATTCGTGGTGTCAAGAAGACCAAGGCTTCTGATGCTGCTAAGGCTGGAAAGAAGAAATGAGTTGTGAGAATCCTGTTTGGGTTATTGTTGTTCTGCTTTCAGAGTTTTTTTACTAGCTATTTGATCTCATGCTACTTCTGTAGAATGAGATATTTTGGTACAAGTGTTGATACTTAATTTATATTCCATTATAAAATGAGATTTTGACTTCTAGTAAGCATTGTCAAACCAAGCTCTTTATATTCTCTCGTTTGTTTTTAAAATATTTGGTAGATTGAAGTTTGCGGAAAAAAAATGGAATCGAGTATTTTGCTTGGTTTGTTTACATAAAGGCCTCTGTTTTCCTTTTTGATTATTTTGCTGGTTAGTGATTCTAATTGAATTTCGAACTGAATTTAAGAGATCTATGTGTGTTTCTGCCACTCTTGTAAGAAGAGTTTTATTGTTTCACGAGCTTAGCTATTGTGTGGTATTGGAAACATGACGAAAAAGACACATGAGCTTAGCTATAATTCGGGGTTCCATTTCATAGAGAAGCATACACCTATTCTGCCATTCATGTCTTCAAAGATTCAATAGAGATGCATTTTTTTTTTTTTTGCAATAGTACTATTAGAGTTTCTTTTCCTAGAAATATTTTCTGCACGATCTGTTATTTTGATTGCGTCGGGCATTTTTTGGACTACATTGTTATTGAAATTTCGTCTTGATATTTAATATTTGAGTAAAAACTATTTGAGTAAAGACTCATTTAGATCCATGCAGTTGCGCGCAGAGGATATTCGGTTTATACTAAATTTTTTTTTGAGTAAAGACTCATTTAGGTCCCTGACAATTTTCTCGCAGGACAAATTAGTCATTGACATTTTTTTTTGGGACACATTAGTCATTGACTATTTCAAAATGGGACACGTTAGTCTCTTTGTCCCTTTAACCGTTTACATGTCAGCTAACGTCTTTTATGTGACATGTTAAGTGCCACGGTGTCACGTTAAGTAACACGTCAGACGTTATTTTGCAAGGTTGTCAAAACTGGACTGGGTGGTTCAACTGGGAACTGGACCCATATCCAAGGCCAATTGAATCTGAGAATTGTTTGGGATGAAAACCGGATAACCGGTCAAAAACCGAGAACCGAACAGGAAACTGACCAAAAATCGGGGAACCGTACAGAAAACCGGATTTCGTTTAATTTTCTTAAAAAATGGTATACCAAGTTGATTTTTGGAAAAAAATGATAAATGATGTTGATTTTTGGTATATGGGATATTTTTTATTATTTTTTATAATTAAATTAATGAAATAAATAAATAAAAAATAAATATGTACACTAATATTACTATTAGAGTACCTACATTGTAGTATCTATGATTGTTGAATCTTATATTTTTATAACGTCACTTTATTTTTATTTTTGGTTTTTATCCTTTTTATATTGTAAAAAATATATTAAATAATCTATTTAATTAATTTCGGTTCGACCCCAAGAATCTCGAACCGCTACCTCTTCCGATTCAACGTCAGGTTTGGTTTTGATTGCCTTGTTATTTTGGGACAAATTGATCCCTGACCTTACAAATTCAAAATGTCTCAAAAATTGGACAAATTAGACCCTACGTGTTTTGGGATAAAATAGTCATTGGCCTTCTTCCTTATTTCTCATGTTTCAAAACTAGAAAATCAGATTTTAGAGAGACATAGAGAGAGAGAGAGAATGACGCAGAGTGAGTGAGAGAGAGAGAGAGAAAGAGAAGAAGGTATGTGTTTGCAAGGGTTATAAGGGTTACAACAGCTCTTAACCCACAACAACATCTTGGAGGACTCCAATTTATACGAGTATTTGCTGAATCACCAGAGTAAATTTGGGTAGCTTGAGATCCATGGCTGCTCATTCTTGTAACCAATAATGAAACTACCAATGAATGTACAGAAATCAAAATAACAAATGGAAATAAAAACGACACATAAAGCATGAATCAAAATGCAGAATAGTAAAAAAGATAACCCTTCTTCTCCATCTCTCTCTCTCTGCGTCTCTCTCTCTCTCTCTCTCTCTCTCTCTCTCTCTCTCTCTAAAATCCGGTTTTTTGGTTTTGAAACCAGAGAAATAAGGAAGAAGAATGCCAGGGATTAATTTGTCTCAAAACACTCGGGGAATAATTTGTCCCATTTTTGAAACATTTTAAATTTATAAGGCTAGGGACCAATTTGTCCCATAATTATGTCCGACGTGTTACTTAATGTGACATCGTGGCGCTTAACGTGCCACGTAGGACACATTAGCTAACTTGTAAACAGTATAGGGACGGAGGGACTAACATGTCCCGTTTTGAAATAGTTAAGGACTAACGTGTCCCGAAAAAATTGCCAGGGATTAATTTATCCCGCGAGAAAATTTCCAGGGATTGAAATTGGTCTTTACTCTTAATATTTCATGAACCTTATAAAGTTGATCTTGAGTGTTGGATGCTAGTGTTGGGCAGGGGAATGGATTGTCTACCGTGGAACGGAAACTTGACAAAATAATGTCATCAAATCTCATCCCTTCATTCATTTTAATTAGGGTAAACTGTCATTTTGGTCCCTCAAAGTGTTAGGTGCTGTCAATTTAGTCCCTCACTCGAACAAAAATGCAAAGACATCCTCCACTGTGTATTTCGTTCATCACTTTAGTCCCTCACGTTAACTGCGATCATTAACTCCGTTAAAGTTGCTAATGTGGCACGTTTAGTGTGACAGTGGTTGCCTCGTAGGGAGAGACCAAATTGACAGTAGAAAAACAATTTTTTAAATATTTGTTTTTTAATAAATAATAATATAAAGGTATAACATACTGTCATTTTAGTCACTTAAAGGTATGATTTATTGTCATTTTATTTCCTTAAATGTTACACCCGAATAAGAGGTAAATAAACTTGATGATCATATTAAAGTTATCCAACAATATTAAAAACAAGAAAGCTTCAATAACCAAAACACTTAACCAACAGAGATCTCTAACTCTTCATGTGTTTCTCTAGATACGTACTAACATAGCAATAGGCTTTGTTATGAACATCCTAACTGGAGCATAACGCCAACCAACAAAACCACCAATCACAAATGAAGCAACAATTTTGTAAGGTAGTCAAAGAGGCGGAATGATAAATTTGCATAAGTTAGTGAACGATTCAATTGAGGCAACAATGCTTTGTATAGCTATAGGTATCAAGGAATGTTGTTTAATTTTAATAGTTTTCTTTTATCTGATAATTTTAATAATGTTCTTTAGACAAATATTTAATTTTAATAGTTTTTGTGAAATTGTATGATGTGCTACGTATAAATGGTTTGCTTATATTTCATGCATGAAGTGTGCTTATTTGTCTCTAATTAGATAGTGTAAGGAAAAATACTGGTAGAGCATTTTGTTTCTAACTTTGAAATACTTTTTAAAAAATTTCCTTTAAGTTTTATGACTTCCCAAAATTTTCATTCATATAAAGGTTTACTAAATACACCAAATTTTTTGCAATACACTACTATGTCACTAACTTATATTTGTCCATTAGATGATTAAATAGGAAAGTGTTATTCAATTACAAAACTCAGAAAATATTATTGGTCAAAATAAAGGATAATTGACATCATCCATAACATCTTCAAATATCTCACCATAATGATTATCACCTCCTAAATTTTCCAGTATAACATTTGATCAAAAAATATATATTATTTACTATATGATTTGTGATAAAAAATAATGTTTATGTATTTATTAAAATTAGTATATTCAAATCAAACTTTATCGAAAACTTAAAATTTCAGTTGAATTATATATATATATATATATATATATATATATATATATATATATATATATATATATATATATATATATATATATATTATAGATGGAATGAAATGTTGTAACAAAAAGGATAAAATGAAAAGCCACTCTGAATATGTCTTTAAATGGTTTGGGCCTATAATTAAATGGCATTGAAATGATTGTTCTTTAAATATATTATTATAAGGTTGAGAGTAAGTGAAAGAAAATAGTAGTAACCTATTTCTAGAAGTCCAAAAGGGAAGAACAATGAATAATAATTAATAAAAGAAAAAAAACAGATTTTTAGTATTAAATTGTATATTAAAAATGAAAATCAAAGTCTTCTAAATCATAAATTAAAATAAAATAGATGAGAAGGTAAGTATTTTTATTCTTTGGTAGACTTAAGGAGCTAAGCCCCAAAATAAATAAATAAACATGAAAACTAATAAATAAAATAAATGAGAAGTTAAGTATCAATATAAAATCAAGTCTTCTACTAATATAATAATATATAGTTAAGTCAATGACACATATACGTAATTTATCGAAATGGAGTTTACATGGATAGTGAAAAAAAATAAAAACACAAGGCAAAAGATTTGAAGTTCATGACCTTTTTAAATTATTGTATGAACCATTTTGAATTTTCTTTTAGTTTTGGATACATTTATAAAGTATTAACCAGTGATGAAAATAAAAGAGAGAAAATAAGGAGCAATGAATTATTAAAATTTGTGGCCATAAATTCAAAATACTAAGTAACATTATTTCTTATTACTAAATATAATGAAAAATGTTTTTCCTACTCTAAAAACTAATATAAAAATATTATTGACAATCATTTGTGTTTAAAATAGCACACTATATAAAAATATTGTATAAAACAACTAATATTTCGTATAATATTTTTATATAAAAAAGATGTTACATAAAACTTATATAATGATATATTTTTAAATATTATTATTATTATTATTATTATTATTATTATTATGTTGTTTTATTTAATAATAATCAAAAGCAAAAGAAAATGGGATTTGATAACTAGTAAGAGCCTGCATCAGATTTCATGAATAGTAACAGCCTGCATCAGATACACAAAGGTTTCAACTAAAGTTTTTGGCCGACCAAATAGAGGTGTAGGTCTAAAACGAAATATAAAGTTAGTTTTTTTTTTCAAAAAAAAAAAATTCAAAAATTAGAGGTCTTTTTAAGACTAATTTATTCTTATTATATTATACTATAGAAAAGTAAATATTAAATACATTCACATGAGGAGTTTTTTGAACTACTTAGTGGTAAATATTTTTTCATACACACAGTTCAGAGATCGAACCCTTAACCAAAATGGTTAAGAAGTCCAAATATCTATCATTTGTGTTATAACATGTTGGTCTCTCATTTGTTGAACTTATGTTTTGATTCTAACTCAGTTTCTAATGTGAATTGTTGCTTGAGAACAAAGAAAGATTAAGTTTGGGGTTGTGATAGTTCTATATGTGTATAGCTTGATGTCTTTTTATTTAGTTTTCAGTTATTTATCTTTCATATAAAAGTTTCGAAGTAGAATAACATTTTCAATGTTGAGTTACAAATGCTTGATTTTTGAAATATTTATCTCTAATCTAGGGTATTTAGAATCATATGTGAATTCATATTCGTAATGCTTATTTTTTAATTAAGGTCACCTAAGAATTAGAGATTTTACTATGGATAAATGTTTTATTGTCTAAAGAATTTGACCATAAACCATAAAGAGGATTTGTAATATTTTCAACTAGGGGAATGCTCGTGTGTTGCACGAGTTATTATAAAATATTTTTATTTAATTTTGTGGATTTTATATATAAAAACATATAGCTATTTAATTTAAATTTATCTATCAAATCTTAAGAAAAAAACCCAACCCACTTTTCATTCTGAATAAGCAAACTATAAATAACTAGGTGCAATTCTCCCAACTACCTTGGAGCTCATTTGATCACATGTCCTAAAAAATCCAAAGATTCAACCCAAACTGGTCCCTGAACAATTATTATTATTTTCTTAAAAAAACTTGCTATCGTATAGAATGACGTAGATTTTACTTAACTCACATATAACTAAAATAAAACTAATTACTCGCCCTCCCTACCCCATAACACAAAAAGATTACTAACTTTAATTCATAGTACTTTTGCTTTACTAGTATGTATCACCCGTGCCAACACGGGTATACATTTTATTTTAACATAACATTTGAATTCGTTGTTTGGGACTTAAAAATGCAATGCTGACTTTTCGTGTATTATGTGATATGATGATATCAGTATTTTTTTTCAGAAAATCTTTTATAAAATCATTATGTTATATAATATATTTTTCCCGTATATTTTGCATATATATATATATATATATAATTATTTTAGTCAATTATATACATTGATTTTTATTAAAATATGTATATTCCATAATCTCAAAAATACCCCTTGTGGGTATTTAGTATGTTCCGATAAATTCTATATAGGCGGAGAAATTGAAGTAACGATTTAGGAGAAACAACTAAAAGCCTAAAATGGTTTCCTACTACGACTTGAGTTTCATGAGGAAACTCGTATTGGTAGGGGAGAAACAACCCATGACCCGAATGAAAATTCCTTTGTGACACACCGTCATTTATACATTCATTATGTTATATATATATATATATATATATATATATATATATATATATATATATATATATATAATGACCAATTGAAGAAAATATATATTAGTTCTCTTATATATATATATAAACCTCTTCTACTACATTTTAAAAACACTTTAAGAAATTCAACTTTAGTGGTGTGATTATAACCTCTATAATTAAACCTTCAGCTACCTTAATATATTTTAAACATCTTCAACTACATTTTAAAAACACTTGTTATATGTAGTTGTTGATATGCCAACAAAATTGCCCTATAGGTTCATAATACTTATCGTTAGAATCCAACTATATAGTGGAACTTTGTAGCAAAAGTTCATCATCTGCAAGATAACTAAAATAGCAATACTTCAGCAATCTTAATCCACATTCCACACTTTGAAAAATCTCTTACTTCAATGAGATAAGTGGAAAACCAACCTTTAAGCACTTCACCGAAGTAATATGTTTTTAACATGTTTGAGAACAAAATGTATTGATGCACTTAAATTTTGATCATTCCAAATTTGTCTTCAAATTGGAAGGCAATGACCAAGATAAAATTAGCTTAAGTCATTCATATATATATACAGTTTTTTTTTAATGAAATTTGGTTTTAAAATTGTATCATAAGTGTGTGTGAAATCTGTATGCGTTTAGTGAGTTAATTAATGGTGCGTGTGAAATTTGTATCAAAAGTTGCGCATGGTGTAGTGGTTCTTGTTGTTGTTTGGCACTCAAAGGTCAAGTGTTCAACTCCCATATGAGACATTTCTTCATTTTATTTTATTAAATTACTGACATCCAGCGTGTATTTGTGGGCTCCACAGTTATTGACGTGTAAAGCCACATATTTGAAGAGATCTACGTGGCTTTTCTTAGGTGGACGCTTAGGTGGAGTTATTCGTGATTTATATTACTTATGATTTATTTTCCACTAGCAGTATACCCGTACATACGCACGGGTGTTGTCGTATTATTTTTGTTAATAGACTTAGACATAATTTAATTATTCTGAACATTATCCCGTGAAAATCAAGACTACTTTAGAGTAGATAAACAAAAAGTTTTAAAATGTAATTGAGTTCGTCCGAACATTACCCCGTGAACATTGACCAACAAATACGCAATATTTCCTGTAGAGATTAAAAAACAAAATTGTATTAAAGTTTCAAATTATCCAAATTGTAATATTTCCCGTAGAGACGAAATAATAGAATATCAAAAAAATGAAGGAGACATGTAGATCAAATTAAAGTAGATATATTGTAAGAAATAGAAAAATGAGATAGAGTTAATGGAAGAAAGAGAAGGAGAGAGTAAAAAAGTTTGAATAAAGTGTGTGAGAGAGTGTGAAAAAGTTTGAAAAATTATGTGAGAGAAAGTGAAAAAATTTGAAAAAGTAAAAAAATTTGAAAAAGTGAAAAAAAGTCAAATTACCAAAATATACAAAAATTGTTTAATTGGGAAAAGGGTAAGTTTGGTATTTTGGTAGTAGGTTAATGGTATAGATAGATAGTAGATTTCAGTTTTTTGCTACCCCTTTTCTTTTTTGAGATTGAGTTAGATTCAATCCAACTTATAGGAAAATTAGTGCAATAATATACCCCATAAAACACCTAATCATTTTCTTAAACCATGTTAGTCTAACCTCATTGGTGGCTCACTTTTTATGGACTTTACACACGTTAATAGCCATAAACTGATTTGTGTGTCTTGGAGCTTTCCAAAGGGGCTATTTGTTAAATGTATTGGTCATTTTCACTTTTTTCAACTGTCCCAATATGCCTTCTGATGAGCACCCAGTAACAGTATATTTGCATGCCAATGAAATGCAATCAAGACGGGCAGGCTTGTCTGCTATTGGATGTTATAGTTTAGCTCGCGGATTCTTGCGTTGGACTTTATCTAAATTTTGGATAGAAAAATGACCGTCTAGTGTACTCCATTGGATATTGAATTGTACCATCAGACACCACTATTATAGCCTACTTGGTTTTTTGGTATTGGTCTGTAGCTGAGCGTCCCTGGAGTGGACGGGTTTAAGATCGTATTGTTGTTGATGAAGTCGCGAGCAGAGCTCGGGGCGGGTTGTGTCTGCAAAGACACTCCAACGCCCAAGTCAGGGGAGAAGAAGTCAAAGCATGGAATGAGTTACGTGTGAAAAGTGTACCTTTCTGCGGGGGTTGACCCCTATTTATAGAGTCAGAAGGCGTTTCCTGACCGTAGGATCAACTGGTTTCAATCTTAGCCGCTGATAACGACCTTCGTGTGTATCCTGTAGCTAGGCGAGTCTGGAACCATCATTGGGCCGATTCTGGCCAATCAAGCGGATTGGGCTCTCGGCCCAGCTCGGAACAGGTATAAATCGAATATCCTTTACGCGCAACTCCAGAGATTAATCCCTCGAGCAATGTAGGGCCACAATGAGCAGCAAAGTTCTCTCTTAAGAAATTTAACACTGCTGCATGCCCAAATCTAGATTTGAACCCAAAACCTTAGATTTATTTATAGCCTTCTGGGTTGGCATCACATATTCAAATTTATTTGTCAAATTACACACAGAAAATTAAACAATAGAGTAATTCTTGAGCTATATTATCAAAAGGTTCAATATATATTAAATTGATGATAAAAATTAAACTTTTCAATTTTTTTTTACTAAAGATGAAACTTTTCTTGGTGCCCCTAATTATGGTTCTTTTAGGCCAAACATTTTGACACGCTGCAATAGGTACCCATGTGAAAAAGTTAAATCTTTGTCTTCTGTGTCCTTTTAATATTTTGGTGGATATCTAATGTAGCATGTCAAAATGTACACTTGGTCGACCTTGAAAACTCATTTTAAAAGGACCATAGCTAGGGGCACTATGAAACCCTTCCTAACTTTTGGTTAACTTTTTTTTTATTAATAAATATTTATGATATAATCTTTAAAATCGAGATTAGGCCTAATGAACCTCAAAAGCTAGCCCACAAGGTCAGGACACACTAATATATAGTTGTACTCATCTCTTTAAAAGAGGTTTTATGTAATGGGTTAGAGAGTATCTCTTGTATTTTATTATTATAATATAATTTTTCACAATATAAAAAAGGGCCATGTACATAGGTCCAATTAAGAAACAATTTTTTTTACCAATGAGCTTAAAGTAAAGATGCAGGCCACCTTATGATTGGGTAGACAATTTGTATGATGTGTCAAGTAAAGTAAACATAGTACAATATAATTTTACTCAAAAGAATATACAAATAACTTTTTAAAATTCTTATGTGTCACAATAAGTGTGTCGAACACATGTAGCAGCATTTGTCTATATATAGTATATACAATGGATTTCGATCTAATCTCAATTCTCAGTCTATGATAGTAAAAATGGTTGATAACAATATTGGAGGCAGTTCCTCAAACGACAATGGTGGAGGCATCAAAGAACAAGACAGGTTGCTACCAATAGCCAATGTTGGTCGGATAATGAAGCAGATTTTACCTCAAAATGCAAAAATCTCAAAGGAAGCAAAGGAAACAATGCAAGAATGTGTATCAGAGTTCATAAGCTTTGTAACAAGTGAAGCATCAGAGAAGTGTAGGAAAGAAAGGAGAAAGACAGTGAATGGTGATGATATTTGTTGGGCACTTGCAACACTTGGTTTTGATGATTATGCTGAACCAATGAGAAGGTATTTGCATAGGTATAGAGAGTTAGAGGTTGATAAAATCAATAATAATCAAGAAAGAGGTGGAAATAGTCATGAAGAAAAGGATCTTGAAGTTTATAAATTGATGAGCACTAGTAGAGGTGTTAGGCTTTAACAAAATGCTCATGTGTTTGAGAGTACTGTTGTAGTTGCTGGTTTAATTATGGTTTTTGATCGAGGATGAGACATTGTAATAATTTTGTTGTCTAAACTTCATTAAATTGAGTCAAGAACAAGATTTACTTGTTTTGCTTCTTTAACTTGTGCATAGTACTGAAGGTCTTTCTTTCCATGCTTTTATAGTTTTTCAATGGAGTCACTGAATCACTAGTTTCATAAGGAGATAACTAAATTTAGGAATTTGCCAAGACTTTCATTTTTGTTGGTAAGCGCAAAATTTAAATGATTACTTTTAATCAGTATTTTCCCTAATTATTTTACTAATTTGGGAGTTTGGTGTTTAAGTTTGTTTCTTCTGTTTGAATTTTGATTTTTTTGGTTCTTGTGTTATTGTTACGTATTATCTATCGTTTTTATCGATAATCAACCTACACCAGAGAACCTAATACGTCATCAAATGCAATCATCTACTAATCTTAATCGCAACCACTAATTTCCTCACGTGGTGAATTATAAGAATCAATAAATTAGTATCTTTCACTGGTTGGTGAGTTAGTTTAAGGTCCACAATAGTTAAGGTTAGAGTTCCATCCAGTTGTACTATGATTTTGAAGAGTTGGGACCACTATATTCTACCACACTCAACCACTTACATACATTTAGGTGATGATCCATTTGCAACTTTGTCTTGTTTTGTTTAATAATCCTTTAATTTATCGACATTAAATTTTATGTAGGCAATCTGTGTGCTTCCAAAGCCAACGATAGAGATCTGGCTGTACGATCAACGTTTCAGATCGGACCCAGGTGTCACGCCCCTCAGTATGCTTAGCACTTCATCGAAGCCTATAAATACTCCGATATTTAATGTAGCAGATACACATTCACTCTCTACCTGATCCTAAATTCTTCTGAGCTGACTTGCACATCGAAGTGTGTGCAGGTACCACCCCTCTTGTCGGCACAACGCGAGGGACGTCATCAACTGGAGCAAAGCTAACTCAAGTATCTGACATCCAGCGAACCTTGCAATGGATTGGAAGCCATCAACATGGAACTCCACCAGTTTGCCATCCTTGACCATATAATCCCTATTGAGTTGATCTACTGCGATCCCAACGCCGAGGTTCATGGTCAGCACTTGGCTAATGGCGTTCTGAAAGGAAGTCTCAACAACACCTAGGGCGAACTTGGCAGCCTCTTTCCTCTTGGTTGTGGCTTTGTCTCTTTCCTTCTCCGCCACAGTAGCATTGGATTCGAGTTCCTTGACTCGAGTCTCGAGGTCGGACTCCAATTTCTTAACCCGAGTTTGGAGAGAGGAATTAGCGATTCAAGATCGTGACCTCTTTTCGACCTTACGCTTTGCCTTCACGACTTCATCATTAGCTTCCCTAATCGCCTTTATAGCGTTAGCTTAGCCTTAACTGATCCGCAATCTTACGCGCTTTTTGCAAAGCTTCGATAGTAGGTTGTAAGACGGCTGGTGACTTCATCTTGAGCGAGCGTCGCTCGTTCCTTTTTTTGAAGCTTGTGTTGTTTGCAAGAACAACATTCTTGAGGGTGTCAAGTTTGCCCCGCACACCGCTAGCTTGCATTCTAATCAATCCGTATAAGTGTACAATTTCTTACAGGCATTGGAGGAGGGATGACCCTGGCATGCGACTTGAGATTACCTGTATGGATTTCGGAGGTAGGTGATAACTCTATTTTATATAGAGTTATTCATCTATTTTTACTTAGGTTATTGTTTATTTTCAAGTACATTAATATATAAATATAGCTTATTTATTAAGAAACAACATTTTAAGGATTCAAAAGGATTAGGATAATGAATTAGGCAAATACACATATCTTGTTAAGTTTGATGTTTTTGTTCAGTGCAGCTACTTCAGGAGTGCCCACACTGCCTACACTAAGAGTGACAACACTGCCTACACCTGCTAAAAACCAGCAGTTTGCACCAAAACATCCAAGGACCAATTGGATGCTTCCACACTTGATTTGTGACGTCATGCCTAGTCATATGGAGCGAGCCACTTGCGAGTCGGCGATCATGATCAAAAGCAAGTCGTAAAGTTCACTTACTCAAGGACATGTGACACTTCTTTATTGGACCACCCCATGTGAGCTTCATGCAAAGCGACCAATTTGAGCCACTTTCTCGATGGGAAGTCTGCAACTAACCATGGTTAATTATCTCAGTTGATAATTCGCGCCAAAGGAAACCCTCCAAGGGAGGAAAGCTTTCTTGCCTATAAATACAAGCCATATATTCACTCACAAATCATCATTCATCCAATTCTTAAAGGATCACTTAGTTTAGTTTATTTCTAGCTTAGCTTTAGTTTATATTTACGTTTCTGAAGAGAGGAAGGTAAGGAGGTGCTTGACAAACACTCCCTTCACTTCTACTTGGAGGAAACTTGTGTAAGAAACTCATCTTGTACTTCAACTTGGGAAACTCATGCAAAAGATCTCCTATTTGTGTAATCTCTATCCTTTTGAGTTCTTTTGCTATATTATTCATTTGATTATGCTCTTTCTTGATTTTCTCTATTATATTATGAGTAATATGAGCTAATTTCCCTTAGTTGAGATGTTGTAGCCTTGTAATGAACTTCTAAGTAAGTTATTATGGTATGTAGTGTATGCATTTTAACTCTTGTGTAATACTTCTTTCAAAGCTTATTCTAGAATTGATCACTTTAGAATAGGTAAACTTGTGGCAGCTGACATGGGCTACATTTATGAACTCAAGAGTTAATAAGAATGAGTGTTTATAACAACATCTTTGTTAAACTAGCTTTAATAAGGAATTGTTTGTTAAAACCATGTTAAGTCCTAGACATAGGATAACATAGTTCTTAGGGTGATCTGATTGGGAGCTTAAGAGACAAGAGTGAACCTATTTAGCATGCCTAGACATAGGAAGCTTGTAATGAAACTCTGAAGAAAGTGACTGAAAGGCACACACTATTGCAGCTGCATCCAGTGTCCCACACTGCATACTCCACTAAAACACTTAGAAGTGATTTACTTGGTGAAAACATCTCAACTATCTTATCTCACTGATTCCTTACACACATTTATTGTTTATATTGTTTTATAAACCTTGAAACACTCCAACCAATTGTGAATAGTGTAGACACACTAAGTGTACACTGAACAATACAAAGTTTTCATAATCCTGTGGGTTCGACCTTTTCTTATCATTATATTACTTGTGTGACTATGTATACTTGCATACTATTTTCCACACCAGTAGGGTAGGAGTCCATTGTGAATCTTCAATTGAGTCGATGATGAGGTATTGTCATCGAGTCGACCATGGCTTTCAATTGTTCTCAGTAACACTAAGCAACACCATTTTTTGTGTCAATGGAAGAAGGAATAGGAGTTAGCCACAAATCACAATAAACAAAGTAAAAACTATGCATAAAGATGGCCCCCACCCAAAGCAGCGTTGAGTTAGACTCGACTTGTGGCCTGAACCAATCCCCTTGTGTTTATTTTCGGCTTTCCAAGAAACCGAGAAGTCCATATGTGAAGCAATTTCAGAGTCCTAGCATCCTTGACCCCGAGTTGAGATGACTTCAAGGAATAAGCCTTATTGGGAACGATAAAATGTTGACTTATTGGGAACAATCCCCTTTGATTTGGGGTCCAATCAAAGGGGAACTTGGTGTCAGCCACCCGACCGAGTTCGTCATAGTATATAACCTTCTCCTACGCAGCCCGGTTCAAGCGAAGGACATAGAAAAATATTTGTTTGAAGTCCTTCATGGAGTCGAAAAAGGGCGTAAAAACTTATTTTTCTTGTCACCACACAAACTTACCCTTTTCTTCCCCACTTCATTGGTGTCAAGATCCGCTTTTGGGTTCTGCACTATGTTGAACAAAACGAAGAACAAACTTTCAGATAAGGGTCGGTCGAAGGCCTCCATCACGATTTAGTACCCCCTTAGAATAGCCGACTCATTGGGTTGTAGCTGGGAAGGGTACACGCTCAATGTTTGGAGTATTTGTTGCTTGAACTCAGTGAAGGGAGGCTGGGCCCGTAAGTCGGTCAACATGCAGGTCCCTAAGTCCAGTGGCAGATCTTCTATGGGGCGGAGGGAAGCCACGGTACCCCCCAAATTTTTAAAAATTTACTATATATACACATCTTTTATACATAATATTCGGTTATATATACTTAAACGAACACATATAACCAAATGTTGTCAATAGCGTAGTGGTATTGCATGTTGTTAATGAGAACATATTACAAGGTTCAAATCCCTCGGCTTGTATTGTTAAGTATTTTAGTTCATTTTTGTATACTTTTATCAAATTTAAAACAAAAACTACTTCTAACGGGTGTTGAACCGCGAACAACATGTTGATTTAAGTAAAATTTACCTCGGCTTGTATTGTTAAGTATTTTTGTTCATTTTTGTATACTTTTATCAAAATTCAAACAAAACTACTTCTAACGGGTGTTGAACCGCGAACAACATGTTGATTTAAGTAAAATTTACCACTGAACCAAATTAAACAACCTAAAATGTGTGAAAAAATATAATTTATATTTTGTTACTATAGTGGTACCCCCCAAATTTATTTTCCAAGATCCGCCACTTCCTAAGTCGGTCAACATGCTTAAATATATGAAAAACTTGAGTCATTCCTTCGGGTGGTGACATACCACCTCATCACATGGGACCCCTTCCACAACCCACTATTGACCCTCACCACCAAAAAGGGGCAAGTAGTGGGTCAGATCAGACCCTGGGCGAAACATGCTCCTTTGACTCTGGACGTCATTGTGACCCACTCGTTAGACGGTATGTTATCTTCCCTGTCATCCTCTTTGGCCTGAACCTCGGTATTTAGAACATCCACATCATTGCTTCCAACATACGATCTTCCTTGCTGGTCGTCAAGAATATCATTTTCACCACCCTTGGAGTAACCCTCATCCACGCCACCTACGTATGAGCTTTGTAAAATTATCCTTCATTAGACTATGCCTCACTCATGTTATACTCGAGATGGTCCTCGAAACTCCCGTAGTCAGTATATATAGCCCTTTGATTCGTCATACTCATCATCTGGACCAACTACCTCATCTTAAATTTTTGGCTTGGGCTTTTGGTATTTGGGGTCCAAGGCCATTAATTTGGTTCTCGCCATTAACCTGCAGGGAGTTGGTGCCACTTTCTAAATGTAAAAATGGTAGCGAGGGGCGGCTCGAAAGTACTAGTCTGAAGCGCTCGAAGTCGAGCCCAAACCTGACGACCCCTCCCTCGAGAGGATTGGTGTGGAAAGACAGAAGATTTCAACGCGAAGATACCAACCAAGATCCCACGTGGAGATAGACTTCGGGGTGGCTAGCTTAGAGGCAAGGGTATGAAGATAACAAAGGAAGGAGTCAAATTCAAACGTACTATGGATGACAAGCTCATAGATTCTCCAAGTCGGAGCTGGATTCTTCGTCGGAAGGAGCGATGATCTGCCATAAAACTTGAATGATCGCTAAACTTCTCAACGTTGGTTAGAGATTGCTTTCAGGAAAATTCACAAAGTAAATAATGGGAGGGGATCTCCTCTATTTATACTAAGAAATGGGCGCAAAAGAGCCGAAGTGCAAGGGCCACGACTTTAAAGCGCAATGATTACGATTGGCGCAAAAAACAAAGCGCCCCATCAAGTGCACAAAAAAAAGACGGTGCATACATTGTTATAATGACATGTCCATCGATCAAATCAAACGTCACGACTAAACGGCCGGTATGAAGTCCACCACCTTATAGCACCTACCAAACCAGGGATGAGTTACTGACTTTGGATCCTCCACTTAGGCTTGCAGAGAAACGAACTCGAACAACTACCATCTCGGATTTATGAGGCACGTGACCTTCTGTCAATGATGTGGTTGGCTAACAATGTTGAGCCTAAGAAATCTCGCCCTACTTGGAAAGTCCGGAGGAAATTTGTCTACATCGACATTGAAATATAGATCCCTCAACAAACTCAATCAAAAATTGCAAACTTCAGCCAAGGTATTATCGTCCCTGATGACTTCGGCTCGAGGGACAACTGTTCCGGACTGGGCCGTGCCCAATTCGGATTTGGGCCGGTTGATGACCCATCATCGTAGGTGATCTGTGTTCTTCCAAAGACGACAGTGGAGATCTCACCACACGATCAATGGTCCAGATTGGACCTAGGTCTCACGTGCCTCAGCTTGCCTTCCACTACACCAAAGCCTATAATACCTTGACATTTAATTTAGCAAGTGCACATTCTCTCTCAACCTGACACTAAATTCCTTTGAAAAGACTTGGGCGTCGAAGTGTGTGCATGCACCACCCTCTTGTCGGCTCAATGCGAGAGACATCATCACTTAGAGTGAAGCCGACTCAACTATCCGACATACACCAGGTTCGACGTCAGAACAGTTTTGAATATTGGCATATTAATTGGCTTAATTTTATATAGAAATATATAATATTTATTAAGTCTTTTTATTACGATAAATTAAATATTTCTAAAAATTAATATTTATTTGCCCAAATAGTTAATAGATAACATTTCTTTTAAAGGATGACGAGATGTGATAATACATTCCTTAAGCATAATTAATTCTCAAACCCAAAGTTGGTCCTTAAAGACCCTTATCATTTTAAAAGGGTTTTTTTTTGAACATTTGTCTTACTAATTAAAATTCTTATAGCATCTCCATTCAAAACTCGAATAATCTGTTCAGATTTTTTGGTTGCTATAAATATAGTAGTAGGCTTGTTTATGGTTGGGTTCGATAAAGATAATTGCATTGAGCTCAATCAAAGTGATAAGTAGTTCTAGATACACCGGGTATTCCATAAACCTAAAACTATAACTTTTTTTATAAATAGGATCGAGTGATCAGTAAATAACACTAGGCTGACAAAACAATTAAGCTAGACTTAATGCACTCAAGAGATACCATTTGTAATACAGATAATGCCCACATTTAGCTCTAACCAAAATCCATTTTCAAGACGCGCGCAGAAATAAAAAAGAGCTATGATATATAGTACGAAGAGATCCACGTACGAATTGTAAGAATAAAGACGTGGCAAACTGCTAAGCATTTGGCAGTAGCAAAAAAAGGGCAAGCTAACCCAATAGCCATTCCCGTGCATTTCGTTTCGGTACTGACAAGTATTTCTCAATAAAAAATGACTCTCTAGAATCGATTAATATGTAAATTATTTACGATTAATTGAAATTAATATAAGATTACAAGAACATACAAATGTTTCAACAACCCTAAGCTCAAATTAAAAGTTCCCTACATGTTTTCTTGTTTATACTCACAAGTTGCATTGAATAGCTATTCCACATGAAATCAAGGACGAAAATCTAGGAAACATACGAAAGAGAATGATTTCTATATTTGAAAGTGGCTATCTATAAAAAGCATAAATATTATATTTCCTTGTACGAAAAACTAAGGTGTCCAATTGAATCATGGAAGCATGAATTACTGTATTAATTTGTTATTCCCTATATAGTAGTTAATTAGGTTTAATGAAGGGTGGTCATAAAACAAAGAACCAATGTACTATCTACCATGGCAAACAATATAACGTACGTGTCAATAAGAAACTAAAAAAAGCACTATCATAATTCATGATGATATATGTTGAAATCCGATCAAGACCACACAATAAACTTATATTGTCTGACTCTTGAAAGCTAATGAAGTGGGAAGAACACTACATTCCTTTCTGGCCAATCTCTAACGTTATTATTTATAATATCTTTGTATTAAATCACATCACTTGATTTGCTTTTCATATTTGAATCAAGATTTTGTTTCTTCGATGCTGGCTGTGTAGAGTTCCCTATTACTAAAGATTTTTTTTTTTTTTTATTTTACACTACAAGAATTTGTGAAAATTCAAACTTAATTGAGTACTCATGTATATAGAAGGGGAATTTGCTTTTATTTTATGCTGTATATTAATAAATAAATATTTTAAAATCTTATATATATATTAGACGTCGCATTCATTTCAATAAAAAACTCGTAGTCTGATGACTCTAACAGGTCGAGAAAGATCATAGATTACTTTCACTGTACTAAAAAAGATAGTATTACTATCACTTATTTTATTTTAAACAAGTCATATAATTTATTGACTAATTTGGCCGCTGCCACACAAATCTTTAGTAACTACATAATTGTGGTTAAGGAAAAAACAAGTACAAAAATTTATTGACTAATTTACAATATGAGAAAACCATATTTAAATATAAAAAAACAATTGCGAACTTAAGAGCTAAATAAAGATGTTTAGGGTTTCATTGATGTGTATGTCGCTAAGTAAATCCCACTTGAAGGGGTAGTGATTGGTTACGCATCACACGACGACAACGGCGATATATACAAAATATTTCTCAAAAGAACATGGGTTTTGAAACAACATTGAGAGAGATATGTGATCTCAAAAAGTGTTGAACCTTGAAGGAGGAAAAACTCTATTATAGCAACTGCGTTTATATCTTCAGAAAAAAAAATCTTGCAGAGCTGACATAAATATTGTAGCATTGTATGAGTGGAGATTATAAAATTAACTATAACTTGTAGAAGTATCAAACATTGTAAGACAATTGCCAACTTAAGAGCTAAATTAAAGATGTTTAGGGTTTCAATGATGTGTATGTCGCTAAGGAAATTCCACATGAAGGGGTAGTGATTGGTTACGCATCGCGCGACGACAGCGATGATACAAAATATTTCTCAAAGGAACATGGGTTTTGAAACAACATTGAGAGAGATATGTGATCTCAAATATTTTTGAACCTTGTAGGAGGAAAAACTCTATTATCACAACTGCGTTTATATCTTCAGAAAACAAAATATTGCAGAGCTGACAGTAAATATTGTAGCATTGTATGAGTAGAGATTATAAAATTAACCATAACTTGTAGAAGTATTAAACATTGTAAAATATAGTTAAAAATATCATTTTTAATTAACAAAGACATTGAAATTGAACGTCAATAGATAGCATAAGAAGAAAAAAAATCTAAAGAACTTTGACTATTTGAATGGTTAATTTTTTATCGAATGCAAAAGTACCTCAAAACGCACTTAGCACCACAATTTACATATTTTGTCTTGAAATTATTATTTTTTCAGGAAACCGGTTATTGAGGAACAAATTTTGTATATCGGAACAATTAAAATTTTTCCAAACGTTAAAAGTAACTCAAAACGCACTGCCTATCGTCGTACTATACGTATTTTAGCACAAAATTAATTTTTGGCATGACAACACCAATTATTGAGAAATGAAGTCCGTGTATTTGTACATCCAATTTTTTTTCCAAATTTCAAGGCACCTTAAAACACACTGTTTAGTGCGTTGTAGCACAAAATTAATTTTTGCTACCAAACCAATTATTAAGCGGACTCCTTGTATTAATTTGTACATCTAATATTTTTTCTGAATGCTACGACACCCCAAAACAAACTGCTTAGTATCACACTTTACATATTTTGTTATAAAATTATATATTTTTTTTAACGAAATTGGTTATCGACGAACAAACTTCTTGTATTTTAGCAAACAAATTTTTTCTGACCCCTAAAGTAACCCAAAAAATAATGTCTAACATTACACTTTATGGAGGAACAAACTTTGCGTTTTTGAACAATTAAAATTTTTACCAGACAGTAGAGTACCCCTAAAACATAAAGGCTAAATTACACCAGAGGTTCTTTAATTGTATCGAGTTGGTCCTTTAAGTTTTTTCGTACCATTTAGGTCCTTTAAGTTATATAGTTGTAACAAGTTGGTCCTTTAAGTTTTTCCGTACCACTTAGGTCCTCTAAGTTATTTAATTGTAACGATTTGGGGCTGAAAAATGTAAGTTGTTCGTGATTTAAAAGTTACAATTAAATAACTTAAAGGACCAACTTGTTACAATTAAATAATTTAAAGAACCTACGTGTAACGAAAAAACTTAAAGGACCAACTTGTTACAATTAATTAACTTAAAAGACCTAAGTGGTACTAAAAAGTTTAAAGGACTAACTTGTTACCGTTAAATAACTTACAAGACCTCTGTTGTAATTTAGTCAAACATAAAATATATAGGGAAAGGAACGGGGAGTTTTAGGAAAAAAAGGGAAGGGAGGGAGGAGATTTGGCACCAAGGAGGGTGGGATGGCGCCAAGGAGACTGCCATAGATTTTGGCTCATGCTTCTAACAACCCCCCATCTACTCACTAGACACCCCATATCACCCTTTATTCTCAAAATACCCCTGAATTTAAAACTTTTTTTAAACATTAAATGCAGTTCGCCAAGCGTGTGCCAAACTTGTTAAGTGTGGTTCGACCATGCGTCTGTGTGAACAGGTTCGCACTGGTAGAGCCGAACCTCCACGATTGTTCTTTGGATATTGAATTGTTTAATTTTAAGCGATTTTTAACGATTCAATTTATTCTTTGCTAACACTAGTATGGCTAACACTAGTTGTTTAATTTTAAGCGATTTTTAACGATTCGATTTATTCATTGCATGAATTGTTTTTAGACTTTTTCGGTTTGTATGACTTGTTGCACTTATCTATATAGGTGTGATTGAACATGAGCCGTTGATTTAAAACAATCGAAACCATTAAAATTATAAACGTTGGGGAGAATTCAAAAATTTAGTCGTTGACTGGACGATGGAGAGGTTTCGCGACGGATGATCGATTTGGATCGCCAACGCAGTCGAACTGGTCAAAACATAATTTGGGGTGTGCGAGTAAACTTTGTTGGTTTCGGCATGCAGCGAGATTCGATCATGTTTGATCAAGCGTGCGCCGAACCGTACTTAATGTCTAAAAAAAATAAAAAACAATTTTCAGTAAGACCTTTTGGTCTTTTCACCCCAAAAAGGGATGTCTAGTGAGTAGCTAGGGGGTTGTACGAAGCATGGGCCTAGATTTTTAATTACTAGCGCCTTGACCCGTGCGCTGCACGGGGTACAAACTCTAGTTAATATGAAAATGTTGTTGGGTAAAATTTGTTTCTTAAATTGCAACACTAGAAAACATTGTTTAAATTGAGGGCAAGTATGAATTAAAAAAATATATAATAAAGAAAGACGATTACAAATTTAAAAACTAAAATAGAGTGTTACATACTTTTTCACGAAATTATTTTTTTTTTGCCAGAATGTCATTGAGGAATGAACTCTGAGTAATTGAATGATTAATTTTTTTTCAAACACTACAGTACCCTAAAACGTTGCTTAGCTTTCACACTTTTTGTTAGGAAATTATAATTTTTTTTCATCAAATTGGGTATTGAGGCACAAACTTTGCATATTTGAATTGTTGAATATTTTTACAAACACTAAAGCATCAGAAAACACACTACTTAGCATCACACTTTACATATTTTGTTTTGAAATTATTTTATTTTCACCAAAACGATCACTGAGGAACAAACTTGTGTATTGAGCAGTTAAATTTTTTCGATATTGATGAATGAACTTTGAGTATGCGCGGTTAATTTTTTTTCGAACACTAAAACATCTCAAAACACACTGCTTAGCATCACATTTTACGTATTTTGTCACAAAATTAAATATTTTGTTTCACCAAACCGGTTATTGAGGCACAAATTTTGCAAATTTGAATAGTTGGATCTTTTTGCGAACACTAAAGCATCAAAAAAACACAGTATTGTGAATACTAAAGCATTCAAAAACACATTACTTAGCACCGTACTTTTTTTTTTAAAACAAAAGAAAGGGTTATGGAGCCTCGCTAAAACCTTCTGATGCAAAACCCTCTCCTTAGGGAAAAAGCACCAGGAAGGAAAGAGTACTCCCCCTAAAATTTATTGATAAAAAAGAGAAAAAGAACAGGAAATATGGGGAGACTAGACCAAAACCCATGAGCATAAACAATGTAATAACTGGAAAAAAAATACAAACAAACCTACCAAGGTGCGCTTTGTCAAAAAAAACCTACCAATGTGCGCAAATGCATCACTATAGCGACTCTCCTCCCAACCAGGTCGGCACCAGAGCCGCAAACAATCATCTGCTGCACACCTAAAATAAGAAGCAAGGGGCGAACCCATTCCATCGAGGGACTGACAAAACTTGTAGTTAGGCAAACCGAACCTATTCCTGAAAAAGTCATCCGCAATGAAGCTCGGGATAAGATTCCACCACGTAAATCCACTTGAGTTAGTTCCATGACCTGCAAGCTTATCAGCACAAGCATTACCTTCTCTTAGCATCGTACTTTACATAAATATGTTATGAGTTTTTTTCTTTCAAAAAATAGGTTATTGAGGAACGTACAAACTCTATGTATTTGAACAGTTAATTTTTTCGACCCCTTAAGTAACCGAAAACACACTATTATGCATTGCACTTTATGTATTTTATTAAAAAATTACTTGTTAGTTTCAACAAACCAGTTACTGAGGAATGAATTTTGCGTATTTGAACAACTAATTTTTTTCAGACGCTAAAATACACTTTACATATTTAACGCAAAATTAATTTTCATTTTTCCTCAATCTGATTTTCGAGGAACAAACTTCGCGTATTTTTAGATCTATTTTTTTCCTAAATTTTAATGTGCTCTTAAAAATGAAAATATGGAAGAAAAAAAAAGAGGGGGAAGGGGGGGAGAGTTTTGGAGGGAAATTAAGTGGAGTTGGAGACTCACAATATTTATATCTTAAAGATAGATATTCATGTTGGTACTTTTATTAGTGTAGTGTGGTTAATTCCAAAGTATATAAAAGACCTAAATATCATTTTGGTCCCTGCAAAATGAGTGAAAATTCATTTTAGTCACTACAAAAATATTTTTTTTAAAAAGGTCCCTGCAAAATGTTTTTTTATTCATTTTGGTCCCTACATTGATTTTTAAGCTGATTTCACACATTTTAACACTGCTGACAATGTTGACGTAGATATTTTAGCACACATGGACTGTCATGTTGTAACACCCTAATATCTCTAACAAGTAGAAATATCAAAATGTACAATTTTAGCATACATCAGAGATAAACTTCCTGCTTAGATATACATCTTTACAAGAACAGCGGAAACGATTACATAAATTAAAACAAATTCAAGTCATAATCGGATACAAAGATAACAAGGGAAAAGCATAATTAATGAGAGAAGAACTACATCTTCGATTTCTTCGCGTGCACGCCATCTACTCGTGCCTTAAATCATCTTCTTTCCCTGTTTCTCTGTAAAACAACAACATATGATAGGGTGAGATAACATATCTCAGTGAGTCTTACCGTGACCCTTACCTATCACTCGGTCCATTTATAAAACATTTATCCTTTCAAAAAGATTATTTATGACGCACCCAATCCTTCTTCGAATTGGTCAATAGCATTGAGAGTTTCCCCTCAACCTAAGTACGCCCATTTATAAAACCATAATTAGTAATTCAGAAAGAATTACATACAACAATCAAATCATAAATAATTCATAGTCCAATTCTTGATGACTATGTACACTTTAAATTAATCATCTATAGTTCATAGCCCAATTCTTGATGGCTATTCACTATCCTCTTAATAATCTAGTACAACACCTTAAACCATTTTTCTTTTCTTTTGTTTGCGGTGAACCCAATCCACTCACGGTGAACATCCTCATATGGGCCTAGCTCGAGGATCATGACTTCCCTCTCCCTAGTGTACTATCCTCTTGGGCCGTCACCCATAATTAATATAATTAAATATCATACCCGCATTGGGCCGTCTCCTATACACAATATAATTTTTATATCATTCCGCATGATGGGCCATTTACTATATTCGATATAATTCATATACCGAAAACATAATTATATCTATGATATGTTTTTATACCATTGTATCACAATTATAAACTTATAAACTCAGACCAAACATCGTTTGATTTATAAAACATTGGTTCCCACACGTATTCTAGGTTTTGGTCTATCAAAAACGTATTTGTTTTCCATACATTACGGTTATAATTAATATTCATACATCATTGGATATTAAAATCCAAAACAATCCATTTATATGATTAGGTCCTTCGGTCAGCTTCGTAACGCATCTGAGAACACATTAATCGGGTTCCCGGATCAAAAGTTATGATAAAAACTATTTTAGGAAAAATTGTGGTGACAGGGTGCGTGTAAGCGCAACATAAGCGCGAAAAACAGTGGCGATCGCGCGTGATTCGCACGTAAGCGCAATGTACGCGCATAGAGACAGTGGCTACTGAGCTGGTTGCGCGTGGATAGCGCGTAGTTTGCGCGTACGCGCTACTCTGCAATAAAACATTGTTTTGACAGCATCCAACCATTCAATTCTTACTCAATCTCACCCAATTCAATCTAAATCACAAACATCAAACTCAAATAATTATCCAGCATTCAACCAGTCCAAACAACCCAATCATTAGCTCATGCATTCATATAAAAATCATTCCTCAATTCATAAAGCGTAAATTTTTTAAAAGCGGTTTTCGACTCGTAAATTCGCTAAACGATCAAATTTTGAAAACCAATCACACACAAACAACATTTCAATTCCCTAAAGCGTGAGTAAGACTCACCTCTTGTGATGAAAATCACAAACAACCGAAACTTTGAAGTGCCCACGACTCCAAAACCTCACGAACTCCTCCCGAACTCGTTCAACCGCTTCAAAACCGAAGTTATTTTGGACAGCATCTGTGAGCAGTTTTTGAATGAGCATAACTTATTCAATTTCTAACCAAAACCATTCAAACCAGTGCCTAATGTGTAGATAATTTTGTCTATTTTCCCATGGTTCAAGTCTCACACTGATATGACGAGTATTCAGGGAGTTATGGCTAAAACAATGTGGCTGGTTCAAATTCGTTACTGTTACAAAAGTGAAACTTGTAACTAATTTTCCTCCCTCAATACACAGTCAAATCAAATGGTTCTTGTGCCTAACTTGAAGGGTTTTGTGTCTGGTTTCTAATGAAACAAAAATGAATTTCATAGGAGGTCTGTACTGTGAGTAACTGAGAAAATACCAAAGGTTGTTCAACACTGGTTTACTGCAAAATTTCCAGCAATCCATGTTCTTCTTCAAGACTTCATTTCACCACGAATTAGAGCTCTAAAAACGATTCCAAGCTTCGTAATCACTCCTATATCACCAAACTCGACCCAAAACAGCAATGTGGTAGGGGAAAATACTCCAAAACTGAATGTTACACCTCAATCACCACTTGCAAACCTTAAGAATCCTAGAACTCCATTTTCATCATCAATGAGCTTGGAACTTCAACTATGGCAGATTGAGAAGGAGAGAAACATAGGTTATGTAATTAGTACCATTGAATAGGGAATTAAAAATGGGAGAGATTGGGCTATAGAACTCACACATGCATTAAAGGGTTGGAAAGTTCTTCTTCCATCTTCCTCCTCCCTCCATTCACGTTTCTCTCTCTCTCTCTACTCTCTCACTTTCTCATTTTCAGAATTTTGCTAACAATGAGGTTGTGTTGGTTGTTTTGTCTAGTGCTGAGGGTATTAATGGGATAGAAAATGACGAAACTACCCTTGGCTTACTAATTCTCACTTGAACCTATTTTTAACCCCAAATTACTACATAGTTTAAACACTAAGACATTAAAACCATATGACTTAGTGAATATATATTACTTCCTCGACTATCCCATATCTGTATCTTGATTTATTTTTCACTTTGAATAATAAATCACTCGTTAATTTCATAAATCGAAATTAACGAAGTTAGAGATGTTACACATGTCACTTAAAACAAAGCTCAAATTCCTATTATGCGCTAAATTGTAGTTGATAACTCTTATTTATAAGAGTTATTTATGCTTTAGCTTAAATTATTGGGAGTTCTAAATTAATATTGTGTTTAATTAATTAAAATAGGTTGTTTAGTGTAAAAGAAGATTTAATTCTGGTTTGAAGTCATTTTGGCACTTTGGTGCCTCATTTTGTGCTTTTTATGTGTGTATTTTATTGCTACAGCATCAGGTGCCACAACATTGCGTTCCTGCGAAAGATGAGAGAGAAAATGATGAGGCAAACTGTCAAAAAAGGACAAACACGCCCTATTTCTGGTACCAGGCTGTCATATGCTCAGAATATTCCCTTTTGTGGGCACATTGGCACATGTAATGATAAAAGTAACTTCCAAAGGATATTTCTTGGATCACTAAACCCTAGTACTATTTAAGGAGACTCATCTTCCTCATTTGGGAGGCTAGTTCAGAAAAGAGGCTAGGTTTAGACATAGCCTTTCTCCCCATTTTCGTTCCAAGCTCCATTTTCACAATAAAAGTAGAAATTCTGCAGAATAGTGCTGGGAGTGATGCTGCAGCAACACATGAGCTGACTTACTTGAAGATTTTCGTGGATTTGGGAGCTGTTTGTACCTCCATTATCACTGTTCTTGTAGCCAAACTTCAGTCTACCTCTTCTTTGTATATTTCTTCCTTGTAATTTCAGTTTTATGGCTTTAGATTTTGCATCTATGCTTTATTTCTTGTGTTTGCTGTTCATCATGAGCTAAATACTCTTAGTTGGGATACTAGTAACTATGTAGTGAATTCTCAGTGTTTAATGCATGTATTTGATGTTTTAGCATTTTATCCTTTGTGTGATACTATTTCCAAACTTATTTTAGAATTGATCACCTAATATAAGTACCATTTATAGATTCAGAGATGGTTTATAAATTGATCTCAAAGGATAATATGGATAGTGTTCATTAAAAGAGATTTTAATGTTCCTTGCTTAAAACCTAGACATAGGAGGGCATATTTCATAGGGTGAATACTACGAGTGCCTAAGCAGCCTAGGGCGTACTCCTTTAGGGTCTAGAGATAAACTCTTGCGAGGAAACCCTAGTGTGAAGTATTTGAGAAAATACATCTGTTGCTGAAGCACTCAATGCTGCAACATTAGATACAACATTAATACATTATGATGACATTGCATAGTGAAAGACATTTCAACTTACTCTCTTTCTGAATTTCTACTAATCCTTTATTTTACTTACGGTTTGTTGATAAAACTTGATTCTACAACTTGTTATTTTACTTTGATTTTACTCACTAGCTTACTTGCTAATTAAATATAGAAAAGAACTCAACAATCCTTGTGGGAACAATCTCTACTTACTCTTTATTACTTGTTACGATTGTGTATACTTGCACATATTGTTTTCACTTAAAACAATTAAAGCTCAAATTCCTATTATGCGCTAAATTGTAGTTATCTCCAAATCAAAGTTGGGTGTGTATAATAGGAATTTAACATTTGTTTTAAGTGACATGACAGTCCACGGGTGCTGAAACATCCACGTCAACGTTGTTAATTGTGTTAAAATGTGCTAAATCAGCTTAAAAATTAAAGTAGGGACCAAAATGAATTAAAAAAACATTTTGCAAGGACCTGTTTAAAAAAAAATTGCAGGGACTAAAATGAATTTTCGCTCATTTTGCAGGGACCAAAATGATATTTAAGCCTATATAAAATTAACCTCAAGGGGTTGGTCTAGTGGAGCATGACAAGAGTTGAGAGGTTCTGGGTTCAACTCTCCTCTTGTCCCCATGGGGTGAGGTAAGTGTAATTTCATTCGTAAGTGCTCAAGGAGCCGGAAGGTCTTCCCTGCCTTGGTAAAGCCTTAAAAACATACTTCTATTAGCACCAACAAATGGGGGATGCCAGTTGGAGGATGCTCAAATTCTTTCCAGCTCGTATCTGAATTTGATCAGAGTTTAGCCATAAAATCAGCTCGTATCTTAACTCCAAGTCTTGAATATTGCGGATGATGGAAACATCTTCGATGGATATGATTAGTTCTTGAAGTCACCAATTGAATAGAGTTGTGTGAGTCGAGTAGCAAAACAACTGTCTATAGCCCTTGCGCCAAGCCAACAACAACAAAGGACCAACCCAAACAATTTGGAAGCAATAGAAGAGTATTGTTTTTTTTTTTTGTTGACAAATATAGAAGAGTATTGTTGATCGCTATAGCTTTTGGAGTTGATTGAAATTAATTATAGTCTCACATTGTTTAGTTTTGTGAAGGAGGAGGGAGACTTAATCTCTTGCTTCCAAGTGAGAGTAAGGAGGAAGAAAAAGACCAAGCAAGGGTTAAGACCCAGGTTATGTATATGGGCTCACGTTCTTCTTTACAAAATATACCGGTCAAAAACACATTAAGTTTTTTTTTTTTTACTTTTTTTTTCTCTTATGCTCTTGTTTTAGAGTGTGGGTGAGATGTAGTTAAATATTTTCTTCGGAGGATGTAGATGTATTGGGGTCATCGAGTGTTTGAGAGAAGTCTATGTATTATACAAAATTTCACATAGTGTTATTCTCTGATTGTCATTAGACAACAGTTGATGTTTTTCTCCGTTTTGGAGTGTTCCACGTTAAACTCTTGTATTACTCTTGTATTTCGATTGCGTTTGTTTTATTTCTCTGTGTTATTTTTTTTCCAATATATTTATCATACATGTCATGGTAAGGCTAAAAGCGAATAAAAATATGATGTCCCAAACTCTGTACCACCAGTAATATTATGTCAGGTCAATTACTAATCCATGTGATTAGTAAGTTTGCCATCCGTCCGCTTCCTTCTCAGCCATTCCTTTAATTGATAAAGGAGTATTGGGGATTCCTTCAATATTGATTAACTCTTTTTAGTTTTTACCAAAGGTCACTACGCCAGAATTGTAAAAAGAGATCGCCACCTTTAGTAGCGTTTATAAAAAAACGCTACCCATTTTAATAACACGCTACACCATTAGTAGCGTTTAAAAAAAAACGCTACCTATTAGGTAACACGCTAGACAGATCCCTAGCGCTTTTACTCAAAACGCTAGCAAATTAGAAAACACGCTAGACGGATCCTAGCGCTTTTATTCAAAACGCTAGCCAATTAGAAAACACGCTAGATAGATCCTAGCGTTTTTAGAAAGCGCTAGCTATTTAGAAAACACGCTAGACGGATCCCTAGCGCTTTTATTCAAAACGCTAGCCAATTAGAAAACACGCTAGATAGATCCCTAGCGTTTTTATAAAACGCTAGGTATTTAGTAAACACTCTAGACAGATCCCTAGCGCTTTTATTCAAAACGCTAGGTATTTAGAAAACACGCTAGATAGATCCCTAGCGTTTTTTAGAAAACGCTAGGTATGGTTAAATAATTTTTTTTGTTTCCCATTGAGCTACTTCCCTCTTTCAGCTAACACTCTTACCCAAAAACGCAAAATCACTCACCCGTAAACATAAAACCCTAACACCCTAACTCAAATTAACATCATCTCTCTCAACGAAAATCATCTCTCTCAGTGAACATCATCTCTCTCACTCAGACAACATTGGTGAGTTTTCTGTTCCTTTCTCTGTTTCTTGTTAGATATTAATTGTGGGTTCTAGTTTAGAAATATATTAGTTTTGTCACTTGTGCACACTAGACTCTTCTTCTTTTTTTCACCACTAGCCTCTTCTTGTTACACATAAATTAATTATTTGGAAGACTAGACTATATGGTTCCTTTGTCTTGACCAAAGGACCGAGAATAGAAATAGAATATGATATAGATATAGCTTGGGAAAATAAGGAGTGGAATTGAAAAAAATTTAAAAGAGGAAATTTTGTTTGTTTTTTTATATGAATTGATTCTTCATTATATTCGAATTGCTTGATGGGTCATATGTTAAAGTTCTCTTCTCGGGATTTTATTATAAATATTTGGCAATTATGGATAGAAATTGGATGTCTGCCAATCGTGCGTCCAAGGAGTATATACTGGAGTGGATTATTTTGTGATTTGTCTTTGTTGAGCGTTTAGGGACTTCTAGTGGTATGAAATGTCCTTGTTTAAGGTGTTGTTATGTAAAATCAGTTAATGCAGAGGAGTTGGCACGACATTTAAAGGCGAATGGAATTGATCAAAGTTACACTTGTTGGATAATGCACGGTGAGAAAAAAGGTGAATCTTCAAATATGAATGATATTAGTAAGAGATATGCGCGCGCGGTTGACACCGGAACACATTCATTTGATGCGAACGAATTTGAAGAGATGGCAAAGGTGGTTGAAGAGGATCTTAATGATTGTCCTGAAATGTTTGAGAAGTTGATAACTGATGCAGAGACACCATTGTATGCGGGTTGTAATGAATTCACAAAATTATTGGTTGTGATCAAGTTGTATAACTTGAAAACTCGCCACGGATGGACGGATAAGAGCTTTACCGATTTACTCTCACTACGAAAGAAATGTTGCCGAATGATAATGTGCTTCCTTCTCGGACGTATGATGCAAAGCAAATGTTGGGGTCTATTGGCTTGAACTATGAGAAGATACACGCTTGTCCGAATGATTGCATTTTATTTCGGAATGAACATGCGTTGTTAAAGTCGTGTCCTAAATGTAATGCACCATGTATAAGAAGAAAGAGTCCGCTCCACAAAAGGTGTTGTGGTATTTTCCTATAATTCCTCGATTTAGGCGCATGTATCGTAGTTCGGAAGATGCAAAACACTTGACATGGCATGAGGATGAAAGGATTAAAGATGGTATGCTACGACACCCTACAGATTCTCCGCAATGGAAAAAATCAATATTGAGTATCCTAATTTCGGGATGACCCGAGAAACCTACGCCTTGCATTGTCTGTGATGGATTTAACCCGCATACGGTATCGAGTAGCTCCCACGATACATGGCCCATGATTTTGGCGATTTATAACTTCTGTAGTGGCTTTGCATGAAACGCAAATATATGATGTTGTCTTTGTTAATTTCTCAGGCCCAAACAACCAGAAATGATATTGATGTATACTTGGCTCCTTTAATTGAAGACTTGAAGCAAATGTGGGAGGCGGGGTAGAGGTGTATGATGGGTTCAGAGAAGAAAGTTTCACCACGAGGGCTATGATCTTTGGCACAATTAACGACTTTCCTGCATACGGCAATCTATGCAGATGCAGTAACAAAGGGCACTATGCATGCCCTATATGTGAAGATAACACAGTTGGATGTGGTTGGAACATGGTAAGAAGAATATCTATCTTGGTCATCGTAGATTTTTGCCATCAACTCATCACTATCGATTGTGGAGAAAGGCATTTGATGGGAATACAGAAACACGTAGAGCTCCCCGCCTTTGTGGCGAACAGTATTTGAAAAGGTGGAAGATTTGAACATTAAATTTGGGAAGCCTTTTGCGGAGAGATTGCCAAACGGGGTGGAAGAAAAAGTCGATTTTCTTTGAGTTGCCATCTTTGGAAGTCATTATATGTAAGGCATTTCATTGATGTGATGCATGTTGAAAAGAATGTCTTGAAAGTGTCATTGGTACCTTACTCAATATGCTTGGGTAAGACTAAAGATACCATCAACTCAAGGTTGGATTTGGTTAGTATGGGTTTGAGACTGAATTGGGTCAGGTAAAGAAGAAGGGTACACGTACATATCTACCTCCGTGACTCATACTCTATCTAGAAAGGAGAAGACTGTCTTTTGTGAGTTTCTTCATGGAGTTAAAGTTCGAGGAGGATACTCTTCAAATGTGGCGACTCTTGTATCGATTAAAGACCTCAAGTTAAAGTCTCTAAAGTCCCACGATTGTCATGTTCTCATGGAGAATTTGCTACCCATTGGTATACGATCCATTTTGCCTAAGAAAGTGCGTCAGACCTTAACCAAACTTTGTTTATTCTTTAAGGCGATTTGTAGTAGAGTGATTGACCCTGGAAAGTTGCCAACATTGCAAAGAGAAATTACTGTCACTTTGTGTGAGCTTGAGATGTATTTCCCACCTTCCTTTTTGACATAATGATTCATCTAATAGTTCATCGGTTAGAGACACAATTGCGTGGCCCATGTTACATGAGATGGATGTATCCGTTTGAGCGTTACATGAAGATATTAAAAGGATATGTGAAAAATCGATCACGACCTGAGGGTTGAATTGTTGAGCGCTACATAGTTGAAGAGGCTATTAAGTTTTGCACGGGCTATCTATCTAGTCTTGAATATTCTGTGGGACTGCCAAGATCTCGTCATGTAGGAAGGATTAGTAAAGGGATGACAGGAACTAAAATAGTGATGGTATCAAGGAAAGAACTAGAGCAAGCACACTTGTACGTTCTTCACAATGATAGTGAGGTTGATTCATATGTTGCCAAGCACAAGGAGATTCTTAAGAGTCAATTCCCGGGAAAGAAGCAAGTTTGGTTAGCAAAAGAACACAATAGGAGTTTCATAGTGTGGCTAAAACATCACATTGATGGTGAGTGTGTTTGAATCCTACTTGATTTCAAAAAGATTGAGATGGTTAGCAAAAGGTCCAAATATACATGTCTTCTCTTACTGTGACTATCTAATGAGCGAGTGCACTTTCTATACAAAAGAACAAGATGATCGAGTAAAATGCAAAATAGTGGGGTGACTCTTGTAGCTCATTCTATGCATGCATCCAGTGCAAAGATAGAAATCCCATATATGCGAATATGTCTTACTTTGGCTTCATTGAACACATATGGGAGTTGGATTACAATATGTTTGAGGAGCCCGTGTTCAAATGTGAATGGGTTGACAATAATCTTGGTTTCTGATTGATGAATTAGGGTTCATGCGGGTGAATTTCAACAAGTTAGGATATAAAGATGAACCTTTTATTTTAGCATCGCAAGCTCAACAAGTGTTTTATGTCACCGATCCGATTAATATCAATTGGTCTATTGTTCTATTGGTGACAAAAAATTTGTGTATAACAACGATGATGATGAAGCACCGATGATGTTGGTGTTGAGGACGACCCTTTCTTCGTAACATCAGAACCAATAATAGGGAAAATACTTCTATAGAGAATGTTGTATATTTTAGAAAAGATCATAATGATGGAATTACTATTCGTCGGAAAAAAATACCAAGACGCGAATTGCAAACAAAATTTTATCTAGGAAAAGGAAAAGGTAATATAGACTTAATGATATCTCGTTATTTTTTATTAATAGATAATTATTATATTGTTTTTGTAAATTTAACAATAACATGGATTATGTTATATTGCAGGTCAGATGGCATCACTTAGTGATCATGAGATCTAGTGGTCAAGGCAGTAGTCATTGAGGTTGTCTTTGTTATATATGTTTCTAGCTTTAATTTGTAGCTACTTTTGAGTTTCATAATGTAAGTTACTTATTATGTTGTATATTATGTTGTATGATTTGGATATATATTAATTATGTTGTAAGTAATTGTTAGTTTAATATGGTCTTTTGGTGATATGTACATATGTGTGTGTATCTATATATTGGATTGTAATGATATATTGGCTGAATTTTGTTGGAATGATATTTGATGAATTTTGTTGGAAGGGAATGAATTAATAGGTTGTAATTAAAAGGGAGAATAAACAAAAATAAAAAAAATATTTAAAAAAAAATCAGTCAATACATAGCGTTTTAAAGATAAAACGCTAGAAATAAAATTAAAAAAATCATTCAATTCCTAGCGTTTTATAGAAAACGCTAGGAATTGTAAAGAGGAGCTAGAGGATCCTAGCGCGTTTCTAAAAACGCTAGGAATGGTAGTAAAAAAGGTGCTATAGCATCCCCAGCGTTTTTACATAAAGCGCTAGGAATGGTAGTAAAAGGTGCTATAGCATCCCTAGCGTTTTTACATAAAACGCTAGGAATGGTAGTAAAAGGTGCTATAGCATCCCTAGCGTTTCGTAAAACGCTAGGAATTGTAAAAAAAGCGCTATAGCATCCCTAGCGTTTTTACATAAAACGCTAGGAATGGTAGTAAAAATTTTAATAGCATCCCTAGCGTTTTTCTGAAAACGCTAGGAATTGTAAAGAGCGCTTATAGCATCCCTAGCGTTTTATGTAAAACGCTAGGATGCTATTAAATTTTTTTACAAGCGCGCGCTCTCTCTCATCTCTCTCACACACACTCACGCTGTCTCTTCATCTACCTAACTCCTCTCTTGCGAAAACCAGTGAAAACCCGAGAAACCTCATCGTTCATCCCTTCACGTGTGAGACCCAGCAAACCAAACGACCCATCCTCTTCGTTCATCTCTCTTCGTTCATCCCTTGCGAACAACCCACACTCCACGTATTCGTTCATCATCCGGAAACCCATAAACGCGCTACCCAGAAGCGTGAAGCGCAGAAACCCATCCTCTTCGCTCATCCTCTCTCTCCTTGGTGCTATCTTACCACGCAGCAAGCACCCATTTGTTTCTTTTTCTCGCACTCTCTCCCTTTCAAAAGGTATTTACGCACATACTCTCACTCGTTTTTTTATGGTTTGTTATGTATCTTTTGTATGGCTTTCTCTGTTACTTAGCTCAATGTTATATTTAATTAGTTGTTAGATTAGTCTGGCTTAGATAGCATTATTAACTTGACTAGTGCATGGCTTTCCTAGTGCATGGCTTTCCTAGTGCATGCATGGCTTTCTCTGTTTAGTGCATGGCTTTCATATATATGTTTACTCTAGGTTCTTAGTGCATGGCTTTCCTATATATGTTTACTCTAGGTTATATACTTAGTGCACGGCTTTCCTATGTATGTTTACTCTAGGTTATATACTTAGTGCATGGCTTTCACTATTACTTAGTGCTTGGCTTCTTCTATATTTTGTTAAGTGTTTGTTGGTTCTAAACAATTAGAAAGCTAAAACTCACTGAGTCTATTTCATTTGGGTCATTGCAAGTGAGATGGCATCACATATTGATCATGAGAGTAGTCAGGGTGGTGATGGGGGTGATAGAAACACAAAGAAGTTCACTTGTAACACCCCTTTTCTACCCCTCAATTTACGCGTCATTATCAGAGTAATTTCTTTTTCAAAAATACAAATTTAATCGATAGAAAAGAAGTGCCATGTCGTCATTTATAAAACTCATCATGTCATAAAATTTAAACCTCAAAAATAATCTCGTCGCAGCGGAAATAACAATAGCTCACTACACAACGCTCAAACACGTCTCACATCATTAACATAATCATAAAACAGTTAATTAATAAACTAACAACTTCAACTACGCCCCTAGGTGCTACGGTATCGAGAGCGACTCTAAGACTTCCCAACGACTAAACAAGGAAGGCGTGAGTTCCTTCCTTCGCGATCACTGCGCAGCGTTGCCACGATAGAGCAACATTCCAAGCGAAGGGTGAGAATTTCAGATAAACATAATCAAATACATAATCAGAGGAAATAGGCACAGGCAATTACACAACATTAACATCATCACTACATTGCAATCACGCAACACCAGCTCCAATCACAGACAACAACAGTACACAGTCATGATTATGCATGAAGATGCAACCCCCACCAGGGCATATGCATGATGGTACCATATCATCTTTAAAAACCACTCAAGGCATATCTTCATCATAGAAGAAAAACCACTCAAGGCATAACATCATCAATATTAGTCATAGTATGCACATGCCATGAGACTCTATAACACATGTGCAACTCAATCAACACTCACTCGGAGTACTCATCATCATCATCATAAAAGAAATAACTACTCAAGGCATGTCATCATAAAAGAAATAACCACTCGAGGCATGTCATCATAAAAGAAATAACCACTCAAGGCATGTCATCATAAAAGAAATAACCACTCAAGGCATGTCATCATGAAAGAAATAACCACTCAAGGCATGTCATCATAAAACACTCGTGAGAGTGTATTCCTTCGCAAATCATCACAATCATTATACATCATCACCATAATTATACTCATAAAGTTTACACATCATCAATCGTCACGAATCATAATACATCATCATCGAGCAATTACTCATAGAGTACATTCTTCGCAAAAACATCGTTGTTAAGTATTACATCATCATAACACACATATCCTCATCATCATTCAATACGTATATATATATATATATATATACACTTCATTTGTCTTTTAGATTAGGGTGTTATAAAATAGTGCAATCGATTGACTATGAGATTACTCGAGTAATCGATACTACTTGCAACAAAGCGTTGGCCACCTTTGCAAGACTCTCAGTGATGCCCTTGTAAATACACCAGCGAAGGAAATTCTGGCCTTAGTGGTAAACCACAATTTAGCCATAGTCAATTAGAACACTCGTAGTATAACATTTCACAGTAAATCACTTATATAAACATAGTATCACCATTTTCATAAAACAGCACCTTTTACTTAATAGATACAGCAACAATAAACGGTTTATTTTGCCTTAAAAATAGAATATTCAGTTAGGCCTCTGAATAAGCTTTCCAACGCATCTTAGAACACCTCAATCGGGTTCCCGGTTCAAAAGATATTCAATTTACAAAAACGTACAGGCAACAGTGACAAACAGTGGGAAATCGATTCCTTACTTCCATTTTGAAGTGGGAAATCGATTCCCATCTCTTGGAAAGCCAACAATCGATTCTTCCCTATGTCATTCAAGCTAATAATCGATTCCTCACCTATATCACTCAAGCTACTAATCGATTCCTCACCTAAAATTATTCTCACAACATTTTCATTTCCACGTACCGTTAACAGCATCATCAGATATCATCAAACCCCATCAAATCATCAACATCATCAAAAATTATCAAACAACATCAGAAATCATCAAACCTCATCAAAATCATCAACATCATCAAAAATTATCAAACAACATCAGAAATCATCAAACCTCATCAAAATCATCAACAATCCTCAAACAACGTCAAGAAACCCCCCCAACACCCATCATATACCCAATTATGTTAAATGAACGCGCTCAACCTTACCTCTTAAACGTAAGCTCGTGAGAAGACGATTGAAGACACGTCATGAAACCACGACAACACAAACGAACTCAACTTCCCTTTCTTTTCCTTCTCTTTGCGCCGTGTTCTCTCTCTCCTCTTCTTCTCCCCTCCTCTTCGTTTCCTTCTCCCTCTCCAGTAGTGCCCCTTCCTCTCTCTCTCTCTCTCTAGGTTTTCCTTCTTTTCTTTCTTTGTGCATTGAGACCAAACCTAAACCCTAGGCATTCTTCTCTTGGGCCCAGGCACATTGGGCCCTTTTTACACCTCCTTTTATTGTTTCCATACTCCTTCTTTACTACCCACCACTCATCACTTAAATCAAACACTCCATTATTATTTTAACGTAATTAACCACCGTAACACCTAACTAACTTAATTAAATAAATACCGAATTATTTTTGGGCGTTACAACTCTCCCCACTTAGAATATTTTCGTCCTCGAAAATTTACTCCAACTCACGAAACAAGACTCAATCTTCTTGTCACCCATACACTGTTTGCACATAGGCACTCTATGGTTCAACCACCCTAGCTTCTACATACATCTACACTTAAGCTTGTACTCACCACACTTCAACAACTACCCTTAGGCGCACCACTGCGCACGACACTTCACCCGACACCAAGTACAACATGTAACTTTGACGTACACATTCCTTCGACTCACACTTCCGACACCCACATACTTCGATAACTTTGCAACACTGCACTTCGTCACACTTATACGTCGACTTCCATATATTTTGACCCGCTTATAGTCAGGTAACTACACCTCGGCTCCTACGTCACCTTACACACCTAACCTTCACCTCTCCCCGTTTCTTTGGTTCTCACGCTATGATCGAACTTAGCTACGATTATAACACCAACAACACATCATAACTTCACCAAAGTGAAGCACACACCACATCAATCACACAGCAAGCAACACAACAACTCCAAAAATAAATAGGCATTAAGCCAAAACTCCAAAAAATAAATGAATATGATTAAAGAAAAAGGAAATACATCTGATCTGTTATACCCCAATTTTGTCCGTCTTCATTTCCTCGCTTTAGTCGTTTATTTTTAGTAAAGGCGTGTTTGAGTCGCATGATTACAAGAATTATCAGTGTAGAGTCTCGGTTACCAATCCAAACCAATTCCAGTCCACTCGTTCAGTGAAACTCGAAATACCATTGTTTAAATTAAGCATGCGCGCGAATGATCGATCTTCTCGGGCGTTCTTCAATTTAATTATCTCGTATTTGAGTTTAGTCGTATGTGAGCGAGTCCACCTAAAGCCATTTTTCTCAAATTTGGTTTAAATTCAAAGCTAATGCGATTCCGGAGTTAATCGTGGGGTTTGTAGTTAACACGCCCATTTTTGGTTTAGTTTTAGCGTATTTGTCGAGTCCGGCCCGTCCTCTCGTCTTTGTATTTGGCCCGACTCCTTTTTCTTATTGTTTTATTCAGTATTTTGTTTATTTAACTTATTTAAGCATATATACTGACCCAAAAATGTCAAAAATTCTATTTAGTTTAATTTACAATTTAAGATCACTTAATAGTCCAAAAAGTCCAAAAATACAAAAATGATAATATAAAAATACAAAGAATATAAAAACGAAAATTAAATAAATGAGCAAAGATCGGTAATCTCTCGGGTCCTGTTTTGCTCTCCAAGACTACTCAGTGGGCCCACATTATCAGATCTGCAAAAGCCCAAAAACAGCCATTAATGCTAAAACCTAATTTCTACCTATAAATAAGCGGCTAGCCTAAAGTCTAAAACACACAGAAACCAAGGCAGACAACTACTGCTAAAATCACCCAAAAATAGGATTAGGGTTTCACACCGAAACCCTAATCCATCTTACTACTGATTTCAAATTCTGGTGAGAGCAAGGAAGTTGCAGCGATCGCGAAAGCAACAGTAGCAGACATCGGAGACCTAACAGAGGCTGGAATAAAGTTGGCGTTGACTAAATACTCTTGGCTAATAGCAAAGGAGAAGAGAATGGCAAAATCGCGGAGGCTATTCAATTTGTGTTCTCTTCTAATGGCTACTCTTTTTGCATACTCATGACCCTGGTATTGTGATACTTTTTATATATCTGATTATCATCATCATTTTTCTCCTTCTTAAGGATTTTCCGATTTATGTATATTGTCATCTAAGATCTAATTTTCTAACTTTTCGATGTATCTGTTTCTTATTGAATTGGCTTATATATGTTTGGTTTCCATTGTATTCATCCGCTTGTCTCATTAATTTCACAAGATGCATCATACCAACCAAAATGAATAAGCCAATTACTGAATGGTTGTATGGGTTGGAATTAAATCCAAACCATAGAGATCAAATAAATAGGTAGAAGATAATATCACCGGAGAAAGTAAATGAACAGAGGAACGAAACTCGGAAAAATAATAAAAAGCACTCGACCTTTAATACGCCACGAGACTTCGTCTTCTCCGTGAAACTCCGCGAACTCACACCAAACCGATCCGCAACCACCTTAAAACCCCAAAACCGCCGAGCCTGGCACCACGAACCCTGCTTGTTGCCGTCAAAATCGCCCGCGAAGTCATCTCCACTCCGTCACCCTCCAAACCGCAAGCTTCTCAAGTTAGGTCTCTCTCTCCTACCCACCATTTCAGGCCGAAATCTCTCTCTTTCCCTCCCCGATTTTTCGCAGAAAATTCTCTCTCACCATTAAGGAAAGCAGTGCTACTGGGTGTGAGTAAATTAGGGTTGCCTCCTTTTTTTTCTCGCTTTCACCGCCTCAAAGAATCGTTCAGTTGTTATCTTCTTTCGATCTTGTTTTTTTATTTTTAAATATCCGAATACTATTTGCACCCTTTATTCGTGCGCACACCTCCCCACTTAAAGCCCGTTTCGCATCTTTGGGCTCTCCTATCGAATTGGGCTCCCTTTTGCACCTCCAATTAATTATACAACCCCTGCGATTAATAAAACCCCAATTTACAATCTGCACCCCCTGTTTCTTTTTAAATTCTTTTTCAACTCAAACATAAATAATTTTTCTCTCGAAGTCAAATAAACGGCTAAGTCGGTTGTACAACCGGGTTAGTCATCATTTTAGGACCAATGAGCTGTACAGTTCAGTAATCCTACAAAGAACTTAATAAAAGTAAATAAATAAATCACTTTTCCTAAAAATAGGGGACTAAGTCGGTTGTACAACCGGGTTAGTCAGCGTTCTAGAACTAATGAGCTGTACAGTTCAAGAGTTCTAGAATACCTATTCTAAAACTAACTCACCTCACATCAAACAAACTCCTTTCAAAAAACCTCAAAAATACTTTCAAAAAGTAGGGGACTAAGTCGGTTGTACAATCGGGTTAGTCAGCGTCCTAGAATCGATGGTACATGCAGTTCAAGGAGTCCTAGGACCCCTACACTAAAAAACACCAACCAACAAACCTTTTTCAGGAAGAACTACGTAGCTTTGATTCCTCCATTGCATCTGGAGGTACGTAGGAGCAAGATTCAACCCTTGTCAAGCATTAAAAAAACAAAATCTAAATAAGTCATTTTTACAAGTAAAAGGGTAACAATTAAATAAATCTTAAATTAATTAGACAATAGGATGTCGTGGGGTGCTAATACCTTCCCCACACATAACGACTCCCGAACCCTAACAACGCCTTATCTTAAAACTTAAAGGGATTTTCCGAATTTGCCCTTAAACTAGAATTTCGGTGGCGGCTTCCTAAGAACCTTTCGAAGAATCCTTTCCTGGATTTTTCGGTCGCTACAGCTGGCGACTTCACTGGGGACGTATTTATTTTTAGAGAGTCAAAACCTAGTCTAAATAATTTAGGATTAATTCAATTCTTACCCTTTTATTTATTTATTTGCTTTTTACATAATTATGTTATTTATTTGTGTAAACCCTAGGGTAGAAGACGATACTTGTATGTTTGTTTGTTTTGTGACTTTGGGTTTATTTTAAATTGCTCCTACACACATTTCGCACTTCTACACTTCACACACTTGTGAGAAAAGTCCTCTACCCGGACTCGAGCATAAACTTAAGTTAGAACGAGATTGTGTAGTGATGGCTGCATGGACGCACGTCTCGTTGGGTGGTCACGAAAATCTCACCTAGAGTTTGATTCCTTTTGAGGATGCTATCCTTCTAATAGCTTGCCTATTGTTGGGGTCGATGTTCTTGACTGGGTCCTTGGCTCTAGGAACCATGTGTAGGATTCTTTAGAACCACCCTTGCGAGGTTCACTATAAAGAAAACTTTAGACCCACTCCATAAGATACCTTCCTAGGTTCACAAAGGAGCTTAACACCCTTGCATTCAAAACAAACATTAGTGCATACCGTCTTTTACAAACACAAAAATCAAAAAATCAAATCAAAAAACAAGAAAAATCAAAATTGTTATTTCCATAAAACGTTTTATATTGCATGCATTTTTCCTTTTTCTTGCATGGCAAAAATATTGAAATAAGTGTCGGGAGTTAAAAGTTTTATTTTGGAGAGAAGTTAGGCACTGTTGAAGTCAAAATTAAATTTTGTACTTTACTCTCCAATGAAAAGTTTATAATTCCCGACATGACGAATAAAATCATATGTTACACACACATCACATTCGCATTTCACATTCGTTCATTCGCATTCTCATTTCATGCGCATTCATTCATTTGCATACTTACATCATGCATTATAAAAACGAAAAACATAATTTTGAGAGAAAGATTGTGATGAGAGGTGGGACATTATTGTGAGATAAATAATTCTTTTTGAAAAAGTTTAGCCATACTTCGTTGCAAGCTCAAGATGTTTCGAGTCACTCCGTTTTTCAAATTTTTAGCTTGCTCACATTTTTTACCAAACGTTGCATCTCTTCCATCCCATGATAAATGACTGAAATGCCCAAAAAAATAATAAAAATTTCTATCATGTTTTAAATGTTAACTCTCTGCGAAGCATTTGTGTAGTGACTTGGGTAACATGTGTGTTTATTTTTGTCTGAGTCAGTTAGCGTCCCTACCTTACCATCATCCCCTGTCAAAGCCTAATCCCACCCCGATCACCCATAAGGTACATACTCCCCACATCAGTACATAGTTGACGTTTCTGGTTGGTTCCCCTAGTGAAATAACACTTTAGGCCCTCCATGCTGGGGCAAATGTGTGATCTCTAAAATACCTTGTCAATGTTGTATTCCCTTGGTGCAAGTCCTTTACCAAAAAAAATATAAAAATGCCCGTTAGGTTGAAAACTCGTAAGAGCGGCCTAAGCAAAAATTAGGGCATAAAAAAAATAAAGAAAAGAGCAAATATTTAGTAAATAAGTAAATTATTGTCCTTAAGTTAATTTTTGAGAAAACTAGCAATCATGTTCTGAAATGAAGTTGAACCATCTTCCCATATCCTCAAAAATCCTTTGCCACCCACCTTAAGCCAAAAAATCCCAAAAATCTCCCAATCACCCTAGACAAGGATCAATTCCACATAAAAATGGTGTATCATTTTTATTAAGTCACTCAGCTCGAAAGAAAGAAAAAGAAAAGAAAAATCAAAAAAGCTGAAATCCAAAATGAGGATCGAAAAACCACGAAAAAGCAAAAGTGGTACAATTATGGTGATACTTCTTACCATTAAATGCATAAGAAATCCTTGTCTAAAATAAATCCTCAAACACTTCCTTTAACCTCAATATCCTCCATAAACCCTTAGCCACGTTAAAATCCTAAACAAGTCCATCCAACCGTGAGGCACATCAATTACTCAATAAAATCTCAAACACTCCTTTGAGCCTAAAAACCATGTCCTTCATAAATCATCACCCATTAGCCAAGTTACATCACCAAATCATTTGTCCCATCAATCATCAAACACCTCTTTGAGCCCAATTATCCCTTCCTTCATAAATCATTAACCACCGGCCACATTACAACCCTCTAGAGTTCATTCCGATCATTGACTGATTGCTTTTGTTTTCTCAAAGTTTTAATTTCAGGACAAGTAAGTTTATTTATTTATAATATGTTTGCTCAAAAAAAAGATATCTCAAAAAAAAAAAAACTCAAAAGAAAAGAAAAATCAAAAGGCTTGCACCACAAGATTCATTCAAGTTACAGTTATACTAAGACAAGGTCTAGTGATCACCAAGTGTAGTTTTCATCATAGCAAACTCAAGATTATTGTAGTCCGAGAGTCATAACCAAAAGTTTATACTAGGATCGTCGCCTAGATCCTAAAGTGGGGCATCCCTTTCGCCATCTACTCCATTTGAACTTGGGAAATTTGTGCGGTGTCATACCACACCCGACCTATTGCCATACTGCACAAACTCCAAAAACCCATTACCTTAACTCCGTCGCTTTCCACAACCTCACCAAAACAACCGTCTGAATTCCCGTTATCAAGTGGGGCAACCCTGTCACCCTTCACTCCACCTACAAATGGGGACATTCACCATACACCCATCTTATCCCCTTGTTATATCCACATCAACAAAACCATACCGGGGCAATTTCTCAACTCATTACCCTATATGTTGCTACTCTAGTCGGGGCAATCCTGTCCTTACCATAAATGAGGCAACACCAAACTCTAGGGGTTGAGACAACATCTCCTACTGGCCACCTTTCATTCCAGAGCCAATGCATTCCCAACTCATCATCTTCTACACCCCTAGCTTGTCACCACTAGACAGGGGCAGACACTCACCGTCATCGAAACTAAATTGGGGCAGTCCTACATTCCTTGGCTTGGGAAAACCTACCTTTCATGACCTTGACAAAGACCGGTCAGTCATTCACCCCTTTATGTGCCACAAATGCCCACACCCTAGGTCTTTAGAACCCCAAGTTAACTGACTCATTCATCTATATTCGCACTACTATACATCTTCACAAAACAATGCTTCAGAGAGAGAAAACACAAGTTGATCATATGATGTTGGAAATCCACTTATCTAGCTGTGTGGGCCAAAACTTCGGTCATCATGGGGCATCAAAATGAAAGAGAAAAATGAGTGAGCTTGCAAATACTTTTTCACATCGATTAATCGTAAATAACAACATTGAGATTGTCAAGTATTGAATCAAAACTATTTTTTTTTTTCAAAGAATGATCAATATTCACCTCTGCTTCTCGCATCTAAAGTCTCACATCTCATCATTACCAAAAATGTTTCTATACCCCAATCACTCATATCATATCATATCATATCATATCATATCATATCATGTCATATCATATCATATCATATCATATCATATCATATCATATCATCACCTCATGCACCATAGCATTTGCACCCGAGCATTTCATTCGCATCATATTCACATTCGGCATTCATCATTTTTCAAAAAAAAAAAAAAAAAAAAAAAAGGCAATAAGCAAAAAGAGAAAAAGGAAAAGTCATTCCACATCCTACCAGATACCAATCATTGCTTGCACCATTAATTGCTTCATCAAACGTAGATTGGTTTTCCCTTTCTCGGTAGATGCATTTGTTAGGTGTGCTCGGAAAAACAACGATCACTGTTAGTCCCTATTTTGTTCCTCTAATATCAAAGCCCTAAGCGTTGATCCCGTATCGCATCACAGATCACCAAGCTGATCCCAGACCCCGAGTGGTCCTTCAGAGCACTACGCTCCTTCAGTGCCCTAAGTGGCCCAGGTCGCAAACGTAGGAGTCGAGCCCGGCGGACCTTCCAGACCCCGCGTGGTCCTTCAGACTAGTTGTGTCAGCCTAAGACACAGTGTACGTCCTTCATGGTCAACATATCAGTTCTAGACCTGATCTTGACCCATCATGGCCGCTCGAGTATAAAGGCCCCCTCAGACCGTTTAATTAGTACCGTAGCTAATTGCGCTCCTTCAGACCACGATGGTCCTTCAATTAAGGCCTAGGCAGCCTTTCCGACCTTAAGTGGTCCTTCCAGAGCCTTGTCGCTCCTTGGACCACGAGTGGTCCTTGAGCCTTAGTGCTCCTTTCGGGTCCTTGTTGACCCTTCGTTCAACTCTCGGTTAATGCGCCAAGCATTAACCACTCCCTCTTATCTCTCAAACCTTCCACTTCCCCCTTAAACGGACAAAATTAGCGTCTATCTTATCTTTATTTCTATTTTTACTACGAAAGTTCTAGAGCTCAGCACTTTCTAGTAAAATATTAATAAAGAGGGGCAGTTGTTATACCCCAATTTTGTCCGTCTTCATTTCCTCGCTTTAGTCGTTTATTTTTAGTAAGGCGTGTTTTGAGTCGCATGATTACAAGAATTATCGGTGTAGTAGAGTCTCGGTTACCAATCCAAACCAATTCCAGTCACTCAGTTCGTGAAACTCGAAATACCATTGTTTAAATTAAGCATGCGCGCGCGAATGATCGATCTCCTCGGGCGTTCTTCAATTTAATTATCGTATTTGAGTTTAGTCGTATGTGAGCAGGTCCACCTAAAGCCATTTTTCTCAAATTTGGTTTAAATTCAGGCTAATGCGATTCCGAGTTAACCTGTGGGGTTTGTAGTTAACACGCCCATTTTTGGTTTAGTTTTAGCGTATTTGTCGAGTCCGCCCGTCCTCGTCTTTGTATTTGGCCCGACTCCTTTTTCTTATTGTTTTATTCAGTATTTTGTTTATTTAACTTATTTAAGCATATATACAAACCCAAAAATGTCAAAAATTCTATTTAGTTTAATTTACAATTTAAGATCACTTAATAGTCCAAAAAGTCCAAAAATACAAAAATGATAATATAAAAATACAAAGAATATAAAAACGAAAATTAAATAAATGAGCGACATCAGTAATCTCGGGTCCTGTTCTTGCTCTCCAAGACTACTCAAGTGAGCCCACATTATCGGATCTGCAAAAGCCCAAAAACATGACCATTAATGCTAAAACCTAATTTCTACCTATAAATAAGCGGCTAGCCTAAAGTCTAAAACACACGAAACCAAGGCGCATAACCATCGCTAAAATCACCCAAAAAATAGGATTAGGGTTTCACACCGAAACCCTAATCCATCGCACACTGATTTCAAATTTCTGGTGAGAGCAAGGAAGTTGCAAATGATCGCGAAAGCAATGATGCGCAGAACATCGGAGACCTAACAGAGGTTTGGAATAAAGTTGGCGTTGACTAAATACTCTTGGCTAATAGCAAAGGAGAAGAGAATGGCAAAATCGCGGAGGCTATTCAATTTGTGTTCTCTTCTAATGGCTACTCTTTTGCATACTCATGACCACAGTATTGTGATACTTTTTATATATCCGATTATCATCATCATTTTTCTCCCTTCTTAAGGATTTTCCGATTTATGTATATTGTCATCTAAGATCTAATTTTCTAACTTTTCGATGTATCTGTTTCTTATTGAATTGGCTTATATATGTTTGGTTTCCACTTTGTATTCATCCGCTTGTCTCATTAATTTCACAAGATGCATCATACCAACCAAAATGAATAAGCCAATTACTGAATGGTTGTATGGGTTGGAATTAAATCCAAACCATAGAGATCAAATAAATAGGTAGAAGATAATATCACCAGAGAAAGTAAATGAACAGAGGAACCAAACTCGGAAAAATAATAAAAGCATCGACCTTTTAATACGCCACGGAGACTTCGTCTTCTCCGTGAAGCTCCGCGAACTCACACCAAACCGATCCGGCAACCACCTTAAAACCCCAAAGCGCCGAGCTCGGCACCACAAAGCCACGCCCATTGCCGTCAAAATCGCCGTGAAGTCATCTCCACTCCGTCACCCTCCAAACCGCAAGCTTCTCAAGTTCCTGGTCTCTCTCTCCTACCCACCATTTCAGCCGAAATCTCTCTCTTTCCCTCCCCGATTTTTCGCAGAAAATTCCTCTCTCACCATTAAGGGAAGACAGTGCTACTGGTGTGAGTAAATTAGGGTTGCCTCCTTTTTTTACATTGTTTCACCGCCTCAAAGAATCGTTCGGTTGTTATCTTCTTTCTCGATCTTGTTTTTTTTAATTTTTAAATATCCAGAATACTATTTGCACCCTTTATTCGTGCGCACACCTCCCCCACTTAAAGCCCAGTTTCGCATACTGGGCTCTCCTATGCGAACTGGGCTCCCTTTTTGCACCTCCAATTAATTATACAACCCCTGCGATTAATAAAACCCCAATTTACAATCTGCACCCCCTGTTTCTTTTTAAATTCTTTTTCAACTCAAACATAAATAATTTTTCTCTCGAAGTCAAATAAACGGCTAAGTCGGTTGTACAACCGGGTTAGTCATCATTTTAGGACCAATGAGCTGTACAGTTCAGTAATCCTACAAAGAACTTAATAAAAGTAAATAAATAAATCACTTTTCCTAAAAATAGGGGACTAAGTCGGTTGTACAACCGGGTTAGTCAGCGTTCTAGAACTAATGAGCTGTACAGTTCAAGAGTTCTAGAATACCTATTCTAAAACTAACTCACCTCACATCAAACAAACTCCTTTCAAAAAACCTCAAAAATACTTTCAAAAAGTAGGGGACTAAGTCGGTTGTACAATCCGGGTTAGTCGTCCTAGAATCGATGGTCATGCAGTTCAAGGAGTCCTAGGACCCCTACACTAAAAAACACCAACCAACAAACCTTTTTCGGGAAGAACTACGTAGCTTTGATTCCTCCATTGCATCTGGAGGTACGTAGGAGCAAGATTCAACCCTTGTCAAGCATTAAAAAAACAAAATCTAAATAAGTCATTTTTACAAGTAAAAGGGTAACAATTAAATAAATCTTAAATTAATTAGACAATAGGATGTCGTGGGGTGCTAATACCTTCCCCACACATAACGACTCCCGAACCCTAACAACGCCTTATCTTAAAACTTAAAGGGATTTTCGAATTTGCCCTTAAACTAGAATTTCGGTGGCGGCTTCCTAAGAACCTTTCGAAGAATCCTTTCCTGGATTTTTCGGTCGCTACAAGTCCTCTTAAATTTTTGAAACGGTACCTGTGAGTTCATAAAACAGTACCTATAAACTTAAGGAAACAACATCCTTTATTCGCAAAAATAACAACAAGAACAGCATGCAAAACAACAGCTCTTTATTTATAAAAACGGCAATGAGAACCACATAAAGCAAAGAGCTTGCAAAATAGGGAAACATCACCCTTAAATATGGGGAGGCAAAGCACCTTTAAATTTTAAAAAGCAAAGACAATTAAATTGAAGAAAACATCACTCTTATTTTAATCAACAACACCCTTGAATTTGAGATGATAGCACTCTTATTTGTGGGAAAAAGCAATGATTTTAAGATTTACAAAAATAGCACTTCAAGCTTTAGTAAACAAAGACATTAAAATTTGAAGAATTCAGCACCTTTAATTGTAGAAAAACAGCAACATTTTATTTTGCACATTAGCAACGCTCTCTTTGATAAAGCGAAAGAAACACAACTTAATTGTTATTCTCAATATCACTATCACCGCATTCCTCGATTTCATCATGATTTTTACCCTCGAACTCATTGCATCATTTTAATAACCATCTAAGTGGTACCGCACAACAACACTAACACCGTCAACAATAAAATCTCGCCCATCATCATCAACATCATTAACTCGTCGCTTTGGTCCTTAGACCCCGTCGTTACACTATCATTTTATATTTATTCAAACAATGAGAACATCAATAATTGCCAAAGAACAACACTAACACACAAGGTGTACGGCACCAACATCACAAAGATTAAACAAACATCATAACACAAACAAATAGCACACGGCATCAAACAAACATCACAACATAAGCGGCGCGCTATACACATCTCAAAAATGACAAGTGCAAAAACAAAACCACTCGAGCCAAAATGTTTAAAATTGAGTTTGGGCACTGTGAACGCAAAAAGATGGCACGGTAAAATATGCCCCGAGCTCGAAGTTCACCCACACTTAGAATTTGGCGCCTATACACCCGTGGGGATGTATAGGATACCGATTTTCAAAACATCAATCCATTTTCAAAACGTCTCCAATTTCATTTCTCATCTATACACCCGTCAATCTTAAGTAAAATCACCCCTACATTTTTAGTAACACATCTTCAAGTTCCAAGAGATAACACCTTAAAAATTCGGGTAACCATGTATTTGAAATCTTGGAAAAACATCTCATTTCCATGCTTGGATAGCATCCCTTTTTAAATCATAAACAGTGGTAAAACCTCAACCATTTTATTTATAAAAACAGCCACCTTAAAAATCTGGTTTACAGCAACTTCTAAAAAGGGCTAACAGTATATCATTAAAGGCTAACAAAGAACGTTTTATTTTCAAAGAAGAACAAAGAACACACACAAGTTAAACCCCACATCCAACACCGTCAAACCATTGTCGATCACGCCCTATTACCCAAACATATCGTTAATCATCACATATGTCACGATCCTAACTAGAATGACACATATTTTACATCACATCTTGAGTTTAAGTTCAAAAATGGCTCAATCACATGTTCTCACCATATATACTAAAAATCGACCTCTACCCTACATAATCACCCAAATCGGAATCCAACTCATCATCTCATATGCTCAATCACCAGGCAACATCATTAATTCATCAACAATACCAAAAACACCCAACGGCAAACAACAAAATCCACCACAAAGTCTTCGTCGAAAATCGACGAGAACCGTAAAAAACACACCAAGCAACACATTCCGGTCATACACGAAGTACTCGGAGCAAACACACACATAGTAGCAATAAGACAACAAGCAACACCCGGTATTAACAATAGCGGTCATACTGTCTCGCCAATTCTAATCAATCGCGCAACACAAATTATAGTTAGAACGAGTACCAAGACTCGGGAGATAACTAGACTCGACACTGGACAACTTGGCCGGACAGACCGAACTGCTCTGATACCACTAATGTAACACCCCTTTTCTACCCCTCAATTTACGCGTCATTATCAGAGTAATTTCTTTTTCAAAAATACAAATTTAATCGATAGAAAAGAAGTGCCACGTCGTCATTTATAAAACTCATCATGTCATAAAATTTAAACCTCAAAAATAATCTCGTCGCAGCGGAAATAACAATAGCTCACTACACAACGCTCAAACACGTCTCACATCATTAACATAATCATAAAACAGTTAATTAATAAACTAACAACTTCAACTACGCCCCCTAGGTGCTACGGTATCGAGAGGCGACTCTAAGACTTCCAACGGCTAAACAAGGAAAGCGGTGGAGAGTTCCTTCCTTCGCGATCACTGCGGCGTTGCCACGATAGAGCAACATTCCAGCGAGAGGGTGAGAATTTCAGATAAACATAATCAAATACATAATCGGAGGAAATAGGCACGAGCAATTACACAACATTAACATCATCACTACATTGCAATCACGCAACACCGGCTCAATCACGGACAACAACGATTACCACAGTCATGATTATGCATGAAGATGCAACCCCACGGGGCATATGCATGATGGTACCATATCATCTTTAAAAACCACTCAAGGCATATCTTCATCATAGAAGAAAAACCACTCAAGGCATAACATCATCAATATTAGTCATAGTATGCACATGCCATGAGACTCTATAACACATGTGCAACTCAATCAACACTCACTCGAGTACTCATCATCATCATCATAAAAGAAATAACTACTCAAGGCATGTCATCATAAAAGAAATAACCACTCGAGGCATGTCATCATAAAAGAAATAACCACTCAAGGCATGTCATCATAAAAGAAATAACCACTCAAGGCATGTCATCATGAAAGAAATAACCACTCAAGGCATGTCATCATAAAACACTCGTAGAGTGTATTCCTTCGCAAATCATCACAATCATTATACATCATCACCATAATTATACTCATAAAGTTTACACATCATCAATCGTCACGAATCATAATACATCATCATCGAGCAATTACTCATAGAGTACATTCTTCGCAAAAACATCGTTGTTCGTATTACATCATCATAACACACATATCCTCATCATCATTCAATACGTATATATATATATATATATATATATATACACTTCATTTGTCTTTTAGATTAGGGTGTTATAAAATAGTGCAATCGATTGACTATGAGATTACTCAGTAATCGATACTACTTGCAACAAAGCGTTGGCCACCTTTGCAAGACTCTCGGTGATGCCCTTGTAAATACACCCGTGAAGGAAATTCTGGCCTTAGTGGTAAACCACAATTTAGCCATAGTCAATTAGAACACTCGTAGTATAACATTTCACAAGAAATCACTTATATAAACATAGTATCACCATTTTCATAAAAACAGCACCTTTTACTTAATAGATACAGCAACAATAAACGGTTTATTTTGCCTTAAAAATAGAATATTCAGTTAGGCCTCTGAATAAGCTTTCCAACGCATCTTAGAACACCTCAATCGGGTTCGGTTCAAAAGATATTCAATTTACAAAACGCATGAACGAAGCGATGACAAGCGGTGGGAAATCGATTCCTTACTTCCATTTTGAAGTGGGAAATCGATTCCCATCTCTTGGAAAGCCAACAATCGATTCTTCCCTATGTCATTCAAGCTAATAATCGATTCCTCACCTATATCACTCAAGCTACTAATCGATTCCTCACCTAAAATTATTCTCACAACATTTTCATTTCCACGCATGCTAATTAATGACATCATCAGATATCATCAAACCCCATCAAATCATCAACATCATCAAAAATTATCAAACAACATCAGAAATCATCAAACCTCATCAAAATCATCAACATCATCAAAAATTATCAAACAACATCAGAAATCATCAAACCTCATCAAAATCATCAACAATCCTCAAACAACGTCAAGAAACCCCCCCAACACCCATCATATACCCAATTATGTTAAATGAAACGCTCACCCTTACCTCTTAAACGTAAGCTCCGTAGAAGACGATTGAAGACACGTACGAAACCACGACAACACAACGAACTCAGCTTCCCTTTCTTTTCCTTCTCTTTGCACCGTGTTCTCTCTCCTTTCTTCTCCCTCCTCTTCGTTTCCTTCTCCCTCTCCCAGCCGTGCCCTTCTTCTCTCCCTCTCTCTCTAGGTTTTCCTTCTTTTCTTTCTTTGTGCATTGAGACCAAACCTAAACCCTAGGCATTCTTCTCTTGGGCCCAGGCACATTGGGCCCTTTTTACACCTCCTTTTATTGTTTCCATACTCCTTCTTTACTACCCACCACTCATCACTTAAATCAAACACTCCATTATTATTTTAACGTAATTAACCACTGTAACACCTAACTAACTTAATTAAATAAATACCCGAATTATTTTTGGGCGTTACATCACTCCCCGAGGAATTACATCGAAAAAGAATATCATCCATCGGATAAGTAAAGGACACGAGAAATATAAGGTAAGTTAATTACTAATTATTAATGTTGTTCTCTACCTTTCCAAGTTATCTAATTATTTAATGATTTAATTATTTAAGGTCCGATGGAGTGTTAAAGGTTTGCCAATTGGAGACAACGGCACAAATTTAATTAGCTTTATTGGTACTAAGGTGAAGCAAATCTTTCCAATTTCAATTAAAAGTTGGAATGAGAAAGATAATAGTGTTTTGTCTAAACTGAAAGATGATTTTTGGTCCTTAATACAGGTATATAATTTTAGACCTCTTTAATAATCTTATTTAGTGATTTTTTAGTTATATTTATTTAATCCATTTTTATGTATAAGTAGAAACACTTTGATGTCGATGATGCCCGAAGAGATTGGATACTCAAGGAAGCGGGAAGGTTGCATCGGGCATATAGAACTGATGTGGGGAAAAAGTATCTGAAACATCCTGATGGGACCATCAGACAGGAGCCTCCAGCACTGCATGCCGGAATTATAACTAAGGAGGATTGGACCAAATTTGTACATATACGCACTACAGATCCGGATTTCCTGGTTAGTATATTAATTATTTAAGTTATATATATATATATATATATATATATATATATATATTTCACAACAAGATATCATTCATGAATGTATACTTATGTTTTTAAATAGAAAAAAAAGCAAAGCCAATAAAGTGAGAGCTTCTAATCCCGAGTACCCTTATAGAGGAGGTTCAAGTGGATATCAAATTCTTGAAGAAAGATTGGTAAGACACAATTAGTTTAATTTATTATGATTTAATGAATCTTTTAATTTACAGTTGATTAACAATTATTAAACTTAAATAGTTATTGTGAAGAGGAAAGATCCAACTCAAGAATCCTTGATCGTTATCTTTATGCAGTTAGAGGCCCGACAAAACAAGGATGGGAGATTGTGGATCCGAAAACTAAGGAGGTCAAGGACAAAATTGTAAGTATTCCAAAATTCATGTATTGTAATTTTAATTTTATGATTCCTACCAAGTTGGAATTTGTGTCGACTATATTTTTTTAATCCGTTACTCGATTTTTTTTGACACGTGAACATATTTTTATTGTCGATTAAATTTCTTTGACACTTGTTTATTATTTTTATCCGTTGTTACTCGATTTTTTTTGACACGTGGACATATTTTTTATTGTCGATTAAATTTCTTTGACACTTGTTTATTATTTCTATCCGTTACTCGATTTTTTTTGACACGTAGACATATTTTTTATTGTCGATTAAATTTATTTGACACTTGTTTATTAATTTTATCCGTTACTTATGTTTGTGCATCAGCAAAGCATATCACAATCTGTATCACAAGGAGATTTAACAGATTGTGATGGTCAACAAGATGTCCTTGCTCGTGCCTTGGGAAGGGAAGAGAGACAGGAGTCGGATAAGAGGTTACGGATATGGGATTCCTCCTACAAGCGTGTGTTTGGGCCAAAGAGCCAAAGCGGTGGGTGCGGGGATTGTAAAGTCATGGCGGCAAAGTATGACGAGCTATCCAAGAATGTTGATGTATTAATGGAAGAGAGTAAGATGTATAAGCAACTCTTGGCACAAAGGATTGGTGCACCATCCCCTTTGCACCACCCCTATTGAACCTATATCATCTCTTTGCACCCCATAGCGCACGAGATATTTGCACCATCCCTTCAACACGGTATTTATTATTACTCGACCTATTTTTTGTACATATGTATTTGATAAAATTATCATGTATATTTATTTTTCTTTATAATTGATTTAGGATAAGCTGTGAATGTGAGCTATATATTGCAAACCCACATCGAAAGGTTGCAGTGGGCATGATATGTAACCAATTGAGTGCCACGATTGCACAATTTACCCATGCACGAAAACCATTTGAGAGTTAGGGTAGACTATTCAATAGAGGGTGCACCATTGCACATTCCAATTGTTAATGCGAGATATATTTCTCGTGGATCAAGCACTTAGTACTTTTGTGGCATGGCTTTGAACAACTTGTCGTTGTAAGTGATAATATTTTTGTTAATAAGTTAATGACTCATTGTTATATATAATGTGTGTTAACTAACTAATTAATCATTTTTTAATATATACTAGGTACCCCAAGTGTCCCGACCTTCCCCTTCCATAAAAGTGTCACGACCTTCCCCTTCCACTACCAAACTCTCCGACCATCTACTTCTATCTGGCCGGTCCAACATGTTGTTCAATCTCCCAATGATGAATTCGAGAAGTTCATCGATTCTCTAAAGGTCCACATCACTCAAAAAATGAAGCCCGACGACCATATTATGTTACCGCCGATAACATTGTGGGATTGGAGCAGTTGATAATGATCAACATGGAGGATCCGAAAAGTTGTAGTTGAAATGGATTGGGCCACTTGCTTGCGTGATATTAGAGTATACGAGGTATGTATTAAATTATTTGTACACAATAGTTGTTTATATTAGAGTATATATTAGAGTATATATATGAGGATCGAAAGTTGTATATATATTATTTATAGGTTTTTGTACAATCATTTTACGGTCCGCCATAGCGGACACGAAGTTTTTCTTCTTGTGTCGAGTGTATCGTTGTGTTTCAAGTATCTGAGATGAGCGTATTATGGCTATGAAGAGTCAAATAGAAAGTTATATCCTTGCACGCTTCATGGATGCCAAGCATTTGAAGGACGAATCTTTATTTTTGGCACCACTCAATAATGGGTGAGAAATTTAGTCTTCAATCACTTGTTTAATTATTTTGAGGATTGTATTATAGTGTAAATGTGTACTCATTTGTGATTCATTTACTTCCAGGTAACATTGGGTACTCTTTGCAATAAACCCTAAGCAAAATGTTGTCTACTATCTGGATTCACTTCAAGGCCATTACAAAGTCTCACGTAGACTTAAATCAGAGATAGTTGAGAGGTGTGTATGTGTAACCCTCTCATTTTGTATAATTTAATATATGTATTTTGTTCAACTTAATGTTATATATATATATATATATATATATATATATATATATATATATATATATATATATATATATATATATATGTATGTATGATGTTACTGATGCTTTGAAACAATACTTGGGATTATCTACGAGTAAAACAAGATGGCTACCCATAAGCTGTAAGTTTTTAATAATCATTCTTATAATTTTAATTGAATTTTTGGTCATAAAAATGTGACAATTAAGTAATCTTTTGCTTTGTAGTGTCCTAAACAACCAAATAACAATGATTGTGGGTACTACGTTATGAGGTATATGAGAGAGATTATCACTCACTCACGTGAGTAGCAATCCCAACCAAGGTAACTACTTAGATTTCTTTTTATATTGATATTATAATACTTAATCACATTTAATAAACATTTTAATTCTAATTTTATTTCATTTTATTTTTGATATTTTCCCAGTTTGTAAACACATCCGAATTACTCTGTTGAACAACTTACAATGCAGTGAGGGGAGTGGTGCAATTTTGTTTCTAGATTTTGTAGCAAGTTTTGAGATTCATAATAGTTTAGTTATTATATATGTTGTATATATTGGATTTATATTATGTTGTAAGTACTTCTTAGAATGATATTGGATTGGAAATATTTGATGAATTTTGTTGGTGAATTTTGTTTGAATGATATTGGATTGGAATGTATTTTCTGAATTTTGTTGGAAGGGAATGAATTTATAGGTTGTAATTAAAATGGAGAACAAACCAAAATAAAAAAATATTTTAAAAAATTCAGTCAATAGGTAGCGTTTTAGAGTGAAAACGCTAGAAATGAAGTTAAAAATTCATTCAATACCTAGCGTTTTATAGATAAAGCGCTAGGAATTGTAAAGAGAGCTAGAGGATCCCTAGCGTTTCTAAAACGCTAGGAATGCTAATAAAAGGTGCTATAGCATCCCTAGCGTTTTACATAAAACGCTAGGAATGGTAGTAAAAAGGTGCTATAGCATCCCTAGCGTTTTTACATAAAACGCTAGGAATGGTAGTAAAAAGGTGATATAGCATCCCTAGCGTTTTTATTTAAAGCGCTAGGAATGGTAGTAAAAGGAGCTATGAGATCCCTAGCGTTTTATAGAAAGCGCTAGGAATTGTAAAAAGCGATGGGTCAATGGCTAGCGTTTTATATAAAATGCTACGTATGTCTAAAACACGTTGGGTCAATGGCTAGCGTTTTTTAAAACGCTACTAATGGGGTGTACGCATTAGTAGCGCCAGCTTCTCTAGCGTTTTAAAACGCTACCAATGCCAAAAAAAATTTGCAGCAAATCCTAAATCTGTTGGCGTAGTGGGTATTTCCGTGCTTATTCTTTAGATTGAGTTATATTCTCAGAAAAGTAAATCTGTGCGTATTTAGATCAATAGTTATGTTCCAAGGAAACATCCTTTGGTTGTTTTTTTAGTATAATAGGTGAAGTTGTTCATTTCAAAGTTGAGTTTGATTTTTGTTACTTTCTTTTCAGAATGTGTACTATTATTATTTCCTGGCCATGGTTTTGTCTTACATGCATTGAGTTGGAATATTTTGTGTTAATAAATGTTTCCCCATTGCCAATGGTAGTGTTGAAAATATCATGAACATCTAAACCTTATTTTCTAATAAGATTTTGAGGTGTATAAATTGAAGTTTCAAATAATATTTAATCAAATGAAAATTGTTTAAGTTATCTATATTTCTAAATTTATTTGTGGTTGATTGTTTATGATCCTTTTAATATTGTTGCTTGTAAAATTTACCAGTTAGAAAAATTATCATAAACTTCAATTCCAGCAAGAAGTAAACATCTACGCCACTTTGTTGAAGCAATATGTCAAAGAAATCTGCCATGAAATAAACTATTATCTGAATGGATATAAATTTGTAGTTGTATATATGTGGAACAATAATATGGACGTTATCTGCCTACTCCATTCAAGATGAGTTCTACAGACAAAGGTTTTTTTGGGCAAAGGTGACACCTCTTGGAGCGAGCTTGGCTCTTTTAGAAGGTAGGGAAGATGGCAATCTCCAAGCCCTTGTCGCTGAGGCATGAGATGACATGGTTGGCTCAATGGTTTAAGGTTATCAGGTCATGGCAGCCAGGGAAGCTGGACAAGGAGCGCTTTATGTGGGTTCGGTGTTTTGGTGTTCCAGTTCACGCTTGGACGTCATATTTTTCTCCTCTTTAGTCAAACCGTTTGGTTCTTACGTGGTTTTTTTGATGATATCTGAAAAAGAAGAGAGCTATGGATCACATTCTGGTTAGGATTAAGTCTTTTGTTGCTGTTAATGGTGTTCTCATAGCTAAAATCAATTAGGATGAGTTTGAGATAAGGGCGGTGGAGGATTAGTGTGGTCCCATGCAATGGAGTATTCCTATTGCTAATAAGGTTTTAGAGGCTACTTCGGAAGAAGACGACTCAGAGGTCGGCGTTTGTTGGCAGGAGCTCCCATCAGAGGAGGATTTGGTTGAGGATGAGGTGGGTATTGCTAATGATGATGGAGGGAACATATGGGTCGTGAATCAAGAAACTGGTCTAAGGCTTCAACTTCTAAATTTAACGATCACAATCAGGATGCTTCTGCTAATAAGGTTGAGTTGTCTGCAAGTGACTCTTTTTCTCACGTGAGCGGCTCTCTTATCCCTTTTGGGGTCAATTTAGAGAGCTTTGGGGAGAGAATGAGTTTTGGCGCATTGGTGATGATGCTATTGCTATGCCCAATGATGACGTTATCCAGATGGTTCATGGGTCGGTTGAGGTTTTGGGAGTGTTAATGGGTCATCCACTCTCCCGTGTTCAAAGGAAGATGGGGCCGCTGTGGTTTCATCGTATCAAGACCCTATTCATTCCTCTAAGTTCAACGATCTCCCTTCGATCCAAAAGTTCAGGAGCATAGCTTGCTCTAGTCAATCTGTTCCTAGGGAGTATCAGAATCTAAGTTCTCATGCTGATACAAGTGTATCTTCTATGGTTTCTACCTTTCGTAAAGAAAGATGTATAGATGTGGCTCGTGCAGCATATTCGATCAGTTTAGAGGAGGTTTCAAAGAATCATTCTCATTGTCAAACTATATCCAAGAGTTGTGGGGGTCCTTGATGAGATCTAACATGATCTCATCAGTCCTCTTCTGAGTGGTGTTTCAATCGGTGATTCCATCATTCAGGCCGCTAATAATCATTTTTGGATTCTTCAGCAAAGGTTTGGAATATGGATCCCTTCTTGGGGGTGGAGGGGGTCTGCCCTGATTCTGTCTATATTAATACTTTTGATGCAGAGTGTTATACCCCAGTTTTGTCAGCATTCTGTTATTTTATTACAGTCATTTTAATATACTAGTTTGCGTGTTGTATGTCTCAGGTCCAATTAGCATGAGATTAGTTTTTGGAATCGTTTTGATACGATCTCTCCTAATTGGACCTAAGTTTAGTAATTTGTTTGATTGAACCTAAGTTTAGTAATTTATTTGTTTGGGTCAAGTTTTAGTATGTTTTTTTTATTGGGTTTGGCCCAACGTAGCCTTTTTTACTCTTTTTGGGATAGATCTCTCATTTAATAAAGGGGTGGTTTTTTTATACCCCCACCCCATCCCCTCAAACCCCCGCCCATTATTGTTATTCCAATTTTACCCTTGCCATAAATCACATTTTGACTTTCATTAAATTCACTCTGACTGGGACCCACATTAATACGCATCGTATATATCTCAATGGAAGGTATATACGATTACATTAAATATTTAACGTTGACCTGAAAAAGTACCCATCGTATATATGTCCTTCAAGACATATATCGATTGCATTATTAAATGCTACGTTGACTACCCATCGTATATATGTCCTTCAAGGCATATATACGATTGCATTATTAAATGCGCCGTTGACTACCCATCGTATATAGATTATATACGAGTGGGCTTTGAAGATCTAATCGTATATACATCGGGCCATGTATATACGGCGTGAAAAAATACCCATCGTATATACATGGTTGAGGAGGTATATACGATCGGGTTATTTTTTCGTTTTTACTAAGTTGCTATCTGTTTTGTTGGAGCAGATATTGACCCGCTCTCTGGCGAGATGCCGACTCTCGGTTGGCTCTGTTGATATTGATACTACATGGCTTTCACGACGGATACGGTATATTTTTGTTACTCAAGTTTGGTAAATTGAATTAAATTACTTAAGTACTTAGTAAATTATATATTTTGTAGATATTTTTTTACACGCGAGGTCATCGAGAGTGGGCCAAAAGTGTTGGTAGAAATATCGGTGTAGTCGTTATTATTGTGAGATCAGAAAAAGCAGTTGGAAAGAGGGGGAGACGAGATAAGATTGATTTTGGCTGTGAGAAACAAGGCGGGTTTACTAATGATTCAAGGGTCTTGGTTCTAAAAGGAGAGGTGTCCTTTTAGATTGAAGGCTACTTACCTTGTTAGCCGTGAGGTTGGTGTGTCACGGTTAAATGTGGTAGACACACATACGAGTTGCTTAAAACTTCCATTGGTACTAATGCATTTGGGCGTCTGTCTAAAGCGCAAAAGGATCTGGTTAACGAGCATGCAGATCTTGATGTCGGGCCGAAAGCTACTATTACTGCTTTGAAGAAGCTAGATCCAGATAATGTGACTACTCTTCGGCAAGTTTATAGGCAGCGTCCACGCATAACAGGTCTACAAAGAGGGTCCTAGAGCGGACATTCGGGAGGTGTTGAGACTGATTGCATCACATAATTATCTATGTTGGAGTAGAAAGATTCTGGGGTCTGATGTAGTCAGTGATATCATGTGGGCTCATCCCACTTCTGTCAAGTTACTCAAGGTTTTTCAGAAGGTTCTCATTCTTGACTCAACCTACAAGACCAACAGATACAACTTGCCTCTTTTGCGATTGTGGGAGTGACTAACACCGAGTTGAGTTTCCATGTTGCATTTGCCTATATTGGACAGGAGCTTGCTATTCATTTTCTTGGGTATTGCAAAGAAATTTGAAAGATATTTGTGATTTGCATTCTATTCATCCTCGAGTTTTCTTGTGACCAGAGATCTCATTTGTATATCTGCTATTCTTAATGTCTTTCCTTACGCTACAAATTTATTGTGTCATTGGCATGTGACAAAAAATGTCAAAGCGAAGATTAAAGACTTGGTGCACAAGGATAGAGCGGGAGGAGGTCCTATCTCTTTGGCTATGTATTATTGATTCTGTTGATGAGTCGAGTACTTATCAAATTTGAAGTTTTTGAATTTGCTTTGCTCGATAAATCTGCTCTCATTAAATATGTGCACGACACATGGTTGACACCGCATAAGGAGCGATTTATCTCGGCATGAACTAACGGATCCCACACTTGGGGAATTCCACGACCAACGGTATTTGTATCCGTTACTCGATATTTTTGACACGTGGACATATATTTTTTTGTCGATTAAATTTCTTTGACACTTGTTTATTATTTCTATCCGTTACTCGATATTTTTGACACGTGGACATATTTTTTTGTCGATTAAATTTCTTTGACACTTGTTTATTATTTCTATCTACATTACTCGATTTTTTTGACACGTGCACATATTTTTTTGTCGATTAAATTTCTTTGACACTTGTTTATTATTTCTATCCGTTACTCAATTTTTTTGACACGTGCACATATTTTTTTGGTCGATTAAATTTCTTTGACACTTGTTTATTATTTCTATCCGTTACTCGATATTTTTGACACGTGGACACATTTTTATCGTCGATTAAATTTCTTTGACACTTGTTTATTATTTGAGCGGAATCGTTGCATTGGTCTTTGAAAAGACGGTTGAAGACTTGAAGGGTGATCTATCAAAATGTTTCATATCTATTGATGACATCGCGACAATACATTTTGATCAAATTATCGGGTCTTTTCAAAGAAGCATCAGTGAGAATCGAAGTCAAGTATAATATTCCTTTGTTTAAAAATCTTCAAGGACTTGTTTCGTTATACTGCATTGGGTCACATGGTGAAAGAGTTTGAAAGGTCAAAATCAGGGTTGGATATGACAAAAAGGGCGGTGTCGGTGCATTCAAAGGAAGACACATCTACTTCCTTGTTCTTGTGAGATCGGTATTTTTCATGCTTAGGCAATTCTATTCCGCTTCATTGTTGTTGATGATCACTTTGGAAACACTTGAGTTTGGATGCGATAGATGATAAATCCACTCGGGATAAATCATCTACCTATGATATTTCTTATCGGTTTGATGCTATCAAGGCAAGATTTGATAAAGTCGGTGAGGATGAAAAATATCTTATTAAGAGAGGCATTGAATGAGATAGCTTTCCTTCTACTTCTTCTATGGTTGCACCTAAATCAAAAGTCGAGCGAAAGGTGCACCAAAGAAGAAAAAACAGAAATTATTTGATGCTAAGCGTGATCCTTACGAGTGGGAGCGTGGATGAGAAGGTAAAACAGACTGAAGAATCCGGGGCTTCCAAAATTCCTACACAACGGTCAACCAAATTATCTCAGGGTGTGTCATACCCCAATTTTGTCCGGCTTAGGTCAAAACCCTAATTTTCCCCAAAAAAAAAATAATTAAATTAAAAAGTAAAAAACATCATGCATTGCATTTAGGTTTTAGAGTCATTCCAAAGTTTCTAAAAACATTTTCTGGAGTTGAAATGCACTTTTTAGACAAATTAGGATTTTTCAGTGCAAAAGAGTATTTTGGTCATTTCACAAATAAGGGACAATTCCTCAGGACAAGTCCTCCAACATGCATTTCAAGGTATTAGAGGACAGTACTCTCATTTTACCCTAGCACACAACTTCCTCCTCCTCTCCTTCTCTCAAGGCCGAACCCTCTCCCTCCTTTCTCCTCCATTTTCTTTTCAAGTTTCATCCACCAAACCACCTAAAATTCACTCCATCTTCATATACCTTCTTCCTTTCACCCTTGGTTCCATTTTTACATCACTAAAGAGTTTGATTTCTTCAAGTTTGCGTGACCTTTGGGGTTGGTTTGTGAGGATTGTGGTTGATTTGCTCTTGATCTTCATTTCTACCTTTGTTTATCTTGGAACTAAGGTACAACCTAAACTTTTTGCATTTTCATCAATTTTCTTGCATTACAATCTTTTTTCAACTTATATTTGCATCTCATAACATCATTTTAAATGTAGATTAGGGGCTGTTGTGGGTGAGAGCTGGTCCATCACCCACTAAATAATTTGTTCTTGTGACTATGTGTGATTATGTAGTGTTCTTGTGATTTGTTCTTTGCTCATATGATTTTTACCAAATAAAAACATGTTTTCCTCTTCTTTTGCCTTGGTCTTGGGCCCAACTCATGATCCTTGTGTTGTTCTTGTTCATTAGATGGTTTGAAGTTTGAATAATGCATGATTAATTGTGTTAATTTTGTGAATGAATAATGAGCTTCACTTGTTGTTGAATCTTGATGTTTTGAGCTTGAAATTTGGGGGGTATGGTTTCGGTTTTGGGTCCCAAATCTTAGGGTTCTTGTTTGTTTTTGTTGTTCATCATGTATTCATGCTTATCTATGTGATTGGGTAAGTTTTGGTGAAAGAATTTGATGATTTTAGGGTAAATAAGGCCTTAGGCTCAAGCCAATTTTAGGGTTTTGTTGTTTTGTCTTTCCTTGGATTTTTTGCATGAAAAATGTTGATTTGGAATGATAGTAGGTTTCGGCCTTGTAGCCCTTTCATGCCTATTTAACATGCTTGAATCACAAGAATAATTGTTGATAAGTCATGTGAAAATAAAAATTGTTTCAAAATTCTTGTGCTTTGCAAATCATGATGTGAGCTAGGGTTTGTAGCTTTGCTTGTAAACTAAATGGAAATGGGTTGCAAAAAATGATTTTTCTCAAGTCGTTGTGACATGATCTTGCTTGCCATTTGTGGTTGATTGATGATTGGCAATATGAGGCTCACTTGTGCTTCATGCACTTTAACTATAGTGGGAGGATTGCTTAGCATGATTCAATTTTCTATTCTTATGTTAATTGCTTAATTGTTGATGATTTAATATCATTCTTGTGCATTATTGTTGTAAATAGTAATGAGCATGCTTGTATTCTTATTGTTGTCTCGGTTTTGACTTGAAAAAGGATTTGAAATGTTCTACGTCTTTTCAAACCCGAAATTCGATGTTTTTTTCCAAATAAAAACCTAAGGCGTTTTTTCTTAAATAAATCATTAGCCATCACTCAAGCCGTTGCTTGTTTGATCGCTAATGAGGAGTTATTAGTGATAGCCACTCGAAGCCTTTGCTTCTTTGACTATCATGAAAACTCCCACACATTAACTAAACAACAAAAACCAATTCAAAATTTCCAAAAATAACACGAGCTATTAGTGATAATCATCATTGAGGCTCACGACCTTTTTCAAAACCGTTTTCAATAGGAATAATGCAACGTTGTCACTTGTAATCACTCGAAGCCGTTGTTTGTTTGATTACCGGTTCCAACTCTCTTTTTTATTTCGAGTTAGTATTGAATGCCACTCGAAGCTTTTGCTTGTTTGGCGTTCGAAAACACTCGAGTCTTACTTCAAAAATTCCAAAACTTAAACTCCTAAGCCGTTTTCAGACGCAAAACAAGAACTACGTAGCTTTGATCCCTCATTCCGTGAGGGTACGTAGGACCGGGTCCATGTCCCGTCAAGCACCCTTTTCAAAAAAAATCTTTGTTTTGTTCCGCTTTTCAAAGATATCAAAAACATTCCTTATTTCCCGTTTTTTTAATAAAGCAATTTCTCAAAAGGAAAGAAAAGAAAAAAAAAAAAAGTAGAACGATTATTTTCAAATCAAACATTTCAAAACCACATCAAGTTAATGGTTCCCTTTCGGTAGAAAAGGCGTGTGAAGTGCTAATACCTTCCCCATGCAACCGACCCCCGAACCTACATCTCTGTGTTTTCAAAAGACCACCGCGTTTTCCAAAAAAAGGTTTTTCAATGTTTTCCTAAATAAATATTGGTGGCGGCTCTACTATTTTTCACGTTGTCAAACGAAAAGTCCAAACGGATTTTTGGGGCGCAAGCGGTGGCGACTCCACTTTGGGGACTTTCTTTCTTTATTTATTTATCTAAAAAGAGAGATGAGGTCAAGCCTAATTAATTTGATGTGGTTTAAATTGTTTAATTTGAAAAACTATGTTCTATCTCTTCTTTTCTTTTTCTTTTTTATTCTTTTGTATGCCTGTGGTTATGTTTATGCATGCATTCCTCAATTCCCATGTCCCCTCTTCTTCGCTCATTTTCTTGAGGTAAAGCATGCATTTCCCCATTTCTGCTATGATCCCTCTTCTTAGCTCCCTTTCTTGTGGTAAGTAATGCGTGTAATTACTGTTGACCTCTTAAGGATGAGTTGTATGTTGAAATGATGTATGCATGTTGAACCCTAGGGTAGACGACCTTCTTATGTAGGTATTACGGTTTCCTTTGCGGTGGGGTTGGGTAGATTTTAGGAAGTATGTCCTCGATCACACACTTTCACATCTTATGATTTGTGTACTATGAGTGGGCTCCTATACCCGGATCCAACAAAACACTTAAGAGAGTGGAGGCGATTAGTGACTGTCATTCAAGACCTTTGTCTGTTTGATACTCACGAAAGTCTCAACCGGAGTACGCTTTCTCATGACGCCTCACACTTGGTAGCATTCTACATTTGTGGGTGTCGGCATGAGGATTCTATAGCTTCGGTAGCCATTGTGAGGGTGTGAATTAGAACTACATGGGAGGAACCTTTGAAGTTGCCTAGAACTTAAGATTCCCACCTTTGTAGGACACGAGGGCATACATCTGGTGTGTCTTTGCATGGTAGTTTAGGACATGTCTTCCTCAAAAGGAGCTTTTCAAAGTTTTTCCAAAAAATATACAAAAAAAATATTTTCCTTCTTTCAAATAAACCACTGCGTGAGGCGGCACGTAGCGTATTTCCTAAACTTTTGAACCTCCGTCCATATGCATCACTTTTATTTTCTCCGCATGCATCATTCGCATCATAATCGCATCATGCCACATTCATTAAAGCTAAATGTTATAAATATTTGCATTCATACTGCATTTCATTTGCATTCGCTTGTCGGGAACCACTGAATAATGTACCGTCTTGTCATAGGTGCATCAGAATGGAGTCGAATAGCAAGACTTCACTCACTTCTCGCTTCCCAATTGTGAAAAAGGTTGATGTTGGTAGCTGAGGCAGTGTGCAGCTCTTATGGGCCCGATTGAGAGGGATTCCTTTGACCAGGCATACGGGAATATTCGTAGGCTTTTGCAGTTGGTTGTTCAAGAGGATGCTCTTGTGGCTTTGAGCCAGTTCTACGACTCTGATGTGAGATGTTTCTTCTTCAAGAATTTTCAGCTATCACCTACATTAGAGGAATATGAGCGGCTTTTGGGGTTCTCCGGATCTCATGCTAGGCCCTACCAATATCAAAGCGTCTTACTATCGATGAGAAGCTTGCAATCTTTGCTTAGGATGGAGGAATTAAGGTTCTGAAGTAAAAAGAAATGGTGTAGCGGGGTATCCGCAAGAGTACTTCGAGGGCCTATTGCAATCTTATGCCTTGGCTAAGAAGTGGGGTCCATTCAAGTTGGTGCTCGCTCTTTACCATATTTGGGATTGTTCTCTTTCCTCAAATAGAGAGATGTTGATGAAGATGCAATTGGTGCATTCTTAGCCTTCAAGGACGCCAAGAACCCTATCAATCCCTGTGCTGCTTGTTCTTGCTAATACATACCATGCTCTTACTCGCTCTGATCGGTTCCATAAAAAGAAAATGTGCCTTTCTTCTCACGTTCTCTACGCTTGGCTTATTACCCATGTGATCCACAACCGAGGCGATGTTAGGGAGCTAATTTCTTATGCTCTAAGTTCGTGATGTGGAGGTCGAACCGCTATGGAATGGGTTGAGTTTTGAAAAATCTCAATGAACTCCAAATCCGGTGGTATACTGGTTTGCTTGTTGGGATGATGACATGTGCAGTAGTGTTCAATTTGTGGAAGTTTTCAAAATGTGCCTCTCATGGGGACTCGAGGGTGTATCAACTACAACCCTTCATTGACTCTAAGGCAACTCGGTTGCAGATGAGGAACTCACCCTCCGAAAGCATCTTTGTCCGTGTTTACCTCTATAAGGGGATGCCTAAATGCGGTGATTTGCTTGAAGAGTTCAACGATCATGGGAATCAAGTAGTGCGAAAAGGAAGTGAAGAGTCATCAAAGAGAACCAATGATATCACCTTCAATCAATGGCTCAAGGAGAAGCTTCAAAATGAAAAATCACCAAGTCAAGGATGCTTTCCCTTGAGGAAGAGATACTGAGCCCTATGTCCCTACTTATGAAGAGTGAGCGAAGTCAAGTCCGCTTTAGCAAAGGTAGAAGAGGAAAAGAAAGCATTGCGAGGCTAAGTTAGAGGAGATGGCGTAGAGAAAGAAAAGCTAGAGGAGGAAAACAATGTCAAAATGATCATTTGTGGAAGAAAGTGTCGAGGCGATTCAAGAAAGAAGAGCAAGGCAAGATAGAAGCCCGAGAGATATCGAAGGAGCAGAGAGGAGCTCCAAAGGTATAAGCAGAAGACAAGGAAGGCACTTGAAGAAGCCCAGGAGTGGAAGACACTAGCCTTGGAATCGGGGCAAGAATCACATCTGGTGGCAGAGTTGAGGGGTCAGCTGAGAAACCTCAAGCAAGAGAGAAGTGCCATTAATGAAACTCTCAAGGAATACCAGCAAGCTTTGAGCTTTGAAAGAGAAATATTTGGTGAATTGAAGAGGGACCTACGCTGTCTAGAAGATGCCTATAGGCAGGTCCGAGCTGAGAGCCAATACTGGGAAAAGCGCTTCCTAGATTTGATCGGAAAAATTGAAGATCAAGAGATCATTAAGGAGCTTAGGGATGAGATACAGCTGTGGAAGAGCAAGTTTTCAAAGTTATCAGAGCTGGCCAGTCAGGCTATGTTGGGGGTCCCTAAGAATCTGAGGATGGCTGAGGCCGAGATGCATTTCTTCAATACCCCACCCGAGGTGTATCGGTTTGTGAAATCTTTATGAGCGTTGATCACAGAGTTCAAGGAGCAATCTCAAGGTGCAAGTGTAGCGGGAAGAGGAAGAGAGTCGGGAGCTTGAAGCTATTTGTATTTGAGTTGTCTACTTGTATTTTTCAACTTAAGAGTTTATTTTGAGCTTTGTTTTCAAGAATATTGTATTCGTTTTTTATGAACATTGTCTTGTCTTTTCCCTTTTATGCAATAAGTGTCTAAATAAGCGAGAAAAGGCTTATTTGGTTCTCCGTCACCGATACTTCACCCGACTACAAGCCAAGCTAATGGCTCATCTGCAAGAGCATCCGGAGGTTGAAATTGAGAGTAATCCAGAACAGGAAGATGTGGGCGTACAAATTCTGAATCCTGAGCAGCTGGCTCAGGAAAACCAGGCTTTGAAGGATAAGATGGGTACTATGGAGGCCCAAGTCCATGAGATGATGGTCATGTTGCAAGGTTTGAAGAGTGGGACAACTGCTGAAGTCGTCGCCGTAGTGGGTCCAGATGGGGTCACTTCTTTCGTTCCTCCTCAAGACGTCGAATCGCTCTGACCCACAGTTCCTCGGGATCCGGGTCGGATCATCCGTGTTTGCTTGAGAAATGAATGTGTCGAACCAAGACATCGCATGAGAGATATCCTTGGGGTATGCTCTTTGGGTACTGCCGCAACCTGTTAGACTTACTCCCGTTGGTGTAGCTGCACCTAATCAAGTCACCGTCGCCGTGCCTGGGAGAACTGCCGGAGGACCCCAGAATCAGACTCCTATCCCTCATGCCGTGCATAGTTCCACTCCAGGGCTTACAGCACGACCTCAAAATGTTCTTCAGCCAGGAGGAGGGCATTACTATAGTATGGGGAGTCACCCCCAGGGGTACACGTTTGAGGGAGCTCAGCCAAATGATCTGATCCGCGCACTTGAAGAAAGAGTAAGGGCAATGGAAGGCACTGGTGTTAGAGCCAAAGAAGCCCGTGAGTCGTGTTTAGTCCCGATTTGGTTTTACCACCAAAGTTCAAAGCTCCGAGGTAGACAAGTGCTGAGAGGATTGGTGTCCAGAGAGCCATGTTACAATGTTCGTCAGAAAAATGGGTCCCTATGCCAATGATGACAAACTCGATTGATTCTTGCTTCCAAAAGCGGTTTGGCGGGAGCTCCTCTAGATTGGTATATGAAGTTGCAATCCTCTGAAATCCGTTGTTGGAAGGATTTGTCGAAGCTTTCATGAGGCAGTATAAGTACAACATGGACATGGCTCTGGATAGTCGCGATTGCGACACATGAGTAAGGGTGAGAAGGAGACTTTCAAGGAGTATGCTCGAGAAATGGCGAACACACTGCCTGAGTTCAACCTCCTTTGGTCGAGAAAGAGATGGTGTACACGTTCTGGAAACTCTGCGGTGAATCTATTATGACAGTGATCACGAAGTGTCTCAACCGGTTTCTCCGACATGATAGTCTTCGGGGAAAGACTTGAACATGGCCTTCGAAGCGGGAAGATTTTGAATCACCTCGGTAATGCAGGGAGCTCTGGTGGGTCCAACAACCAGAAGAAGTACTAGTCCCATTTCCCTAAAAAGAAGGAAGGAGAAACTAATGTCATCTCAGGGGGAAATTCATCTTTTGGAACTCCTCCACCCCAAACTATTCCATTCTCTCTCGCTCCGTGCCACCTCAAGAAGGCATTGTGATCCCAAGACTCGAGGTTATCAGTTCAAGAAGCGGACCAGTTTTGACCCAATTCCGATGACATATACTGAGCTGTTTAACCACTTGACCTCCAATAATCTGATCAACACTCGGCCCATGAAAGTTGTTCAGCCACCATTTCCCAGAGGATACAATGCTAATACCACCTGCAGTTTCCATGAAAACGGGGTCGGTCATGCTGTGGAAGATTGTAAAGCCTTTAAGCATGTGGTGCAAGATTTGATAGATGTTGGTTGGATTTCGTTTAAACAGAACCGTCCAAATACAACAATCAATCCATTACCAGGTCATCAGGGGCCAGCTACCAATGCTATAGAAAGTGTTGTTGGCAAGTTTTTGAAAAAAGTGCAAGAGATCAAGACTCCTCTAAGTGTCATTTATGCTGAGTTATGTCGGGCCGAGGTTGTTAAAATGGGGTGTTGCCATGAAGAAGGGTGTGCTGACTCTTTATGCGTGGGAGGTTGTGAAACTTTCAGGATGATCCTGCAAGACCTGATGGAGCGGTATGTGGTCCAGATAGGAACCTATGGTATGGAAGATGAAGTGTTGACTCTAAATTCAGACAGTGGTAGAGAGGCCAAAAAGCCAATTGAAATTCTGTGCAATCCTGAGCCAAGATTGGTTCAAGCCAGGGTCCGATCAATAGCCACTGAAGACCCAGTTCCCTTCTCATGCGAGGAAGAAAGCAATGAAGATGTAACAGTGGTGCCTACAAAAGAGGGATGTTGGGATACCCTAGGAGAGCCTAGTGGAAAGTTTGATTACTTGGTCAGATATGATGCTCCCGAGAGTGCTCAAATCCGAATAGAAGATATCCAGCCTACGGGATGGGATGAAGAAGATGAGCAACACAGCCAAGTGGCTGTCATCATGGATAGTTCTGAATCTGAAGAGGTGTGGACGCTATACCCCGACAATGATATAGGGGAATCAGAAAGCCCATTGAAATTCCTTACAATTTCAATCCTAGATTGGTACAGGCAAATGCTCAGCCAATAGTTGTCATACCCCAATTTTGTCCGGCTTAGGTCAAAACCCTAATTTTCCCCAAAAAATAATTAAATTAAAAAGTAAAAAAAGCATCATGCATTGCATTTAGGTTTCTAAAGTCATTTCAAAGCTTCCAAAATCATTTTTAGACAAATTAGAGTTTTTCAGTGCAAAAGGGTATTTTGGTCATTTTGCAAATAAAGGACAATTTCTCAGGACAAGTCATTCAACATGCATTTTTGAGGTACTAGAGGTCACTCCTAGGAAGAGAAATCATTTTTGAAGTGGAAATGTGTTTCAGGCAAAAACTAGGGTTTTTAGGGTGCAAGGGTATTTTGGTCATTTCACAATAAGAACGGTTTTTTGTCCCAAATCCTTGAATAATCATCAATGATTTATTTGAGAGATATTTGTGCTCCATTGTGAATATTTTTGTGCATAAATATTAAACCTTGTGGCCCAAAACCTAGTTTTTGGATGTATGGTAAAATGGTCTTTTCCTTTGAGGTGGGGTAAATAAATCAATTTTGGGATTGGTGAGATCATAAAATTCAGAGCCCAATCATTGAATCATAGGATATGGCCCAAAATGGCATGAATTAGGAAGAATGATCTAGAAGGGAATATTCTAGACTCCTTTGAATTAAGGATAAGATCAAAAGTACAATTTGCAATTCCACTCACTCTCCACTCCCATAAGCTGCGAAATAACAGCCCATAATCACCCCATTTCCATTTATTTTTATTGTTTGCAATTGTATTAAATCATGGTCATTCATTCAAGTGTGAAAATCAATCCTCACCTTTCATTTGAATTAAAATGGCACTTGTGTAATAAGCTTTGTAGAAAAATACAATTGTGTAATTAAGCTTATCCTTCACCACCTCCCTTAAGCTGCACACCCCAGCCCTCTCTCTCCTCATTTTATTGCCCCTAATCCATGTGATCTTGCATCTTGACCCTTGATTCAAAATTCATCTCAAATCCTAGTGGTTTGCAAGAGTTACATTGTCTTAATTACCCTTTAAGTTTTCACTTCATATAAAAGCCCAAAAGAAGACCTAGCTCACACACACACTCTCATTTTACCCTAGCACACTCTTCTTCCTCTCCTCTCCCTCTCTAGGCCGAATTCTTTCCCTCACTCTCCTCCATTGTTTTTTCAAGTTTCATCCACCAAATCACCTAAAATTCACTCCATCTTCATAAACCTTCTTCCTTTCACCCTTGGTTCCATTTTTACGTCATTAGAGAGTTTGATTTCTTCAAGTTTGCGTGACCTTTGGGGTTGGTTTGTGAGGATTGGGGTTGATTTGCTCTTGATCTTCATTTCTACCTTTGTTTATCTTGGAACTAAGGTATAACCTAAACTTTTTGCATTTTCATCAATTTTCTTGCATCAAAATCTTTTTCAACTTATATTTGCATCTCATAACATCATTTTAAAATGTAGATTAGGGGCTTTTGTGGGTGAGAGCTCGTCCATCACCCACTAAATAATTTGTTCTTGTGATTATGTGTTGATTATGTGTTGTTCTAGTGATTTGTTCTTTGCTCATGTGATTTTCACCAAATAAAAACATGTTTTCCTTTTCTTTTTGCCTTGGCCTTGGGCCTAACTCATGATCTTTGTGTTGTTCTTGTTCAATAGATGGTTTGAAGTTTGAATAATGCATGATTAATTATGCTAATTTTGTGAAGGAATGATGAGCTATACTTGTTGTTAAATCTTGATGTTTTGAGCTTGAATCTTGGGGGGTATGGTTTCGGTTTTGGGTCCTAAATCTTAGGGTTCTTGTTTGTTTTTGTTGTCCATCATGTATTCATGCTTATCTATGTGATTGGATAAATTTTGATGAAAGAATTTGATGATTTTTAGGGTAAATAAGGCCTTAGGTTCAAGCAAATTTTTAGGGTTTTGTTGCTTTGTCTTTCCTTTAATTTTTGCATGAAAAATGTTGGTTTGGATTGACAATAGGTTTCGCCTTGTAGCCCTTTCATGCCTTTTTAATATGTTTGAACCACAAAAATAATTGTTGCTAAGTCTTGTGAAAATAAAATTTGTTTCAAGGTTGTTTAGCTTTGCCATCATGTTTTCTTACTAAAAATGCAAAAACATTTTCTATTTTTATCATGTTCATCAACCCTTATTTTTGTCTCTCCTCTAAACATTTTGTCTCATTCAATTCCCCACACTTTGCATTCCATCATTTATGCCTACATGTTCATGCATTCATTTATGTCTATATCTCTTGCATTTTCATACTCTCTTAAAATGCTCATGCATATATTAATATCATGTCTTGCATCTCATAAATTAAATGTTCATGCATATATTAATATCATGTTTTGCCCTTTCATAAATTAAATACTCATGCATTCAATAATGTTGTATTTTGCATTCCATAATTGCATACTCTTGCACTCATATACTTGTATCATTGTGCATCCAATTGTTCATAGCAACTTGTGAATACTCTTATGATTGCTTTGCTTGTGTTCCAATGGTTGTTTTGGGTTTTGACTTGAAAAAGGATTTGAAATGTTATATTTCTTTTCAAGCTTGAAATCCTATGTTTTTTTCCAAATAAGAAAACCTAAGGCATTTTCTTAAATAAAATCATTAACCATCACTCGAAGCCGTTGCTTGTTTGATCGTTAATGAGGAGTTATTAGTGGTAGTCACTCGAAGCCTTTGCTTGTTTGGCTATCATGAAAGCTCCCACACATTAATTAAACAACAAAAACCAATTCAAATTTTCAAAATAACACGAGCTATTAGTGATAATCATCACTGAGGTTCACCACCTTTTTCAAAACTGTTTCTTTCAAGAAAAATAATATGACGTTGTCGCTTGTAATCACTCGAAGCCGTTGCTTGTTTGATTACCGGCTCCAACCCCTTTTTTTCGAGTTAATACCGAATGCCACTCGAAGCCTTTGCTTGTTTGGTGTGCGCGAACACTCGAGTCTTATTTCAAAAACTCAAAAACCCATAAAAAACTAAGAACTACGTTGCTTTGATCCCTCAGCCAGTGAGGGTACGTAGGACCGGGTTCATGTCCCGTCAAGCATACCTTTAAAAAACCCATAAAAAACTGAGAACTACGTTGCTTTGATCCCTCGGCCGGTGAGAGTGCACGTAGGGACGGGTTCATGTCCCGTCAAGCATACCTTTAAAAAACCCATAAAAATGAGAACTACGTTGCTTTGATCCCTCAGCCAGTGAGGGTACGTAGGACCGGGTTCCTGTCCCGTCAAGCACGCTTTTCAAAAAAAAATCTTTGTCTTGTCCCGCTTTTCAAAGATACCAAAAACATCCCTTTTTCCCGTTTTCAATAAAGTGATTTCTCAAAAAGAAAAGAAAAATAAATAGAACAACGTATTTCAAATCAAACATTTCAAAACCACATCAAATTAATGGTTCCTTTCGGTAGAAAAAAGCGTGGAGTGCTAATACCTTCCCCATGCGCAAACCGACCCCGAACCTACATCTCTAAGTTTTGAAAGACCACCCGCTTTCCTTAAAAGGTTTTTTCAATGTTTTCCTAAATAAATATTGGTGGCGGCTCTCTTGATTTTCAAGCGTTGTCAAAGCTGAAAAGTCCCAAACCGGATTTTTTCGGGCGCAATGGTGGCGACTCTGCTGGGGACTTTCTTTCTTTATTTATTTAAAGAGAGATGAGGGTCAAGCCTAATTAATTTGATGTGGTTTAAATTGGTTGATTTGAAAAAAACTATGTTCTATCTCTTCCTTTTCCTTTCCTTTTCTCTTCTTTTGTATGCTTGTGGTTGTGTTTATGCATGCATTCCTCAATTCCCATGATCCCTCTTCTCCGCTCCCTTTCTTAAGGTAAAAACATGCATTCCCCCATTCTATTATGTCCCCTTCTTCTTAGCTCCCTTTCTTGAGGTAAGCAATGTGTGTAATCTCTGTGGACTTATTAGGATGTTTGTATATTGTAATGATGTATGCATGTTGAACCCTAGGGTAGACGACTTTTTATCTGGACTGTTCTGGCTTTCCTTGCAGGTGGGGTTGGGTAGATTTTAGGAAGTATGTCCTCGATCACACACTTTCACACCTTATGATTTATGTTCTATGAGTGGGCTCCTATACCCGGATCCAACAAACACTTAGGGAGTGGAGGCGATTAGTGGATTGTCATTCAAGACCTTTGTCTGTCGATACTCATGAAAGTCTCAACCGAGATGCGCTTTCTCATGACGCCTCACACTTGGTAGCATTCTACATTTGTGGGTGTCGGCATGAGGATTCTATAGCCGGTAGCCATTGTGAGGGTGTGAATTAGAACCACATGGGAGGAACCTTTGAAGTTGTCCTAGAACTCGGGATTCCCACCTTTGTAGGACACGAGGGCATACGAATTGTGTGTTGCATGGTAGTTTAGGACATGTCTTCCTCAAAAGGAACTTTTTCCAAGTTTTTCCAAGAAAATACAAAAATAGTTTCCTTCTTCAAATAAACCGCTCCTAAAGTTTTGAACTTCCGTCCATACGCATCGCTTTTATCATCTCTACATGCATCATTCACATCATAATCGCATCATGCTGCATTCATTAAAGCTAAATGTTGTAAATATTTGCATTCATATTGCATTTCATTTGCATTTGCTTGCCGGGGACCACTGAATAATGTACCGTCTTGTCATAGTCGCATCAGAATGGAATCAAATAGCAAGGCTTGACTTACTTCTCGCTTCCCAGTTATGAAGTATGTTGATTTGCTATTTCGATTCCTCATTTACTTCACTTCCTAAATCAAAGAAAAAGTTTTTGCGCTTATGACAAGATAAGGCATCCCGTGGTTCTCGGCATCAAGCAAACATTGTACATACATTCATATATTCATTCATGCATTCTCATGCAATAAATGTCTAAACAAACAGAAAAGGCACGCTGGTTCTCCGTCACCGATACTTCACCCGACTACAAGCCAAGCTGATGGCTAATCCGCAAGAGCATCCGGAGATTGAAACTGAAAGTAATCCAGAACATGAAGATTTAAGCGTGCAAATTCTGAACCCTGAGCAGCTGGCTCAGGAGAACCAAGTGCTTAAGGATAAGGTTGGGGCAATGGAGGCCCAGATGCATGAGATGATGGCCATGCTACAAAGTCTAAAGAATGGGCCAGCTGTTGAAGCCGTCGCCGTAGTGGGTCCGATTGGTGTCACCTCTTTTGTTCCTCCTTGATGTCGAACGCTACTGATTTGCAGTTCCACCGGATTCGGTCGATCACCCGAAATGAATGTGTCAAATCAGTACACTCCACAAAGATGTCCTTGGGGTATGCTGCTGGTCCACGCCGCATGGCCGTTGGATCTATTCTGCGGCGTGAATGCGCCCAATCAAGTCCTTGCTTGCGCCGTGCTCGCAAGGCGCAGGAGGACCGCAGATCCAAATTTTTAGTTCTCTGCTTTGCACTTAGTCCTACTGCGGGGCTAGTGGCACCACCTCATAATGCTCCTCGGCCCGGATGGTATTATTACGGTATGGGAAGTCACCCCGGGCACATGTTTGAGGGTCGCAGCCAAATGACCCGGTCGTGCACTCGAAGAAAGAGTAAGGGCAATGGAGGTGCCTGGTGTCGAGCCAAGGAGGCCCGTGGAGTGTGTTTGGTCCCAGATTTGGTTTTGCCACCAAAATTCAAAGCTCCCAAGGTGGACAAATCACAGAGAGCGGGACGTCCGGTGAGTCACACTACGATCCTTGATCACAAGGCTCGGGGTTATCGATGACGAAACGAACGATTTTGATCCAATACCAATGACATATCTTGAGTTGTTTGATTACTTAATTTCCAAGAATTTAGTCAAGACTCGTTCAATGAAGCCCGTTCACCGCCATTTCCGAGAGGTTACAATGCTAATGCTACTGCAGTTTCCATGAAAGCGGGGTTGGTCACACGTGGAGAGTGTAAAGCCTTCAAGCGTGTGGTGCAAGACCTAATCGATGCCAATTGGATTTCATTCAAGCAAAATGGTTCGAGCATAATCGCAAACCCATTGCCGGACGCGAGAAGCCAACCTCTAATGCCATAGAAGATTTTAATGGGCAAGTAATAAGAAAGATTGCTAAAATCATGATGGATCAAGGGTATAAGGTTGGAGTGCGGCTTGGGAAAATGCGGACAAGGAATTCTTGCGCCCGATCCGGCTAAAAGGAACAAGGACCGTTGCGGGTTGGGATACAATCCAAGTCTAGCCAAAAGAAGGAAAGTGGCGGAGGAAAGAAGTGGCGGATGGTTGGCTTAGTCAAAGGCCAAGATCCACGGCCCCAGAGCATTCTGTCGTGACATCCGCCAGAGCCGTGAGTGCGGTTTGCTTAATCACAACCAAGTTGTTGCCATCCGTGGTGGATCCGAAACCAGAAGAAGGTGGGTGCAGTGCGGTTCGTTCGCCGTCTTCTTGCGGAAAAGAGGTGAAGAATTGAGAAAGCTGCTGATTTCCGTGACCTTTTAACTCAAAGTAATTAGTTGTAATGCAACCTCGTGGCTCGCCAAGGCCATAGGACAAGTTGTTAGGGGCACGCATGTTTTTATTTTTTCGAATCATCATCATCAATAAAAATGTTGTTTTTGAATTTCCATCAATAAAAATCATTTCTCTATATTTCATGTGTCCTTTTTCCTGTTTCATTATTGTTTGCTTGTTTGTTTCGCTTTTCATTCTGCTTTTTTGCTTCGGCAAAAGGCGGATCCACAGCAATTGTCTCTCAAAATAACAGTGCTAGCAGTCCGCATTTTGACTTTGATCACCCCGTCAATCAGGCTGAGGGGAATGTTGAAGAAGACTGGGAAACTCCTCCAGAACTTTTGAGGCTCATGAGAACAAAAGAAAGGGTTATTCAGCCTCACGGGGAATATACTGAAGTGATCAACTTGGGTACAGCTGAGAACAAGAAAGAGGTCAAAGTGGGTACCGCCATGAATGACGAATATCGCATGAAGTTGGTTCAGCTGTTGCACGATTATGCGGATGTGTTTGCATGGTCCTATCAAGATGTGCCTGGGTTGGACACTGACATTGTGGTACACAAGTTGACGGTCAAGTCTGAATGTCTGCCTGTAAAACGGAAGTTGAGAAGGATGAAGCCAGAAATGCCCCTCAAAATCAGAGATGAGGTGAGAATGAAGCCAGAGATGTCCCTCAAAATCAGAGATGCAAGGTTCCCAGTAGTGGCCAAGTACCCGCAGTGGGTTGCCAATATCATCCCGGTTCCGAAAAAGGATGATAAAGTCAGAATGTGCATTGACTACAGAGGTCTGAATCGTGCTAGTCCCAAAGATGATTTTCCCCTTCAAACAAAAAAAGAAACACAAAAAAACAAATGACCAGAAAAAGAAAATTTGGTCGAGGAAAATAAAAAAAAATAAAGACAAAAGGCAAACATATAGGAGTAGATAAATTATTGTCCTTGGGTTAATTTTTGAGAAAACGAGCAATCTTGATTTGAAATAAAGTTTGACCATTGTCCCATATTCTTGAAAAAAAACTGTGCTACACACTGTAAGCCAAAAATCCAAAAAGTCACCCTAGACAAGGATCACCTCAAATATCAAAAAAAGGTGCGTCACTTTTTATCAGCTCACCCGAGTCAAAGAAAAAATCAAAAAAAAGAAGAAAAAGAAAAAAGAAATCAAAAAAGAAAAAAAAACGGAAAAGGGATTTAAAAATGAAAATCCCAAAAATACAAAAGAAATGTAAGTGGTGCTGATACATCGTTACCACAAAACACAAGAGATCCTTGTCTCAATAAAGCGCAAATACTTCCCTTTGACCTCGGCATCCCGCCCTCCACCAACCCTTAGCACCTCGGCATCCCGCCCTCCACCAACCCTTAGCCAGGAATAAAACTTCCAAACACCTCATCAAGCCAAATAACCATCATAAATCATCAAACGTCAGCCAACGCCGAATAAAAATCATCCTACCATTAGCTTCAAGCACTTCATTAAACCCAATCATCCTTCCTCCACAAAAACCCACAATCTTCAAAAATCCATTCCGATCAATGATCGATTGCTTTTGTTTTCTCAGAGTTTTAGCTTTAGGACAAATAAGTTTATTTATTCAAATATGTTTGCCAGAAAAATCTCAAAAAAAAAAAATGGGGAAAGAAAATCAAAAGGCTTGCACTCCAAGATTCATTCAAGTTACAATTATATCAAGGCAAAGTTTTAGAGATCACCAAGTGGGTTGAAGCTGCCTCATACTCCAGTATAACCAGTTCAGTGGTTGCCAAATTTGTGAGGAAAGATCTGATTTGCCGTTATGGTCTTCCAAACAAGATCATCACTGATAATGGCAAAGAACTTCGAACAAACAAAATGATGAAGGACTGTATGCAGAGTTCAAAATTCAGCATCATAATTCTTCTCCCTACCGCCCGAAGATGAATGGGGCAGTCAAAGCAGCCGACAAGAACATCAAGAAGACTATGCAAAAGATGGTGGTAACCTACAAGGATTGGCATGAGATGCTTCCTTTGCTTTGCATGGCTACCAGAACTTCGAAGACGCACTTCTGGGGCAAATCCTTTCTCTCAGGTATATGGGTGGAGCAGTCCTCCCTATTGAGGTTGAGATATACCTCCATGCGGTCTCGATGGAAACAAAGTCAAAAAAAAAAAGCAAGAATGGGTTCAAGCCCGTCTGGATCGGCTAAACCTCATTGAAGAAAAAAGGATTGCAGCTTTGTGTCAGGGGCAATTATATCAGCAGAGAATGAGAACGGCTTTTGACAAGAAAGTCCGACCACGTGAATTCGAGCAAGGTGATCTCGGTGCTTAAGAAGATCTTGCCTATCCGGTGATCCCAGGGAAGTGGGCACCCACTTATGACGGCCCGTATGTAGTCAAAAAGCCTTTTTCGGAGGGCGGCGATACTCACCAACATGGATGGCGAAGACCTCAAAAACCCAGTCAATTCAGACTCAGTAAAGAAGTATTATGCCTGAAAGAAATAAACGAAAAAAGAGAAAGACAAGCCAAGTAAGAATTAGCTCGCTAGGTTGAAAACCGAAAAGCGGCGACTTAGGCAAAATCAGAGCGGCCCGGTGGATTGAAAAACCCGCAAAAGGCGATCCAGGGCAAAATTAGGTCGAGAAAACTTGAGCATGAAAAGTAAAGAAAGGCATACAACTCCCCTGAAGACTTGAATGAGGGAGTGATCAAGGTCAAGGACACAAATGTCAAGATCGCCTACGAGACGGACGATCGTAATTCGATTTCTCTCTTATTTTCGTGTCTTTTGTAGTTTTAAAATTCTCAAATGTCTATGAGCGATCGGCGTAACATTCTGCACGATCGGCTTCCATATCAATAAAGCTCAACTTTTCTCATATCCGGATTGTTGATATTTTTGCTTTTTCTCGCTCAAAATAAGCGTTTTTATGATGATGGTGATCTTTGAATCAGTAAAACATGTGCATACATCATAAGGCATTACAAATCATTGCGAAATCTTTAAAAGTCAGGGGAAATAAGCAAATTCCTAAAGATAATTAACCTTACAAAAAAGGGTTGCATTCGCAAACCGTTCCAGATGGCGAACCATAAAGCAAACTCGCATTCGATCCATGAGCCCTGCAGTTTCCATCGGCCTCTCAGTCTTGTGCCAGGAGTATCGGGAGTCGGTTGAACCAGTAAAAAATAAGCCTTGTCAAAAAAGCAAAAATGAACGGTCAGGAAAAAGAAAGCTGATCGAAAAGAAAAAACATGAAAAAACAAATAACCAGAAAACAGAAAGATGGTCAGAAAACAATTAAAAAAGAACAACAAAAGAAAACAGTCTACCACATTCATCATCACGCCAAAATCATAGCATCGCATGCACTCGCATAACATGTTCCTGCATAACATACCCTTGCATAACATGCATCCTCATCCCATGCACCATGCATTTGCATCTGCTAACATGTGCAGGTACACATTATCAGAGAAAAGTTTAAGAAGAGTCCTACTGTTCCAGAGCAGACTCCCTAAAACAGTGTAGTGGCATTGACCGCCGGAAGGTTTCTGAAGAAAAGAGACTGCGGCAGAGCGAGGCACCACGGATCAAGTGCAACAACATTGATCACCAATCAGAGGAAGCAGAAGAAAGGTCCGCTAGCCTGAGCAGACACCCTGGATCAGTGCAACGGCATTGATCACCAATCAGAGGAAGCAAAAGAAAAGTCCGCTAGCCGGCAGCACCTCGGATCGGTCGCGGCGACGCGATCACCAATTAGAGGAAGCGGAAGAAAGGTCCGCTAACACGAGAAGGCACTGGATCGGTGCGCGAAGCCGCTGGATCCGGCTAAAGAAGATCAACAAGATTCGTGAATCCCTTCAGGACCTGAGCGTCCCTTCAAAAGCAGACTTCACCTCATATTCGAGCCGCGGGTACCTCACCTCAATACGCCAGCAGCGGTCATCTCAATCAGTCAATCAACAGGATTTGCGAATCCGCCCAGACCCACGCGTCCCCTCGTAAACCAATGCGTCCCTTCGGATCCCGTCGTTATCGAGCAGCGAAGCGAATCATCGGACCCAGAGTCCTTCGGTTTAGTTCAAATCAATCATCCAAGCGGCGACTTTGAACTCGACCCTCACCTCGCCAAGTCATCACGGAGCATGACGGATCGGCCCCCTCGGACCTCGCGTCCTTCATTTCGCCAAGTCATCACGAGCGTGGCGGATCGGCCCCTGGACTTCGCGTCCTTGGACTAGGCGTGCCGATATAAAGCATAGCGTAAGTCCATCAAGGTAAAATGTATCGGTCCCCACAACCGGATATTGAACTCAAAGCCGCTCGAATAGGCCACTTTCAGAGCCAAGTGTTCCTTCAGAGCCCAAGTACTCCTTCAGAGTCGCAAGCACTCCTTCCGAGTCCAAGTACTCCTTCAGAGCCGCAAGCACTCCTTCAGAGCCCAAGAACTCCTTCAGAGTCGCAAGCACTCCTTGAGCCCAAGAACTCCTTTGAGCGCAAGTGTGCTCCTTGAGTCGCAAGTGCTCCTTGAGTCGCAAGTGCTCCTTCGTAACCCAGCGTTCCTTCCAGAGCGACGAGCGCTCCTTCTTTACCGCACTCTTTATCACTTCCTTCCCCGCCGGTCTTGGGAACACGAGAGGGCGGTACATTCTTAATGATGGTGCCTACAAAAGAGGGATGTTGGGATACCCTAGGAGAGCCTAGTGGAAAGTTTGATTACTTGGTCGGATATGATGCTCCCGAGAGTGCTCAAATTCGAATAGAAGATATCAAACCTACGGGATGGGATGAAGAAGATGAGCAACACAAACCAGTGGTTTGTCATCATGGATAGTTACGAATCAAGAGGTGTGGACGCTTATACCCCCGACAATGATATAGGGAATCAGAAAGCCCATTGAAATTCCTTACAATTTCAATCCTAGATTGAATGTGAGCAAATGCTCACCAATAGTTGTCATACCCCAATTTTGTAAGGCTTTAGGTCAAACCCTAATTTTCCCAAAAATAATTAAATTAAAAAGTAAAAAAGCATCATGCATTGCATTTAGGTTTCTAAAGTCATTTCAAAGCTTCCAAAATCATTTTTAGACAAATTAGAGTTTTTCAGTGCAAAAGGGTATTTTGGTCATTTTGCAAATAAAGGACAATTTCTCAGGACAAGTCATTCAACATGCATTTTTGAGGTACTAGAGGTCACTCCTAGGAAGAGAAATCATTTTGAAGTGGAAATGTGTTTCGTGCAAAAACTAGGGTTTTTAGGGTGCAAGGGTATTTTGGTCATTTCACAATAAGAACGGTTTTTTGTCCCAAATCCTTGAATAATCATCAATGATTTATTTGAGAGATATTTGTGCTCCATTGTGAATATTTTTGTGCATAAATATTAAACCTTGTGGCCCAAAAACCTAGTTTTTTTGGATAGAAGGGTAAAATGGTCTTTTCCTTTGAGGTGGGGTAAATAAATCAATTTTGGGATTGGTGAGATCATAAAATTCAGAGCCCAATCATTGAATCATAGGATATGGCCCAAAATGGCATGAATTAGGAAGAATGATCTAGAAGGGAATATTCTAGACTCCTTTGAATTAAGGATAAGATCAAAAGTACAATTTGCAATTCCACTCACTCTCCACTCCCATAAGCTGCGAAATAACAGCCCATAATCACCCCATTTCCATTTATTTTTATTGTTTGCAATTGTATTAAATCATGGTCATTCATTCAAGTGTGAAAATCAATCCTCACCTTTCATTTGAATTAAAATGGCACTTGTGTAATAAGCTTTGTAGAAAAATACAATTGTGTAATTAAGCTTATCCTTCACCACCTCCCTTAAGCTGCACACCCCAGCCCTCTCTCTCCTCATTTTATTGCCCCTAATCCATGTGATCTTGCATCTTGACCCTTGATTCAAAATTCATCTCAAATCCTAGTGGTTTGCAAGAGTTACATTGTCTTAATTACCCTTTAAGTTTTCACTTCATATAAAAGCCCAAAAGAAGACCTAGCTCACACACACACTCTCATTTTACCCTAGCACACTCTTCTTCCTCTCCTCTCCCTCTCTAGGCCGAATTCTTTCCCTCACTCTCCTCCATTGTTTTTTCAAGTTTCATCCACCAAATCACCTAAAATTCACTCCATCTTCATAAACCTTCTTCCTTTCACCCTTGGTTCCATTTTTACGTCATTAGAGAGTTTGATTTCTTCAAGTTTGCGTGACCTTTGGGGTTGGTTTGTGAGGATTGGGGTTGATTTGCTCTTGATCTTCATTTCTACCTTTGTTTATCTTGGAACTAAGGTATAACCTAAACTTTTTGCATTTTCATCAATTTTCTTGCATCAAAATCTTTTTCAACTTATATTTGCATCTCATAACATCATTTTAAAATGTAGATTAGGGGCTGTTGTGGGTGAGAGCTGGTCCATCACCCACTAAATAATTTGTTCTTGTGATTATGTGTTGATTATGTGTTGTTCTAGTGATTTGTTCTTTGCTCATGTGATTTTCACCAAATAAAAACATGTTTTCCTTTTCTTTTGCCTTGGCCTTGGGCCTAACTCATGATCTTTGTGTTGTTCTTGTTCAATAGATGGTTTGAAGTTTGAATAATGCATGATTAATTATGCTAATTTTGTGAAGGAATGATGAGCTATACTTGTTGTTAAATCTTGATGTTTTGAGCTTGAATCTTGGGGGTATGGTTTCGGTTTTGGGTCCTAAATCTTAGGGTTCTTGTTTGTTTTTTGTTGTCCATCATGTATTCATGCTTATCTATGTGATTGGATAAATTTTGATGAAAGAATTTGATGATTTTTAGGGTAAATAAGGCCTTAGGTTCAAGCAAATTTTTAGGGTTTTGTTGCTTTGTCTTTCCTTTAATTTTTGCATGAAAAATGTTGGTTTGGATTGACAATAGGTTTCGGCCTTGTAGCCACTTTCATGCCTTTTTAATATGTTTGAACCACAAAAATAATTGTTGCTAAGTCTTGTGAAAATAAAATTTGTTTCAAGGTTGTTTAGCTTTGCCATCATGTTTTCTTACTAAAAATGCAAAAACATTTTCTATTTTTATCATGTTCATCAACCCTTATTTTTGTCTCTCCTCTAAACATTTTGTCTCATTCAATTCCCCACACTTTGCATTCCATCATTTATGCCTACATGTTCATGCATTCATTTATGTCTATATCTCTTGCATTTTCATACTCTCTTAAAATGCTCATGCATATATTAATATCATGTCTTGCATCTCATAAATTAAATGTTCATGCATATATTAATATCATGTTTTGCCCTTTCATAAATTAAATACTCATGCATTCAATAATGTTGTATTTTGCATTCCATAATTGCATACTCTTGCACTCATATACTTGTATCATTGTGCATCCAATTGTTCATAGCAACTTGTGAATACTCTTATGATTGCTTTGCTTGTGTTCCAATGGTTGTTTTGGGTTTTGACTTGGAAAAAGGATTTGAAATGTTATATTTCTTTTCAAGCTTGAAATCCTATGTTTTTTCCAAATAAGAAAACCTAAGGCATTTTCCTAAATAAAATCATTAACCATCACTCGAAGCCGTTGCTTGTTTGATCGTTAATGAGGAGTTATTAGTGGTAGTCACTCGAAGCCTTTGCTTGTTTGGCTATCATGAAAGCTCCCACACATTAATTAAACAACAAAAACCAATTCAAATTTTCAAAATAACACGAGCTATTAGTGATAATCATCACTGAGGTTCACCACCTTTTTCAAAAGCTGTTTCTTTCAAGAAAAATAATATGACGTTGTCGCTTGTAATCACTCGAAGCCGTTGCTTGTTTGATTACCTGGCTCCAACCCCTTTTTTCGAGTTAATACCGAATGCCACTCGAAGCCTTTGCTTGTTTGGTGTGCGCGAACACTCGAGTCTTATTTCAAAAACTCAAAACCCATAAAAAGCGAGAACTACGTTGCTTTGATCCTCACCGGTGAAGTCACGTGAGGACCGGGTTCATGTCCCGTCAAGCATACCTTTAAAAACCCATAAAAAGCGAGAACTACGTTGCTTTGATCCCTCACGGCGGTGAGGTACGTGAGGACGGGTTCATGTCCCGTCAAGCATACCTTTAAAAACCCATAAAAATGAGAACTACGTTGCTTTGATCCTCACCGGTGAAGTGCACGTAGGACCGGGTTCTGTCCCGTCAAGCACGCTTTTCAAAAAAAAATCTTTGTCTTGTCCCGCTTTTCAAAGATACCAAAACATCCCTTTTTTTCCGTTTTCAATAAAGTGATTTCTCAAAAAGAAAAGAAAAATAAATAGAACAACGTATTTCAAATCAAACATTTCAAAACCACATCAAATTAATGGTTCCCTTTCGGTAGAAAGGGCGCGTGGGGTGCTAATACCTTCCCCATGTGCAACCGACCCCCGAACCTACATCTCTAAGTTTTCGAAAGACCACCCGCTTTCCTTAAAAGGTTTTTTCAATGTTTTCCTAAATAAATATTGGTGGCGGCTCTACTGATTTTCAAACGTTGTCAAACTGAAAAGTCCCAAACCGGATTTTTCGGGGCGCAACAATAGTGATTGAAGTACCAGCTCCATTTCGTTATGAGTCAAATAAGGCAGTCCCCTGGAAGTATACAGCAGAATGCTCTCCTAGCACTACCACTGTAACCAACATAGCGGGATCAAGTGGGATCACAAGAAGCGGAAGGGTGTATTCTCCGAAACCCCTCGGACGTAAATACCTAGAGAGGCCGTGAGCAGGAGGCCGTAAAGAGAAGGGAAAAGAGCCAAAGGTTGCTCCAGAAAAAGTAATGGAAAAAGAGGCAAATGAATTCCTGAAGATCATTCGGCAAAGTGATTATAGAGTGGTTGATCAGTTGAAACAGACGCCATCAAAGATATCCATGCTATCACTGTTGCTCAGTTCGGAAGCACACAGAATAGCCCTGATGAAAGTGCTCAGTGAGGCTCATGTTGCAGAGGACATCTCGGTGAATCAATTTGATGGAATTGTCGGGAATGTGGTGGCTGCAAATCACCTAACATTTGCTGATGATGAGTTACCTTCGAGCGGAAAAGAACACAATCAAGCTCTTCATATCTCGCAAAGTGTGGGGACTATGTCTTTGGCGAGAGTGATCGATTGACAATGGGTCTTCACTGAATGTAATGCCGAAGTCAACCATGGACAAGCTAGATGTTGATTGCTCCTACATGAAGCCAAGTTCGACGCTAGTGCGAGCATTTGATGGATCCAAGAAGGAAGTGCTGGGAGAGATGGAATTTCCCATCCAGATTGGTCCTGAAGTTTTCTGTATCAATTTCCAAATCATGGACATCACCTCTTCATATAGCCGCTCGCTAGGAAGACCACGGATCCACATGGTGGGCAATCCTTCTTCTCTACACCAACGGGTCAAATTCATGATTGATGACAAGGTTGTGGTAGTGTTTGGTGAAGAAGAGACTCTGGTTAATAAGCCATCAGAATTCAAATATGTGGAAGCCGCTGAAGAGTCTTTGGAAACAGCCTTTCAGTCCTTGGAGATTGCCAATGCAGTATTTGGGAGAACCAAAGAGGAGGAGATGGTTGCCAAAATTATGTTAGCCCAAGGATACAAGGTTGGTTCTGGCTTGGGAAAGTCTGGTCAAGGGATTCTAGCTCCTATCCAACTGAAGGAAAACAAAGACCGTTGCGGGCTGGGATATACTCCAAGTGAAGAGGAAAGGAGGAAAATGGCAGACGAACGAAAGCGCAGATGGTTAGCCAAATCCAGAGGCGAAGACCCATGGCCCCAGAGGATCCCAATTTGCGACATCAGTCAGAGTTTTGTGAGTGCTGGTTTGTGGGATCCCGACCAAATTGCTGTCATCAAGGATGTTTCTGAGTCTGAAGAGGGTGGGACGAGTCTGGTTCGTCGTTGCGGTATCGGTGAAGAATTAAAGAATTGGAAGGCTGCTGATTCTCCTGTGACTTTTAAATTAAAGTAATCATTTGTAATGCAACCCTGTGGCTCTGCCCAAGGCCATAGGACCGGTTGTTAGGGCACACACGTTTTTATTTTCAAAATCATCATCATCAATAAAAACGTTTGTTTTGAATTTCCCAATCAATAAAGATCATTTTCTCTTCATTGCATGAGTCTTTTCTGCTTTATTATTTGTTTGTCTGTTTGTTTCGCTTTTCATTCTGCTCTTTCGCTTCGGCAAAATGCAGATCCACAGCAATAGTCTCTGAAAATGACAGTGTCGACAGTCCACCTTTTGACTTTGATCACCCCATCAATCAAGCTGAAGGGGATGTTGAAGAAGACTGGGAAACTCCTCCAGAACTTTTGAGGTTAATGAAACAAGAAGAAAGGGTAATTCAGCCGCACGAAGAATCTACTGAAGTGATCAACCTGGGTACAGCTAAGAACAAGAAAGAGATCAAAGTAGGCACCACCATGAATGACGAAGATCGCATAAAGTTGGTTCAATTAGCAGCGCTGATTACGTGGATGTGTTTGCATGGTCATACCAAGATATGCCCGGGTTGGACACCGACATTGTGGTACACAAGCTACCAGTCAAGCCCGAATGCCCACCTGTCAAACAGAAATTGAGAAGGATGAAGCCAGAGATGTCCCTCAAAATCAGAGACGAAGTGAAGAAGAAATTTGAGGCAGGGTTCCTAGCAGTGACCAAATACCCGCAGTGGGTTGCCAACATTGTCCCAGTTCCCAAAAAGGATGGGAAGGTCAGAATGTGCGTTGATTACCGAGATCTGAACCGTGCTAGCCCTAAAGACGATTTTCCTTTGCCTCACATTGATGTCTTAGTGGATAGTACAGCTCAACACTCGTTATTCTCCTTCATGGATGGATATTCGGGATATAATCAAATCAATATGGACCCTGAGGACATGGAAAAGACAACTTTCATAACACTTTGGGGAACATTCTGTTATAAGGTCATGCCATTCGGATTGAAGAATGCTGGCGCAACCTACCAGAGGGCCATGGTTACCTTATTCCATGATATGATGCATAAAGAGATTGAGGTTTATGTTGATGACATGATCGCAAAATCCAAAACCGACGAGGAGCACATTCTCAATCTGCAAAAGCTCTTTGAACGGTTGAGGAAATATAAACTCAAGTTAAACCCAGCCAAGTGCACGTTTGGGGTGAGATCAAGGAAGTTGTTAGGCTTCGTTGTCAGCCAGGAGGGAATTGAGGTGGATCCAGACAAAGTAAAAGCCATCCTCGAGATGCCAGTACCCAAAACAGAGAAAGAAGTCTGTGGTTTCCTCGGAAGGTTGAATTATATCTCCCGATTCATCTTCCAGCTGACTGCTTCTTGTGAGCCAATCTTCAAATTGCTATGCAAAAATCAAGAGTTGAGGTGGAATGATCAGTGTCAAGCTGCCTTTGAGAAAATCAAGGTGTACTTGCAGAATCCACCAGTCTTAATGCCATGTCGAGCGCAGCCTCTCATCTTATACCTTACAGTGCTAGATAATTCAATGGGTTGTCTGTTAGGACAACACGATGAATCTGGGAAAAGGGAGCATGCCATATACTATCTAAGCAAAAGTTCACCGACTGTGAGACAAGGTATTCTATGCTGGAAAAGACCTGTTGTGCTTTAGTTTGGGCTGCTCATCGTTTAAGGCGCAAGATATGCCGAGTCACACAACTTGGTTGGTGTCAAAATGGATCCAATCAAGTACATATTTGAGAAGCCACTCACAGACGGGGCCGAATTGCCGCGGGCGTATGCAATTATCGTATCACGATATCTTGTATGTCACACAAAAGGCGATTAAAGGTAGCGCACTCGGCGAATATTTGGCATGTCACCCGATTCGGACTACCACCAATGCGGCATGATTTTCCGATGAAGACATCATGGCACTGTTCGACGAGGGGAAATCCCATGAAAGTGAAAGATGGAGAATGATATTCGATGGTGCGTCAAATGTATGGGGGCACGGGGTGTGTCTTTGTGTTGATATCTCCTGACAACCGTTTCATTCCCTTCACTGCAAGACTGAGCTTCTATGTCACAAATAACATAGCAGAGTATGAAGCGTGCATCCTAGGTGTTCAAGCAGCCCTAGAGTGGAAAGTTAAAAGGTTAGATGTGTATGGGGACTCAGCCTTGGTTATTCATCAAGTAAGAGGTGATTGGGAGACCAGAGATCCCAAACTGATTCCTTATTGTGATTATATGCAAGAGCTGATGAAGTCTTTTGATGAGATCACCTTCCAGCATATCCCTCGAGGTGAAAACCAATTGGTCGACGCATTGGCAACATTGTCTTCTATGTTCAATGTTAGCTGTGACAAGAGCCTGACTAATATCAGAATTCAAAGAGGGGCTCGCTGCGCATCACTATCGCTGACAATGAATAGATGAGGAGCCCGACGAGAAGCCTTGGTATCATGACATTAAGCAATACATCACTAATCAGGAATACCCACCTGGGGCATCAGAGAATGACAAGAGAACTCTCAGAAGATTGTCAAGGAATTTCTTCTTGAGTGGTGAAGTTCTCTACAAAAGAAACTATGATATGGTTCTTCTGAGGTGTGTTGCCAAGGAAGAAGCTGAAAGAATCATGAGAGATGTGCACGAAGGCTCGTTTGGGACTCATTCCAGTGGGCACACCATGGCTAGGAAAATTCTAAGAGCGGGTTATTACTGGCTACAGATGGAATCAGACTGTTATAGCTTTGTAAGAAAGTGCCACAAATGCCAGATCTATGCCGATCATATCCATGTACCACCTGCCAAATTAAACGTTCTGACTGCGTCTTGGTCGTTCTCAATGTGGGGCATGGACGTCATAGGTCCAATTGAACCCAAAGCATCAAATGGGCATCGTTTCATCCTGGTCGCCATTGACTATTTCACAAAATGGGTTGAAGCTGCTTCATACTCCAGTATAACCAGTTCAGTGGTTGCCAAATTTGTGAAGAAAGATCTGATTTTCCGATATGGTCTTCCTTACAAGATCATCACTGATAACGGCAGCAACCTGAACAGTAAAATGATGAAGGACCTGTGCGAAGAATTCAAAATCCAGCATCATAATTCCTCTCCCTATCGCCCAAAGATGAATGGGGCAGTTGAAGCAGCCAACAAGAATATCAAGAAAATAGTGCAGAAAATGGTGGTAACCTACAAAGACTGGCATGAAATGCTCCCTTTCGCCTTGCATGGCTATCGTACCTCGGTGCGTACATCGACTGGGGCAACCCCCTTTTCTCTGGTATACGGGTTAGAAGCAGTACTTCCCATTGAGGTTGAAATACCTTCCCTGCGGGTATTAATGGAAACCAATATGGAAGAAGCAGAGTGGGTACAGGCCCGTCTGGACCAGTTAAATCTCATTGAAGAGAAGAGGATTGCAGCTTTGTGCCATGGACAGCTGTACCAACAGAGAATGAGAACTGCTTTCGACAAGGAAGTCCGCCCCCGTGAGTTCAATGAGGGAGATTTAGTACTCAAAAAGATACTGCCTATTCAGAGTGACTCTCGAGGGAAGTGGGCACCCACTTATGATGGTCCGTATGTAGTCAAGAAAGCCTTTTCGGGAGGAGCGCTGATATTCACCAACATGGATGGAGAAGATCTCAAGAACCCAGTCAATTCAGACTCAGTAAAGAAGTATTATGCCTGAAAGAAATAAGTGAAAAAAGAGAAAGACGAGCCAAGTAAGAACTAGCTCGCTAGGTTGAAAACCCGCAAAGGGCGGCCTAGGCAAAATCAGAGCGACCCGGTGGATTGAAAACCCGCAAAGGGCGATCCAGGCAAAAATTAGGGTCAGAAAACTTGAGCATGAAAAGTAAAGAAAGGCATACAACTCCCCTGAAGACTTGGATGAGGGGTGATCAAGGTCAAGGACACAAATGTTGGCACCGCTCCACAGAGACGGACAGTCAGAAATTAGCTTCTCTCTTGTTTTCGTGTCTTTTTGTAGTTTAAAACTTTCAAATATATTGAACAGTCGTCGTAACATTCTGTACGATCGGCTTCCACATCAATAAAGCTCAACTTTCTCATGTCTGTTTGTTGATATTTCTGCTTTTTCTGCTCAAAATAAGCGTTTTATGATGATGGCGATCCTGAACTGTAAAACATGTGCATACATCATAAGGCATTATAAATTATTGCGAAATATTTAAAAGTCATGGGAAGTAAGCAACTTCCTAAAGATAATTAACCTTACAAAGAACGTTGCACTCACAAACCATTCCAGATGGCGAACCAAAGAGCAAACTTGCATTCGATTCATGAGCCCTGCAGTCTCCATCGGCTTCTCAGTCTCGTGCCAGGAGTATCGGGAGTCGGTTGAACCAGTAAAAGAATAAGCCTTTGTCAAAAAAAAAACAGAAAAAATCAAATGGCCGGAAAAAAAGAAAGTTGGTCAGAAAAGAATTAAGAAAAAAGAGGAAAGCAGTCTACTGCATGCATCATCACACCAAAATCATAGCATTGCATGCACTCGCATAACATGTTCCTGCATAACATGCCCTTGCATAACATGCATCCTCATCCCATGCACCATGAATTTGCATCCGCTAACATGCGGTACACATTATCGTGAGAAAGTTTAAGAAGAGTCCTACTATTCCAGAGCAGACTCCCTAAAGCAGTGTAGTGGCATTGACCGCCGGAAGGTTCCTAAAGAAAGGTCCGCTAGCCAGAGCAGACACCCTAGATCAGTACAAGGGCACTGACCACCAACCAGATAAAGCAGAAGAAAGGTCCGCTAGCCAGAGCAGACACCCTAGATCAGTACAAGGGCACTGACCACCAACCAGATAAAGTAGAAGAAAGGTCCGCTAGCCTGAGCAGACACCCTGGATCGGTGCGGATGCACAGAATGACTAAAACAGGATTCGTGAATCCCTTCAGGACCTGAGCGTCCCTTCAAAAGCAGACTTCACCTCATATTCGAGCCGCGGGTACCTCACCTCAATACGCCAGCATTGGCCATCTCAATCAGTCAATCAACAGGATTTGCGAATCCCTTCAGGACTCACGTGTCCCTTCAGGACCTACGCTTCCCTTCAGATCCCGTCGTTATCAAGCACCGAATTTAATCATCGCACCCTAGAGTCCTTCGGTTTAGTTCAAATCAACACCCAAACAACGACTTTGAACTCGACCTTCACCTCGCCAAGTCATCACGGAGCATGACGGATCGGCCCCTCAGACCTCGCGTCCTTCATTTTGCCAAGTCATCGCGGAGCATGACGGATCGGCCCCCCAGACCTCGCGTCCTTCAGACTAGTTGTGTCGGCATTAAGAATAGCGTAAGTCCATCAAGGTTAAAAGGTATCAGTCCCCACAACTTGATATTGAACCTCAGGCCGCTCGAATAGGCCACCTTCAGAGCCCAAGTGTTCCATCAGAGCCCAAGTGTTCCCTCAGAGCCCAGGTGTTCCTTCAGAGCCGCAAGTGCTCCTTCAGAACTCAAATGTTCCTTCAGAGCCACGAGCACTACTTCTTTACCGCACTCTTTATCACTTTCTTCCCTGCCAGTGTCGGCTTACCAGAGTCATTTCTGGCTGGCACCCATTCACCCAAAAAAAAAATAAAAAATAAAAAATATAAAAAATAAAAAATAAAAAAGAAGGAAAAAAAAAAGAGTTCGGGTTTTCCCTAAGAAGATAAAATGGGTATAATCTCTGAATTCTTTATCTCTATTTTGCCTCGGAATATGTTTCGGCCAATTCATATTCCTTGTTAAAATCCAGGATAAAGAGGCAAATTATCATACCCCAATTTTGTCCTGGCTTAGGTCAAAACCCTAATTTTCCCCAAAAAAAAAAAAAAAAAAAAACATCATGCATTGCATTTAGGTTTTAAAGTCATTCCAAAGTTTCTAAAAACATTTTCTAGAGTTGGAATGCACTTTTTAGACAAATTAGGATTTTTCAGTGCAAAAGGGTATTTTTGTCATTTCACAAATAAGGGACAATTCCTCAGGACAAGTCCTCCAACATGCATTTCAAGGTATTAGAGGACACTCTCATTTTACCCTAGCACACAACTTCCTCCTCCTCTCCTTCTCTCAAGGCCGAACCCTCTCCCTCCTTTCTCCTCCATTTTCTTTTCAAGTTTCATCCACCAAACCACCTAAAATTCACTCTATCTTCATATACCTTCTTCCTTTCACCCTTGGTTCCATTTTTACATCACTAAAGAGTTTGATTTCTTCAAGTTTGCGTGACCTTTGGGGTTGGTTTGTGAGGATTGTGGTTGATTTGCTCTTGATCTTCATTTCTACCTTTGTTTATCTTGGAACTAAGGTACAACCTAAACTTTTTGCATTTTCATCAATTTTCTTGCATTAAAATCTTTTTTCAACTTATATTTGCATCTCATAACATCATTTTAAATGTAAATTAGGGGCTGTTGTGGGTGAGAGCTGGTCCATCACCCACTAAATAATTTGTTCTTGTGACTATGTGTGATTATGTAGTGTTCTTGTGATTTGTTCTTTGCTCATATGATTTTTACCAAATAAAAACATGTTTTCTCTCTTCTTTTGCCTTGGTCTTGGGCCCAACTCATGATCCTTGTGTTGTTCTTGTTCATTAGATGGTTTGAAGTTTGAATAATGCATGATTAATTGTGTTAATTTTGTGAATGAATAATGAGCTTCACTTGTTGTTGAATCTTGATGTTTTGAGCTTGAAATTTGGGGGGTATGGTTTCGGTTTTGGGTCCCAAATCTTAGGGTTCTTGTTTGTTTTTGTTGTTCATCATGTATTCATGCTTATCTATGTGATTGGGTAAGTTTTGGTGAAAGAATTTGATGATTTTTAGGTAAATAAGGCCTTAGGCTCAAGCCAATTTTTTTAGGGTTTTGTTGTTTTGTCTTTCCTTGGATTTTTTGCATGAAAAATGTTGATTTGGAATGATAGTAGGTTTCGGCCTTGTAGCCCTTTCATGCCTATTTAACATGCTTGAATCACAAGAATAATTGTTGATACGTCATGTGAAAATAAAAATTGTTTCAAAATTCTTGTGCTTTGCAAATCATGATGTGGGTTTGTAGCTTTGCTTGTAAACTAAATGGAAATGGGTTGCAAAAAATGATTTTTCTCAAGTCGTTGTGACATGATCTTGCTTGCCATTTGTGGTTGATTGATGATTGGCAATATGAGGCTCACTTGTGCTTCATGCACTTTAACTATAGTGGGAGGATTGCTTAGCATGATTCAATTTTCTATTCTTATGTTAATTGCTTAATTGTTGATGATTTAATATCATTCTTGTGCATTATTGTTGTAAATAGTAATGAGCATGCTTGTATTCTTATTGTTGTCTCGGTTTTGACTTGAAAAAGGATTTGAAATGTTCTACGCCTTTTCAAACCCGAAATTCGATGTTTTTTCCAAATAAAAACCCTAAGGCGCTTTTTTTTCTTAAATAAATCATTAGCCATCACTCAAGCCGTTGCTTGTTTGATCGCTAATGAGGAGTTATTAGTGATAGCCACTCAAGCCTTTGCTTGTTTGACTATCATGAAAACTCCCACACATTAACTAAACAACAAAAACCAATTCAAAATTTCCAAAAATAACACGAGCTATTAGTGATAATCATCATTGAGGCTCACGACCTTTTCAAAACCGCTTTCAAAAGGAATAATGCAACGTTGTCACTTGTAATCACCGGCCGTTGTTTGTTTGATTACCGGTTCCAACTCTCTTTTTCTTTCGAGTTAGTATTGAATGCCACTCAAGCCTTTGCTTGTTTGGCGCTCGAAAAACACTCGAGTCTTACTTCAAAAATTCCAAAACTTAAACTCCTAAGCCGCTTTCGGGACGCAAAACAAGAACTACGTAGCTTTGATCCTCATTCCGTGAGGGTACGTAGGACCGGGTCCATGTCCCGTCAAGCACCCTTTTCAAAAAAATCTTTGTTTTGTTCCGCTTTTCAAAGATATCAAAACATTCCTTATTTCCCCCGCTTTTTTTTAATAAAGCAATTTCTCAAAAGGAAAGAAAAGAAAAGAAAAGAAGTAGAACGATTATTTTCAAATCAAACATTTCAAAACCACATCAAGTTAATGGTTCCCTTTCGGTAGAAAGGGCGTGTGGGGTGCTAATACCTTTCCCATGCGCAACCGAATTCCCGAACCTACATCTCTGTGTTTTCAAAAGACCACCCGCGTTTTCCAAAAAAAGGTTTTTTCAATGTTTTCCTAAATAAATATTGGTGGCGGCTCTACTATTTTTCACGTTGTCAAACGAAAAGTCCAAACCGGATTTTTCGGGGCGCAACAGGGTGCTTCTAGAGTATTATCACAGATAATGAGACTAAAATCCACTTACCGCTTGTTCCAAAGATACGCGCGCAACTATGTTGAAAAAATTGTTGATGTTGAAGGTGACGGTGAATCGCAGCTTTTAGAGCAATCGGGGTTGGACTTGACATGGGTGAGGACTCTTGGCCTCTGATTAGGCAAGCTTTGATTCAGGAAACAAAGGACAGTGGACTCCTTGTATTCGCATACATGTTTGGGAAGAACCGATCGTTAGAGCTTCGCAAAGCTTTAACTATTGAGTCATACGGACGCCACCGAGTCAAAGTGGTTTGATTTGCTCGAGATGGGGTATATGGTTGCAACTGTGTATAATGTTGCATTGGTTGGGCTTTTCTTTGCCTATGAATTTCACTTATCCGCTTTGAGAGGCACTTACAGTTCATCTAAGATGAAAATCATATCCTGCTTCGAACGAGCAAAATGTACAATCGTTGCATCTTTCAATCTCTCCCACTTGTCTGCTACCTCCTATTGGCCCACAAGTGGTACCAAAGACTACTCACCCGAGTCCGCTTCATGGTTGCATCCGTATGCCGGACGCTTTACCCTATGGCGATCTATGTGTCCTCCCGCGACCTCCCACTCACAAAGTGATGCGTCTAGATGTATAGATTTAGCCGATGATTCTATTGACGGCTTGTAGATAGATTCACACATTTTTTGTATTACACGTGTATATATTACTATATCGCGTTTTTGTAATTATACGCGTTTATTTTATGAAATATATCTACACCGTTGATGTTAATCAAACCACGAGACTTCAAATTATAACCGGTAATAAAATCATAACTATTAACAAAAACAAAGCCCATCGTATATATCTCTTTTGGGACATATATACAATGTACATTTTTAACGCATCGTATATAGGTTCAAGCAGCGCGATATACGATTGACTTAAAACGCATCAATCGATATACGCACAATGAACATATGTACGATGTCAAAAATTTACCCATCGATATAGGCCCACAAAAAGATATATACGATGGGTGTTACTTTGTAAAAAAAACAGATTTTTGAAGGGCATTTTGGGAATATCATACTGGGTGGGGTATATGGGGAAGGGGTGGGGGTACAAAAAAAACAGCCTTTAATAAAATAAAAATAAGGGCTTCAACATGTTTGAGGTCCCCGCAAATATAGCATGTTTTGATTAGGCCCTACAAATTATTTTTAAGTAAAAACCCTTGCAAAATACAAAAACACCGAGTTGGCTAATAGAAGTCCGAATTGTCATTTATTTATTTTTTCTAATTTATTTTTAATGTTGACTTGTAATGCCAAGTCATTATTTTTAATTTTAATTAATTTTTATTCTTCATCTCTCTCAATCTTGTTCATCTTCAACCTCTAACCCATCACCACCACCTTCGTTGCCTTTCTTTCTCTCTTCTTCTCTTCACCACCATACACCATGCACTCTAAACCACGCTTCTTCGGGTGTTCTGCTTGACCCGGCCCGGAAATAGGATTTGGGAACCCTAACCCCAAATCCCAAATTAAACCTAGAATATTTGATTTTTGTTGTTGGAAAGTTTGCTCCCTGAATCCATGCGAAGAAGAAGAAGAAGCAGATAATTAAATGGGAAAAGATTGTGAGTAAGGAGAGAGAGATGGAGGGTGAAGTGGTGTTTGTGAAGGGGTGGGATTGTGAAGAAGGAAATGGGTACTTGTGGGTTTTGATTTTTGGGGTACGATTGGATTTTTTTCTTCCTTCCTTTTCTGAAATTGGTTTTTGGGATGAGAGAGAGAAGAGAGTGGTTGTGGTATGGGTGAGAGAGAGAGATAGATAGATAGAGAAGAGAGTGGTTGTGGTGTGGGTAGAAAGAGAAGAGAGTGAATGTGGTGGTGGTGGTGTGGGTGAGGGAGAAGAGAGTGGTTTGGTGTGGTGGTTTGCCAGCGAAGGGTCGCCAGAGTTTGGGGTGGTTGGTCACAAAGATAGGGAAGGGAGGGTGCTGGTTTTGATGGGAGATTGAGAGAAATGAAGTTGAGAGAGATGATGACGTGGATGCCAAATAATTAGGATTTTAAAAATATAGAAATAAATATAAAAGCCCCATGGGTCATCCTGCCCATTTTGTTTTGAGCAGGATGAGCATATTTCCGCTATTTTTGTGTGCAGTGTTCGAGTTAGTTTGGCTTGCTATTCAGAATTGGTTGGGCATGGTGGTTTCAGATACTCTGGTAGGTGTCGAGCATTTTCGGGCTCATGGTCTGCAGAATCCAAGAAGCCTTGTAGATTGAAGTACTTGTTCTAGATGGTTGTCATTTGGTGTATCTGGTTTCATCGAAACCATACTCTTTTCAGAGTTCAAGTTCTTAATCCTCAGGTGGTTGTTAACCATATTAAGTCTATAACATAGAGTTAGTTCATAAGGATAGAAGGTCGCAATTCCACTCTTAAGGTTTCTGCTGATTGGTAGGGAAATTCTTTTGTTTGTAGAAACTCGGTGTAACTAAATTTTTGTCTCATTCAGCTTGGGGTACTCTTTTTCCTCCTTAGATCTTTCTCCCATGGGGGTTTGTCCCAATGAGATTTTAATGAGACCCTTGTATTTATAAGGGTTTGGGCGCCCTTTGCATCCCGTTAATATATTCTTATGCTTATAATTTTTTTAAAGTTATAATAAATATAAACAACTATGCAGAAGCTTAGCAAAAAAAACAAACTATGCGGAATATGCAAACCAGTGTATTAGAACTGGGCCGAATCGGGCGGTTCAACCGGGAATTGGACAGTCTCAAGGTTGGTTCAATCCGATTTGAACCGCAGTCCAATTGAACCATTCAAAATTGGGTTGGACCGGATTGAACTGTAGTTCAACCGACAATTAGCCCAAGTTGAACCGTCCAAAATGCTTTTTTTTATTATTATTTTTTCTCCAAAATGTAATACTTTTTATTTTTTATTTAATGATTACTCATCGGCTCAACCAAGATTGAACCGAGTGAACCAATTGAACCATGACCCTGAGGTCTCTCCAGTTCAGTCTCCGGTCTAGTTTTAAACATTGAAGCAACTGGTGTGGTGCTTCAGAAATTTGCAGGACACAATGTACATTTTATTGGCAAAGTGATTCGTAATTAGTGTATCAATTGTTATAGGAAAGAGGGAGCGGGGTTTGAACCCCGTACACACCTATGTTTCGCAAAAACCAGTTGCGCTAACCCTTCTAGGACTAGGACACCATGTGCCTAATGAATCGTAGTTCAAATTCTTTTTTGCTAAAGTTGATATAATAAAATAAGCTTCTTTGTTTCATTGGAATTACTATTGTCCATTGACACACTTCAAAAGAACACAATGAATGCAATTATTATAAGAATAAAGTTTCATTCCGATTAAACTAGCAGTATACCCATGCATACACACAGGTGTTGTCGTGTTATTTTTATTAATAAACTTAGACAAAATTTAATTAGTTCGAACATTACCTCGTGAAAATCAAGAATAATTTAAAGTAGATAAATAAAAAGTTTCAAATAGTAATTGAGTTAGTTTGAACATTATTCCGTAAATATTTACCAGCAATATTTAATATTTTATGTAGATATTAGAAAACAAAATTGTATTAAATTTTCAAATTTTCCAAATTGTGATACTCCCGTAGAGACTAAATAAAACTTATCGATAGAAAAAATGGAATATTAAAAAGAATGAGACATGTAGATGAAATTAAAGTAGATGTATTGTGAAGTTTCATAACTTTATAATATTTTCTTCAATTGACATTTTTAATTGTTAGATAATTATCAATCATGTAGTAATAATGCAACTCCATGGTGAATAACATGAAAGTTATTTTATCAACAATAAAATTATACCAATATGTAACATTTTCCCGTTGTAACTCAAAAGTAGAATAATAAAATTAGAAATTTGAAGAGGGAGAGGAGGAATATAGGGGAGAGAGATAGAGAGAAAATTGAGAAAGATAAGAGTGAGAGAGGAAATAGAAAAAATGTGTTTTAAATGTGAGATAAAAAAGTTAATAGATGATGTGAGAAAGTGAGACCCACAAAATATAAAAAGTGAGATTAAATAATTGGAAATTGACATATTTGTTCTCAAAAAAGTGTTTTAGATAAGGGTAATTTGGTATTTTTGGCAAAGAGTTGTTTTAGTTAAAGATAAAGATATAGTTGATGATAGTTGATAGTTGATTGATTATTAAGGTTAAATAGGAGAAAGAAAAATAGAGATATTAGTAGTGAGTATTTTGATTAAAAGATTACTAGTTTCACACTGCAATGATGCACTGAGGCACTAGTATTAGCGAAACTAACAACACAATTAACACCTATAGATAGTAATAACTAAACAAACAACACAATTAACACCTTTAGATAGTACAATAGGATTACAAAACCAAGTATTAGATACATTAATATTAACATGTTATTGATAGTTCAGTACTAAATACTAGTAATTTCCATATTCTAGTTCAGCATTGAAATCCCTCACTTTGAATCCTCTTGCTAGCAAGAGGTCCCTTTCCATAGCAACACTAACCTTAGCAGGAAGTAAGTTTCTCTTCAAATTTTGGAGCTCAATTGTTTTCTCCACATAGGCCTTCATGGCAAAAGTTGAATGAAGATGCATCTTAAGCCATTTGAAATCAAATCCGAATGTATCTAGATCTTTCAAGTATACAAAAATTATACATTGCCGCGGGCTTGTAATAAAGAAAACTGTGGCAACGCTTTGATTGAAATTACGCCCATAAATTATTTCCTATACATATTCCAACATCTTGCATGAGCAAAACAACAATTTTGAAAAGTAAGATCAAAATGATAAGACATGTCACATTCAAATTCAAAATCCAACATAACCTTTCAAGCCTTATTTCATTAAATAGCCACTTCATTGCCTGAGTATAAAGACAAAACAAAAGTTTGACCAAAATTACAAAAGACCTTCCACATAAAATAACATAGCAAGATATAGTGAACTAAATGACCAAATTTATGACACCACCTAAATTCCACATAAAAAAACATAGCAAGATATAGAATGAACTCATTCTGATCAACTCATACATTGTTCACCTTCTCAAATAATTCATAAAGAAAAAGTGTAGATAATTATTATGGATAACTCTTAATCCAAAAGTCTATATAATAAACTATTTGTGGGTCTTGACATATTCATATTCTGCTACTTAGTTGGCATTAGAGAGGCAAATGTAGAAAGGATATGGCAGGGATCAATATTGAATGACACTAGGTAAGTTCTCCTATACTATATGACAAAATCAAAGACCATTTGGTGAGCACAAAGAATGAACAAACACAGATTTGAGAAGCACACAGTTAGGACAATGGAATATAATTCAAAATAGGAGTTCACCTAGCAGATTTCAATAAGAAATTTATAGACATAGTTTTACCTTTGTTTATGAAATTGTAAAGGGAAACAATATCTCCTGCTGCAAATGCTCGGCCATTGGCAATGATACCCCTAGTTAAGAACATGAAGGCTACACTAAGGATAAGCTTGTATTCATTTGATGTACTCAGAGCAGAGTGTTTTGCTTTCGTCATGTCTGTTTCAAAATCCTCTTTCATAACATTAACAATATCATTTGTCAAAAAAACATTAACAATATCAAGCATACCTAGAACACAAACACTTAAGATTCCGATACAAACAAAATTGGTATATGACATTTCATGTTTGCTACATATATAGAATATTTTCCCATCTTTGTCATAAAAGAGATAACAATATGTTTCATAATGATTGCATGTCATATTGATATCAATATTCATAGAAGGAAAAAATAAAGAAAGAAAAGGACTATTGATATAAGAAAATGAGATATACCCGATACGCTTTTTCCCTTGTTGAAGTTCTATTCTTTCTTTGTTTCACAACTGTAATGTTGCTCTTCCGTCAGACTGCTTTACTCGAGGTTTCTCAACTTCTCGCTTCTTAGTCTCTCGCATGCTTCTTTTCCTTCAACACCTTCATAACATCCAAAACCACAAACAAAAGAAGTCTAAAATTTGAGAAAAGGAAACCACACAAACCAGCTTCCAAACCAAAGAACTTTTTTATAGACAAATGTACTTATTAATTAGTAAATTAATTAATTAGAAGAAATACTTAGTTCCTAACATTGAACTTTTCTAATTAATTAAGAGAAATTATTAGTTTCCATTGTTCAAATCCAACACTCACAAAAAGTGGAAATCCCTAAAACCATCTTTACCACTCTTTTACAATTTACACTCAGAAAAGTCTAAACACTTCAAATGACCACTGATATAAATATGCATCCTCCTAGAAAAGCATTCAATTTCATTTTACCTTCTGATTCATCTTTGTTCATTAATTTGGAAAAGAATTTCAAAGGGGTGTTTCATTTCCTTTCCCAAACAAAATATAATGTTTTAAAGAAAGAGAAATCAAATTGACAGGACTAAAATAAATCATGAAAAAGTTACCACTTGTTCAATCAAATTTTAAAATGCAAAATATCAATATGCCAAATCAGCACCTTCATGCTCTTGCAAAGTTGGGATTCAAACTGGAAATCAAGCCAAATCAAAGTATTCAATGTCTCAAGAATTAATAAAAAAAAACATAAACAAATGACATAAACAAATAAATTGTAAATATCATGTAATGTTGTGAAAAAAAACAGAGACAATTGAACATTAAAAACCATAAAAAAAAAATGAGAGGGAAAAAGAAAGGAATGGACCCATAGCTTCACAGTGGAGCTCTTCAAAGAAAATGCGACATTGAATGTTGAAGGAATGGACGTTATGAAGAGAGAGGAGTGTTCCAAGAGAAGGTGGTTCTGATTGGCATTTCAGCGAACACTCGGTGAGCGCCGGTAAATGACCTAGTTTTGGCATAAAATTGAGGAGGTTGTTCATCAAGAAGACACTTAGTTGAAGTCCATCGCCTTCACCACCGCCGGAGAACCGCCACCATCTCCGGGACCACCACCACCGCGGCCATAAACTCCGGCAAGCTCTCCCCATACACCACCACCCCCCATCAACACCACACTCTCTCCTCACCACCATCCCAAATTCTCACCACCATTTTCCTTTCTCACTCAACACCAGCCCCTCATTCACTACCACTTACAGCCACCAAGACCCACAACCACCGCAACTAACCTTTCCTCCCAAGAACCACCACAACCATCACTTACCTCTCTCATGGTCGCATTCTCTCTCTTTCTTTCTCGCTTCCCTTCTTTCTTTTCATTTTCTTCTTTTCTCTCCGCTTCTTTCTCTCTTCCGCGTTTATTTTATGCGCTCTTTTTGTGTGTTTGTGTGGAATTTTTTAGGGAAGATGGGAGAAGAAGAAGAAGACTAGGATTTAGAAAGAGAAATGAGAAGAGAGGGTAGATGAGAGAAGAAGAAGAATAGAAAGTATTTTTTTAGGAAGAATTCAGAAAGAGTAGCGAGAGGTGATGATGAAAGAAATCTGACAGCGTAAGAAAAATAGAAACAAGTGGTTGATGCCATCAGAAGTTAGTGGTATTTACGAAAATACCCTTGAAAGTGGAATTGCAACTTTGGCGCCAATATCAGCCTCAAGCTGCATAAGATTAAAAGGAAAGATAGGTTGATTAAAGTTATAGTTCATATATAGTTGATAGTTGAAGAGGAAAGAGAAAAGTGAGTTTTAAATATGAGATTAAAAAGTTAAGAGATGATGTGAGAAAGTGGGACCCACAAAATATAAAAAGTGAAATAAAATAATTAAAAATGACATATTTGTCCTCAAAAAGTGAATTTCAAAGAAGAGTAAGTTGGTAATTTTGTAGTGATTGTTTTGTATAAAGTTATAGTTAAAGTAAAGTATTTAAAGCAATTACATTAAAATTGTCTAACTTGTAGAGTTATCAAATAAATATCCCAAAATACATTGCTTATCCAATACTTTAAACACCAAATCAACACATAGCTTGGACCAAAAAATAAAATGCATAGCTCAGGACATTAAAGCAAGATAAAGCTCTTGAGAAAAGCAGTGTCATGGGTGATGGTCTTCTTAATCATTCAATTCAGAGGACATGATGTTGATTGGTATATGTAGCTTTTGATTTCTCCATTACATCGGAAAATACCTATAGGAGCAGACTACTCCAGTCAAGCGCAAATGTTGTCTTTTTTCTTTTATTTCTTCATTTTTTAACACATTTTTTACGTATGGCTCCCACTTGGGTCATAGGCTCCCTATTTCTTTTACCATTTTCATCACTTAAAAAACCAACCTTATCTTGTTTATCTTATCATCATCATCATACCTTTTAAGCTAGTGTAGCCTTCGGTCAAACTCGCGGGAAAATTCGGTTTTCCTTTTTCTTTTCTTTACTCTTTTTTACTTTTTATATATTTTAAGCAAGTTTCTTTAATATTTTAAGCAGTGTATTTTTTGTACTTTATGCAGTTAAGCAGTGTTTTTTTTAGATAAGCGTTAAGCAGTGTGTTTTGAGGTGTTTTAGATTTCGGAAATTTTTTTAGATGTTTTAATACATGAAGTTCGTTCCTCAATAATTAATTTGATGGAAAAGAGTTGATTTCGAGACAAAATACATAAAGTGCGATGCTAAGCAGTGTGTTTTGAGGTACTTTTAGAGCCTAATATTTTTTTATATTCATATACGTGAATTTCATTCCTCAATAATTGATTTGGTGAAAAAAAATCAATTTTGTGACAAAATACGAAAAGCGCGATGCTAAACGTGCGTTGTGAAGTACCTCAATAACTGGTTTGGTAGAATATTTTTTTAATTTAGTGACAAAATACGAAACGCCGATGCTAAGCAGCAGTGTGTTTTGAGATACATAGAGTCCAAAAAATTAGATGTTCAATTACATGAAGTTCGCTCTCAATAACACCGCTTGGTGGGAAAAATAATTTCGGAGACAAAATATGTAAAACGCGATGCTAGACAATGTGTTTTGAATTATTATAATGTCCGAAAAAATTTAACGGTTCACAAATTAATTTATGTAAAATGAAACTCACCACTTAAAAAAAATTATTATTATTATTATTATTATTATTATTATTATTATTTCTTACATCTCTTCTTATATTTATTTTTTAAGTAGCACTCACATCTGTTTCTTTAATGACTACTCCCGTTGGCGCCTCTTCTTTATGACATTTATTTTAGTTATTTCACACTAAGTATTAGAACAATACTTAAATTGAGGTTTATATTTTTATTTTAGTCTCACATTAAGTATTTGATTAAATAGTATAATATTTAATGAATATATAGAAGATGACAAACCTTATTAAATTTAGGCTTGTCAGCACATATGGACAATAGAGATTTTTTTTTGAGATTAGGACAATAGAGATTTTGTGGCTTCTCTTTCGTGATTTGTTTAAAAGTCTAACCCACACCACTTTAAAAAATAATTTATTTTTAAACTTTTCTTTTACGGGATATACTTCTTCTCTTTATATTTTTAGAATCATACTTTCTATATTAATCTTTAAAAATTAATTTTGGTCATTTCGCACCAATGGGTATTAAAAAATAGGGTTAAATATCTTTTTAGACCCTATAAAATTTCACTATTTTGTTTTAAGTCCGTATAAATTTTTTTATCAACTTTTAGTCCCTATGAAACTTCACAATTTTGTATTTAGTCCCTATAAAATGTAAAATCATGTAAACTCGTGTATACCTTGAGAATTTTTGAATGATATTTTGCATATACATTAAGGATATATTAAAAATATAATTCTCACAAAAAAAAACCCAAAATTGGATTTCTAGGTTAATATTTCCTTTAATTTGTTTATTGAATTTTTTCCACTTAAAAGATTTATATTTAATTCATCCATTGTTCGAAAATTCTAAATTTTTGGTGGGATAGATGTTTATAATGTCCTTAACATGTATGCAAAACACCACTCAAAAATTCAATGGGTACGCATAAGTTGGCATTTTATAGGGACTAAAAGTGAAATTGTTAAATTTTATAGGGACTAAAAGTCGATGAAAAATTTTATAGGGACTAAAAACAAAATAATGAAATTTTATAGGGACTAAAAACATATTTAACCCTTTTTTTTGACCAAAAAACATAGTTAACCCTAAAAAATACTTAAATTGGTGTTTCTTTTTTTTGTACCGCTTTTTAGTATTTGATTGTAGATGGTATTTAATGAATATATAGGAGATGACAAACATTGGTTTCTTTTGTTTTGTTTATTGAAGTCCAATAGTTCAACCTAAATTTAGTCTTACTGGCACATACGAACAACATAAATTTGTATTTTCTCTTTCAAGATTGGTTTAAAAATCTAATTAACATTAACAAGTACAAACTCACATTTACTAATTTCAGCCATTGTTGTTAACTTTAACGATCAAGTTGAAGTTCTCAACTATGAAGAGTCGAGAGTGATATACGATGTAGGAGTATGATTTTGATCAGACTATGTGTTAAGTTTGTATATTACATTTGATGAATATAAATTATGTTATTAAAACTCTTTAAGACTTTTTTAATATTATCTATGGATGCTGAATCTAAATATTTTTGTTCTTGCTTAGATGCATTCAAGTTTTTCTGGATTAGCTTAGATTGTAGCTCTGTAAATCACTCGTACATATTATTTTCATTCAAGTTTCACTCGTCATACCCTTCAAAATCATGTCACTCAACTGCATAGTATATGTATTAGTAGCACTGTTATATGTCTAATCGGTAACCAATCTCAAACTTGTAGGTAAAATGCCCTTTCAACTGAGCTGCACTTGGTTATCAAAACTATTTACTATTAGTACTGATATAAAGCAAAACCAATACCTACTCTAGCCCCAACAAAACATAGATCTGTGAACTAAATATACCAATGCAAAAGCCGCTTTATTTCAATTTCAAATGACAATCCCCTATGAGAATGTAGTTTCCTTATGCATAATATCCTTTCAAAAATCAGCACCTTATTCATTTAAGATGTTATACCTTATAACACAAAGATGTACATTATGCCTACATCTCCCTTTTTGTGATTTTTCACCTAGCAACATTATTTCACAAAAGAGCACCAAACCCCATAGTGTGTGGGTCATAACTCGTAACTTTAGTCCATTATACATATAGATGTGCAAAAGAAGGTTTCCTTGTTGACAAAATTCACTCCACATGTTTAATTTTATTCATTTTTTATGAGGCAATAATGCCATACTCAAGTTTAAATTATACATCCATTTTATTTAAACTTTCAGGTGATGATGTAAAGGAAAAGAAGCCTGACCCATCAATATATTTGGCAGCTTCCAAGGTATTAATATGACAATACAACCGAGAACTTAAGTCATAAATGCCAAATTGCTAGGTTTCTTTTTTGCGCCAACAAACTGACAATAATTTACTTACTGTGCCTTGCAGAAGCTAGGTGTATCAGAGAAAAACTTTTTGGTGGTAGAGGATAGTGTTATTGGGTTACAGGTAGATCTTCTCATGTTATCAATGTTGTATATGCTTAACCAATCTCTTAAGAATAGATAGCTTAAGAATATGAAATATGAACTTCATAATCTGCATTTTGTTTCTTGCATGTATGTAATGTTTAGATGAAGGCTTCATGAGCAGACACGCCCCCATCTCCACACCAAATTCCACGTTCACAAAGATCTCATCATCGAATCTTTTTTCCTTCTCCTGTTCAAGAAAGAAGTGCACTTTTCTCTGATTGTTTTCCTGAAACTATAATCTTTTACATATCTTCCTATGTAGCCCTTGCCCCTTGAGTATAGCAATCACTGATGTAATGGCATTTTCATCCATCAAAGGTTCTACTAATTTTGAATCTGCTGAATCTAATGACTTTGGATTTGATCTTCTTGAATCTGCTGACGAAGCTCTTTTGAACTGAAGAAGAACCACTTTTTGTTTTGGCTTTTCCTTCCTTCTGCTTTGAAGAACCAAAAATATATGCCTAAATGGATAGCATAACATGTAACCATAAACAAGGATCAATTGATCTGAATGTTGTTCTCATCAAATAAATTTCAAGAATACATTATATATATATATATATATATATATATATATATATATATATATATATATATATATATATATATATATATATATATATACACACACACACTATGATGTACCAAAAGATGAGGCAAATATATATGCCTTAAAAAGTTGAACATAGACCATAAATAATCCAACGCTTTAGAAAGGTTAGAACAAAAGAAATATGAAGAAATTCTTCTCATGGCAAATTAGGTTTACAAATTGCTCAAATAGCACAATGATTATGTCCTACTCGCATCGCACGCATGCACTCTACAACGTCGAATCTTCTTTCTTTTAGTTCCATCCTACATATTGAGTATGATGTTACAATATAAGTTATGTGACAATCCATTCCTACCAACAATGTCATAGGCCAAATTCTATGTAAACTAATTTCCTCCAAACATTCACTCTATGTTGTCAACGTCTTTGTAAACTAATTTCCTTCCAAACATTTCACTCTACTATTCATAGGTAGCTTCACACTAAAATACATCCCTTGTTATTTGAATGTTGTTCATTGAATGTCAAAGTCTTTGTAAACTAATTTCCTTCCAAATATTTCACTCTACTCTTCATAGGCAAATTTCACACTAAAACACGTCTCTTCATAACATGTCATCATAAACAAGGATTCAGTGATCTGAGGGTTGTTCCCATAAAATAAATTTCAAGAACACATCATTTATATATATTTTGATGTACCAATATATGAGGCAAAGATGCCTTAGAAAGTTGAACATGCATCAGTAGATCATCCATTGGTCTAGAAAGGTTTGAACAATACAAATATGAAGAGATTCTTCTCATGACAAATTAGGCTTCAAAATGCTCAAATAGGATCGCCGACATGTCCCATCGCACGGCATGCACTGCAAAACCGAATCGTCTTTCTTTTAGTTCCATCCTACAGATTGAGAATATAACTTATATGATAGTCCATTCCTGCCAACAAAGTCATATGTCAAATTGTTTGTAAACTAATTCCTCAAAACATATCACTCTACGCTCATGGGATGTCAATGTCTTTGTAAACTAATTTCCTTCCAAATATTTCCCTCTACTCTTCATAGGCAGCTTCAGACTAATACACGTCCTTTGTTATTGTATCATATCTTATCACTCTACTCTTCTACATTCATTACTAATTAGTATTTTTGGCATTGTTAAATGACAAATTTAAAAAGGACTTCTTGAATTTGGACTTAGGTCTTAACTCGTGCCCACATAATTCACTTGTAAAATGAAGAGTTCCTAGGCCTTTTAAACACTACATAGGCCTTATCTCTAGGAAATGAGGACTAAACACACACCTCATACCCAACACAACTTTGGTCTTCGGAGCTGCAATCAAGGTAGACCAAAGCTAGTGCAATGGAGGCAGCTAAGGGCGTTTTCAATTACGCCGGATTCTCCAACACTGCATCACACTCAAGCCCATTGAGCTAATGATGTGACCATACAGGTGGCCTAACTATAGATTTAGGATAGACTCTAACACCGTCTTAGAATTTGGGCTTAGGGTCTGAGTCATGGCCACAAAAATGGTATTTAATAAGTGTTTGGGTTTTGTAAACACTACTTAGTACATATCTCTAAGCGATCTGGTACTAAACACACCTCTCGTACCTAACACAATTAAGATGCTCAAAGCTGCAATAGAGGTAGCCCAAATTTATTGCAATGACAAGGAGACCACAATTTAGGCCAATTTCCCAACAGGACACAATCTTATATTTCCTAAAGAACTTATCTTTTGCATTTATTACTTATCATATTATATATTTATGTCCGGTGAGTTTACGGTGCATGTGTTTCTTAACTATGTTATATGTTTGTTTAATATATTTCATTCAAAACCCACAATAAGGTGAAGGTAATATACTAGTAATTATTAAAAAGAAAGAGAGAGAAAAACAAATATTTGCTTGTAGCAAAGTACCATTCTGCAAGTAATGGGAACATTACAGTCAACACAGACGTTCCCATGTTGCTTACAGCGTCTGCATGTTTGGTTGGACTCTTCGAGCTCTTCTTCACTTATTCTCCTTAAAGCCTAAATTCAAAATTGTATATTGAAAAGGAAAATCAATAGAGCTATATATTTGGGAAAAGAAAAGGAGAGGGAAACAAATTATCATAAACTTTGACTTGCATAGATAATTTCATGATCACTTGGTGAGAGCTAAGAAGAATTCATGCATTCTTTACATACCCATTTTCTATAGGAAGATGAAAAGCATGTCAAATTTCCTACTTCCCCACAATCTTTACATAGCTTATTAGCCACACAATACGCAATGGCCAGCTTCCGGTGAATTTCGGACCACTCCCATGGTCCAAACGCAATGGGGTTCCTTCTGCAAAGGTGAGAAAAAATGAAAACAAAATACATAGACTAGAAATTGATACTAAGCATGATTGATTTGTGGTTTCACATACATATGCTCATAGTTCACTATCAATTATTTATTCTTTTAGAACGAAATCTTGGAAAAGTTCAAGTATTGCATCACAAAAGTTATTTAATTCAAGCATCTCAATCATGGCCAAAAAAAAATGAGAAATTCTTTTGGCTTGATATGCAAATGCATATCGAATACTATATAGTATAAATAAATTTTTCAGGGATCATATAGTATAAATAGACCATAAAAGAATAGAGAACCTCAATCATTGTGGAATACAAAAAGAAAAATTGTAAATATGAAAAATTATATGTGGGAGTTTGGCATAAAAGGGGAATAAAAATACCTTAAAAATAGGAAATAAGAGTTCAGATAATAATAGAATAAGAAAAATATTGCTACCTTTTTTGATGACAAAACAAGGTATGGGGTTGATCTCGCCATTTGTCGACATAAATCCTACAAATTTAAATGAAAAATGATGATTCTAATCAGAAAAAACAATTGTTTTATAATAAACTAGCTATTATCAAAAATATGCATTGATTTCATAATTATGATCATAATCTTTTTTTATGTATATCAACTTACCCATATTTAATCAAGCAAATCACAGTCGTTGTAAGTTTATGTTGGACAATCTCAAAACGAACAATTGACCAAAGCATAACAGAGAAGGTATAGAAATATAAGACGACAATGATGATTTCCTCAAGCTTGTAACCGGTAGTCCATAAACTTAGTATTGTTGTCTCACTCATGGATCTAGTTGAGACAATAAAAACAAGATTAAATGGTAGAAATGAAACTAGCCAATGTAAATAGATAATATAATCACAAAATAAGATAAATAAAATAGGGTTAACCTTATATATGACCAACCTTAGAATGAGAGTGCGCTTGAAGTACCGATTCTAGCATATAATCATGATCAATTCATGATATGAGCATATGCGTGTGAAAACACAATATAAGGAAAGATAGCAGAGAAAGGGAAACAAACTTTTACAATATTGGGGAAGCGGCGCGGCGATTCTTGCTAGCGTTATCACAATGATGAAAAAACCTACATATTTATAACGAATTCACGGGAGGCTAGGGTTAGGTTAAGTTCTGATGTCAGGGTCGACCATTAGGCTGTGTAGCCTGTGCTACCGCACAGGGCCTCGGCCCAATCTAAATATTTTGGGGCCCCAAAAAATATAAACACGGTATATATATATATATATATATATATATATATATATATATATATATATATATATATATATATATATATATATATATATATATATATATATAGTGGTGCAATTATTTTACTAAATTCTCTAAGTGGTGCAATGGTGAAGATATTTTTGACATCCGCTTTTGCACTCCCACGCGTCCCCAGATCAACTCTCAATTCCACCACTTTTTGATATTTCGCCACGCCCTTTGTACATTTTCTTTCTTTTTTTTTTAAAACGAAGTTCCTTTTTTGTTTTATAGCATTACCATAGCAGCACCTAGTTTTGCGCTTCCATGTTTCTTCTTATTATGCTTGTCTCCATTTTTTTTGGTCTAGTTAATTTAGATATAATGATAATGATAATAATAATAATAATAATCGCAAAAATAATAACTATGATTTAATTTTGTCAAAAAAAAATTATGATTTAATTCTATTTGTCAACATATTTTAGCCTATTATTTTATAAACATGTTTGTTCATGTAATTAATTTATACGTTAATAACATTTTACCATTAACAAATAAGTATTTATTATTACCTAAGTTGCATAAACAAATTATGTTTATATAATTTAATTATAAAATATTTAATTTATACCAAATGTTTCATAATTTGTTTACAAATAATTACAGTTTTCAAGTTTTAATTTGCATTTTCATTTTTCTTGCTATTTACAATTCTTCCTCATACGTTACTTCGTTAATTTTTTCCTTTTTAAATTGAAACAATTTCTCCTTCAGAGGGACATGGAGAATATGTATGTCTATTTGACTAATGTAACAGTTCGACTGACGCTTGTGAAACTTTGTTGCTCACCCCCGTTCCATCACTACCGGAAGATAAAATTATTGGGTTTTTTCTTTCTACTATACCTCATAAGATTTTAAAGTATGAATCTAGATATTAGAAGCTAAGAAAAAAAGCTTAAAGTCAATCTCAAATAGGGCCCTTTTTTTAAGATTTAACAGAGCCTTCAAATCGTTTGGGACGATCTTGTCTCCTGTTATCCAATTTCATAATATTTGAAGTTAAAAAGTAAATACAAATTTTTAGAAAACAAAGTCACATGGATCATACATATTTATTTAATATGTTTTGAGTAAATTTCACTTTAAAAAGATTAACTAAAAGTAAACTTATAAACAACAAATTTTCAACAATTAAAATAAGGGTTACCTATGTTTTTGGTCCTGTAAAATTTGAAAGTTTTTCTTTAGTCCTTATAAATATTCTACTCACTTTTACTCCTCACATTTTTCTCCTCAATGGTTTAGTCCATCGTTAGTTTTAATAGTTCTTAGAAGCGCTATTTAAATAAAAATAAAAGTGTTATTAAAAGTCACGAGAGACTAAAAGTGTTGGTTTGAGAGGATAATTATTATTAGTCAACTATTAAAAAAATCAGTTTAGTTGAAAAATAATACTCTAAAAAATGTACATCCTAAAAATGTAATAAAAGAGGATATATCCTAATCATAATATTTGTTTGATTTAATATAATCCTTAATTAAAATAATCTTAATTAAGAATTATATTAAATCAAATATTTGATTTTATATAATCCTTAATTAAGATTATTTTAGTATATTTCAAACTTATTGAGTTTTTATTAGTAAAATAAGTGGGAGATTAGTTTGTCGTAGGTAAAATTTAAAATGATATTAATCAAAGCTTTTATTAGTTTGGAATTTTCTAGATACTGATTTTGGGTATCCCTAATCCCCTTGAAGTTTTGTGCCCTTTTCATTGGGATCATGTATGATGGATTTATGTAATGGGTAGAAGTACCTATGATGTTTCCTTATTGGTAAAACCATTTTGCTACATCAGAAATATAATAATTTCATGAAAATATCTTTAATCATCTATTGAGAGGGATTGAGAGGGGAGAATAACACAGATCGGCAAAGTCAAGTATTCGTTTTCAGCCAAGTTTCTGGTACAGGTTAGTCATCGAAAAAATTAATGGATACTGCACACCAATGACACGGTATAAAAAAAATTAGCTTAAATATATATTTTGTCCCTGTAAATATCAGCTTGCTTCTGTTCCTTCCCTACAATTCAAAAAGTTTTAATTTTACCCCTGCAAAAACCAAACATATCCCGTTAGGCCCTTGTTGTTTTCCTTCCTTTGAAGTAGTTGGAGTGAATGCTTTCTTTGTATTCCTACAAAACTAACTTGATGACAATTGGTACTCTCAGCTCTTTGGTTAGTACTTGTAGGTCTCTAATCTCGATTGAGCAGTTTGTACACATAACATAAGTTAAAAGATCATTTAAGGCCATCCAATTCTTTGGCTCAGTTTGTCACGTGAGCCTTGATTGCTTTTAATTTGAAATTCCTATAAAAGATTTTCCACTCCTATAATCTCTTATTATAGATTAAATTGTTTGTGATTTAACACCAAGGGATTGACCTAAGTGGAGCATGACAGAGAGGTCTTGGGTTTAACTCCCATTGTCTCTTCTTTGAGTGAGATAAATGTAATTATCTTCAGAACGCTCAATGAGCTCAAGGTCTACAATGCCTTGGACAGTGTGTCATCCTCCTCCTAAATTTAAATCTACAAAAGTTGTTCGTGATTTCTCTTAAGAATTAAATAGTTCGTGAGATATGGTGATAATAAGATATTCTATTTTGAGTATTTTCCTTTGATCTGGTGAAAATTGTTTCTTTTGTTCCTCACTGAGATCAGCAAGATTCATGCTTGCATGTATACTTGATAATCTACTAAATATTCAATTAAATAATATCCACTTAATAATTTTTTGAGTTAATTATGCTAACCTACTGGCATGTATACTGATAACAGTTTAGCGTCACATTTTCCACACAATATTAGAAACGTATTCAATGAAAATATTTGTATTTTAGTCTTATTTATTGGTATTCAGTTGTAAATAATATTTAATGAATAATTCGAAGATGATAAACATCAGTTTCTTTTTATTTTGTTAATTTAAATTTCATCAGTTTGAAGCAACAACGGCCAATAAATGGTAATTTTCTAGCCAAATTTGGAGAATTACAAAACAACTACAATAAATGTATAGAAGAAACTATGTCATTCTTTTGCAGCTTGTAAGCTATTGCTAAGACTTAGAATTCAAAGAAACTACTTTGGTTAAAATCTCAATGGAACACCTCAAACTTTTTATCATTGTAACCTTTGATCTTCTACCAATCTATCAATTTTCTCTATACCAAATTCCATGTTCAAAAAGATCTCATCATATGCATATTTTTTCCCTAAATTAATCATTTAAAAGTAAATTAATATGCCTAAATGGATAGCATAACATGTCACCATAAACCATAAAAAAGATTCAGTGATTTGAATGTTGTTCCCATAAAATAAACTTCGAGAATACATCATTTATATATATTTTGATGTACTAAAAGATGAGGCAAAGATGCCTTAAAAAGTTGAACAGGGACCATAAATCATCCAAAGGTCTAGAAAGGTTTGAACAATAGAAATATGAAAAATTATTCTCATGACAAATTAGACTTACAAACCGCTCAAAACAAATTGAATCTTCTTTCTATTAGTTCCATCTTACAGATTGAGATTAACATGTTACAAAGATAAGTTATATGACAACCCATCCCCGCCAACAAAGTCATATGTCAAATTCTTTGTAAACTAGTTTCCTCCAAACATTTCACTCTACGTCAGAAACTAATGTCCCTCCTAATATTTCACTCTACAGCTCATAGGAAGCTTCACACTAAAACATGCCCCTTGTTATTTGAATGTCGTTTCTTCAAAGTCTTTGTAAACTAATTTCCTTCCAAATATTTCACTCTACTCTTCATAGGCAACTTCACACTAAAACACGCCTCTTCATAACGTCTCACCATAAACCATAAACAAGGATTCAGTGATCTGAGTGTTGTTCCCATAAAATAAACTTCAAGAATACATCATTTATATATATTTTGATGTACCAAAAGATGAGGCAAAGATGACTTAAAAAGTTGAACAGAGACCATAGATAAAATCTTTTTATGACAAATAAGGCTTCAAACTGCTCTGAAACAGGATCGTCGATTATGTTCTATTGCACGATAGACTCTGCAACGCTGAATCTTCTTTCTTTTAGCTCCATCCTATAGATTGAGAATAAGATGTTATAGTCTAAGTTATATGACAACAATTCCTACCAACAAAGTCATATGTCAAATTCTTTGTAAACTAATTTCCCTCCAAACATTTCACTCTACAGTCATAGGATGTCAAAGTCTTTGTAAACTAATTTCCTTCCAAATATTTCACTCTACTATTCATAGGTAGCTTCACACTAAAACACGTCCCTTGTTATTTTATCATATTTTATCACTCTACTCTTCTACTTTCATTACTAAATTAGTACTTTTGGTATTGTTAAGTGGTAGAGTTAAAAGGACTTTTAGAATTTGGACTTAGGTCTTAACTGGTGTACACATAATTCACTTGTAAAATGAAGAGTTCCTAGGCGTTATAATCACTACGCGGGCCTTATCTCTAGGAAATGGAGGACTAAACACACACCTCATACCCAACACAATTTTGGTCTTCGAAGCTGCAATGAAGGTAGACCAAAGTTACTGCAATGGAGGCGGCTAAAGGCGGCTGCAATTACGTTGGCTTCTTCAGCACACTGCATCACGCCCAAGCCTATTGGGCTAATGATGTGGCCATACAGGTGGTCTAACAACAAATCTAGGATAGGCTTTAACACCATCTTAGAATTTGGGCTTAGGGTCTAAGTTATGGCCACAAACTTGGTATTTAATAAGTGTTCGGGTTTTGTAAAGACAACTTAGGTCATATCTCTACGCGATGTAGTACAAAACACACCTCTCCTACCTAACCCAATTAAGATACTCAAAGCTGCCACGGAGGTAGCCCAAAATAGCTGCAATGACAGGGACACCATAATTAAGGCCACTTTCCCAACAAGACACAAGTTTATCTTTCCTAAAGAACTTATATTTTGCATTTATTACTTATTTACTATTTGTGTCAGGTGTGTATGGTGCATGTGTTCCTTCACTATGTTATATTATTGTTTAATACATTTCATTCAAAACCCGCAATAAGGTGAAGGTAATATACTAGTAGTTACTAAAAAGAAAGGTAGAAAAAAAAATACGTGCTTGTATCAAAGTACCGTTTTGTAAGTAATGGGAACATCACAGACGTGTCCATGTTGCTTACAATGTCTACATGTTTGGTTGAGCTCTTCAAGCTCTTCTTCACATATTCTCTTTAAAGCCTAAATTCAAAAATGTATATTGAAAAGTAAAATCAATAGAACTATATATTTTTGGGAAAAGAAATGAGGTCAACAAATTATCATAAACTTGGCTTGCATAGATAATTTCATGATCACTTGGTGAGAGCTAAGAGGAATGAATGCATTCTTTACATACCCTTTTTCTAAAGGCAGATGAAAACATGTCAAATTTCCTACTTACCCGCAATCTTTACATAGATTATTAGCCACACCATACTCAATGGCCAACTTCCTATGTATTTCTGGACCATTCCCATGGTTCAAACACAATGGGCTTCTGCAAAGGTAAGGAAGGAATAAAACCAAAATACATAGACTAGAAAATTGATACTCAGCATAATTGGTTTGTGGTTTCAGATACATATGCTCATAATTCACTCTCAATTATTTATTCTTTTAGATATAAAATCTTGGAAAAGTGCAAGTATGGCATCACAGAAGTTCAATAATTCAAGCATCTCAATCAGGGCAAAAAAATATAAGAAATTCTTTTGGCTTGATATTCAAATCTATTTCGAATACTATATAGTATAAATACAATTTTCAGGTATTATATAGTATAAATAGATGATAAAAGAATAGAAAACTTCAATCATTGGGGAAGTTGAAAAGAAATGTAATAAATATGGAGAAAATTATAAGTGGGAGTTTGGCATAAAAGGGGAATAAAAAACCCTTATAAATAGGAAATAACAGTGAAAATAAGAGTTCAGACAATAATAAAATAAGAATCGAGAAAGGGGAAAATAAGAAAAATATTGCTACCTTTTCTGATGACAAAACAAGGTATGGGGTTGATCTCGCCATTCGTCGACATAAATCCTACAAATTCAAATGAAAATTGATAATTCTGATCAGAAAAACAACTGATTAAACTACCATCGAAAATATACATTGATTTCATAATATATGATCATGACCTTCTTTTATGTGGATCGACTTACCCATATTTAATCAAGGAAATCACAGCCGTTGTAAGTTTATGTTGGACATTCTCAAAATGAACAATTGAGCAAAGCACAACATAGAAGCTATAGAAATATAAGACAACAATGATGATTTCCTCAGGCTTGTAATCGATAGTCCATAAACTTAGTATTGTTGTCTCACTCATGGATCTAGTTGAGACAAAACAAAACAATGACTAAACGGTAGAAATGAAATGTAAATAGATAATATAAAGACAAAATAAGATAAATAAAATAGGGTTAACCTTATATATGACCAACCTGAGTAAAATGAGAGTGCGCTTGAAGTACCGATTCTGGCATATCATCATGATCAATTCATGATATGAGCATATGCGTGTGAAAACACGATATAAGGAATGATAGCAGAGAAAGAGAAACACACTTTTACAATTTTGGGGAAGCGGCGCGACCATTTTTGCTAGAATTATCACAATTACAAAAAAACCTACATATTTATAAGGAATTCACGGGAAGCTAGGGTTAGGTTAAGTTCTCATGTCGTAGTCGGCCATTGGGTTGTGTAGCTCAGATTATCGTGATAGGGCCTTGGCCCAAACTTAAATATTTTGGGGCCCCAAAAATATAAACACGGTATATATATCATTTGTGCAATTATTTGACTAAAGTCTTTAAGTGGTACTATGGTGAAGATGTTTTTGACATCCATTTCTGTGCCCCACGCGCCCCAGGATCAACTCTCAATTCAACAACTTTATTTCGCTCCCGTCCTTTGTACAGTTCCTTTTTTTAATTTTTAAAACAAAGTTCATTTTTTGTTTTATAGCATTACCATAGCAGGACCTAGTTTTGCACTTCTGTGTTTCTTCTTATTATGCTTGTCTCCGATCTCGCTTATTTAGATATAATAATAACTATGATTTAATTTTGTCAAAAAAGTTATGATTTAATTCTATTTTTCAATATATTTTAGCCTATTATTTTCTAAACATGCTTGTTCACGTCATTTATATATTAATAATATTTTACCAGTAATATATAAGTATTTATTAATACCTAAGTTGCATAAACAAATTATGTTTATACAAGTTAATTATAAAATATTTAATTTATACCAAAAGTTTGATAATTTGTTTAAAAATAATTTCAGCTTTCGAGTTTTAATTTGTATTTTAATTTTTCTTGCTATTTGCTATTCTTCCTCATACGTTACTTCATTAATTTTTTTCCTTTTAATTGAAACAATTTCTCTTTGGGTACTACAGAGGAAGAGGGAGAATGTGTATGCCTATTTGACTAATGTAGCAGTCTGACTGACGCTTGAGAAACTTTGTTGCTCATCCCCCTTCCAATACTACCTGGAAGATGAAATTATTGAGTTTTTTCTTTTACTGTGCACTCATAGGATTTGAAAGTATGAATCTAGATATGAGCTAAGAAAAACCTTAAAGTCAATCTCAAATGAGGCCCATTTTTTAAGATTTGAACAGGGCTTTCAAATCGTTTGGGACGACTTTGTCTCATGTTAACCAATTTCATAATATTTTAAGTTAAAAAAATAAATACAAATTTTTAGAAATCAAAGTCACATGAATAATAAATATTTATTTAATGTGTTTTGAGTAAATTTCACTTTAAAAATATTAACTAAAAGTAAACTTATTAAGAACAAAATTTCAACAATTAAAATATGAAAGTTTTGTTTTTTGTCCTTCTAAAATATTCTAGTCACTTTTAGTCCTCACATTTTTCTCTGTCAATGGCATAGTCCTTCTTACTTTTCTTAGTTCTTAGAAGCGCTATTTAAATAAAAACAAAAGCGTTATTAAAAGTCATGAGGGACTAAAAGTGTTGATTTGTGAGGATAATTATTGTTAACTATTAAAAAATCAGTTTCTTTTAAAAATAATACTCTCAAAAAATGTACATCCTAAAAATGTAATAGAAGAGGATATATCCTAATCATAATATATATTTGATTTAATATAAGCCTTAATTAAGATTATTTTAGTATATTTAAATATTCATTTATTGATTTTTTATTAGAAAAATAAGGTGTGGGAGATTAGTTTGTTGAAGGTAAAATTTAAAATAATATTAATAAAATCTGTTTTTTGTTTGGAATTTTCTAGACTCTGATTTTTGGGTATCCCTAATCCCTTGAAGTTTTTGTGCCCTTTTCATTGGGGGGTCATGTATGATGGATTTATGTAATGGGTATAAGTACCTATGATGTTTCCTTATTTGTAAAACCATTTTGCTACATCAAAAACAAAATAATTTCATGAAAATATATTTTTATCTGAGAGGGGAGAATTACACAGATCGGCAAAGTTTTTTTTTTTTTTTGACGCACACAGATCGGCAAAGTTAAGTACTCATTTTCACTTTGTGTTTCAGAGATGATTAGTCATTGAAAAAATTAATGGATATCGCACACCAATAACACAAAGATAAAAGAAAATCAACTTAAATATACGCTTTTTTCCTCAGTAAATATCACTTACTCAAGTTACGCCCCCGCAATTCAAAAGTTTTAATTTTACCCTCGCAAAACCAAACATATCCAGTTAGGCCCTTGTTGTTTTCCTTCCTTTAAAAGAGGTGATGTGGACGCCTCAGTCTCTGGCTTTGAAGTAGTTGGAGTGAATGCTTTCTTTGTATATCCTACAAAACAAACTTGATGATAATTGGTACTCTCAGCTCTTTGTTAGTACTTGTAGGTCTCTAATCTCCATTGATTTTATATTCCTACGAGAGATTTTCCACTCCAATAATCTCTTATTATGGATTAAATTGTTTGTGATTTAATTCCAAGGGGTTGGATTAGTGGAGCATGACAGGAATTGTATCTGAGAGGTCCTAGGTTCAACTCCCCGTTGTCCCATTGGAGTAAGGTAAACATTCGTAAATGCTTAAAGAGCCCGAAAGTCTTTTCTACCTTGGACTGAGACGTCATCCCCTCACCCTAAATTTCAACCTACCAAAATTGTTTATGATTTCTCTTAGTGTACGTTTGGATGAAGCATTTTTAGGAGGTAATATAATTTTTGAGGGGAATTCAACAAAATTAGTTCAAAATTTAGAACTAAATTTTTTGAATTCCCCTCAACATTACCCCCTAAAAACACTCCATCCGAACATAGGGTTAAGAATTAAATTGTTCGTGAGATATGGTGCTAATAACATATTAGATTTTGAGTATTTTCCTTTAATCTGGTGAAAATTTGTTTCTTTTGTTCCTCTTATTTATATAGAGTTATCTATATGTTCTAGACTTAAATCAATGTAAGTTTCTAAGTAATATTGTTGTTAAAGTAGTTAGTATGTGTTGTTTAGAGTAAAAGATAGTTAGGAACTGATTTGTGATCATTTGGTACTTTTGGTGTCCCATGTTGTATTTTAATGTGTTTGTTCAATGCGCTTGAATGTGATGCCCCACACTAGCAATTCAAATGAGGCACCCGCATTAAATGCACTCCAGATCGAAATGCACTAATGCACCTGCATTCTCGTGATGACATCATGATGAGCTCATAGTCAAGGATTACGGAAAGTAATGCAAGTGGATCACTTTGATCACTTTTGTAGCCCACAATAGCTTGCAACTTGCACCTTTTTAGGTACGCCCATATATCATTGGACCTCTCTAATTTAGTCGTAAATCATCTTCAAATCAATCGTTGATGCAAATTGGACTTAAAAAGTAAATCAAACATCTTCTCCAAGCAAACCCAACTATGAAGAAACCTCTCTCAAGGAGCCTATAAATACCCTTCACCTTCTCATTCACAAAGTAGACCATAATTCACTCACTTAAATCATATTCGAGGTGGTCTCGTTGGAAGGGGAAGAACTTGACAACTTCTTCCTTCGCCTTCATGCAACTGCATTCTGCGCAAGGAATTCTCCCTGCACAATGCAAATGGAAGAGATGCTCCTGCATTACAGGACTGATTTACGCAAAGGGAACTAAACCGTGTATCTTCTACCCTATTTATTTTCCTTTGTGTTGTTCAGTAATATGAACATGTTATTTACATTAGTTTGTATGTCCTTAGTAATGTTAAGCATGAGCTAAACTCTCTTGGAGTTGGGATGCCATAAACTTTGTAATGAACCTTTAACTAGTTTTATGTTATATATATTGATGTTTGCATTATAGTTCTTGCATGATAAACTCCTTCATATTCATCTTTAGAATTGGCCAACTAAGAGTGAATGCAAATCATAAATACAAACATGGTTTATGATTAGAACTCAAGAACTAATATGGATAAGTGTTTAATAAAGGAAACTTTGTTAATTCCATGCTTAAACCTAGACATAGGATAGCATAGTCCATAGGGTGATACCGTGGGTACTTAAAATACAAGGGTGAACTTATTTAGAATCTTAGGCATAAGAACTTATAATGAAACCCTGAAGATAGTGACTGAAAAGCACAATTCTAATGCAAGAGCATCCAGTGCACCTACATCATTTATAACATAATGATGTTAAAAGTGATTTACTTACACAATGCCAGATTTTTTAAAAAATAGCGCCCCTATAAGCAGCGCTTTAAGTAAAAACGCCACGGATGGCCAAAACACCTAACACATACCCAGCGCTTTTTAAAAAATGATGCCCATCGCCTTTGAACGCACTAGCCTTACCCAGTGTTTTTAAAAACACTGCCCATCGCCTATAAACGCACTAGCCATACCCAGCGCTTTTTAAAAAACGCTGCCCATCGCCTTTAAACGCGCTAGCCTTACCCAGTGTTTTTTAAAAAATGCTGCCCATTGCCTATAAACGCGCTAGCTGTAACGCCCCGAAAATAATTTGAATATTTATTTAATTAATTACTTAGGAGTTATGTGGTTAGTCATATTTAATTAAATGAATTAGGTGTTTTAATTAAATTGGGAGATGAGAGTTAGTAAATAAGAGAGTGGTGATGTTATTAAGTTAGGAAGTAGTTGAATTAATTGAGAGGGGGTGCGAATAGAAGCCCAACTCATTTGGGCCCAATTAAGTGTTGAATTAATGAAAGAAAGGAATGAAGAGAAGAAAGAAAGGAGACGCGACAGAGAGGGAGAGAAAGTGGAACGCGAGAAACCGAGAGGAGAAAGAAGAGGAGGGGCGACGGTGAGAAGGGGGAAGGAGGTGGAGATCTTCTCCATCTTAGCACTAGGTAAGGGGCTTTTTAGCTCATTCTCTTCCATTTTTCCTCCTCTAGCTATTGATGTTAATTTCAATCCCTAATTCCTACTTGTTGTTGTTTTGCCATTGTTGGGGGGTTGAAGCTCAAAGTGGAAGTTGGTGGTTGTTTTGGTGTTTGTTGAGTTTTGGGTGGAAGGAGAGCTTACATTCTTCAATTCTTAAGGTTAGGGGTTCTCTTTCATTCATAATAATTTGTAATATGAGTAATTATATGTGAGACGGGTTTAGAATGTGTAATTTGATTGATTTTAGTGTTATTTGGTTTGATTGTTGTTGTGTTGAATTGATTTTTGAGGAACCCATTATGTTGTTGTTGAATTGGGATTGATATGCATTTTGTGTGGTTTATGAGTGTGGTTGTTTTGCTGTTGAATAAATGGGTGTTTAGGTGGTTGCTGAATTAATTGATGTTAATGTAATAATTGTATGGAGTCTAATTAGAATTAGTTGGGAGTGATTTTGGTGATGATTTGGGTGTTGATAAATGGTTTAAAAGAAATGGTTGATGGAGTGGAGTGAGAATTGGTCATCGGGTTGTCGTGGAAAAGTGGGGGAGGCGCCATTTTGCCTAGGGTCAGGCGCTAGTGGCGCTGTTGCCGGGAAATGTTGGTCGGTTGCGCAGGCGCGCGGAGGGGCGCCAAATGTGGCCGTCCCTGCAGCTGGGGTGCCTCGCGCGCTGGTACGTGTGTTGGGCGCAGGTCGGGCGCCATGGGTGGCAGCCGTGCGCGCCCGTGTAAGTGTATGTCGTGTGGTGAGGTGGTGTAGCGTGCGTATGGTGTGGGCGCCAATTGTGGTGTGCCTTATGCTTGGTGCTTAGTGTGTGTGTCACGCAAGCGGTGCCCAAGTGGCATGCCCGTGGTGCCTGCCATTGTGATGTGGCTTTCAGGTGCCTTGTGTAAGTGGTCTAATACGATTGAATGTTGCCTAGGTGTTGTCTACACGCCGTGTGCGCCAATTTGGTCCTTATGTGACGCTTTAGTCCTAGGCGACGGAGGTCCACGTAGAGTGACCGAGGTGTAGTGATTGAGTTGTTCACTACCCGTGGAGTAGAGGTGACCGTGAGTCGGGCGTTAGCCTTAGTGCTATTGAAGTTGTCTAAGAGAAATAGGCGATGTTGTGGTGACGCGCAATGCCTGGGTGAGTTTAGTGTTGTTGAATAACACAAGTGACTGACATAGTTTTCGGCTACGCCATTGTAGACTTCTTTTGGCCTCAATGACATCGGTGACTGCAAGCGGATTGCACAAAAGAGATGGTTGATTTTGAGTGATGCATTGTTCATGAGTCTCATGAATCATATGCATCGCCGATTTTGATATAGACTTTGGCCTCGATATGATAGACTTTGGCCCGATTATCACTAGCGACTTTGACATACCTTTATGGTTTAAAAGAGATGGATCCTCATGCATTATACCGAGTTGGGTTGCATTGCATTCATGCATATACTCATGCATTTGGTGATGTCTCTCGATGAGTGGGAGTTGAATGCTATATAACAGATGATGAGTGTTTGTTAATTTGAGCGTTGATGCTTCTCGATGTTTGTAATTAGTGATGTATGTTGGTATGGTTGTAAAGTGTGTTTCTATTGCCTTCCTAGTATAATGTTTATATTATCTGCTATTATTTATGTAAAGAGGCTCACCCTAGCATTTTTATGTTGCCTGCTCTCGTGGCGGACATGCAGTGATACTGAGTGAAGGTGCCCATGCCTTCTTGGGTTATTGTGTCAAGCTCGATTAGTAACACCGTGTGGACGGGGTTTATAGTATTGTCATTTTACTGTATGTATTAAACTGGTTTGGAGTATGTATTGATTATGCATTGGATAAGTTAAACTTATTGTCATTCCGCTGTGCTAGTAAACTAGTTCTGGATTGTTGTAAAACTAAATAGGTGTTTTTGAGGGTTCGCCCCATTTTAATGTGCTATATACCACGCACTAGTTGCTTACGAAATTTCAACGAGTTGCTTTATGTTTTCGAAGAAATGTAGCACTCTCTTGTGGTGCGTGAAGAGGTTTTTGAAAACTCTGATTTTTTTTATTTATTTAAATTAACTAATTAATAGTTGATTAGAAAGGGGGTGTTACATTAGTGGTATCAGAGCGCTTGGTCCGTCCGGCCAAGTTGTCGAGTCTGTTAACCCTCGAGTCTTGGTACTCGTTCTAAATCATAATTATGATGCTGTTTATTACTGTTAACTTTGTTGGTTTGTTCATTTATTGACATGCTTTGTGAATTATTTGATGGATGACGATTGAAAGGTTATATCGATTTATTGAGGTAGATGTGATTGAAAATTTGTGATCGTTGTTGTATCATTAAGATATGTGTGATTAAAAGAGTTCTAACGACGCCAACAGAGTGAGAGTCGCGGACGACGCCTTTCGCGACTCCGATCACAAGTAGAAATCTTTTAATGTGGTAGTTATAAATTTGAAAAGAAGTAGTTTTTGTGACCTTAATTAGTTGGTTGCATGAGTAGAAGGATCGATCACCCCGATCACTCATTCCCAATGAAAGAGGCTTACAATAACTCGTGGTTTTTAGAAATTTTGGATATGTATTAATTGTAACTTGATTAATTGAATGCTATGCGCGAATTAGACTCTGTGGTGATTGGCCGAGTTGTTAAGGTCGCTTGTTGCGTGATTTGATGTCGTGGTTGGTTTCACTGGGGAAGCGTGATGTGTTGTTGGCGAGTGGGTCATATGAGAGACCTAGGAGAGGAAACGGGAGTCGAGGGATGATTTAGGATGAATATGTTTAGTAGTTGTAGAAGTTAAGTTGATCATAGTCCAAGATCAAAGGAAAGAAGGAAGAGGAAGGTTAGGTACATAGGACTACATATGAACCGAGGTGTAGTTACTTAACCATAGGTGTGTCAAGTCAAGGAAGTCGGCGTGTAAGTATATCAAGCGTAAGTGTTTAATCAGTAGTTGTTGAAGTGTAAAGGGATGTACAATATTTGAAGGATTGCTTGTTGAATATCAAGTTACCCTTGATTGACGCTTTGCTATAGGTTGATTGTTTCAGAATGCACATGAGTTTAATTTTGATTTGTGCTAAATTGTTTTGAAGTTATAAATAAATGAAATGTTGTGCTTGGTTATAACAATTAAGGTTAGGATTCGCAGATAGTCTCCTTTTTGTCAAAGATGAAATGATTGACTTTTCTAACTTCTCGAGTTTATGTCTGAAACTAAATTTGGAAATAATAAGTGGTTGTTTATGTGACAACATGTTCGTGGTGATAGTAAGATTTGGGGTTATGATAGTTTTCCTTTTGGACAAAACTGTGAGTTCTATGATTTTCAAAAAGAAACTGATTTTGGAAAATTTCGTGGTTTTGGGAATGAACGAATGTCAAGAATTGTGTTAAATTTGCTCCAAGTTGTTTAGAATTTTATTACGAGATGTGACATGATTTTAACTTTAGGACCGAGTAGGTCATGGATTGATGTTGTTTGAAAATGACGAGGTCTTACAATAATTTCATGGTTTGACGAGATAAAATCTTTTTGGTACAAAAGGTGAGTTTTACTCGCTTAGGGTTTTTGTTTTATGTTGTGTTGATCGGGTTGGTTTATGTGGTCGTTGGAATTGTTTATGCTTTCAGAAATTTTGAATCGCTGAAAATCGCAAATTAGTCTCGAACTCGCTGCTTTAGAAAATCTGACACGCCTTTCGGTTTCTTTTGGAACTGGGACTGTTTGGTTAGTCCAAAAATTTTGTTTCTGGTTGTTTTGGAAATTAGACTTAAAGCTTTCTTTAGGATTCATTATATGCTTCTTAGATTATTTGAAGTAATGCTGTTGGTTTTCATTTTAATTTTTATATTAGGAGTTTGTAATATCCCAATATTATGTTATTTTGTTTGTTATATCAATAGCACTATATAAGATCAATTTGACGTGGTGTTTTGGCTTGATAACAAATGGTTTCATAACAAATGTTGCTTTGTAGTTTGCCTTACCATGATTTCTCGTCGTTATAGTTCATCATCATCCGATCATGTATTGGTTTATGATTCTGTAATTCACTTTCATTTTATAGATTGTCCTCGCCAAATGTTGATGCTCAAGATTTTGTGTCATTTAAATAAGTTCAAGGAGCATCATTCGCTCCTATAGTGATAAGATTAGTGCTTTGTTGGTTCACAACAAGTAAAAGAATAAAAGAATATTAAAAAAAAAAAAAAAAAAAAAGTAAATCGTGTTTGGTGGAGGGTTTTTTTTCTATTACTTTAAATTTTATATATGAAATATATGAAATGAAATTTATAAATTCTACTTGAGGCACTAAAAAGAAGTGCAAAGTTGAGTAATTAGTATAGAAATTGCAATTGTTGAGTGTTTTGCATAGTGAAGTGAAGCCAATTTCAATCAGATTTGATTTTATATCTATAGGATTAAATTATTTTAATTTATTGTGAGTTTGAGTATGAAAATTAGTTAAAATCACTTTAAACGTATTTTTATATACTCTTGACAATACGTGATTCACATTATACATTTATATTTATTCCATTTATTTGATTATTTTATTTTGTAAAACATATTACTATTTAGACGAGCTAATTATGTTTAAAAAGTCATTTGGTGCTATTGAAGTGTTAAAATAGTAGTCATGTCATATGAAGTTGAGAGTTTAAAATGAATTAAAAAAGGATTTTAAAATCAATGATTTAGACATTTTTACTTATATAACCCTCTTCCTGTTGTTAAGCCAGACCGCTTACTTAATCCCTTCAATGCCCAAACATCGCCCATTGACCTCGACCCGAACCGACCTAAATATCCTTTCTCTCCTTCCCTCACGCAACACTTGCATCAAGACGCTGAAACTCCTATGGAGCTTCTTTCTCTCCTTCCTTCGCGCCCCTTCCGTAGAGTCCACTAGCCAACACCAAAAATCCACCCACCCACCAAATCACACGCTGGAGTCCGCTTGGGTATCAAGCTTTCAACCGATTGAAGCCTTTCGATCGACACCTTAACTTCCCTCCCTCTCACGCCGAACCCATGGATGACCACTTAGAGCCAGACACCACCATCACGTGATTCAACCTGGCCACCAAAGGACTACTTACGGCAACCCCTCCCCGCTATCCTTGCTCGGGATTTCTTCGACTCATCATCTTGAATCAACTCTCCATGGGTCCAAATAAAATCACCATGGTTGTAATTTCTCTAACAGATCCACTCACGCCATAGTGCGCATAAATGCCTTCACGGTAAGTCTGGTCATATCGCCATTCGAACTTTCTCACCGCCGCCCCAATGAACTTCTTAGCCACCGATCTCTGCCTTCAAATCTAGTGTTGAAAGAAAAGTCATCTATCGCCATTAGACTCTGGAGCTGGTAAATGCAAACACCCGAGATCGTGAAATCTATGATACTTGCCATTACTATATGCACATTGAGTTCTCTCCATCGCATGTTCTGATCCTCGCCCCCATCCAACACGCATTCGACAGGCAGGACATCAATTCAAAATTGTCTCTAATTTGTTAAGTTTAGCACTTGAGTATTTTTAATATTTTAGTCTATGACTTTCCGATCATCATTGTTATTGCATAATTGCATTTTGTTCGAGTTAAATAATCGCTCGCTCTTAATTGAAACTTAGGAGAAAGAGGAAGCTTGGATTGTTGGTGCCTTGGAGAAATTGCTAGGAGCTTGAGTACTTCCTTCCAATTAACAAAGGTGAAGGGATTCTCGCCCATAGCCAATAGTTTATAAACCTTGGAACCATAGGATTTGGGTGTTAGGAGGGGTTGTTCGATTAATTATTATGATGAACGTATTGATTGGTGAATTGTCTCTAATAAATTGTTGATTGGGCGGAATTGTTTGAATAAATTGTTGATTGGGTGAATTGTTTGAATAAATTGTTGATTGGGTGAATTGTTTGAATAAATTGTTGATTGGGTGAATTGTTCGGAGTAACCGCTGATTGGGTGAGTTATTTGAATAAATTCTCGATCGGGTGAATTATAGGCGTGGAGAATCGTTGATTCAGGGAATTAACTAAATGAATTGTTGATTAGGTGATTAGTAGGTGAAAAACCGAATTTGTAAATTCTAATCTAGTTGACGTTAATATGCTTAGTTGATTAATTCAATAAAAGAAAATGAGAGGAATCATGGAGAATATTGGGTGTTGTTGAAATGCTAGAATTTAAGTTTATTGATGGTGGTATGCATGTCGCTTTGCGATCGGTTAGTTGCTCGAACAGAGGGGCGCCATTCCCTAAATGGCATTATGAGTCTCCAAAGTCGGGTCAAATTTCTAGAGCCAAACTGTGAGTAGATTCGGTTTTTGCAGGTTTTATGTCTCCAAAGGAACTCCGTTTTGAATAATTCTTTTTCCATTAGAAACTATACCCAAATTGCTTTGATTCGGGCTAAGGTTTTGTCCCATTGGGTCGAGTCTAAGTCAGTTTAGAGTGAAATGAAATGGGAGGACAGAATCTGTCAAGTCTGGGAACGGTTTGGGTTGTTTTAAAAAAAACTGTACTAAATGACTCATTGTTTTGAAACTTTAACGACATGTTCAAAAACTACACATCCGTGGCTTTCTAACGAGTATTTATTTGTCGAAATCCGAAGTCGTTTACTATTTTAATTAATTCGCCAAAGTAGGCGTAGAGTTACAGAAAATTTCTGCACCTGAGTTTAGGTAGAACAGTTTGAACGTTGAATAAGATCGATTTTCATATATATATATATATATATATAAATGATTGAGGGCATGTGATTGAGTACTTCGAAATTGAATTGAAATATGATGTATGATATGTTCTAGTTTTAATTGAGTGCCGAGTTGTATGCGGTAATTGAATTGTGTGGTTAGATGGTAAATGAAATTGAGAAAATGTTATGTGTGGTGACTTAAATTGTATGCTGTTTTGTTGTTTAAGAAGCTGCTGGTTTGCAACTTAATGTTGCTGTTTTTGAACTGAATCTTCGGCCGTCTTTATAGATAAAAAGGGTGCGGTTCATTGCTGTTTTTATAAATACAAAGGTGATTGATGAGTGAGTGTCAAGTAAGTGTAATTATCTAAGTGAAGAGTAGTGCAGCCAAGTATATATATTGTCGGATCTAGTAGTAGGTATGTGCAATTAAGTATGTCGAAATCTAGTATGGTACAGTTGTGGAGATACTGAGGTGAAGTGTAAGTCGAAGTTAGTGTTTGTCGAAACGTAGGTGAGTCGAAGTACAGAGTTGTCGAAATGAGTAATGCCTAAGTGTAAGTTGTCGAAATATATACTGTCTAAGTGTATTTCTCTAAGTTAGAGTGGAAGTGTCGAAATATTGAAGTTGTCGAAGTATAGTGTGATGTATATAAACTTAAGTGTAAAGGAGTAGGTGTAACGTATGGAAGCCTAAACTAGTATTGCTGAGATGTAAGTATTTCTGTGGAATGAGAGGTGAGTCGAATTGTAGGCTATCAAAGAGAAGTCGTGTTGAGTGAGAGACGAGTCGAGCCTAGGAATGTCGAAATATAGCGGTGTCGAAGTGTTGTACAGGTAAGTCGGAGGGTAAGTCCATGGGAGTCGAGGTGTAGTGGCTGGAGGATAGTGTATAAATATACCTAAGTATGGTGGTCAGTAGTGCGAGACGTTAAGTTATACTGTATATCTACCGAGATGAAATGTTGCGTTTAAGAGTGATGTGCTCAAGTGTAGTGTAACCAAGGTGAGTAACTGAGGGAGTAAGGAGGGGTAATTGTTGTAGTGTGCGTACACCTAAGTACAGATGCCGAGATCCAGAGTGAGTGTGTCGAGATGCCGTTTGACGTTAACATGGTTCAGGATTGTTGCTAAGCGCGACCGGGAGTGCGGTTGTTATGGAACTCGATGTGGAATTATTAGTAATGACGATTTAGTAGGTCAATTAGATGAATGAGATAGGTTGAGTTCGGAAGTGAGCACCGAGATTGGAAACTTAAAGAGGGTAAGCTAATCTCAAATCGTAGTTGAGGGCATAGTGTCCCCGCATCGGAATAGATGGTATTTGAGTAGTCGAGTAGGATCCGGATACCCTACAAGGTTAGAATATCCGCTAAGGGTAAGAGTAGAGAAGGTGTGTGGTTTGTCACCTTAGTGTACGATAGATTATGATGAGTACGATTAGAGGTGAGAAGAAGGTTGGGTATTGCTTCGTGAGTGTTACGTGGATTTTCGAGGACGAAAATATTCTAAGTGGGGGAGAGTTGTAACGCCCCGAAAATAATTTGAATATTTATTTAATTAATTACTTAGGAGTTATGTGGTTAGTCATATTTAATTAAATGAATTAGGTGTTTTAATTAAATTGGGAGGTGAGAGTTAGTAAATAAGAGAGTGGTGATGTTATTAAGTTAGGAAGTAGTTGAATTAATTGAGAGGGGGTGCGAATAGAAGCCCAACTCATTTGGGCCCAATTAAGTGTTGAATTAATGAAAGAAAGGAATGAAGAGAAGAAAGAAAGGAGACGCGACAGAGAGGGAGAGAAAGGGAACGCGAGAAACCGAGAGGGAGAAAGAAGAGGAGGGGCGACGGTGAGAAGGGGAAGGAGGTGGAGATCTTCTCCATCTTAGCACTAGGTAAGGGGCTTTTTAGCTCATTCTCTTCCATTTTTCCTCCTCTAGCTATTGATGTTAATTTCAATCCCTAATTCCTACTTGTTGTTGTTTTGCCATTGTTGGGGGGTTGAAGCTCAAAGTGGAAGTTGGTGGTTGTTTTGGTGTTTGTTGAGTTTTGGGTGGAAGGAGAGCTTACATTCTTCAATTCTTAAGGTTGTGGTTCTCTTTCATTCATAATAATTTGTAATATGAGTAATTATATGTGAGACGGGTTTAGAATGTGTAATTTGATTGATTTTAGTGTTATTTGGTTTGATTGTTGTTGTGTTGAATTGATTTTTGAGGAACCCATTATGTTGTTGTTGAATTGGGATTGATATGCATTTTGTGTGGTTTATGAGTGTGGTTGTTTCTTTGTTGAATAAATGGGTGTTTAGGTGGTTCTTTGAATTAATTGATGTTAATGTAATAATTGTATGGAGTCTAATTAGAATTAGTTGGGAGTGATTTTGGTGATGATTTGGGTGTTGATAAATGGTTTAAAAGAAATGGTTGATGGAGTGGAGTGAGAATTGGTCATCGGGTTGCTGTGAACAGTGGGGGAGGCGCCATTTTGGCCTAGGTCAGGCGCCTAGTGGCGCGATGTTGCCGGAAATGTTGGTCGGTTGCAGCAGTAGCGCGGTGAGGCGCCAAATGTGGCTGTCCCGTGTGCCTTGGGGTGCCTTGGTGCGCTTGGTACGTGTGTTGGGCGCAGGGCTGGCGCCAAGGGTGGCAGCCGTGTGCGCCTGTGTGTAAGTGTATGTCGTGTGGTGAGGTGGTGTAGGCGTGTGCGTATGGTGTGGGCGCCAATTGTGGTGTGCCTTATGCTTGGTGCTTGGTGTGTGTGTCACGGCAAGGGTGCCCAAGTGGCATGCCCGTGGTGCTTGCGGTTGTGATGTGGCTTTGTGTGCCTTGTGTAAGTGGTCTAATCACGATTGAATGTTGCTGGTAGGTGTTGTCTACTACACGCGTGTGCGCCAATTTGGTCCTTATGTGACGTTTTAGTCCTAGGCGACGTGAGGTCCACGTAGTGACTGAGGTGTAGTGATTGAGTTGTTCACTACCTGTGGAGTAGAGTTGTCCTGTGAGTTGGGCGTTAGCCTTAGTGCTATTGAAGTTGTCTAAGAGAAATAGGCGATGTTGTGGTGACGGCGCAATGCCGGTGAGTTTAGTGTTGTTGAATAACACAAGTGACGGACATAGGCTTGGCCTACCGCCATTGTAGACTTTGGCCTCAATGACATCGGTGACGGTGCGGATTGCACAAAAGAGATGGTTGATTTTGAGTGATGCATTGTTCATAGAGTCTCATGAATCATATGCATCAGCGACGGATATAGACTTCGGTCTCGATATGATAGACTTCGGTCTGATTATCACTAGCGACGGACATACCTTTATGGTTTAAAAAGAGATGGATCCTCATGCATTATACCCTGGAGTTGGGTTGCATTGCATTCATGCATATACTCATGCATTTGGTGATGTCTCTCGATGAGTGGGAGTTGAATGCTATATAACAGATGATGAGTGTTTGTTAATTTGAGCAGTGATGCTTCTCGATGTTTGTAATTAGTGATGTATGTTGGTATGGTTGTAAAGTGTGTTTCTATTGCCTTCCTAGTATAATGTTTATATTATCTGCTATTATTTATGTAAAGAGACTCACCCTAGCATTTTTATGTTGCCTGCTCTCGTGGCGACATGCAGGTGATACTGAGTGAAGGTGCCCATGCCTTCTTGGGTTATTGTGTCAAGCTCTGATTAGTAACACCAGGGATGGGGGTTTATAGTATTGTCATTTTACTGTATGTATTAAACTGGTTTGGAGTATGTATTGATTATGCATTGGATAAGTTAAACTTATTGTCATTCCGCTGTGCTAGTAAACTAGTTCTGGATTGTTGTAAAACTAAGCAGTGTGTTTTGAGGTTCGCCCCATTTTAATGTGCTATATACCACGCACTAGTTGCTTACGAAATTTCAACGAGTTGCTTTATGTTTTCGAAGAAATGTAGCACTCTCTTGTGGTGCGTGAAGAGGTTTTTGAAAACTCTGATTTTTTTTATTTATTTAAATTAACTAATTAATAGTTGATTAGAAAGGGGGTGTTACACTAGCCATACCCATCACTTTTTAAGAGGCGTTGCCCATTGGTGAAGACGCCTCAAGTGATGAGCAGCGTTTTTGGGTACAAACGCTGCCCATTGCTTTAATTTTTTTTTGTTCCTTGCGTTCTCTCACTTCACAGCTGTTTCACTTTTCCCTCACTATTTCAACTCCGAACACTCTCACTCTCTCAAGCTCCCCTCCTCCTCCTCCCAACTCCGCCCGCCTTCCCTCCTCCTCCCTCGCATTTCACTTCCATTTCATTTCTCTCTCTCCACCATTTTGTTTTGGTGTTGGAGGTAACTCATAAATCTCTCCTCCTTTATTTTTCTTCTATATTTCTCTCTTATTTGATTTGTGATATTTTGTAGATGTGTGGTTGTTTTGTTGTGTGTTGTATTTCTTGGTTTGCATTTAAATTGTTTGTGTTTTTGACTCAAAGAAACCCAATTTCTATTATATTACTTGGTTTATGATATTGTGATATTGTGTATATGTGGTTGTTTTGTTGTGTGTTGTCTTTTTTGGTTTGCATTTAAAGTGTTTGTGTTTTTGACTCAAAGAAGACCAATTTCAATTATCTTACTTGGTTTGTGATATTTTGTATATGTGGTTGTTAATTTGTTGTGTGTTCTAGAAATTTGGATGCATGTGAATGTTGTAAATGAATGATTTAGTTATTTAATATGGAAATTAGTTAGTTGATATGGAAATTAGTTATTCAAAATACCACTTGGTGTTCATAATTTCAATAATCATGTGAATGTTCACTACACCAAAAGCCGGAAAAATGAGCTCACCCATAAGCAACATTTCAATGAAACTCTGAAAGAAAGTGAAAATTTAGAAGTTGTTTTGAGGTTTGAATGTTATGTGTGAATGAATGAATTGGTGAGAGAAGAGAAGGGGTTGTTATATATAGAAGGAGAAAGTTGTCTTCCTATAATATGTTGGTCTTATATTTTTTTATCTTTATAGGCAGCAAGTTACTTGTTCGAGTTCGAGTTCGTTTTGTTTCGAGTTCACATTCGGTCCGCGTTCGTTCGAGTTGATCATTGTTGCTTCCCCCTGTTCAGGTACTTTTCTTATTATCATGTTCTATTGTTTTTGTTATTGTTTATACACTTGATCAGAATACTTATTTTTAAAGTCTTCATAACTAGTATATTTGTGTACTTTTGTATTGATAGAATGCTTCTTTGGTTTGGATATTCGTATATGAATGTTGAAAGTAGTCGGAAAATTCTACATCATAGGTGTTGGTTAGAATGGGTACTGATGTTAAATTTTTGCACAGGCTCTCACTCATCTCTCTCGTGCGCTCTCTCTGGTTCATCTCTTTCATTGTTGGTTCTCATTGTTCAGGTACTTTTGTTGTTTTGTTGCTTTAGATATGACATGCATTTTTTAAATACTAGTCAATTACTTATTTCAAATTTTATTTTCCCGATTATCAGTTTCAGACATACTCTGTTGAGCAGCTTGCTGAGCTTAGGGGAGAGTGGTGCGGTTATGTCTCCCGGTTTTTTAAAGTTTGATTTGGATACATATAAGTTAGCTAGCTAGTTTTTGTTCATATTTTAAGTTGATAGCTAGTTTTGGACACATATGAATTAGATAATGTAACTTGTAAGCTATTTTGTTTTGGTTCATCTTATGTTGACATATTGGTATATTTGGATATTGAGAGTTTGTTTCACTTCATCTAGGTGTGTGTATTGTAATTTGTTGTTAGCTAATTATATATATATATATATATATATATATATATATATATATGTGTGTGTGTGTGTGTGTGTGTGTGTGTGTGTGTGTGTGTGTGTGTGTGTGTGTGTGTGTTTAAGTATACATATATGGATTGGATTGGATTGGATTGGATTGGCTGTATATGACCAGGTAAATTGTAAATATAAAAAGGAAAAATACACAAAATAGAAAAAAAAAAATAAAAAAAAAATAGACAATGGGTAGCGCTATTATGGAAGTGCTGCCTATAGGAGAACAGGTTTGGGAAATAGGCAACGCTTTCAAGGGAGTGCTGTCTATCTGAGGATGCGTTTGGGCAATGGGTAGCGCTTTTTAGGGAGTGCTTCCTATTTGAGGACGCGTTTGGGCAATGGGTAGCGCTTTTTAGGGAGTGCTGCCAATTTGAGGACGTGTTTGGCAATGGGTAGCACTTTTTAGAGTGTGTTGCCTATCTGAGGATGCGTTTGGCAAAGGGTAGCGCTTTTTAGGGAGTGCTGCCCATTGATGGAGTGCAATCAGCAGCGCCACGTTCAACAACACTCAAAAGCGCTGCCCATAGATGAAAACAAACGCTGCCCAATGGCTAAATCTGTTGTAGTGGTAGTGGGAAACATTCCAACTACTTTCTCATCATATTTTGCATCTCAACTTTACTTGCTTATTTATTTTCTGTTTGTTCACATTCATGCACTCATACTATATTGTTTATTGGTTACTTCTCACTAATTGGCTAACTATTTAAACTTTGGAAATTAATTCAATTCTCGTGGGGACGATACTCTACTTACACTTTATTACTTGTTACGATTGTGTATACTTGCACATACATGTGTGTATATCAAGCTTAATTGATGGAGTGCTATGCAATATCCTTCTTGGATAGTATAATTGGAATCTAATCTAATATCTATTTATCTAATCTATCTATTTATACAAACAAACTACCTACAAAGTTACCACTTTAATCTCTTAGTAACAAGACACATATTCATTTTAGGGATAAAAATGTCATTACCATCTCTTTCTTTTTTTTCTTACACTCTCTTTCTTCCTTTTCCTCTTTTTCTTACACTTTTTTCCTCCTCTTTACTTTTCTCTTACACTATCTTTCTTACTTTTTCTCTTTCTTCTTACACTCTCTTTCTTCCTTTTCACTTTTCTCCTACACTCTTTTTCTTCCTTTTTTTCTTTTACTTTACTTTTATTTTTCCATAAACAATTCTTCTCTTTCTCTTCACTTTACTTTAGTTTTTTTAACTAAATTTCTAAATTTATACAAACACTACTCTACTTAAATTACTCTACTAAAATTATCTTCTCTTTTCTCTTTGAAATCTGTTTACACTCTTATTGATAATCTACTATCACCTCTTATTAATAAACTACTATCTATATTATACTATCTACTAATATACTAAATTAATTAATTAAAACTACGGATAACTACGATGATAAATAAAAAACACGAGAACAAAGGATTAATATTTGTCATTGATAATTAAATTTTTTACTCTTGATTAATATTTAAATTAATACAAGAAGATTTAATGACTATTTAAACTACTGATTAATATTTATATTGATAATCTACTATCTCTCTTTTACTATCTACTATAATCTACTAATCAACTAAAATAATCAATTGAAACTACGAGATAATTGCACAAATATATAAAAAAACACGAGATAACTATAGTGATATATAAAAAAATACGGGAATAATATTTTCCATTGATAATTATAATTTTTGAAGACTAATATAAACCTATTATCTAAAAAAAATAAGAAGGCTTAATGACTATTTAAACTGATTAATACCTAAAAAAAGACAAACAATTGTCAACGTTATATAAAAACACGGGATAAATATTTCTTATTGATCATCTACTATCTATCTTTTACTATCTACAATAATCTACTAATCTACTATCTATATTTTACTATCTACTATAATCTACTAATCAACTAAAATAATTTAGTGAAATTACGAGATAACTGCAATGATAAATAAAAAAACACGGGATAACTGCACTGATATATAAAAAAACAAAAGATAATATTTGTCATTGATAATTAAAATTTTGAAGACTACAATAAACCTACTATGTAAAAAACAAGAAGATTTAATGACTATTTAAACTACAGATTAATATTTAAAATAAATATTTTTTATTGACAATCTACTATATCTCTTTTACTATCTACTATAATATACTAATCAACTAAAGTAATCAATTGAAACTACGAGATAACTGCACTAATATATAAAAAAACACGGGATAACTACAGTGATATATAAAAGCATGAGATTAATGTTTGTCATTGATAACTATAATTTTTGAAGTTTATTATAAACCTACTATCTAAACAAACAAGAAAACTTAATGACTATTTAAACTACTGATTAATACCTAAAAAGACAAATAATTGTCACTGATATATAAAAAACATGGGATAATTATTTCTTATTGATCATCTACTATCTATCTTTTACTATCTACTATAATATACTAATCAACTCAAATAACCAATTTAATCTATGAAATAACTACACAGATACATAAAAAACACGAGATAGTTGCACTAATATATAAAAAAATGCGGGGATAACTGCAATGATATATATAAAAACACGGGATAGCTGCACTGATATATAAAAAACACGGGATAACTGCAATGATATATATAAAAAAAACACGAGGTTAATATTTGTCATTGATAATTATAATTTGTAAAGACTATCATAAACCTACTATCTAAAAACACGAGAAGGCTTAGTGGCTATTTAAACTACTAATTAATATTAAACAAATATTTCTTATTGATAATTTACTATCTAACTTTTACCATCTACTATAATCTACTAATCAACTAAAATAATCAATTGAAACTACGAGATAATTGCACAAATATATAAAAAAAACACGAGATAACTACAAATTGATATATAAAAAATACGGGAATAATATTTTCCATTGATAATTATAATTTTTGAAGACTAATATAAACCTATTATCTAAAAAAAATAAGAAGGCTTAATGACTATTTAAACTGATTAATACCTAAAAAAGACAAACAATTGTCACTGTTATATAAAAACACGGGATAAATATTTCTTATTGATCATCGACTATCTATCTTTTACTATCTACAATAATCTACTAATCTACTATCTATATTTTACTATCTACTATAATCTACTAATCAACTAAAATAATTTAGTGAAATTACGAGATAACCGCAATGATAAATAAAAACACGGGATAATCGTGACCGATATATAAAAAAAAAAGATAATATTTGTCATTGATAATTAAAATTTTGAAGACTGCAATAAACCTACTATGTAAAAAACAAGAAGATTTAATGACTATTTAAACTACAGATTAATATTTAAAATAAATATTTTTTATTGACAATCTACTATCTCTCTTTTACTATCTACTATAATATACTAATCAACTAAAGTAATCAATTGAAACTACGAGATAACTGCACTAATATATAAAAAAACACGGGATAACTACAGTGATATATAAAAGCATGAGATTAATGTTTGTCATTGATAACTATAATTTTTGAAGTTTATTATAAACCTACTATCTAAACAAACAAGAAAACTTAATGACTATTTAAACTGATTAATACCTAAAAAGACAAATAATTGTCACTGATATATAAAAAACATGGGATAATTATTTCTTATTGATCATCTACTATCTATCTTTTACTATCTACTATAATCTACTAATCAACTCAAATAACCAATTTAATCTATGAAATAACTACACAGATACATAAAAACACGAGATAGTTGCACTAATATATAAAAATACGGGGATAATCGCAATGATATATATAAAAACACGGGATAGCCGTGACCGATATATAAAAACACGGGATAATCGCAATGATATATATAAAAAAACACGAGGTTAATATTTGTCATTGATAATTATAATTTGTAAAGACTATCATAAACCTACTATCTAAAAACACGAGAAGGCTTAGTGGCTATTTAAACTACTAATTAATATTAAACAAATATTTCTTATTGATAATTTACTATCTAACTTTTACCATCTACTATAATCTACTAATCAACTAAAATAATCAATTGAAACTACGAGATAATTGCACAAATATATAAAAAAACACGAGATAACTACTGTTGATATATAAAAAATACGGGAATAATATTTTCCATTAAAAATTATAATTTTTGAAGACTAATATAAACCTATTATCTAAAAAAATAAGAAGACTTAATGACTATTTAAACCGATTAATACCTAAAAAAAGACAAATAATTGTCAACCGATATATAAAAACATGGGATAATTATTTCTTATTGATCATCTACTATCTATCTTTTACTATCTACTATAATATACTAATCAACTCAAATAACCAATTTAATCTATGAAATAACTACACAGATACATAAAAACACGAGATAGTTGCACTAATATATAAAAAATACGGGGATAATCGCAATGATATATATAAAAACACGGGATAATTTGTGCGATATATATAAAACACGGGATAATCGCAATGATATATATAAAAAAACACAAGGTTAATATTTGTCATTGATAATTATAATTTGTAAAGACTATCATAAACCTACTATCTAAAAACACGAGAAGGCTTAGTGGCTATTTAAACTACTAATTAATATTAAACAAATATTTCTTATTGATAATTTACTATCTAACTTTTACCATCTACTATAATCTACTAATCAACTAAAATAATCAATTGAAACTACGAGATAATTGCACAAATATATAAAAAAACACGAGATAACTACAGTGATATATAAAAAAATACGGGAATAATATTTTCCATTGATAATTATAATTTTTGAAGACTAATATAAACCTATTATCTAAAAAAAATAAGAAGGCTTAATGACTATTTAAACCGATTAATACCTAAAAAGACAAACAATTGTCATTTGTTATATAAAAACACGGGATAAATATTTCTTATTGATCATCTACTATCTATCTTTTACTATCTACAATAATCTACTAATCTACTATCTATATTTTACTATCTACTATAATCTACTAATCAACTAAAATAATTTAGTGAAATTACGAGATAACTGCAATGATAAATAAAAAAACACGGGATAACTGCACTGATATATAAAAAAACAAAAGATAATATTTGTCATTGATAATTAAAATTTTGAAGACTACAATAAACCTACTATGTAAAAAACAAGAAGATTTAATGACTATTTAAACTACAGATTAATATTTAAAATAAATATTTTTTATTGACAATCTACTATCTCTCTTTTACTATCTACTATAATATACTAACCAACATTTAGAGCTTTCCCCAAGTTCATATGGAGCAATCTACTCTGCTCTATCACTTGTGATGTATCCTCTTTTAATGGAGCTTTGCGGTCAGTATTATCTTCACGATCTTCCTTGAATATTGTTGGCATTTGAGCATAAATGAAGAAGCAATAACCATAGATTGTTTTGTAGATCACAAAGATATTTCAATGTCACCACATGTAGACAATAGCTAACTTGCAATCTGACTTGATCTAGATTAGAAAAATATTTTGTATCTGCATATATGGTTAATTTGGGTAACATATATAAAATAATATATTCATAAGGATAGTCGAAAATAATAATATGCATCCCACTTTGTTCTAATTTATTTTGGTTTGTAATGAACCATATTACTACTAATTATCACATAATATTATCATATCAATGGACATAACATTTAGTAATATGCATGCATGCTTTCATAGTCTTCGAGACTAATATATTTTATATATTCTTACCGCACAACTCATGTAGTTAATATGAATAATTTCTGCAGATCAATATGAGTCTTTATTTTTCAAAAGAAAGATATTTCGTGTATCTTGAATCCTTCTAGGATTTTCCATGTAGAGGTCAACTACATGTGTTCAACCTCAAAAATCCATCGGATATAATTTGAGGTCAATCATCTAGAGATATTTCTTTGAGTAACCTATAATTTTGGAAAGCTATTTAGGAATTCCAATAATAGCAAACTATATCAAATTCATGTATTGATCTTTTCATAGAACTCTATGGACCGGTGGTGTCATTTTTATATCCCTCGTTTAGAATATAATAAATTGAGACGATTATACCACATGTGTTCAAATTATATCATCTCATGGAGGTACTAATTTAATATGAGTAATCATCTCGAGAATCCAAAAAGTGTGCACGAAATATTAAATCTTGCGGGGATCTTTAAATAATTATGACTATCAACAAATAAGTTATAGCAATATTCAACTTGTGAAAATTGAGCTCTTGATGTGATACAAGGCTAATTAAGTGTTGAAAAGTACTTGCATCCACCCATGAGCAACATGTCGAGCTATGTATCTCACAATATCACCATTCTCATCCTGCTTCAATTTCATCGTTCAATTTTGGCCAATTCACATTGTCTACAATCTTTAGTATGATTTGGTTCATGATCCTCACTATTATTTACCATATTTAGCGCTATATTTAGTAAAAACATCATCAACGTTGACTTTGTTTCAGTTCCATTATATTTCATGCTTGATATATATAATTCATTGAGATCTCTTTAATTTCATAACTTTTCAGTGCATTGATCGGTTCTTACCGAATCAGTAATGTCAATTATGTTTGAATACTCTTTTAGAGTTTCTATATCCTCGCTTAGACCATTTTTATTTTTAGCTCCTTTTTGTTGTTCGAGGATTTTTATCTTTGTAACCGATTGGCCTACCATACTTCAGGCACGGTTGAGACTCATTTGCAATATTAGATTATCCAACAAGGACATCCATTCTATTGGAGCATTAGCAGCTGATATATATGATTTGCTCACACCTTTTAGATCATTGAATGCATTTGGTAGATAATTTGCTAAGCTTTGCAAATGAATTATCTTTTGAACTTCTAGTTCACATTGTTTAGTTTGAGGATCATTGATCAATATGAGATAATGATAATTCATTCCAACTGATCTTTTTTTACAGCTGCTTATTCTCTCCCCCTAATGTTGGGAAATCTAATTCTTCAAATGATAATCATCAACCTGGATTATAAACAAGTCTCCAATTGTTGGCTCAAGATACTATATTATACATGGAGATTTATATCCAATATATATTTCCAAAAAAAATTTGGGACCCATCATAGTTCATTGCACATCCAAAAATTCTAAGATGGGAAATATTAAGTTCGTGACTAAAAACCAAATTTAAAGGGGAGAAGAGTTGTGATAACTTGTTGGCTTGATACAAATCAATATTACAGCATGTAAAATTGTATGTTCCCAAGTAGAAATTAGAATTTCTTATCTCATAAGTATTGGTCATGTAATTAACTTTAGACGTATAAAGAATGGTTCTTCAATACCATTTTATGAATGAACGTATGACATGTGATATCAAATATCAATTCTAATAGACATACAATACTTATCATATGCTTTCAAGGTAATTCACATAATGACCTCTTACTCAAGTTAGTTGAGCAAACAATCTCACAAACTTCCGGTTGTGAGATGACAACAAATATGTATAATATATATGTGGCTATTTAGTTGATGCATCAATTAAAACCACAAATATCTAAATAGTCCACGTGATTAGTGTACTTGTTTATAAACATCACCTTATATCAGTTCTAGAAATATGAGAGATTTATTATTCTCAAATTGCGAATTTCCTTTGGGATTTAGTGAACACAAAATTAGTAGATTGAAGAAACTACTGGTTCTTCAATACAAGTTCACATAGAAATTTATTATTTGCATCATAATATACTCGAGATGGTCCAACCCCAACAACTAAATTATTATGATATGTAAACTTACGGTTTACAATAACATGTGCTTCAATTACACACATATAAGTGTAGTACAAATCAAAAAAAAAAGAGTAGACAATTTTTCTCATCATCTGAATCTTTTTTCCTACTCCTGTTCAAGAAAGAAGTGCACTTTCTCTAGCTGATTGTTTTCCTAAAAGTATAATCTTTCGCATATCTTCCTTGGCTTGATTTTTTAGTTCCACAAAGTAGATCATAAGATTTCAATTGATTTTGAATTTTTGAGAGTTGGTGTAACTGTACTCTCAAAGAACTTTCATTTGGCGATGCTAGTATAGCATATTAACATTTGTACCCCATGTACCATTAATCAATACACTTGTGACTTATCAAAAAAATGGATGTAATGGCATCTTCATCCATCAAAGGTCCTACGACTCTTGCTTCTTCTGAACTGATTTGAAGCTCTTCAGAAGAAGAAGAAGAAGAAGAAGAAGAAGAAGAAGAAGAAGAAGAAGAAGAAGAAGAAGAAGAAGAAGAAGAAGAAGAAGAAGAAGAAGAAGAAGAAGAAGAAGAAGAAGAAGAAGAAGAAGAAGAAGAAGAAGAAGAAGAAGAAGAAGAAGAAGAAGAAGAAGAAGAAGAAGAAGAAGAACTTTTTGTTTTGGCTTTTTCTTCCTTATGCTTTTTCTTTGTAAACTAGTTTATCTCCAAACATTTCATTCTACGCTCATGGGATGTTAAAGTCTTTGTAAACTAATTTCCCTCCGAATATTTCACTCTACTCTTCAAATTCAAAGGAAGCTTCACACTAAAACATGTCCCTTGTTATTTGAATGTTGTTCATGGGATGTCAAAGTCTTTGTAAACTAATTTCCTTCCAAATGTTTCACTCTACTCTTCATAGATAGCTTCACACTAAAACATGTCTCTTCCTAACATGTCAGCATAAACCATAAACAAGGATTCAGTGATCTGAAGGTTGTTCCCACTTAAAATAAATTTCAAGAATACATCGTTTATATATATTTTGATGTACCAATATATGAGGCAAAGATGCCTTAAAAAGTTGAACACATACCATAGATCATCCAAAGGTCTAGAAAGGTTTGAACAATAGAAATATGAAGAAATTCTTCTCATGACAAATTAGGCTTTAAACTGCTCTGAAACAGGATCGTCGATTATGTCCTACTGCACGGCAGACTTTGCAACGCTGAATCTTCTTTCTTTTAGTTCCATCCTACAGATTGAAAATAAGATGTGTCCGGTAGCGAATCGAGTTCTTTGTTCAACGGCTTGTTTGATGAATTTCTTCCTATCTTTACAAAGCTGAACTGCCTCTTCATCTTCTAGCTTTGATTGTCAACATCCCATCTCTTATTCCCCCCTCTATAAATATCTTAAGCTTGTATTGAAATTGAAATCAAAGGAGAATCTTTCTCTACATCTCACCAGATTCATCAAGAAATCACAAATCTGTCACCAAAAACAAAAATTAAATTATATTTACACAAATAAACCTAGCAATGTCAGTGAAATTAGATGCCTTTCTTTATTAACAAGCCAGAAGAAAATTGAAGTTAATGAAATTTTAGACATGTTTAACAGAATCACCTCAATCAATCAAGTAATGGAGATTTGTCTAAGCCTTTCCCTTATTATTTCAAGAAAACAAAAATCAAACTATTATCTACCAGAACCACAACACATTAAACAAGCACACAACTATTCATCTGGGAATTTTCTTTATTCTGAGGTGATGACAGTCCATTCCTACCAACAAATTATTTGTAAACTAATTTCCCTCCAAACATTTCACTCTACAGTCATGGGATGTCAAAGTCTTTGTAAACTAATTTCCTTTCAAATATTTCACTCTACTCTTCATAGGCAGCTTCACACTAAAAACACGACCCTTATTATTTTATCATATTTTATCACTCTACTCTTCTACATTCATTACTAATTAGTACTTTTGGCATTGTTAAGTGGTAGAGTTAAAAGGACTTTTTTAGAATTTGGACTTAGGTCTTAATGGTGCACACATAATTCACTTGTAAAATGAAGAGTTCCTAGTCTTTATAAACACTACATAGGTCTTATCTCTAGGAAATGGAGGACTAAACACACACCTTTTACCCAACACAATTTTGGTCTTGAAGCCGCAATAAAGGTACACCAAAGTTATTGCAATGGAGGCGGCTAAAGGCGATTGCAATTACGTTGGATTCTCAACACATCGCATCACGCCCAAGCCTATTGGGCTAATGATGTGGCCATATTGGTGGCATATCAACAAATCTAGGATAGGCTTTAACACCATCTTAAAATTTGGACTTAGGGTCTAAGTTATGGCCACAAAACCGGTATTTAATAAGAATATGAGAAATTCTTTTGGCTTGATATTCAAATCTATTTCGAATACTATATAGGATAAATACAATTTTCAGGTATTATATAGTATAAATAGATGATAAAATAATAGAGAACCTCAATCATTGGGGAAGATGAAAAGAAATGTAATAAATATGGAGAAAATTATAAGTGGGAGTTTGGCATAAAAGGGGAGTAAAAAAACCTTATAAATACGAAATAACAGTGATAATAAAAGTTCAGATAATAATAAAATAAGAATCGAGAAAGGGTAAAATAATAAAAATATTGCTACCTTTTCTGATGACAAAATAAGATATGGGGTTGATCTCGCCATCGTGGACATAAATCCTACATATTCGAATGAAAATTGATAATTCTGATCAGAAAAAACTACTGATTAAACTATCATCGAAAATATACATTGATTTCATAATTATGATCATGACTTTCTTTTATGTGTATCGACTTACCCATATTTAATCAAAGAATCACAGTCGTTGTAAGTTTATGTTGGGCAATCTCAAAACGAACAATAGAGCAAGGCATGCACAACATAGAAGCTATAGAAATATAAGACAACAATGATGATTTCCTCGGGCCTGTAATCGATAGTCCATAAACTTAGTATTGTTGTCTCACTCATGGATCTAGTTAGAGAAAACAAAACAAGATTAACCGGTATAGAAATGAAACTAGCCAATGCATGTAAATAGATAATATAATGAAAAAATAAGATAAATAAAATAGTGTTAACCTTATATATGACCAACCTAAGTAGATTGAGAGTGTGCTTGAAGTACCGAATCTGGCATATCATCATAATCAATTCATGATATGAGCATATGCGTGTGAAAACACGATATAAGTAAATATAGCAGAGAAAGGGAAACAAATTTTTTCAATTTTGGGGAAGCGGCGCATCGATTCTTGCTAGCATTATAACAATGATGAAAAAACCTACATATTTATAAGCAATTCACAGGAGGCTAGGGTTAGGTTAAGTTATCATGTCAGGGTTGGCCATTGGGTTGTGTAGCCTATGCTGCCGCACAGGGCCTCGGCCCAATCTAAAAATTTTGAGGGCCCAAAAAGTATAAACACGTGTGTGTGTATATATATATATATATATATATATATATATATATATATATATATATATATATATATAGCGTTTGAGCAATTATTTGACTAAATTCTTTAAGTGGTGCGATGGTGAAGATGTTTTGACATCCTTTTCCTTGCCCGCGCATCCCGAGATCAACTCTCAATTCCACCACTTTTTAATATTTCGCTCCTATCCTTTGTACAGTTCCGTTTTTTTCTAAAACAAAGTTCCATTTTTTGTTTTATAGCATTACCATAGCAGCACCTAGATTAAAAATAATTACAACTTTCAAGTTTTAATTTGCATTTTAATTATTCTTGCTATTTGCTATTTGCTATTCTTCCTCGTATGAGTATGTCTATTTGACTAACGGAGCGCTGATTTCGATATAGCATTACCATAGCAGCACCTAGTTTAAAAATAATTACAACTTTCAAGTTTTAATTTGCATTTTAATTATTCTTGCTATTTGCTATTTGCTATTCTTCCTCATATGAGTATGTCTATTTGACTAACTGGAATAATGATTTCATTAATGACCTTTTGGTCATTTCGCGCAAGATTATGGGGTGTGGCTTGAGTAAGGAGGGGTGTGGGAAATGCAATACACTTAAAGTCAAGCTCAAATAAGGCCCATTTTTTTAAGATTATATTTGAACATGGCCTCCAAATCGTTTGGGATGATCGTTTCATGTTATCCAATTTTATAATATTTTAAGTTAAAAAATAAGACAAATTTTTAGAAAACAAAGTCACATGAATAATACATATTTATTTAATGTGTTTTGAGTAAATTTTACTTTAAAAAGATTAACTAAAAGTAAACTTATAAACAAAAAAATTCAACATTTAAAATTAGGGTTACCTATGTTTTTGGTCCCTATAAAATTTGAATTTTTTTTTAGTCTTTATAAAATATTCTACTCACTTTTAGTCCACACATTTTTCTCCGTCAATGGTTTAGTCATTCGTTACTTTTAATAGTACTTAAAAGTGTTATTTAAATAAAAATAAAAACGTTATTGAAAGTCATGAGGGACTAAAAGTGTTGGTTTGAGAGGATAATTATTGCTAGTCAACTATTAAAAAAATCAGTTTCATTTAAAAATAATACTCTTTTTTTTTTTGAAAAAAAAAAGCACACACTAGTGAGCAATACAGAACAGAAGGATCACTCTCTCTCCCAGAGCAAGATGTTCCTCGAGAGATTCACTCTCAGTCTAAGCCAAAATGGCTACTAACAGAATAACTCCTATGTCTCCCCAATACTCCAACTCTCCACTAATTGAACCCCCTTAGCTAGGCTTACAAAACTAACTCCCACTGATTCCACTAATAGTCTAATAGTCTCTCCTTCATGTGGAACACCATCTTCCTCTTTGAGTAAGACAATATATATAATTGGTAGGTAGAGAATGCATTTTGTACAGCATAATTACAATACTATATTTACAAAGAATCAGTTCTACAAGAAGCCAAAACAAATTAGCTTTTGCCAAACTCTCTTACTGCAAGCATCAAAATGACTTATGACATGTTCTTCACAATGGGCCATTTTCAAAGAACTTACGAACTTTGTCCAAGAAGAGAGGTGCGATGTAATAATACTCTCAAAAATGTATAATAGAAGAGAATATATCCTAATCAATAATATATATCATTTAATATAATCCTTAATTAAGATTAATTATGTATATTTAAATATTCATTTATTGATTTTTTATTAGTATATTAAGGGGTGGGAGATTAGTTTGTCGAAGGTAAAATTTAAAATTAATAAAAGCTTTTTTTAGTTTGGAATTTTCTAGATACTGATTTTGGTTATCCTTAATCGCCTTGAAGTTTTTGTGCCCTTTTCATTGGGGATCATGTATGATGGATTTATGTAATGGGTATAAGTACCTATGATGTTTCCTTATTGGTAAAACCATTTTGCTACATTAGAAATAAAATAATTTCATGAAAATATCTTTTATCATCTATTGAGTGGGGAGAATTACACAGATCGGCAAAGTCAAGTACTCGTTTTTAGCCAGGTTTCCGATACAGATTAGTCATCGAAAAAATTAATGGATATTGCACGCCAATGACACGGTATCAAAAAAAATTGGCTTAAATATATGTTTAGTCTGTGAAAATATCAGCTTGCTCCAGTTTCGTTCCGGCAATTCAATTTTTTTTAATTTTACCCCTGCAAAAACTAAACATTATATCCAGGCCTTATTGTTTTCCTTCTTTTAGAAGAGGTGATGTGGACGGCTGAGTCTTTGTATTTCCTACAAAACAAACTTGATGATAATTGGTCTCTAATCTCCATTGAGCAGTTTGTACACATAACATAAGCTAAAAGATCATTTAAGCGCATCCAATTCTTTACCTCAGTTTGTCACATGAACCTTGATTGCTTTTGGTCCAGTCCATCTAATTCATTTTATTCCCATTCCGGACGGCCCAAGCCGCTATCCGAGTGCAATCGGCAAAAGCAAGTTTACCTTACTTATCTTAATAATATAATCCGTTCTCTTTGTCAAAAGTAGGGAAAGTGTCCGATCCTTTCAATCAAGCGATAGAGGCGGAGGCTTGACTTCTTTCGCCTACGCTAGGACGGAGTTGTTGTCAGTGACGATTGGCGAGGAGTTCCATCATGAAGTGGGTACAAATAAGCGATGCGACTTTTATATTCCTATAAGAGATTTTCCACTCCAATAAACTCTTGAGCTCTTCTTCACTTATTCTCCTTGTAGCGGCCAGAAAAATGCTGGGAAAGGATTCTTGAAAGGTTCTTAGGAAGCCGCCACCAAATTTTAGTTTAAGGGCAAATTCAGAAAAACCCTTTTAGGTTTGAGATAAGGCTGAGTTTGGGGGTTCGGGAGTCGTTATGCGTGGGGAAGGTATTAGCACCCCACGACATCCATTGTCTAATTAATTTAAGATTTATTTAATTATTACCCTTTTATTTGTAGAGAAAAAGACTTATTTAAGTTTTTGGTTTTTAGTGCTTGACAAGAGTTGAGTCTTGCTCCTACGTACCTCCGGATGCAATGGAGGAATCAAAGCTACGTAGTTCTTCCTGAAAAAGTTTGTGGGTTGGTGTTTTTTAGTGTAGGGGTCCTAGGATTCCTTGAACTGTACAGCTCACTGATTCCTAGGACGCAGACTAACCCGATTGTACAACCGACTTAGTCCCCTACTTTTTGAAAGTATTTTTGAGGTTTTTGAAAGAAAGTGGTTTGGTGTGAGGTGGGTCCGTTTTAGAATAGGTATTCTAGAACTCCTGAACTGTACAACTCATTAATTCTAGAACGCTGATTAACCCGGTTGTACAACCGACTTCATCCCCTATTTTTAGGAAAATTGGTTTATTCATATTTATTAAGTTTTCAGGGTTACTGAACTGTACAACTCATTGGTCCTAAAATAATGACTAACCCGGTTGTACAACCGACTTAGCCGTTTATTTTTTAGAAAAATAGTTTATTCGTATTTGTTAAGTTTTTGTGGTTCTTGGTATGTGACTCATTGGCCTAAAATAAGGACTAACAGGTTGTACAACCGACTTAGCCATTTATTTAATCTCGCGAGAAAAATTATTTGCGTTTGAGTTGGAAGAGAATTAAAAGAGAAAGCAGAGAAGTGCATTGTAAAGTTGGGTTTTATTAATAGCAGGGTGTTGTATAATTAATTGGAGGTGCAAAAAGGAAAGCCCAGTTCGCATAGGACGGCCCAGTGTGCGAAACTGGGCTTAAGTGGGGGGAGGTGTGCGTGTGAATAAGCAGGTGTGACTAACAATCTGAACATTTAAAAAAATAAATTAAAATTAAAACAGACACTATATAAGCTTAAAAACAACAGAAACCCTAAAACCCATTCATCCCCTTCCCCCTTTTTCCGGCGCCGCGGCTTAGAGAGAGGGAGTGACCTCCGGCGCAAAATCTACCCCATGTCACAGTGAGAGAGAGAAGACCCAGCGAGATGCTCGCCGGTTTCTATGGAAGCAGGTTTGTGGGGGTGGTTCGCGATGAGGGAGAAGGAAGGACGGCGGGGACGAACGTGACGCCGGCGAAGGGGATCCCGCCGGTGAGCCGTTTTTTCTCTCTGTTTCTTCTCGCTTCGTTTTTGTTTTTGTTCACGATCAACGGCATCGATATGGGTTATTTGGGTTTCGGGTTCGTTTTGGTGGGTTAGTGGTCGTGGGTTTTCGTTTTAATGGTGGTTTGTCTCTTGGCAAGTTCTTTTTCCGTTTTTCTGATCTAACCTGTCTTGGTCCCTCTCTTCATCTCTTCATCATTTTTCGTTTTTTTTTATCTGGTCTGTGTGTCATATGTTCCATTTTTTACAAAAACAGAAACTAAATCTACATCTAAACCACTGTAAAAGCAGAAACTTGTGAAGATGTTCTTTCAAAAAAGAGACAGAATCGATTATATGTTTTTATTGGAATTGGTGCATTACTAGTCATGATTTAGGACTAGTATTTACGCCAAACAAATTATTCTCAAATGCACGACAATTAAAACTACTCTAAGACTAATTTAAAGCCAAAGACACTAGCAATATGAAGGCTAAACAAAAGCAGGACTAGCAACGATGTATTGTTTCTTCGACACTGTATTTTCTGCATAAACGGATCGATGGTTATTTGTGGTCATTATCTCTCTGTTTGTACCTCTGCTCTTCCCTGCTACCCAGAAAAAGTCAAATCTAGAGTCTCAGTGATTAGGGTTTCAATGCAAAACCCTAATCTTTTGTTTTTGGGTGATTTTCGAGGTCTCCCTCTGTCTTGGTTTCTGTCCTCTTTGACTGTTATTAGATTGTTTATTTATAGTTGAAAATTAGGTTAACACATTAATGATTTTTGTCCAGGCTTTGACCCTATTTCAGGTTGTAACCCAGGCCCAACAGCAGCTCCAGCAGCTTTTAGGAGATCAGCTGCAACCCTAATTTGCTATTTTAGATTGTATTTTCGGATCTATATTTTTTTGTATTTTTAGCATTATTATTTTTTGTATTTTTGGACTTTTTGGGACTATTAAGTGCTTTTAAATTGTCAATTAAACTAAATAGAATTTTTTTGACATTTTTGGACATATTGGACTCTTAAACACATTTAAATTGTAAATTAAACTAAATACAATTTTTTGACATTTTTGGATTGTACATATGCTTAAATAAATTAAATAAACAAAATAAAAACGGAGTCAGGCCAAATACAAAGACAAGGACGGGCCGGACTCGACAGATACGCTAAAACTAGACCCAAAATGGGCGTGTTAACTAAAAAACCCCAAAATTAACTCGGAATCGCATTATTAAGTCTGAATTTAAACCAAATTTTGAGAAAAATGACTTTAGGTGGACCTGTTCACATACGACTAAACTCGAATACGGATATTAAATTGAAGAACGCACGAAAAGATCGATCATTCGCGCGCGTGCCTAATTTAAACAATGGCGTTTCGATTTAGCTGAACGGAGTGACTGGAATTGGTTTGGGTTGGTAACCGAGACTCTACACTAATAATTCTCGTAATCATGCAACTCCGAAACACGCCCTTACTAAAATAAACGACTAAAGCGAGAAAAATAAGACGGACAAAATTGGGGTATAACAGCTGCCCCTCTTTATTAATATTTTACTAGAAAGTGCTGAGCTCTCGAACTTTCATAGTAGAAATAGGAATAAAGATAAGATAAACGCTAATTTTGTCCGTTTAAGGGGAAGTGGAAGGTTTGAGAGATAAGAGGAGTGGTTAATACTTGCGCGCATTGTAGAGAGTTGAATGAAGGGTCAACAAGGACACGAAGGAGCACGAAGGCTCGAAGGACCACTCGTGGTCCGAAGGAGCACTAAGGCTCACGAAGGACCACTCGAGAGTCCGGGAAGGCGCCTAAGCCTTAATTGAAGGACCATCGTGGTGCGAAGGAGCGCAATTAGCTACGGTACTAATTAAGCGGATGCGAGGGGGCCTTTATACTCGGCGGCCATGATGGGTCAAGATCAGGTCTAGAAGCGATATGTTGACCATGAAGGGCGTCCGCGTGTGTCTTAGGTGACACAACTAGTCCGAAGGACCACCTGGTCCGCGAAGGTCCGTCGGGCTCGACTCGGCGTTGCGACTGGGCCACTTAGGGCACTGCTCTGAAGGACCACTTGGGGTCTATAGGGATCAACCTGGTGATCCGCGATATGATATGGGATTAATTTGGGAATGAAATATAGGGACCGACACTTAGCGTGTCAATCTGAAAACTTAGTAAGTGCATTCAAAAATGAGAAGGTAATCTCCCTTTGGCGTATTTAATAATGCAATGAAATTGATGTGCTTGTATGTGATGTATGCACATGTAATGATTGACGTGTGGTGGGATGATGAATGAAATGTGGGATGAATCCCTTTTTTTTTTTTTTGGCAATCTCCTTTTTTACTGTTTCATCAACTCGCGGGACTTCCAATGTGAGATATGAAGCCATCTTGTGTATTTGTACTGCTGGATCGATATGCTGGTGATCGTGAATTGTCATAAGAGCTATTCGTTTTCTGCAATGACCGCTTTTTGTAGGAGATTGTGTCATTTCTGTGATTAGCAAAAATTTCGTAATGATAGTAATGCTTATGATTATGCCACATGTTTCACAATTCAGTATCATTTATCATAAAACCTCATTTCAAAGAGAGAATGAAAGAGAAGGGAAAGTGTTTGATATTGATATTGGAAGCCGAGTATGCAGAAGGCACATTGACTGAAAATTACATCCGTAACCGGGTTGAAAGAAACAGAAAAGCCAAAAATACTAAGCAGATTTGTTGGTAGCTAATCTTCTTGAGATAACGCCATCGGCTACTCATGTTCACAACCTTGATCCCCTCATTGTCCGACTTTCAGAAGTGTTGTTTGTCTCAGTACTTTGGTCCAATCCCTTGACCCTAATTTTTGCCTGGATCGCCCTTTTGGGTTTTCGATCCATCGGGTCGCTCTAACTTTTGCCTAGGCCGCCTTTTTGGGTTTTCGACCTAGCGAGCTTATTCTTGCTTGGCTCATTTTTCTCTTTTTCATATATCAATTTTTTCCTTGACTGCATCTGAGTTGATTGGGAGGTCTTCACCATCGTGAGAATTAAGGCTCTTTCAGAGAACGATTTCTTCATCACGTAAAGCTCTTCGTGATTCGAGGTTGAGAATCCTTTTGGATAGGTAAGGTTCCTTGGGCACCAGGTCTCTTTCTTGAAATTGTCGAAGACAAGCTTTCTTAAGCTTTCTTCGTTCTTATCTGATACAGCTGATCATGACATGGGGCAACCATTTTGTTCCTTGAGGTTTAATGGGAGCATTTCTTTCGTTGCGTTGGGTTGCCCCTGTTGAAGTGTAAAGTGAGGTCTAAACTCCATGTGAGGCCCACGGGAGTGTTTGCGGATCGCATTCTGCGGGATTTCTTTGGTATTCTTTGTTTGTTGCTGCAATTGCCCCATTCATCTTTGGGTGGTATGGGGAGGGGCTACGAGCACAGCTTGAGGTCTCCAAACAGCTCTGCCACCATGATGTTTTTTTGGAAGACCGTAACGGCTGACTAAATTTTTATGAATTTTAGCAGTCAAAGATCTTGTTACACCGGTGGGCGTTTACTAGCCTCTTATGACTTGATGTATCCATGCCATGACATCGACCCAATCAGACAAGATTCCAGTGAGTTTTCTTTGTTTGTTGTCCTTAATTGTTGTACTCTTTTTGTCTTCCTTCGTGCCCAAGCTCAGTAGATTTAGTTGTTTCCAGTTAAATTCTCATGGGGCCTCCCAGTTATCTTCAACATTTTCCTCAGTCTGATTAATGAGGTGATCAAGGTTATGATGTGAGTTACCGATATTGCTATTTTCAAGAATTTTGATCTGCATTAGTTGGAAGTGAAAACGGATAGAGGAGAAGGCAAAGCGAACAAATGAGAGAGATATAAGGAGAATTTAGAGAATTCAAAATGTTATTTTATTAATAATGATCTTTGAAATGAAACATGTGTGCCCTTATTGAAATGTCCTAAGGCCTTGGGCAGAGCCACAGGATTTGCATTCTGAGAAAATTACTTTGAATTGAAAATCACGAGAAAAAATCGGCGATCTCTCGGTTCTTGAACTCTTTATTTGTAGGAGAAAAGCGCACATGATTGGCGACACCGTCTTGGTGACTTTGATAACTCTCACCAATCGCTATTTAATCATCACCTTCCTTAAAGTTCATTTGCTTTGTGTCAAGGAGGCCTTGAGCGATGTGCTTTAAGGGATAACAATTTTCAGCCGAGTGTGATCGCCCAAATGCGTGGAACTCACGGCTAGCTTTTGGGTCGTGTCCTTTTTGGGAATGGAGGTTGAAGCGGTCTCATCTCGACGAGGAGAAATCAAATTGTGGTGATAAGTTGGCTGCATGCAGTCGGTGTATGATATGGGAATGGGGTCGTATTGGGATGACCCCTGATGGCTTGAAGGTGCTGAGGAACTATAGTGCGAATTTCCTTGATTCTTTACTATAGCGTTGACTTCACCCTTCTTCTTATTGAACGTTGTAGGAGTCCCGTCAGAATTATGAGTGATCTTCCATCCTCATTGCATTTTCTATTCTTCCTCCTATGGTAACCATGTCCGAGAAGTTTGAAGATACCCCCCTATCAATTTGTCATAGTAGGGGGATGGAAGAGTTTCCATGAACATGGAAACCATTTCTTTTTCTAATAGAGGTGGTGCTACCTGTGCGGCCAACCCTCTCCAGCGCTGGGCGTATTCCTTGAAGGACTCGTTGTCTCTTTTGGTCATATTTTGAAGTCGTGTCCTATCGGGAGCCATATCGATGTTATACTTGTCTTCGCTTAAGAAAAGCATCGGCGGATCTTTCCAACATTGGATATGAGCACGTTCCATTTGTGTATACCCACTCGAAGTTGCCCAAGCTAGTTGTCTTGGAAGTAATGAATAAGCGGTGATCATTGCGCGCAAAGCCGAGCTATTTTCTGCGAGTACATAGTCGGGTGACTAAGAGGACATGTTGCCCTCGATACTTATCAAAGTCCGGCACTTTGAACTTATAAGGAAACGACCACATTGGGGGCGAGACATAGGTCATACGCGTCCCCTAGTACCACATCGGATCCTTCCACAACCCTTAGACGCTCTTCTAGCATTTGCAGCTTATCTCTTGCTTGGGGATCTTCAGCTTGGTAACCATGAGAAAGACCAACCACATTGTGAGGGACAGGCGAGTATGATTCTTGAAGTCGAGTTCGAGAACTTGAGAAAGCCCTTTGGTGGTGCCGAAGTGTTGTCTTTGAATTTGTTACGTCTCATCACCAACATTATTTTCTCGCTATTCCATCTTGATTACGTGCAAAGCAACTCGTAAGTATCTCCTTCATAGACGAGATCTCGCTTTGTTGGAGGCGTGTAACCTTGTGGTGGACCCCATTGAGGCCATTGCACACTCGAGTGTTGGGACCGAGTTATGAGGGCGGGATACGTTTGTGGCACGGCCATTGGTGCCCCAATTTGAAATGTTGTCGCGCATTTTTGTCGGCTAGAAGCTTCAAAATCTCGGTCATCGATCTTTCAAACCCAAAGCATGTCCTTCATTTGTTCCTTGACTTTTCAATCTCATCCTTCAAATTTTGATTGTCTTGGTTTTCGGCCATGTTCCTTGCTTGAGAGCGAGTCCAATAACGATGTTGATGAACCGACTTGCCTTTTTTCTCGCTTTTTTTTTGTTTTTTTCAATGCATGATGTTAGTATGAAATGTAAATGAAATGGTAATATATGCGCATGAAATGTATGTGTATGAGATGTACGTGCATGAGATGATAACATATGATTTGATTTTATCACATGGGAGTTATAAACTTTCATTTGGAGAGTAAAGAACAAAATTTGATTTTGACTTTAGCATGCATGGCTTCTCTCCAAAATAAAACTTTAATTCCACGATGGTCATAAAAATGCATGTAATATAAAATGTTTATTTCAATATTTTTGCAAAAATGAAAAAAATGCATGTAATATACTTTCTAAAAAACTTTGCGGAAATAACAATTTTGATTTTTCTTGTTTTTTTTTTATTTGATTTTTTTTTTTTGATTTTTGTGTTTGTAAAAGACGGTATGCACTAATGTTTGTTTTGAATGCAAGGGTGTTAAGCTCCTTTGTGAACCTAGGAAGGTATCTTATGGAGTGGGTCTAAAGTTTTCCTTATAGTGAACCTCACAATGGTGGTTCTAAAGAATCCTACACATGGTTCCTAGAGCCAAGGACCCCAGTCAAGAACACTGACCCCAACAATAGGCAAGTGATAACTCTATTTTATATAGAGTATTTCATATGTTTAAACTTAGTATTTGCTCTCTTTCAAGTAATAATAAAGAGTTTATATAGTATTTAGTGTGATATATGATATCTTGAGTGATTTGAATGGATATAGTTAGTTATAGGCCATTTTGGATATATTGTGGTATGTTTGATGTTTTTGTTCAGTGCAGTCTCAATCTTCATCGCATCAATGCTCTGACCGATCCGCATCAATTCTGCGCAACTTGGTGAATAAGCAGCCTGTTTCATATGCATCCACATGCAATGTGATGACCTCCTACTTGCTTCCCTGATGCCATCCAACAATATATAGTAGGCGCCTACCATTCACACATAGCTATAGGCATAGCTTTGAAGAGTCATCAACATAGGGACACTTGTTCTAACACCATGGAACCACCCTATATGATTAAGTCAAAGATTGCAACATGGATAAACCTCTGGAAAGCAACTACAGCTATCATCCACTCAAGATGACTTCAACATGAAGGAAGGAAGCACCTCACTTGAAGGCTATAAAAGGACCTCACATCTTCATTTGGAAATATATCACAATCCATAAGTTAGATCAAAATTTCAATATACATAGTTAGTTTTTATATTTTTAGAGGAAGAGGAAGGAATTGACAAATCCTCCTTTACTCATTTTCATAGTGTTTGTATAGTGCTAAGGAGTAATGCTAGTGCATTGCTAGAAGACTTCATATAAAGATTTTCAACATTTGTAACCTTACTCTTGTTGTTTCTCTTTAGTGAGTTCTATATATATAAACATGGTCTATTCAGTTTATATATATCTTGCAATGTCTCTTGTTAGCTAAACCTTTCTTAGTTGGAATGTTCTAAATCATTTAATGAGCTTTTAAGTAAGTATGTTGCATGTATGTATGTTTGTACTTTAGTTCTTGCTTGATAATATTTTTATTACTTATTTTAAACTTGATCACTTAGAATAAGTATGAATTGTAAATGACAGGACATGGCTTACAATTAAGAACTCAAGAACTAATATGGGTGAGTGTTTTACATAAAGAAAACTTTGTGAAAACCATGCTAAGTCCTAGACATAGGATAGTATAGTCCATAGGATAATTGTGGGTACTTAAAATACAAGAGTGAATTCACTTAAGCAAAGTGATACTTGTTAGGAGGCAAGATTGGCACCGACACCCCTTTCTTTCTTGCATAGAACAAGGATCATAAGAGTGGTAATGAAACTCGAAGAAAGTGACCGAAAGGCACATAGCTAATGCAACAATGACATTCAATGCAATTTGCATCACATCTTTGCATCATACACTTTTAAGTAAATTACTTGATGAAGACATTCCAACTAGCTTTTCTCTTTTACACTATCAACATTCTTTACTTGCTTTCTTTCTAACTTGGTTGTGATCATCAAACAAAATCCAAAATTATTTTATTACTTTGTGACTTTGCACTATATTACTTTATATCATTTAAAAGTGAGTTTTTCAATCTCTGTGGGTTCGATCTTTTTACTACTTGTTTTTGGGCAGTGTATACTTGCACTCAAGTGTATGTGGCATATTCCACACACCAAGTTTTTTTGGCGTTGTTTTGGGATTGAAGTAAATTCTTTTTAAAATTACGATATTGAGTAATTTAGTGTTGTATATAAATTCTGGTTTTTAGAGTTTCGTCAACAACGATTACATGGTACTTAGTATATGTACTGAGAACGAGAAAGCAGAACTCGAATATAGTTTAGATTTAGAAATAGAAAGAAAATTCGGGAGATTGCTAAGACTCCAAAAGCAGAATCAACAAGCCAAAGAACATGTCTTTCGGTGAAGAACAAAGCTCAAGGCCACACTCGGTGAGAGGAGGCCACGGATCACAAAGACATGCTCTTGAAGAAGAAGTTCATAGAGAAAATCTCATCCACATGGATCACATAGGTATGATTAATGATAGAGATAGACCTATGAGGATTATGCTCATTTGATCATCAAAACATGCAAACTAGCATAAAAGCAGACCTCATATTGATGCCATGCATTTTGAATTTAAACCTATGATGTTTCAAATGCTTCAAACTATTGGTCAATTTGGAGGATCTCCTCATGAAGATCCTCATTTGCATTTAAGGCAATTTCTAGAAGTATGTAGTAATTTTATTTTACAGTGTTAGTGAAAATGCATTTAGATTAAGGTTATTTCCATATTCTTTTTGAGAGATAGAGCCAAGGCTTGGCTAAATTCTTTAGAGCCTAACTCTATTCATTCATGGAATGAAATGGCTGAAAAGTTTTTAGGAAAATATTTCCCACCTATCAAAAATGCCAGGTTAAGAAATGATATTACATCTTTTAGACAAAAAGAGTTTGAATCTTTATTTGAAGCATGGGAAAGATGGAAGGAACTTTTGAGAAAATGTCCTCATCATGGTTTACCTGTTATTATTCAAATGGAAACATTTTATAATGGTTTAGAACCTCAAACCAGAATAATGCTTGATGCATCATCTGGTGGAGTGTTATTAAATCGTCATACAATGAAGCATGTGAATTAATTGATAGAATAGCGACTAATAGCTCTAGTTGGCCTCACGAGAGGGTAAGTGCCCAAAAGAAACCATCAGGGGTACATGAAATCAATGATATATCTGCCCTATCTGCTCAAGTAGCCACTCTAGCTAATTTGATGAAAAACTTCACTTCTGGCAATGCTACTGCATCTAATGCAATTTGCATCACTGACAAAGATCTTTATTGCGGTGATGAGAACAAGTACCTCCAGGCACACCTAGTTGTGTGTCTTGTGGAGGAGGTCACTTGTATGAGAGAGTGTTCTAGCAACCCTATCTCTGTAAATTATGTAGGTTATAATAGGAATAACAACCCTTATTCCAACACTTATAATCCCGGTTGGAAAGATCACCCAAATTATAGATGGAACAACAATAGTGCACACTGCAACTAGAATCGCTGCTCCAACTACACAAACCAACCCACCAGATTCCCACTCAAAATAACCAAAGAAACTCTCAACCTACCACTGAGAATTCTCTAGAAAACATGCTTAAAGCATTCATAGGTGAATCTAGAAGCGCTAGACAAACCCAAGATGCTTCCATCAAGAACTTAGAGAATCAAGTTGGTCAATTAGCTACTGACTCGTATCAAAGGCCACAAGGTGCCTTACCTTCAAATCTGAAGCTACACCTTCTCAAACCAAAGGAAAGGAGCAGGTTAAGGCTATTTCTTTGAGAAGTGGTAAGGATTTGGTAGAGTTAAGCGAGAAGGAAAGTGTAGAAAAGGAGAAAAACAAAAAATCAAAAGAAACCAATGCGAAGCATCTAGTGCTCTGCATCACAAGAAGTTCAAAGTCCACTACCTAAGTTAGTACTGAATACCCTCCTCCTCCTTACCCTCAAAGTGAAAAAAGCACATGAGGAGAAGCGGTTTGGTAAATTCCTAGAGGTACTAAAACAATTACACATCAATGTTCCCTTAGTAGAAGCCTCCAACAAATGCCAAATTATGCAAAATTTATGAAGGATGTGCTTACTAAGAGAAGAAGATTAGGTGAGTTTGAAGCTTGATTGCCATGATTGAAGATTGTAGTTTGCTTATGCAAAATAAGATCCCTAGGAAATTGAAGGATCAGGTAGTTTTACAATTCCATTTTCTATAGGAAAATCCTATCTTTAGTAAAGCTTTATGTGATTTAGGTGCAAGCATCAACTTGATGCCTAAATCTATTTTTGACCGATTAGAAATAGGAAATGCAAAACCAACCATCTGTGACACTTCAATTAGGCGATGAATCAATAGCCTATCTGAAGGTATCATAGAAGACATCCTAGTTAAGGTAGACAAATTTGTATTCCTGTAGATTTTGTTATCCTTGACTTTGATGCGAATAAGGAAGTGCCTATTATCCTAGGAAGACCATTTTTAGCAACCTGGTAAAACCATAATTGATGTGCGAGAAAGGTGAACTCACTATGAGAGTGAATGATCAAGAGATCAAATTCAATGTAATGAATGCTATGAAGTATCCTTCGGAAGAAGCAGAAGAGTGTTCATCATTATTTTCTCTAGATCAATTGGTAGAAAAACAATTTTACAAGCGGTATGATCACTTAGCCAATGCGGATGCATTAGATGCATTTGCATTGCTAGATCTTGAAATACTAGAAAAGAGAATCGCCAATAGAAAACTCTTGTAAGGAAGTATGGGCTAGGACTTATGAACCACTCAATCTTGAGGATCCAAGTCTCAAGAAGAACTTACCCTCAATAGAACAACCTCCTAAGTTAGAATTAAAGATCTTGCTGAACACCTTAAATATGCATTCTTAGGAACAAATAAGACTTTTACGTTATCATTGCTTCGATTTAACATCAAAGCAGGAGAGTGATCTCATTAGTACTCTCAAGAAGCATACCAAAGCTATAGGTTGGCAAATGGCGGATATCAAAGGAATTAGTCCTTCTATATGCATGCACTGAGTCATTTTGGAAGAAAATTCCAAAACGACATAGAGAGTCAAAGAAGACTAAATCCTATCATGAAAGAGGTTGTGAAAAAGGAAATAATTAAGTGGCTAGATCTTTGGAATCATATACCCCATATCGAGGCGGTGCTTGGGTAAGCCTGTCCAATGTGTACCTAAGAAAGGGGGTGTAGCGGTGATAGCCAATGAAAAGAATGAGTTGATACCAACAAGAATCACACAGGTGGAGAATCAGTATGGATTACGAAAACTCAACAAAGCTACCAAAAAGGATCACTTTCCTTTACCATTCATAGACCAAATGCTAGATAGATTAGCAGGGGAAAGAATTTTATTGTTTCCTAGATGGCTACTCAGAGCTATAATCAAATAGCCATTGAGCCTAAGGATCAACACAAAACCACCTTTACATGCCCTTATGGTACTTTTGCTTTTAGGAGAATGCCATTTGGCTTATGTAATGCACTGCTACATTCCAAAGATGCATGATGTCTATATTCTCAGATTTCATTGAGCAATCAATGGAAGTATTCATGGATGATTTCTCTATCTTTGGAGAAACATTTCAAGTTTGCTTAACAAACTTGGAACAAATTCTTAAGAGATGTGAAGAAACAAATTTAGTTTTAAAGCTGGGAAAAGTGCCATTTCATGGTACAAGAAGGCATAGTGCTAGGACATAGGATTTCAAAGAAAGGTCTAGAGGTAGACAAAGCTAAAGTTGATGTCATTGAGAATCTACCACCACCCAATACAATTAAAGGTATCGGGAGCTTCTTAGGCCATCTTTGGTTTCTATAGAAGGTTTATCAAAGACTTTTCAAAAATCTCAAAACCATTATGCATGCTTTTGCAACATGATGTAGAATTTATCTTTGATAACTTTTGTATAGAAGCTTTTGACAAGCTTAAAAGGCATTGGTGATGGCACCAATTATAGTAACTCAGTTGGAGCAGGCCATTTGAATTAATGTGTGATGCTAGTGACTTTGCAGTAGGAGCGATCTTAGGGCAAAGGTATGACAAAGTCTTTCATTCCATTTATTATGCTAGCAAGACATTAATTGAAGCTCAAGTAAACTACGATTCTGAGATAAAAGGAATTATTAGTTGTGGTCTTTGCATTTGAAAAATTTAGATCATACTTAGTTGGCACTAAAATTATTGTCTATCTTGATCACTCTGCCATTAAGTATCTAATTTCAAAGAAGGATGCAAAGCCAAGGCTAATAAGGTGGATTTTACTCCTACAAGAATTTGATCTAGAAATTAGAGACAAGAAAGGAGTAGAAAACCAAGTAGCGGACCATTTATCAAGGATTGAAGGAGAATCACTTGGTACACAAGGAGAAGAAATCAAGGAGAGTTTTCCGGATGAGAAACTATTAGCAATCACGATCAATGCAAAACATGAAAGCGCATTTGCTATAAGCAATGCAGAGCATCAAATGCATCTGCACCATGGTTTCTTGATATTGTCAATTTCCTTGCAAGCAAAGTAGTACCGAGTGAGTATGACATATCAACAAAGGAGAAAGTTCTTCCACATGGTTAAACAATACTATTGGGATGATCCATTCCTTTACAAGATGTGCCCTGATCAATTAATGAGGAAATGCATACCTGAAGAGGAGCAACAAGCAGTGCTTCTGCATTGCCATTCTGCACCTTATGGAGGACACTTTGGAAGCACTAGGACAGCAGCTAAGGTATTACTGTCTGGTTATTTTTGGCCTACTTTATTTAAAGATTCATATTTATTGGTCAAAAACTGTGATAAATGTCAAAGAGCAGGAAATATTTCTGATAAGCATGAAATGCCTAGAACAAATATTTTAGAAATTGAATTATTTGATGTTTGGGGCATGGATTTCATGGGACCTTTTCCACCCTCTTTTGGCAATTTATATATCTTAGTAGCTGTTGATTATGTATCCAAATGGGTAGAAGCAGTAGCATTACCTAATAATGATGCTAAATCAGTGAGTAAATTTCTTCAAAGAAATATATTCACTAGATTTGGAACTCCTAGAGCTATCATTAATGACGAAGGTTCACACTTTTGCAATAAGATCATAGAAAACCTTCTAGCTAAGTATGGAGTTAAGCATAAGATAGCTACTGACATACCATCCTCAAACTAGTGGACAAGCGAGAATTATCAATAGGAAATTAAGAGAATGCTAGAAAAAATGGTAAGTCCAAATAGGAAAGATTGGTCTTTACATTTGGATGATGCTTTATGGGCATATAGAAACAGCATTCAAAACACCCTTAGGAATGTCCCCTTACAAATTAGTCTATGGAAAAGCATGCCATTTTACCTGTAGAATTGGAAAACAAATCCTATTGGGCTATCAAAAGCTCAATTTCAATTTGAACAAAGCGGTAAAAAGAGAATGTTAGAGCTTGATGAGTTAGAAGAAATTAGGCAAACCTCTTATGAGAATGCTTTGAAATCTACAAAGCTAAGACTAAGAAATGGCATGACAAGAAAATTCTCGAGAAGAGAATTAAAAGAAGGAGGACTAGTTACGCTATACAACTCTAGGTTGAAGCTATTTCTGGAAAACTAAGGTCAAGGTGGTCGGGACCATTTAAGTTGATAAAAGTTTATCCACATGGGCGAGTAGACTTATTTGATAAATCCTCAAATCTGTCTTCAAGGTGAATGGTCGAGAGAGTTAAAATGTACTATGGTGAACATGTGGTGAAAGACAAAACCACCACCCATTTGCAAAATCTCTAAGTGAAAAGGAGGTAGTCAGTGACAAGACTCTTAAAACAAGCGCTTAATGGGAGGCAACCCATTGTTTTTAATTATTTTTGTGCAATTTTATGTTTTTAGTTGTTTTGCAGAAATGCGAGGAAACTAATGCAGTGCATCAAGTGCACACTGCATTGAGGAAAAAACGTGCCTGCATCGAAGATTATAAACTTGAAGAAAATTGGTTAAGTGTGAATCATAAGGCTTCGGGAAGATCAAAGGAGGATAAGTAAGATTAATGACACATTGGTAGCCAAAGCAAGACACTTGGCAAGATGCATGCGAAAGACGCAATGCTAACGGCTACCTAATAACTCCACTAACTTCCTCTTCCTGAAACATAAAGCCTTCATTGTTACCAGTTACCCCTTCATTCGCAAACTCTCACAAATTCTCTCATCCGAAACACAAATCAATCTTCTCATTCTCAATCCAATCTTTTCCAAAACACACAAGCAATCAAAAACCTAGAAATTCATTACAATGGTGAAGAAGCAATCAAGACAGAAATCATCGAGCGAGCGAGCCAAAACTCCCAAAAAGAGAAGAAAGCCATGCATGCGGGATCATCATCATCAAGGAAAGGAAAGCCAAAGAATCCTCAATCGGAATCGATAACAATGTTCATCACGTGGAACATGCATCTAATGCCCGAGAGAGGTATGATTTGAAGAAGGCAAGCCCATCATTCATGTCAACGTGGCCAATCTCAATTGGGACCACTTTGTGCTACCACGAGGAGGCTACATTGAAGATTTGGTGAGAGAATTCTATCTTTGGAATCACACCACAAGAAGAAGAGCAGAACATTCCTACACTTCCATGGTGAGAGGTAAAATTGTGCACTTTCATGCCAAGAAATTAAATGAACATTATATTTGAAATATAATGGGAATGATTTTGAGAATAGAGTGGCAAATGCCTTTAAGAAAGAAATGGAAGAAATAAGGAATAGGATTGCCATACTGAATTTGTTTGGGAGAAATTTACACCTAATGAGATTAAGCTTAGAAGTAATTATTTGATTAATGCATTAGGTAATTGGCATTTGTTCATAGCTAATTCAATTCACTACATCACATACATATGCTATGACCAAAGAGAGATTGATCTTGCTAGATACAATTCTCTCTGAAGGACATGTAGACATAAATGATTGATAGCTAGGAAATTCTTGCATGCTCAACAAAATCAAAGGGATTTCTGTTTTTCCCTTGTCTTATAAGCTGAATTATGCATGAAAGAAGGAGTCCCTATAGCGCTAATGAACAAAGAAAATTTCCCCCAGTAATTTGAGTCTTTGAAGTAAAGGAAAAATTGAGGAATGTGAGAGGCCCCCGCACTGCAATGCAAGAGCATTACATGCGAAGCGAGAGAGGGCTGTCTGGAAATTTCAAAATGATCAACATGGTGGCTTCAATTGGTCTTTGACAAGATCTTTGATCTTGTGGGCCAAGTGAATGCCCACAATTTCAAGTTGGGTATTGAGATCTGCGAAGGTGAAGAAGAAGAAGAGAAAGAAGTTGAAGAAGAAGGAAAGGAAAGGAGAAGGTAGGAGAACCTAGCACTAAGAAGAAAGTGGCTAGGAAACAATACAAAAATCTGAGAAGAAGGTTGTGGTAGAACCGTAGTTGAAGAATTGTATGATTCGAATCAAGAAGTGAGTGAGGAATTGAAAGAAATGGATAAGGATTTAGAAGAAGAAGAGGAGGAAGAAAGTGATGAGGAAATTGATGAAGAAGAAGAGGAACAAGCTAGAGGTGTGATCTTAGAGGAGATTGCTAGGCAGAAATATGCCAAACAAACTTCTGCATCAACCCAACCAGGAACACCTATCACTTCACCAGTAACCAAATCACCCATCATCTCACCAAACCAAGAATCCTCCTCCATTCCAAAATCACCATTACCCTCCTCAATGATCCACGGTCCTATCACAATCACCACCACAAACAACCCCTCCACCACCTCTCCAAGAAAAGAAACACAAGAAACAACTCACACAGAACAACCAATCTCAGAACAAACCCCTGTTATGCCAACAGACCAAGCAGTACCTTCTGACCCAAGCAATATTATTTCAAATGTTGTTTCTGCTCTTGAAAAAGAGTTTGTGCGGGGAAAGAGAAGAAGAAGGACTCGACAAACAAGACAAAGAAGAAGAATCATCTCGCAGCAAGGAGACGAGTAACTCAAGCTGTTGAGATGCGAGTGATGCTCTGCATCACTTCTTCGCTGCATCACAACAGCAACAAGCGTGCATGATGAGGCAACTATCAAAATGGTTCTGGAACAAATGGCACTGAAGAAGAGGATGCTCTGCACAACACTCGAGAAGTTCTTCAAGCAACTGCGGGAAGGCAGCAAAATTAACACCAAAAGAAAGAAAAGTGATGCGATCAAGACCGATGCACTGCATCGATTCTGAGAACCAATTCCTGCAACTACACCAGAAGTAGGAGGTGCATCTGCACCTACAGAAGCAACACCTAGCAAGCCCAAGGAGAAGAAGCAGAAGGTGAAGCACACTCCTCCATCCAGGCAAAGCACCAGAATTAGGAGTGGAGCCAAGAAATGAGTATCATTTACATGTTTTCACCTACAACTGCTATATGCTTGTTTTGTTTCTGAACTATTTCCCTGGTTGTACTAATCCCTTTCCCCTATTTTTGAACAAATGATTTATCATTTTGAACAAATTGCGGTGAGGACACTGCAACCCCTTAAGTTTGGGGGGGGATTTGCATGTTATGTTATGTTTTTATCTAATATGTTGTGTGTTTAAATTAAATGTTTTAGATAGTAAATATATATGTTTTAAATAGTTTTTTGTTAGATGTACTTAACAAAGTAGTATCTAAATATTTTTAGAAAAGATCAGTTTTTCAAAAATATGGTGAAAGCCCTATGGATGGAATTTCAATGATGAAAAAGAGAAAAAGAAGCCTTATTTCTTAGAAAAACCAAAATTATTTTCACTTCAACACTTCAAAACTGAGTTTGTGAAAAGAACCTTGCTATTTAAAAGATCAATCGATGCAAGAGGAATTTTTGGTAAGCTTAGGTCAAAACAAAGCTTTACTAAAAGAAAGAAGAGCTTAAAGAATTAAGTTTGGGGGTGTTTTATGAAAACAAAGGCTGAATTTCAAAAGTGTAAAGAGTAAACAATGTAGAAAAAGAAAACAAAAATGTGGACAAGCCATATCCTGAATCTTTTGAAACTATACTGCGTACTAAGTACATGAATGCATCCGGAGGTCAAAGACACTGTGCCATGCGAGGAATAAATGTATCGGAGGATAGTTCAATAAACTGAACCTGTGCCAAAGTGCAAAGAAAAAAATACATGCATCTGGAGGTCAAAGACACTGTGCCAAAGTGCATTTGCATGCGGAGGTCGTGAGGAAGGTAATATGAGCTAGAAAAGAAAAGCATTATCGGTCTGTTTGCATCAATGTAAACTGCACTGAAGAAAAAAGCAAAATGCAGAAAAAATCAATGCACAAAAACACTTCAAAGAAGTATTTGCATCTGCTCAAAAGATCCACACAAAAAAATAGAAAAAATGCATTGGCTCAAAAGCTTTGAAAGATTCAATCAAGCCCTTTGATTTTAAAAACTCCCCAACACTTGAGAAAATTTTGTGAGTCTAAACTCTCTTTTGAAAAATATTTTGGTGTGACCAAAGATGAACCAATCCTTTCAAAGGCTAGGAAGAAATTTTTCACTTAGTCTTGGAACCAATCTCAACTCAGTGGGTTCACACACACACAAAAGAGTTTGAATAGCTTTGGTAGTTTTGAAGAAATAAAGGCACAAGAAAGATTGTTGAAAAATGAAGTTCATAGGGAACTCCTCATGAAAATCCAAATCAAACTGATCTATCTTCTAGAAATTTTAGTTTTTATAGTTTGTCTTTGTCATTACTTGCGGACAAGCAATGGTTTAAGTTTGGGGTGTGATAACTCTATTTTATATAGAGTATTTCATATGTTTAAACTTAGTATTTGCTCTCTTTCAAGTAATAATAAAGAGTTTATATAGTATTTAGTGTGATATATGATATCTTGAGTGATTTGAATGGATATAGTTAGTTATAGGCCATTTTGGATATATTGTGGTATGTTTGATGTTTTTGTTGGTGCGGTCTCAATCTTCATCGCATCAATGCTCTCCGACCGATCTGCATCATTCCGCGCAACTTGGTGAATAAGCGACTGTTTCATATGCATCCACATGCAATGTGATGACCTCCTACTTGCTTCCCTGATGCCATCCAACAATATATAGTAGGCGCCTACCATTCACACATAGCTATAGGCATAGCTTTGAAGAGTCATCAACATAGGGACACTTGTTCTAACACCATGGAACCACCCTATATGATTAAGTCAAAGATTGCAACATGGATAAACCTCAGGGAAAGCAACTACAGCTATCATCCACTCAAGATGACTTCAACATGAAGGAAGGAAGCACCTCACTTGAAGGCTATAAAAGGACCTCACATCTTCATTTGGAAATATATCACAATCCATAAGTTAGATCAAAATTTCAATATACATAGTTAGTTTTTATATTTTTAGAGGAAGAGGAAGGAATTGACAAATCCTCCTTTACTCATTTTCATAGTGTTTGTATAGTGCTAAGGAGTAATGCTAGTGCATTGCTAGAAGACTTCATATAAAGATTTTCAACATTTGTAACCTTACTCTTGTTGTTTCTCTTTAGTGAGTTCTATATATATAAACATGGTCTATTCAGTTTATATATATCTTGCAATGTCTCTTGTTAGCTAAACCTTTCTTAGTTGGAATGTTCTAAATCATTTAATGAGCTTTTAAGTAAGTATGTTGCATGTATGTATGTTTGTACTTTAGTTCTTGCTTGATAATATTTTTATTACTTATTTTAAACTTGATCACTTAGAATAAGTATGAATTGTAAATGACCAGACATGGCTTACAATTAAGAACTCAAGAACTAATATGGGTGAGTGTTTTACATAAAGAAAACTTTGTGAAAACCATGCTAAGTCCTAGACATAGGATAGTATAGTCCATAGGATAATTGTGGGTACTTAAAATACAAGAGTGAATTCACTTAAGCAAAGTGATACTTGTTAGGAGGCAAGATTGGCACGCGACACCCCTTTCTTTCTTGCATAGAACAAGGATCATAAGATTTGGTAATGAAACTCGAAGAAAGTGACCGAAAGGCACATAGCTAATGCAATGACATTTGGTGCAAATTGCATCACATCTTTGCATCATACACTTTTAAGTAAATTACTTGATGAAGACATTCCAACTAGCTTTTCTCTTTTACACTATCAACATTCTTTACTTGCTTTCTTTCTAACTTGGTTGTGATCATCAAACAAAATCCAAAATTATTTTATTACTTTGTGACTTTGCACTATATTACTTTATATCATTTAAAAGTGAGTTTTTCAATCTCTGTGGGTTCGATCTTTTTACTACTTGTTTTTGGACAGTGTATACTTGCACTCAAGTGTATGTGGCATATTCCACACACCAGCAAGCTATTAGAAGGGATAGCATCCTCAAAAGGAATCAAACTCTAGGTGAGATTTTCGTGACCACCCAACGAGACGTACGTCCCGCAGGCCATCACTACGCAATCTCGTTCTAACTTAGATTTATGCTCGAGTCCGGGTAGAGGACTTTTCTCATGTGTGTGAAGTGTAGAAGTGAAGTGTGTGTAGGAGCAATTTAAAATAACCCAAAGCTGCAAACAGAACAAACATACAAATATACAAATATCGTCTTCTACCCTAGGGTTTACACAGATAAAGAACATAATTATGCAAAAGTAAATAAATAAATAAAAGGGTAAAAATTGAATTAATCCTTAATTAATTAGACTAGGTTTTGACTCTCTAAAAATAAATAAGTCCCCAGTGAAGTCGCCAGCTGTAGCGACCGAAAAATCCGGGAAAGGATTCTTCGAAAGGTTCTTAGGAAGCCGCCACCAAATTTTAGTTTAAGGGCAAATTCGGAAAATCCCTTTTAGGTTTGAGATAAGGCTGAGTTTGGGGGTTCGGGAGTCGTTATGTGTGGGGAAGGTATTAGCACCCCACGACATCCATTGTCTAATTAATTTAAGATTTATTTAATTATTACCCTTTTATTTGTAGAGAAAAAGACTTATTTAAGTTTTTGGTTTTTAGTGCTTGACAAGAGTTGAGTCTTGCTCCTACGTACCTCCGGATGCAATGGAGGAATCAAAGCTACGTAGTTCTTCCTGAAAAAGTTTGTGGGTTGGTTTTTTTAGTGTAGGGGTCCTAGAATTCCTTGAACTGTACAGCTCACTGATTCCTAGGACGCAGACTAACCCGATTATACAACCGACTTAGTCCCCTACTTTTTGAAAGTATTTTTGAGGTTTTTGAAAGAAAGTGGTTTGGTGTGAGGTGGGTCCGTTTTAGAATAGGTATTCTAGAACTCCTGAACTGTACAGCTCATTAATTCTAGAACGCTGATTAACCCGGTTGTACAACCGACTTCATCCCCTATTTTTAGGAAAAATGGTTTATTCATATTTATTAAGTTTTCAGGGTTACTGAACTGTACAGTTCATTGGCCCTAAAATAATGACTAACCCGGTTGTACAACCGACTTAGCCGTTTATTTTTTAGAAAAATAGTTTATTCGTATTTGTTAAGTTTTCGGGAGTTCTTGAATCATGCACTCATTGGCCCTAAAATAAGGACTAACCCGGTTGTACAACCGACTTAGCCATTTATTTAATCTCGCGAGAAAAATTATTTGCGTTTGAGTTGGAAGAGAATTAAAAAGAGAAACAGGGGGTGCAGATTGTAAAGTTGGGTTTTATAAATAGCAGTGTGTTGTATAATTAATTGGAGGTGCAAAAAGGAAAGCTCAGTTCGCATAGGAGGGCCCAGTGTGCGAAACTGGGCTTAAGTGGGGGGAGGTGTGCGTGTGAATAAGCAGGTGTGACTAACAATCTGAACATTTAAAAAAATAAATTAAAATAAAAACAGACACTATATAAGCTTAAAAACAACAGAAACCCTAAAACCCATTCATCCCCTTCCCCCTTTTTTCCGCGCGCGGCTTAGAGAGAGGAGTGACCTCGCGCAAAAATCCGCCCCATGTCACGGTGAGAGAGAGAGAGAAGACCCAGCGAGATGCTCGCCGGTTTCTATGGAAGCAGGTTTGTGGGGGTGGTTCGCGATGAGGGAGAAGGAAGGACGGCGGGGGACGAACGTGACGCCGTCGAAGGGATCCGCCGGTGAAAGCCGTTTTTTCTTTCTCTGTTCTCTCTGCCTTCATTTTTTTTTTGTTGTTCGATCAACGGCATCGATATGGGTTATTTGGGTTTTCGGGTTCGGTTTGGTGGGTTAGTGGCCGTGGGTTTCGTTTTAATGGTGGTTTGTCTACTAGCAAGTTCTTTTTTCCGTTTTTCTGATCTAACCTGTCTTGGTCCCTCTCTTCATCATTTTTCGTTTTTTTTTATCTGGTCTGTGTGTCATATGTTCCATTTTTACAAAAAGCAGAAACTAAATCTACATCTAATCCACTATAAAAGCAGAAACTTGTGAAGATGTTCTTTCAAAAAAAGACAGATCGATTATATGTTTTTATTGGAATTGGTCTATTACTAGTCATGATTTAGGACTAGTATTTACCCAAACAAATTATTCTCAAATGCACAACAATTAAAACTACTCTAAGACTAATTTAAAGCCAAGCAGACTAGCAATATGAAGGCTAAACAAAGCAGGACTAGCAACGATGTATTGTTTATCGACACTGTATTCTGTATAAGCGGATCGATGGTTATTTGTGGATCATTATCTCTTTGTTTGTACCTCTGCTCTTCCCTGCTACCCAGAAAAAGTCAAATCTAGAGTCTCAGTGATTAGGGTTTCAATGCAAAACCCTAATCTTTTGTTTTTGGGTGATTTTCGAGGTCTCCCTCTGTCTTGGTTTCTGTCCTCTTTCTGTCCTCTTTGACTGTTATTAGATTGTTTATTTATAGTTGAAAATTAGGTTAACACATTAATGATTTTTGTCAGGGCTTTGACCTATTATTTGAGTTGTAACCTGTGCCCAACAATGACTCAGTGACTTTTAGGAGATCAGCTGCAACCCTAATTTGCTATTTTAGATTGTATTTTCGGATCTATATTTTTTTGTATTTTTAGCATTATTATTTTTTGTATTTTTGGACTTTTGGACTATTAAGTGCTTTTAAATTGTCAATTAAACTAAATAGAATTTTTTTGACATTTTTGGACATATTGGACTCTTAAACACATTTAAATTGTAAATTAAACTAAATACAATTCTTTTGACATTTTTGGATTGTACATATGCTTAAATAAATTAAATAAACAAAATAAAAAGCGAGTCGGGCCAAATACAAAAAAAGACAAGGGCAGGCGGACTCAGCGAGATCACGCTAAAACTAGACCCAAAATGGGCGTGTTAACTAAAAACCCCAAAATTAACTCGGAATCGCATTATTAAGTCTGAATTTAAACCAAATTTTGAGAAAAATGACTTTAGGTGGACCTGTTCACATACGACTAAACTCGAATACGGATATTAAATTGAAGAACGCACGAAAAGATCGATCATTCGCGCGCGTGCCTAATTTAAACAACGGCGTTTCGATTTAGCTGAACGGAGTGACTGGAATTGGTTTGGGTTGGTAACCGAGACTCTACACTAATAATTCTCGTAATCATGCGACTCCGAAACACGCCCTTATTAAAAATAAACGACTAAAGCGAGAAAAAGAAGACGGACAAAATTGGGGTATAATTCCTTAAAGCCTAAATTCAAAATTGTATATTGAAAAGGAAAATCAATAGAGCTATATATATTTGGGAAAAGAAAAAGAGGGCAACAAATTATGATAAACTTTGACTTGCATAGATAATTTCATGATCACTTGGCCTGGCGAGAGCTAAGAAGAATGCATGCATTCTTTACATACCCATTTTCTATAGGAAGATGAAAAGCATGTCAAATTTCCTACTTCCCCACAATCTTCACATAGCTTATTAGCCACACAATACGCAATGGCCAGCTTCCTGTGAATTTCGGACCAAAAGTATAAGCATATCAACTGTAAGGTGATGAATTGGGAGGATTCAGCTGTGAAAGAGGCATTCGAGAGTGCCAAAATGAGGTTTTGGGGTAAATTAAACAACCTTCCTTGCAGCTTACCGTTGCCCGATCCCGATATCAACAAGTAACATACCTTCAAAAACAGTACTAAGGATATTATGACACAAGTACCACACCTTCAGAAGCAAAACCCTCGTGAGTCGTGACACTTTATGTCCAAAATCAGCACCTCTAACCCCGTTAATTGATAGGAGTTACATTAAAGACTCACATGAGTTTTAATCAATCATAAACATCGGAAGGAAAGTGATAAATAGAGTATTACTAGCACTCCTCTTGAAACTAAACTGACTAATAAAAGCCAAACACAAAGGCTTTTTTTAATTTCGTTGTATTTACAGAATAAAATGTAATAGCTTCTGCACTTTGAGGTACCAACATAAAATGGTAATTTAAATACTACAATGGCATATAACTACTTAACATCTGATGCACACCAAAATTTAATTACTGATTCCAAGAAACAAACTATGAAACTAGTCAAACATTTGGAGATCAAACTAAAAATACAATGATAAATAATTAAACCAAGAGAAAAAACCACTTGAAGATATAATAAAAGAAACCCAGTAGAAACCTCAACAGATTAAAAACCAATAGTTTAAGTTGTTTTTTAAAACGTTGGTATATAAATAAAAGTCATGTAAAACATGTGTGTCAGAAGTATAGAAATACATGAACCAAATTTCTTAAGTCTGAGAAATACAGACCTACAAAAAGATTTAAGTAGTGTTTCTCTAGTTGTTAAAGTCACAGACTATATGGGCTCGTTTGGATAAACAGCTTAATTCAGTGTTTATAGCAAAAGCGCTTATCGTATAAGAGCATATGCATAAGTTTTGTTTTTATAATCTGAGGATAAAATAATGTTAAATTATTTTTCTAAAAGCTATAAGTTGTTTTCATAAGCTATCACGAGGAGCTTATGGAAATTAGCTAAAAACGACTTATGAACATGTCATGTTTGTTTTCATAAGTTCTCCCAAACAGACTTACAGTGTTTTTGTGGGTAAATAAGCCCAAATAAAGTTCGATTCAAACGGGCCTGTGTTTAAGAAAAATAACAAATAAATAAAAGGAGCATATATAACAAGAATGAACCATTCAGCTTCTTGATTTATATATCAAAAATGTAACACCATATTTCATCTGTAATGTAATACCGGATACCTAAACCCCTTAAACATGAGTTCAACTCCTTATAGCACCAATAAATCTCCCATCATCTAAAGGGACAATTGCAATGTAACGTAACTACACTAACATGAGTAATAGACCATAAAAATGTAACAAAAAATTGAATGCTGTCTTATCTTATGATGATGATATACACTTCCATCACCCTTCATTCCCCAACAGAACAAAACTCATATCCTCAGCCCCTGTAGCAGCTTCATAGGAATCCTTCCTTGCAGTCCAAGGCACTTGATTCTTACCATGCACCAGCAGCAGCAGGTACATAACCAAAAATTTCCCTCCTTCCTCTTCCTCTTCCTCCTCTATTGTTTCTTCTTCCTCTATTCATCTGATTCATCTGATACTCATTACCATAATACCCTCCAGGGTTCCATGACCCTGTCATGTTCTCTCTCCTTCTGTTATTTCCATCCCACGCTGCTCCCTAGTTACCATTCCATCCATTTCTTTCTCTACCCTTGTTGTTATGAAAGTAACCCCCACCATACTTCTCTCTGATTCCACCCTTGATCATCATTCTGACCATTTTTCCATGAATAATATTCTTCTGTTCGATTCCACCACTGATCATCATTCTGACCATATGACCACCCATAGTATCCTTTTGCTTGTTCACCAAGAGCATAATGCTGATCCCAAGAGTTTGTTTCATAGTTCTCATGTAGGTTCGACTCATTTTTCCACAAATCATATTCTTTTCCATATTCAACAGTCGCATAATGCTGTTGATCGCAAGAGTTTGTTTCATTATTCTGATATAGGTTTGACTTGTTTTTCCACTCATTGGATTCTTTCGCATAATGCTTATTCACCAGGAGCATAATGCTGATCCCAAGAGTTTGTTTCATAGTTCTCATGTAGGTTCGACTCATTTTTCCACAAATCTTATTCTTTTCCATATTCAACAGGCGCATAATGTTGCTGATCGCAAGAGTTTGTTTCATTATTCTGATATAGGTTTGACTTGTTTTTCCACTCATTGGATTCTTTCGCATGTTCAAAAGGAACATAATGTTGTTCCCAAGAGTTTGTTTCAATGTTTTCCTGTAGGTTTGATTCCCATCCTTGCGCAGCTTCAGCAGTCTTTGTAAATTCTTCGTCATTATCGCCCCATCCAGCACTTCCCCATTCACCACCCGAATAACCCTGATTCAAACGAAGAGAAGTGCCGAGAATCAACACCTTGTCACCACTTTCTTCCTCGCTGGGGAACTCGTGTCTTTCCAAGTCTTGATAAAGTTTGGATCAACACTTGCATCCCAATCTACTTTGTCGATGTAGATATCAAGATCGGGTAACGGTAAGCTGCAGGGAAGGTTGTTTAATTTACCCCAAAACCTCATTTTGGCACTCTTGAATGCCTCTTTCATAGCTAAATCCTCCCAATTCATCAACGCCCATTGCGTTTGGCCCCTATAGTTCAAACGCAATGGGGGTTCCTTCTGCAAAGGTAAGGAAAGAATGAAAACAAAATACATAGACTAGAAAATTGGATACTAAGCATGATTGGTTTGTGGTTTCACACACATATGCTCATTATTTCACTCTCAATTATTTATTCTTTTAGAACAAAAATCTTGGAAAAGTTCAAGTATTGCATCACAAAAGTTATTTAATTCAAGCATCTCAATCACATGGCCAAAAAAATGAGAAATTCTTTTGGCTTGATATGCAAATGTATATCGAATACTATATAGTATAAATAAATTTTTTCAGTGATCATATAGTATAAATAGACCATAAAAGAATAGAGAACCTCAATCATTGTGGAAGACAAAAAGAAAACTTATAAATATTGAAAAATTATAAGTGAGAGTTTGCCATAAAGAGGAATAAAAAGCCTTATATAAATAGGAAATAACAGTGAAAATAATAGTTCAGATAAGAATAGAACAAGAATCGAGAAAGGGGAAAATGAGCAAAATGTTGCTACCTTTTCTGATGACAAAACAAGGTATGGGGTTGATCTCTTCATTTCTTCGACATAAATTCTACAGATTCAAATAAAAATTAATAATTATAATCAGAAACAATTGGTTTATAATAAACTAGCTATTATCAAAAATATGCATTGATTTCATAATTATGATCATAACCTTTTTTTATGTGTATCGACTTACCCATATTTAATCAAGCAAATCACAGTCGTTGTAAGTTTATGTTGGACAATCTCAAAACAAACAATAGAGCAAAGCACAACATAGAAGGTATTTGAAATATAATTCAACAATGATGATTTCCTCAGGCTTGTAATCGATAGTCCATAAACTTAGCATTTTTGTCTCACTCATGGATCTAGTTGAGACAAAACAAAACAAGATTAAACGGTAGAAATGAAACTTGTAAATGTAAATAGATAATATAATGACAAATTAAAATAAATAAAATAGGGTTAACCTTATATATGACCAACTTTGAGTAGAATGAGAATGCTTTGAAATCATTGATTCTAGCATAGCATCATGATCAATTCATGATATGAGCATATTCGTGTGAAAACACGATATAAGGAAAGATAGCAGAGAAAGGGAAACAAACTTTTACAATTTTGGGGAAGCGGTAGCGGCGATTCTTGCTAGCATTATCACAATGATAAAAAAACTACATATTTATAAGGAATTCACGGGAGGCTAGGGTTAGGTTAAGTTCTCATGTCGTGGTCGGCCATTGGTGTGTAGCACTGTGCTACCATACAGAGCCCTCGGCCCAATCTAAATATTTTGGGGGCCCAAAAATATAAACACGGTATTTCACTCAATTCCACCACTTTTTGATATTTCGCTCCTGTCCTTTTTACGGGTCCTTTAAGTTCCTTTTTTGCACCTAGTTTTGCACTTCCGTGTTTCTACTTATTATGCTTGTCTCCATTTTTTTTGTTCTCGTTTATTTAGATATAATAATAATAACTATGATTTAATTTTGTCAAAAAAAAATTATGATTTAATTCTACTTGTCAATATATTTTAGCCTAATTATTTTCTAAATGTGCTTGTTCACGTCATTTATATATTAATAATATTTTACCAGTAATATAAGTATTTATTAATACCTAAGTTGCATAAACAAATTATGTTTATATAAGTTAATTATAAAATACTTAATTTATACCAAATGTTTGATAATTTGTTTAAAAATAATTACAGCTTTCAAGTTCTAATTTGCATTTTAGTTCTTCTAGATATTTGATGTTCTTCCTCATACGTTACTTCGTTAAATTTTTCCTTTTAAATTGAAACAATTTCTCTTTGGGTACTAAAGAGGAAGAGGGAGAATGTGTATGTCTATTTGACTAATATAGCAATCCGACTTACACTTGTGAAACTTTGTTGCTCATCCCTGTTCCATCACTACCGAAAGATGAAATTATTGGTTTTTTTTCTACTATACCTCATAGGATTTGAAACTATGAATGTAGATATGAGAAGCTAAGGAAAAAAAGCTTAAAGTCAATCTCAAATAGGGCCCATATTTTAAGATTTGAACAGGGCCTCCAAATCATTTAGGACGAGTTTCTCTCATGTTATCCAATTTATGATATTTTAAGTTAAAAAATAAATACAAATTTTTAGAAAACAAAGTCACATGAATAGTACATATTTATTTAATGTGTTTTGAGTAAATTTCACTTTAAAAAGATTAACTAAAAGTAAACTTATTAACAACAAAATTTCAACAATTAAAATTAGGGTTACCTATGTTTTTGGTCCAGGGAAAATTTGAAAGTTTTGTTTTTAGTCCTTCTAAATATTTCACTCACTTTTAGTCCTCACATTTTCTCCGTTAATGGTTTAGTCCTTCGTTACTTTTAGTAGTTCTTAGAAGTGTTATTTAAATAAAATAAAAGTGTTATTAAAAGTCGTGAAGGACTAAAAGTGTTGGCTTGTGAGGATAATTATTTTTAGTCAACTATTAAAAAAAACTTTCTTTTAAAAATAATACTCTCAAAAATGTACATCCTAAAAATGAAATAGAAGAGGATATATCCTAATCATAATATATATTTGATTTAATATAATCCTTAATTAAGATTATTCTATTATATTTCAATATTCGTTTATTGATTTTTTATTAGTAAAATAAGTGTGGGATATTGCCTATCTAAAAAAAAGGGGGTGGGAGATTAGTTTGTTGAAGGTAAAATTTAAAATAATATTAATAAACCCTTTTTAGTTTGGAATTTTCTAGATACTGATTTTGGGTATCCCTAATCCCCTTGAAGTTTTTGTGCCCTTTTCATTGGGGATCATTGTATGATGGATTTATGTAATGGGTATAAGTACCTATGATGTTTCCTTATTGGTAAAACCATTTTGCTACATAAGAAATAAAATAATTTCATAAAAATATCTTTTATCATCTATTTAGAGGGGAGAATTACACAGATCGACAAAGTCAAGTACTCAGTCAGGTTTCAGTACAGATTAGTCGTCGAAAAAATTAATGGATACTGCACACCAATGACACAGTATAAAAAATTCGACTTAAATATATGTTTAGTCTCTGTAAATGCCAGCTTGCTCTAGTTTCACTATGTTATATTTTTATTTGATATATTTCATAAGGTGAAGGTAATATACTAGTAATTATTAAAAAGAAAGAGAGAAAAGAAAGAAATACGTGCTTGTAGCAAAGTACTGTTCTCTAAGTAATGGGAACATGTCCACACAGACATGTCCACGTTGTTTCTGACATTCTTTGTTTGGTTGAACTCTTCGAGCTCTTCTTCACTTATTCTCCTTAAATCTGAAATCCAAAAATGTGTATTGAAAAGGAAAATCAATAGAGCTATATGTAGGAAATAATCTATCTACAAGACATGTTTGAACATACTATAGCGGAAAACAAAAGAGATACAAGCATGCTTTTATATAATCAAGAACAAAACCATGATTTTGACAACCTTAGGATCTATGACATGTTGATATATCAATGATTGGATAAATACCTGGATCCATAGCAAAGAAGCGGAGAATAAATCCTCAGAAGAAGATCGAGTGAAAACGAGCAACAACTACTCGCCGGCTTTATGGTTCTTCCTCATAATAAACTCTCAATTATTTATTCTTTTAGAACTAAAATCTTGGAAAATTTCAAGTATGGTATCACAAAAGCTCAAAAATTCAAGCATCTCAATCATAGCAAAAACATATGAGAAATTCTTTTGGCTTGATATTCAAATATATTTCGAATACGATATAGTATAAATAATTTTTTCAAGGATTATATACTATATATAATAAATAGACGATAAAAGAATAAAGAACCTCAATCATCGTGGAAGACAAAAAGAAAAGTTGTAAATATGGGGAAAATTATATAAGCAGTGGGAGTTTGGCATAAAAAGGGAATAAAACCTTATAAATAGGAAACTAAGTACAATACTCGTAAAAGCCTTTCCTCAACTCAACGGCGAAGAAGAAGACCACATGTCATGTTGGAGGGGCATGGACGATAAGTATTCAGTCCGATCTTCCTATTTCGGAGTCATGGAGCAGATTATTGATAACATAACACCCATATTAGGAAAGGGGTGATCGGATGGCTATCTGGAAGTTGAAGGTTCCACCGAAAGTAAAGTTGTTGTTGTGGAGGATAGCAACGGGGAAGAAGGGTGTTGATTGTGAATATTGCTGCCTTTTATGCTTGAATCGTGAGGAAAGTGATAGACACATCTTCTTTGAATGTCCCAAAGCGAAGCTTGGGTGTACAGTGGGTTTTGATCATGAAGTTCAACGCTTCAAAGCGAGTACAACTAATTTTAATGAAACTTTTTCAAAGATCGATTGAAATCTCCCTACTCGCGGCGAAAGATGTTTGCAATGAACTTTTGGGCCATTTGGAAAAAGCGAAATTCTAAGGTGTGAAGAAGACAAACTCGTTGGTTCTTGATGTTGTTGCTCGAATTCGTGACAAATATAATTGGCGGCATGGGAGGAATGCTGGGGCAAGCACAGTGGTGGTTCAGGAAGACAACAATAGGTAACAATCCCAGTTACGTACCCAGTGGCAAAAACCAGGTGTTGGAGATCTTAAATGTATTGTGGATGCTGCTTTATTTCTGCAATCGGTTTGCATATTCGGAATGACGGGTGAATTTGAAGAGTCTAGTTTATGTTACTAAACATAATGTTTCGTAACTATTACTAAAGGGTAGAATAGTAAGTTGCTAAATAATAAATAACAAAATAGAAATAGTTAAATACTATTCAATTTTTCCATTCTTTAAAAGAACAATAATTCAGTTTCCAAAAAAAGAAGGAAACGACAGAACAATAAATGATACTAAAATATAGAAAACCAAAATCACAAAATTATGCATTTACATGACCGTCATAAATGATACTAAATTTTGCAAATTAAAGAAAATGCAATCAATAATACTTTAAGCACCTGAAGCAATCATGTGGATAATATTGCACTAACCAAACTTTTAGATAATTTGGTTAGTACAATAATAACCAAAGTACAATATTAACAACATTAGATTAAATTTACTTAAAAAAAATTCAATAGCCGCTATTTATTTATTAAGAGTTACTAAGCAAAAAACTTAGTAAGATAAGCCAAAAGCCCTAAGCTTCCCCTTTACAGGCTGGACCCAAAACCAACATGTTATTGCCTTATAAAGAGCCCAACCACACCCCTCATCTCTATTCACTAACCTCTCATCACAAACGCGATAAAGACTTTCAATAGAGTACTCGTCCTCCCTCTCCAATGGAAATTCAATTCTAGATATTTTTTTGAGTAGTTATTTCACAAAGTTGTTTCACCAAAAATTCTGATGTGACAAATATCAATCGTCTACTCCCTCCGTCCCAAATTATATGTCTTTTAAGGTTGTGACACATGAATTAAGAAAATTAGTTAATTTTGTATGAGAAAGAGAGATTGTGAGTTAGTTTACCAAATTATCCTTATTAATGACATTGGAAACATAAAAAGTAGAATTGTAGGAAGAGATATATTAAATAATGAAATGTATGACTGGCAAAGAAAATTGATGTTGCATTGATATTCTACAAAGTCATGTATTATGGGACAAATTTTTTTGCCTAAGAAGTTATATAATATAGGACGGAGGGAGTAATTGTAATGTAAATGTAAGATTTTGTACTAATAATTAATAATACTAGTTTTGTCGCCTATCTAAAAAAAATAAATAATACTAGTTTTGTCGAAAAAATTAATAGTACGAAAATTATTGAGATTGTTACCCATTTTTTGGTGATTAGTCGATCAAATTTGATTGAAGATGTTTTTTTAATATATTTTTTTGGTATAAATCGGGTATCCTCTGCGCGTAACTGTAGAGACTAATCCCTCGAGTCGGGTAGGACCACAATGGACGACAAAGCTCTCCCTCAAGAGATTTAACACTGCTGCATGTCCAAGGCTGGATACGATCCCTTTAATATATTAGTTATATTTATATTAGATATTAGTATTAATATGTTAATATTAATTAATATATAAAAGATAAACCGTAAAAAAAAGATAAAAGATAAAAGAATTTTTTTTAGATAAGCAATAATTTCATTGAAGGGAGCACAACTGCACAAGGGGTGCCCAACCCTTACAATGGAAAGGGGGAGAGCCTCCTCAAAACCTCATTGGGCCAAAACTCATTGGGAAAAAGACTCGGGTAGGAAAAAAAGTATCTCGCACAAACTGCACTACAGTGAGGATAATCAACCTAACCCACTGCTTCTCCCCCATCTAGATTACATATTGTTTAGGCATTGGAGGGGGTTAGTCCACCACATTGAAATAGAAATAGATGAATTACAATTCAGCTTATAAATACACCAACTCCAAATATTGTTTTTGATACGAGTCACAACCGAATCGACACTTGGTTCCTCGTTCTTGAAAATAGCTCCGTTTCTCTTGGACTTTTTTCCTTTGCACAATTGGCCGCACCTATGAAATAGATCCATTATGTTCTGTGATGAGTCAAAGTTCAAACCAAGCGTGCGCACGCGAACATCGACCAAATCGAACTCATGAACGAGCGAGGAGGAGAACAAATGATGCATGCGGTTCGCGAGATTCATTTGCACATGGGACATATAGCGTCCTCACTAAGTGCGAGAATATTTACGTGCAATAATTTGTCGCAAGATGCTAGGCAAAGAATTCGACAAATCTAGGTCAAATCTAGGATACTCCTCCCTTTCTTTGTTTGGATACTCCGTAAAAAAATTTGTTAAATAACTAATAACTATTCTTTCTATTTAGTTAATAAATAAGAAAATATTTTTTTTGACAAAAATAAATAAGAAAATATTTATTTGCTTTTTTTTTGACAAAAGAAAATATTTATTTATATGACAATTATAGATTTAAATAGGTCTAATTATTGATCAAAAAAAGGTCTAATTATTGTCAAAAAATCCACCCAAAAAAATTATTGTCAAAAGAAAAGTAATTAATTTGATCACGACCCTCTTTTGACATAATAAAAAGTTTTGGTCCAAAAATAAAATTAAACTTTTCTTTTGCCACTTTCAAATTACTTACTTTGAAATTTTATTTTATTTTAACAAAAGAGGATCACGATACACTTTAGTTTACTTTTGGCGATTTTGCGGAACACAAGTACAAAAAATCCATTATTTAACGAACCAAAGTGCAATTAAATGTATAGAGACCAAAATCGACAAAAATAATATAGAGGGGTTAAAATTGTTAAATTAAAAAAGTTGGAGGAAAAAAATACAATTAAACAATTTAATATATTAGGAATTCAAATATGCCCATAAAAAGGAACTAAAATGTTTTTCATATAATTTGAAATACTAAATATATTCTTGGTTTACTTATATTATTAAACAATAATTATATAAAAAAGAAAGAATGAAACCATAGTTGTCGAAAAACATAAAATTTCAAAGTAAGTAATTTGATCAACACATGGTATTATAATTATTATTATTATTATTATTATTATTATTATTATTAGATGAACACATGGTATTATGTGTGAAAAAAGACAATGTAGAAAAAATAAAAATTTGAAAAGGCAATTAAAAAATTGGAAATGCAAATAATTTAGCCCAAATCATACATGGGTAGAGAATAATTGATTGAAACATTAAGACGAGAAATCAAATCAAATCAGTTACAAACTTACAATCTTTTTATTTAACTTTTGCATGATTTCCTCATTAACAAGAGAATTCCCAATTTTAAATTAAATGCATGATTATTGCAAAAAAATACATTAGATGCATGAGGGAGAGTTTGCTTTTCATCGTGAGAGATTAATTTTTATAGTTGCGCGCAGAGAATACCAAATATCAAAAAAATAATAATATTTTTTCAGTCAAATAAAAACATAAATAAAAATTTACCAAAATAATTATATAAATAAAAATATAAATATAAATGGTTTTTTTTTTGACATAAAAATATAAATGGTTGTTGAAACTTTGAAAGGAATCGAAGGATCCGAACTCATAATAACCAAATATTTTTTTCGCGTTTCTTTTGCATGATTTTCTCTTTTTATTTTTTCCCCCTTTTCCCCTTCATATAGCTCTTTGCGGTGGTGTTTTTAGGAGAGCTCGTTCATCATCATCGTCTTCTTACTGCTTCATTCTCCTTTTCCCTCTTCCTTCACCGAAACCAGTTTTTAGGGTTTCTCTTCCTCGAACAACTCGCACGCTTCCTCATCTCTTCACGGTACGCTCTTTTTCTTCTTTAAATCTTCTTCATCGATCGTTACCTATTTTATTGTCTGCTCCTTAATCATTCTCTTCTCCGACTACCTATGGAGGTGCGGCGATGATTAGTAGTTTAGGGTTTGCTCCAGCAGAATCGAATTTCATGATTGCGATTATTTTGTTGCACTCCTTTTTTTGTATGAATGATTTGGGAAAAATCCAATAATGGCTTTGAAATTAATTAACCTTTGTTTTAGAACACTTTAGGGTTTAGTTTGGGGGGATTTTAATGCTGTATACTGTGAGTTCATGCGATTGGAGTCGGAATTGTTTAATTGGAATTTTGAATTTTTTTCATTGTTTTGTTGAAATCTGGAATTAGTGTTTTACATGTTGATTTATGAACATTTGGTTGCAGATTTCGGTGTTTAAGCTCGAGGAATGTCCATGACTGAACGAAAGACTATCGACTTAGAACAAGGATGGGATTTTATGCAGAAGGGAATATTGAAGCTGAAGAATATTCTTGAAGGGCTACCTGAGCCTCAGTTCAGCTCTGAGGACTATATGATGCTATACACGTAACTTTCTCTAAGATGTTTTTGTTTCAGATTATATTGTTTGGCTTGAGTTGATTGAGTATTTCCTTTTTTGAAATTACTTTTCCTTAAATCACATTGCAGGACCATATACAATATGTGCACTCAAAAGGCTCCTCATGACTATTCCCAACAATTGTATGACAAGTACAAGGAATCATTTGAAGAATATATTATATCAACAGTGAGTGGCGCTATTATTTGGTTATGATATGATAACCTGTTTATATATATTTGAAATTCTCTTTGATGCTTTATGTAGTGAATACTTGTTTGCCACTTTCATACCAGGGTAGTAGTTAAGTTACAACCAGTGAGTATCATACTATCAAGTCTAATCTTGACTCTATAGGGATATCGACTTAGGTTGAATAAGAACGATGTAATTGATTTATGATTGTGTCCACTGCTCCAAGAATACTAGGATATGATACCACTACACATCTTTTCTTCATTTTAGGAAAATGTTATCAAGGTAGTTAAAAGTGCGAGCTAATCGTAAAATTGCATGAGTTTGCGACCATTGTGTGAGGTCAATCATATACGTGATCTTTTTTAAGTTTGCATGCCGAGCAAAATCATAGAAGCGATGGAAGCGGTGATTCTTGACATGTAGAAGCTATCGATTGGGCATGGGTGAAATACTTGACCCATTGTGTGAGGTCAATCATATACGTGATCTTTTTTAAGTTTGCATGCCGAGCAAAATCATAGAAGCGATGGAAGTGGCGATTCCTGACATGTAGAAGCTATCGATTGGGCATGGGTGAAATACTTGACCCTTAAAAGCGCGAGCTAACTCGTAAAATTGCATGAGTTTGCGACCATTGTGTGAGGTCAATCATATACGTGATCTTTTTTAAGTTTGCATGCCGAGCAAAATCATAGAAGTGATGGAAGCGGCGATTCTTGACATGTTGAAGCTATCGATTGGGCATGGGTGAAATACTTGACCCTTATTTGCCAAAAATGCCCAAACACGAATCAGAAATTGTGAAACCTACTACTCCCTCCGTCCCACTTTGTTTGTAGTTTACGGTTTTGGCACACCCTTTAAGAAAAATGATTAGGTGTCTAGATTTTCTAAAAAGTGTTGTCTAAAAGTTTTCATAATTAATATGAATCATTTAACCCTTTATCTCTCTACATAGATAAATGTAAAGCATTTATTTAATGTAAAAAGTTGTCATAATTAATAGGGATATAAGTGAGAAAAATTAATTTTGCTAAAACAACAAACAATTTGGGACGGAGGGAGTATCTTCAATCAACTCCTCCTACGACCCAAATTTTTTCGATCAACCCTCCTTGCGAATGCGCTCTTGGTTTATATGCTCTTGGTTTCAGCTCTCTGCTCATGTGACCACAAGCCCCCAGTTTCCCTGTTTCTGCAACTAAGAGGCAAGGAGGAGGAGCCTTCAGTTTGGACTAGTGAATTAGAACTTGTCCCACATCACTTGCTGTTAATGGAAAAAACGGAGCACTAGCCCATGGTAGTTATTATCGCTTGAATCGTGCGATTCAAATCGCGATACGATATGAAATCCATGGAAAACGATGCATATCGTAGGTCGAATCGTTCTTGTGCTTGAACGTGGCCTGAATCGTTCGAATCGCACTGGAATCGCAAGAATCGCGATTCAGAAGCACGACGCACGATTCTGCAACATAGCTCTTCCGGGCTGGGTTTCGCGACCTGCTTTCTGAAACGACGATATTTTAGGGTTTTTCCAGGCGTGATTTCTCAAAACGTCCGCGTTTTGGTAGTTGGGGTCTCCTGGTAAATGAAACACTGCGTTTCATGGCGTTTCATACGCGTTTTTTATTTTGAGGAAACACGCATTTTTTTCTATCGTCAGTGTTTTTTTTGACCAATCGTTACAGTGTTTTTTAAACCTTGGTTTAATGCCTTTTCCAATTCCAATGTACGACCCATTATTATGCAATCAATGGTATTTAATATAAAATTTAAAACTCCGTCAAAAAACAATTTTTTTTAAAGCCCGTCAAAAAACATTTAAAACTTATATTACTTTTCCAATAGTGCTTCCCACTCTTCAACCTGTTAACATTCTTTTCTTTTTATTTTTATTGGTCCTCAAGACCTCAACCACTACTCTGTTTTGGTCCTCACCTCTCTATTATATAATTATATTGATGTTTTCTTCTTCTTGTTTCCTTGATGTTTTTATGTGTTGAATTGAACACTTAGTACATTTTTATGACTTGAATTATTTTGAAGTTCACGGTATTTTACTTATGTTACTTAGTTTTACTTAAAAATATTATAGCTTCTTTTGTTCATGTATCTTACGATACACGATACGATACACGATTAGGAAAATAGGTCTTCCGATACACGATACGTATCCCGATTTGATAGCACTGCACTAGCCTATAAAAGAAGCCCCGCTACTCAGCCAAAGTCATGATATTAAGTGAAAAAATTATATTCTTCTTGAACCGTGATAAACTGGCCAACTGCTAATTTTGGGCGGTTTTGACAGTTTTGTGCCAGTTTCCCCGTTCTGAGGCCGGTTTTCCTGCAAAGCGGTTAACCTGGTCAATTAGACTGGATGTAGGTCCGTTTCATGTTTTAACCGGTTGGACTGGCTGGTCCGGTTTTGATTATCTTGTTTATAACACCCCCTCTTATGCTTCTACTTAACCAATTCCTTTTAGGCTGATTTTCTCTTTTCATAATAACTATCAAACATAAAATATATATGAAAACATTAATAATAAATTAGGCATATAATAACTACATAGTTGAATATAATGATATTTTATACTGTTAATTATTTATATTAGTATATTTTTCTATTCAAATATATTTTAACATTTTTGGTAGAATTTCACCATCCGTGTTACGTTTTTGCCATATATCTGGTGTTTTATATATCCATGAGTTACGACTCTTAGATCCCTTCCCGAGTTTAGCTGAAATCTTGACTTTGACTACCTTAATGAACATAGTTATCAAAATCGGGATTCTACTCCAGATCGGAGGGGGGGTAGCAAAATCGTAAATCGCAAAATCGTAAGTAAAATCGGAAGATTCTACTCAAAAAAAAGTGTATGAATTTGTAGAATCGGGGAGGGGTTAACAAAATCGTAAATCGTAAAATCGTAAGATTTTAATAAAATGCATACATTACTATTATCTAATATAATGCATAAATTCATAAGTCTTGATCAAAATTAAACAACTAACAAGCAACAACCAAATCATAAAGTCTTGATCAAAATTAAACAACTAACAAGCAACAACCAAATCATAAAGCCTAAATCAAATCATTCAATGTGATATTAGGCATATCACCCATAATATCTTCATCTTCATCTTCATTAATAGCATCAAACACTGTAGCAAAACAGAGAGAACAGAGAGGAATGAAGAACTGAAGATGATGATGATTGATGAGTGAGAGTAACGATTTTACCTCTTGCAGAGAAGAACTGAAGTTGCACTTCCAGAACAGAAGTTGCACTTGCAGAGAATGAAGAACTGAAGATGATGATGATGATGATGATTGATGAGTGAGAGAGTTGCGCCCTGCGACAGAGATGGAGCGACAGAGAGCTGCGAGCGAGAGCGAGAGGAGCGTGAGAGAGAGAGAAAGGCGTGCGTGAACTATATGCACAACGGGTCAGAATCGGGTCAAAAAAACCCGGCCCAAATCATCTGTGAAAGTAGGGTTCCAGTAGCACTTCAATTTGGGATTTTTTAGTGGAATCGTAAGTAAAATCGTAAAATCGCAGGATTTCACTCAAAATCGTGGGATTCCACTTCAATTTGGGATTTTTTTGCAATCTTGAATCGTTGAGGCTTGGTAAAATCATAAAATCGTGGGATTTTGGGATTTAAATCCCGATTTTGATAACTATGTTAATGAATGTTGTCTTAAACTTTTACATTTTAACCTTAAAACTTAAAATCTGTTTTCTTTAACTTTGATGATTTTGTCTGTTATTAATTTTTGTTCTCAACTTATTTTTTCATAATCAGGTATTACCTTCTTTGAGAGAGAAGCATGATGAGTTTATGTTGCGAGAACTTGTGAAAAGGTGGGCAAACCATAAAATTATGGTCAGGTGGCTTTCTCGTTTCTTTCACTATTTGGATAGATACTTCATTGCTCGGAGGTCACTTCCACCACTTCATGAAGTTGGGTTGACTTGCTTCCGTGATTTGGTAATTTTACCTTTTACCTTAAATGATGTATATTATAAACTTACAACTGGACAATAACTGATGCTGTGTCAAATGTCAGTTCTTCTTATCAGTTCTTGTAATCTTGTTTGTCATAGCTGATTAATACAGCTAGTTTTGTAGTGATATATCAAACTTTTCTAACTAAACCCTCTTCATATTATCATTTCATTTCGATACCGCTTCCTTACAAGATAAGTGTGTGATTTTTATCATTTCCAGGTTTACAAGGAAATAAAGGGGCAAGTGAGAGATGCAGTAATTTCACTTGTATGTTTTCTTTCTTCTTTATTATAAAATATTGATATTCTCAATGTTTATAAATATAGATAGATTAGTTAACCCATCATTTTTGTTAAAGATTGATCAAGAACGCTGAAGGAGAGCAGATTGATCGAGCTCTATTAAAAATGTGTTAGATATATTTGTTGAAATTGGAATGGGGCAAATGGATCAGTATGAGAGTGATTTTGAAGCTGCCCTGCTCAAAGACACTTCTGCATATTATTCTCGAAAGGCTTGAACTGGATCCTAGAAGATTCCTGTCCTGATTATATGCTCAAGGTATTATTCCTTTGTGGTGATAACAATAACTTGGTTTCTTTGCAATAGTACAATATCACATGGCTTCTATTTTCATTGCAGGCTGAGGAGTGCTTGAAACGGGAGAAAGATAGGGTTGCTCATTACTTGCACTCTAGTAGTGAGCCAAAGTTATTAGAGGTTTATTCTTTAGCTCTCGCCGTTATTCTTGCTATTTGGTCTTCTACTATGTTGAATGGAGTACTGCCTTGCTACTTGTAGAAGACAAGAGTTAATGATTGTTGTTAATATATATTTTTGAAATTTTCTTTTTTAGAAAGTACAACATGAGCTTTTATCAGTTTACGCAAACCAACTACTTGAAAAAGAGCATTCTGGATGTCATGCATTACTTAGAGATGACAAGGTAATATTTAAACATGTTATGCTCACAAGTTTTTTAAACTTACCCTAAAATTTAAACTTATTCGAATGTTTTCCTTTAAATTCTTAGGTTGAAGACTTGTCAAGGATGTTCAGGCTCTTTTCTAAAATACCTAAAGGCTTGGATCCTGTTTCCAGTATATTTAAGCAGGTTCTGACATGAAACCTATCTATATATATAATTTTCGTCTCTTTTTAAACTCGGTATCGTTTTTTCTCCTTTCACTCTTGATGGCTTTTTCTTTCCTTCTACAATACAGCATGTTACTGGAGAAGGTACAGCATTGGTGAAGTTGGCTGAAGATGCAGCAAATAACAAGAAGGTATCTTTTTCCTTGGCGATTTTGTAGTTTTTCTTGCTTCTTGTTGAGGGGATATCTTTCCTATTGCAATAATTGAGGAAAACTAATGCTTGATTTTCAATCCTAAGTCTTGGTATTGGAGTCTGTTCAACTTTGTTTTCCTATTGAAGTCTTATCAATCCTAAGACCAAATTTGTTATTACAAGACAAAATCCGATAAAACAATAATTTTCAACTTAAGTGTTCATTCATTTTTTTCCTGTTCTGACATCAAGTTTTCTTTAATGTATATGACTCATTTATCTGTCGTAACTCGTAACACGTTTGTGTGGATGGTCTATGGAGGATGTACCACATGACACGATGGTGAAACAATCTGTATTTCTGTATATATGTTGAAATCAGTTGAGTTCAAAAGGTGTTGAAAAAACCCTATAACTTCTATTATAACCAATCAAAATTATAATAAGTATCGTACTCTGTAGTTAATAGCGGTGGTTGCGGCCGCAATCGCGGCGTGGCGTGGCGTGGCGATGGTCCGGCGCGACGCTAACCACCGGAGCGTCGCCGTTCACTGTTGCGGTTGGTGCGGCGCTATTGCGGCGTTTCTGTGTTGCGTTTCGCGGGTTGGATCCGCTCCAGTAGCGGAGAAGATGAGACTTTAGGGTTTTTCAATGAAATTTACTTTTCTGCCCTTATTTTAAAAACTAAAAAGACGCATATACCCTTAAATATTTTACTGTTACTCTATTATCCATCAGTTTTTACTTTTAACCATCAGTTATTATTTTTTTTTCACCTACTATTTTTTTTTTGACAAGAGAAGTTTAAAAGCCTTCTTCTTCACGCTGTCTCTATGTTACAGAGACGTTCTTCATTCTTCAAAAACAGAGAGCTAGCGCTCTCTTTCTCTTCAACGCCTCTCACTCTCTTCAACGCCTTTCATCATCTCACTCTCTTCAACGCCTCTCATCATCTCTCTCTCCTTCTCTTCATCTCTCTTCCTCTGTTTTTCGTTTTTCCTTCCTCTGTTTTTAAACAAACAGAACCAGTATCAGTATCTCTCTTCCTCTGTTTTTTCCTCTGTTTTTTCAACAAACAGAACCTGTAATGGCATCATCTCAGTCTCAACAAGTGAACAACACAACCCCTAGTGGTTTGGGTAAACCCACAGGGGATAACATTGATGAAGCTTGGCAATGGAATAGTCTTAAAGACATCAACATTCCTTTTTTTTAAATTATAAAATAGATACATTCCAAGAAAAGAAGCAAGTTCCTCCATGACAAGTTGCAAGATTTGGTTTTTGTCAAGTATAACCAAACACTTAAGGAACGCTTTGATAGCAAGGACTTAATTGATCCTATTGTCTTAAAGGATATTGATATGTGCAATGAATGGTTGACGGGAGAATTGGTTGAAGATGAAGCAATTGGAGCCGAAGATGAGTTGGTCTTTGAGGATGATACACTAACTTGGGGGGATGTTGCTAATGTGGCTGGGGTTGGTGAGCCAGAAAGACTCACAAGGCGCCAACAAACAATGAGAAACCAAGCTGCCCCTATAGAGGAAGAAGAGGAGGATGTAGAACAAATTGCACATGATGATAATGAGGAGGAGCTTGAAGATGATGGTGATGAAGAAGAGCTTGAAGATGATGAGGAAACACTTAGTGATAGTGATAGTATTTAAATGTTTTAGATGTGTTATTTTGAGCCTAGGAGGCTAAGACTTATTGACTATTTTGTTAACTTGTTCTTGTTTATGTGCTATTTTGAGCCTTGGAGGCTAGAACTTGTTTACTATTTTGGTTTATGTGCTATTTTGAGCCTTGGAGGCTAGAACTTGTTTACTATATTTGGTTTATGTTAGGTCTAACTATTAGTAGCAATGACTTTGATGATTACTTATGAATATGTGTTCATTTTTTAGTATTCTTATGTTTTTTAGCCTTAATATGTGTATGGTATAAATCCGGTATATTGTTTCCCTAGACTTCGGCGTAGCGGTCATACCGCTACCCGCTACACCGCAATAGCCCTTTAAGGGTCGGCCGCTACGCTACGCTATTTGCTATTAACTACAGAGGTATCGTAATAGTAGTTATTCATACTGTTGAGATACATACCTGATTGTGTCTTTATTATTAGGATACTCTTCTCTTGTATATAATCATGTTGTTATTAGGGTTGATTTAGTCCAGATTTATTACCTTAATTAAGGGATTCTACTTATACAGTCTTTGACTATAAATAATATTAAGCTAAGAACTAATCTCTCAAGTCATTCATAATAATAAACCCTTATCCTCAATACATACAATTCCAAAAATTGCTGGACAAACCGACGAAGACATGTTTTGAGCCATAGTAGTAGTTCTACTTCTTGCCTTTTTGTATTTTGCAAATCTTATATGAAGCTTGTGAAACCATCATTCAGATTATATTCACAGTTGAAGTTACTTTTCAGACAAACTTTATCTTCAAATTTCAATCTCCTCATATACAAACAAATCACTGTTAAGTTGTAAATAGTGCCATACTTTTGAAGCAATTTAAGTTTGCTGCCTGACATTTTTTGTTGCCTTTTAAATTAAAATGTCTGCAGGCAGAGAAAAGAGATATTGTTGGTGCACAAGAGCAGGTAATCTCAAAGTTTTACTAATTTTCTAGTTTGACTACATTTTATACATTTGCGGAAAAATTGAAGTTGGTCTGTGTCTTCAGGTTTTTGTTCGGAAGGTGATTGAGCTGCATGACAAGTACCTAGCATATGTGAACGATTGTTTCCAAAATCATACTCTATTCCACAAGGTTATGATCAAAGAATGCCTTCAAACATCAAAATTGCTATGCTACATAAGTTTGTTATCTAATAGTTTTGATCATACAGGCTCTTAAGGAGGCTTTTGAGATCTTTTGCAACAAGGGTGTTTCTGGAAACTCAAATGCAGAACTGCTTGCCAGTTTCTGTGATAATATTCTTAAGAAAGGAGGAAGTGAAAAATTGAGTGATGAAGCAATTGAAGAAACTCTTGAAAAGGTCTGCAACATGTCTGTCTAGTTATACCATATATTGATAAATTTTATGCTCATGGTTCTGAAACTGGATTTCTTGTGATCCATTTGCAGGTCGTCAAGTTGCTCGCCTATATCAGTGACAAAGATTTGTTTGCTGAATTTTATAGGTAAACAATAAAATACATGTTTACCAAATACATGTTTTTTTTTTGAAGAAACCAAATACATGGTTGATAATGCTTCTCAAGGGCACTTCTGCTTTTTTGAGCGGTTGTTTCAGGTGTTGTATAATTTTTTTGGCCACTGTTTCATTAAAATTTCTATTATTGCTTCTTGTTTGTTTTTAAAAACCGAACTTGGTGTTTCCCCTAAAGCTTTTTATTTCCAATTTATGTTACTTGAAAGTGCATAACTATTTTGGGAAAACTTTAAAGGCTGGATACAAATTTAGTTAAAATAATACTCCTTCAGTCTCATATTAAGTGTCGTTTAAGGTTATGCACGGGTAAGAAAATGATTGGATATGCTAAATTTTATGGTGGAAAAATGTGGTAGGACTAAAATACCCTTACCCTTTTCTCGATTGGAGCAAAGACACAGTTATTGATATTCTAAAGTAAGGGTATTGTTGGAAAGTAATAATAAATGTTGTATTGGGATTCTAAAGTGACAAATAATTTGAGACAAAGAAAAATTCCAAACAGGACACTTAAAATGAGACGGAGGGAGTACTATATACTGGTTGTGGTGGGATATAAAGAAAATGAAGAGAGAAAGTAGATTACACTTATTTGGAAATATAAATGTATTTTAGTTTGATTTTTTCTTTTATAACCATATGCCTTTATATTAGTTTATTAATCTTTTTGGAACAAAAGTGAAGACGGGGAATGTCTTGCCTGTTTTATTAATTAATAGTAAGGACTAGGGATACAAAACCTATTTTCCTGGGTTGTCTTTTTGTACCATTTTATGCTGCACAAGCTTTCTTGAATCCTTATAACTCGATCAGTGATACAGTTGTATACCATCATTGACTCCGTGGTTGTCCTTTTGTATTTTATGCTGCACAAACTGTTGAATTTTTATGACATGTCAATGATACAGTTGTATTGTAGTCCATCATTGAAGTGCAGTTTTTTTGTGGCTATTTTTCTATGTTAATCAAAATTACCCGCTTTTTTCCTAATGGAGTGTACTATCATAAAAATAGTCATGCATCTTCTTGCTGCCTGCAGGAAAAAGCTTGCTCGAAGGCTTCTTTTTGATAAGAGTGCCAATGATGACCATGAGAGGAGTATTTTGACTAAATTGAAACAACAATGTGGTGGTCAATTTACCTCAAAGATGGAAGGAATGGTCAGTCCTTTCAAATCTTTGTAAAGGAACTGATTTACTGTATTTCACTATGTAGAATTATGAAAGAAAATTTGATTGTTTCTGCGGCTTCTATCAGGTTACAGATTTGACCCTGGCAAAGGAGAATCAAACAAGCTTTGAGGAATATTTAAGCAATAATCCGAAGGCAGACCCTGGAATTGACTTGACAGTTACAGTTCTGACCACTGGTTTCTGGCCTAGTTACAAATCTTTTGACCTCAATCTTCCTGAAGAAATGGTATATCTGGGTTTTTTTGATATTAACCCACAACTTATTTGCTGAATGTTTGGTAGTGTTTAACCTAGATTAGTTCATTTTGGTTTATAATTAACACTTTTCTCTTTTATATTTTAGGTTAGGTGTGTAGAAGTTTTCAAGGAATTTTATCAAACAAAAACTAGTCACAGAAAACTTACTTGGATTTATTCCTTGGGTACCTGCAATATAAGTGGAAAATTTGAACCAAAAACTATGGAGCTGATTGTGACGACATACCAGGTTATATTTCTTTCTGCTTGCGTCTTATGTGTAGAACTTTTGTGACGTCCACGATTCTTGTTTGGATTTCGTCCTACTTACCCAATTTTGTCTTTTTCTTTTCAATAGGCTGCAGCGTTGCTTCTTTTCAATTCTTCAGATAGGCTGAGTTATTCGGAGATAATGACTCAGTTAAATTTATCTGACGATGATCTTATTAGACTGCTTCACTCTCTATCATGTGCCAAGTACAAGATTCTCAACAAGGAACCAAGCACAAAAACAATATCTTCTACTGATTGTTTTGAATTTAATTCAAAATTTACAGACAAAATGAGGAGGATCAAGGTACATATGTCAAAAATTAATTGTCTTAATCTATCCTCTATTTCAATTTGCTTATTTATCTTAATCTCTCCTCTATCTGGTTTACAGACTGTTGAGTTAAATTGACTGTAATTTGTCTTGCAGATTCCTCTTCCTCCTGTGGATGAAAAGAAAAAAGTAATTGAGGATGTTGACAAGGACAGAAGATATGCTATTGATGCCTCAATTGTGCGTATTATGAAAAGTCGGAAAGTTTTGAATTACCAACAATTAGTTATGGAGTGTGTTGAGCAGTTAGGTCGTATGTTCAAGGTTCGTACTTAACCCCCTTTGTCATATTTTTCCGCGTTTGTCTGTTTTTCTAAAACCCTCAATTATTGATATGGAGTAATATATTTGCACAGCCTGATGTCAAGGCAATTAAAAAGCGGATTGAAGATTTAATCTCACGAGACTACTTGGAAAGAGACAAAGATAATGCAAATTTGTTCAAGTACTTGGCATGATGTGGTCTTAATAACTTCGTAAATGAAGTGCTTGCAAATAGCAAAACGAGAGGATCATATTTGAACCCACAAAAATCAGTTTCTCTTAACCATAATTTCCTTGAAGGGAGGAGCTGCGAGTGCTTGTAAATTTTGACTCTATCTCCAGGTATAGACTGCACTGTAAATGTGTTCTCATGTTGGAAAAGCTGTATTCAGTTCCATGAGTTGGTCCAGCTTATTGGTACCCTTACTTTTGCTTTTTTGATTACTGCATTCCCATCTAATGACTTAGTTGATGCCTGACAGTTACTTATTTCTCCCAACCCCTAGTTAATAGGAATTGAGTAACTCTAGTTTCAGTGAAGTTGTATTCTGATTGTCAACTTAGAAACCATCAAGTGAATGGGTATGTCATTTGAATCCAATTCCTACTTCATTGGTGCTTTATTGTTAGTCTATAATCATCTTTCGAGGTGATATCTACTTAATTGTTTGTGTTAAGTCCGAATTACATTTACTCTTGTGGTGCTTAGTTTGGTACTACATTAAAAAAGGCTTGGACGTCCGAATAATTTGAGTCAACTTTTCTCCCCCTCGATTTTGAAACCTACCATCCCTTTCTCCTGGACATAAATATGAATTGCCCTTTAAATCAGAGAAAGGAGAATGGTGTGGAGGTATATAACCTACTTAAGTAAATGTAATAATTTTGTGTGGCTATTAATATTGAATGAAGTACCACATCGACTAGGGGGATACAATTTAAAATTGAACGAATGCGGGACTAAATCAAGGGACATTTTTTTGTCTATAGATGTGTTGGGTATCTCAAGCAGTGTTTTAAAAATCGAATTAACCAAACCGTTCAATTGATTAAACCGTGATCCGACATTGTCTCCAATTCAGTTATTTGAGCGGGTTGACTGTGGTTTCATCGCTTTTTGCGCGATTTTAAAACAATTGAATTATGACTTAGAGGTGTCACCAATTTGATGTCCTGTTTGATTTTTAAATTGATCTTAAGTGTGAAATTGTCTTGCATCGCCCAATGATGAACAAAATGAATAATATATAAGAAATATGAAACTAATATCCATTTTGGTCATAAAAAAAACTATATCCATGAAACTAACACCTTAAGATTTTGTGAATAAACAGGGTCTAAGTCATTTTTTTTTGGTGAGTCATTAGGGCTTAAATAGATCGTGCAAAAAACAAAAAAAGAGCTCTTTAACAGCCACAGAACAAAACTAAGAGTTATTACAAATACTCCCATCATTCATGAGGAGCTCTATAAGAAAGGGGGATACCTTGCAGGGGTAGAACGACTAAATCTAGCTAAAATATATGCTGGGTTATTTATTTATTTATTACACTTGGTTATTGTTTTCCCTAGGGACAAATTGCCACATCAACTCGCACGACCCATCAGCGATCTCTGGATTCCCGCGCAGAAAATGGCCAACCGCATGAGCATCCGGGCGATACCTTGAAGGAGATTTGTGGCTTGTTTACAATCGGATCCGACCACGACACGCCGATATCCTTTTCCCCACACAAGACTAAGACTAATACACCGACCACATTTGACTTCAAGGGTGGAGCACGATTCGAGCTTATGGGTAAAGGCGAAGAGGAAGCGACCACCATTATCACGCACGAGGCCTCTGCATCTAGCAGAGACAGTATGATTTGCCACAGAAACGTCGCAATTGAGTGTGACGAAGTGAAGTTGATGTCGTTCCTAGCTCTCCAGATCTCGTCCAGTGCTACACCAAAAGTGATGGGCTACTCCGTGACCACTGGTTGTTGCCCACACAAACTGATATTTTTGCAACACCAAGAAAACCATCATATTTTAGTAAAGAAAAGTAGGGACATTTTTGGTATGAAATAGCACAACGACTAGGGAGATGGGCTTTAAAATTGAACGAATGCGAGACTAAATCAAGGGATATTTTTTCGTCTATAGATGTGTTGGGTATTTCAATCAGTGTTTTAAAAACCGAATCAACCAAACAGTTCAACTGGTTAAATCTTGATCCGACACTGTCTCTGATTTAGTTATTTGAGCGGTTCTTTGTGGTTTCATACATTTGGGCAATTTAAAACAGTTGAATTATGACTTGGAGATCTCACCAGTTTGATGTCTGGTTCTATTTTCAAAACATTGATTTTAAGTGTGAAATTGTCTCGCATTACCCAATAATGAACAAATATAAAAAAAATATATAAGAAATTATATCCATGAAACTAACACCTTAAGATTTTATGAACAATTATGGTCCAAGTTTCTTATTATTTTTTTGGTGAGTCAAGAGGGCTTACACAGCCCAAGAACAAAACTAACTCAAAGAGTTACTACAAACACCCCCATCATTCATGAGGGACTCTTTAAGGAAGGGGACTATCTTAGTAAATATTACAATTTCCAAGGGAAGAACGACTAAATCTAGTTAAAATATCTGCTGGGTTAATGTTCTCCCTAGGCACAAGTTGCCACACCAACTCACATGACCCAGTAGGGATCTCATGTATCCCACATAGAAGATTGCCAAGTGCATGAGCATCCGAGGTGATACCTCGAAGGAGATCCATGGCTTGTTTGCAATCAGATCTGACCACGACACGCTAGTATCCTTTTCCCCACACAAGGTTACTAGTATCCTTTTTCCCACACAAGATTGAGACCGTGATACACTCACCACAATGCGACTTCAAAGGTGAAGCACGATTCGAAATAAAGGTGAAGAGGAAGCGGTCACCATCATCACGCACAAGGCCTCCGCATCCAACCGAGACGACGTGATTCGCCATAGAAGCGCCATAATTGGTAGCGCGAAGCATTTCGCAGGGTTTACTGAACGTGAAGGAACGATAGGAACGCTGTGATTTTAAGTGTTGTGAAGGGAATACTTGCTATCTTGGTTCTCCTTGATAGCTTCAACTCACCACTACATATAAAACACAAGTTGTTGAACAAAGTGCTTCTTTTGATTGAAGATGATGTCGTTCCTAGCTCTCCAAATCTTGTCCAGTGCTACACCAAATGTTAGGGGCCACTATGTGACCACTGGATGTAACCCACAAAAACTGATATTTTTGCAACACTAAGAAAACCAACAAATATTAGTGAAAAGTAGGGGATTCTATTACCATTGAGGTGGAGCCAAATGGCCGCACTCAATTGGCCATCGCAGAAACAGTAATAAAGGGATTCATCTTCAACCTCACACACATGGCACTTAGAATTCAAAGTCAAGCGGCGTCTAGCCCGTTCGACATTATCCATGAAAGCACCATATTGATTTCCACAAGAGAAGTTGAATCCTCTCCGGGCCTGACCATTACCAAACAACTTTGAAGATGGCATTTTTGGGAGAAGGACGCGTTCCAATCCTCGCTTTGAAGGCAGACTTTGTAGAGAAAAGATCATCTGAAATAGCTCCCCAAAGATAAAGATCATCCTCATTATCTGCGTTAGGAGGAGTCACATAGGTAATCTCTTTCACAGTCTCAAAATCAATTTTTGGTATCATATGCATATCCCAGGACCATTATCTGTAACAAAAGAACAAACATTAGTATTATCAACAGTCTAAATTAAATTATAATGGTTATTCTCCCCAATCGGTTCACGACCTAGGAGCCAACTATCATACCTAAAGCGAATAGTGTTCCCATTGCCCAACTACCACCCAAGATTATCCCGAAAGGCGTTCCAAGTGGAAAAAATACCTCTTCAAAGGTTAGAACCAAGACGCCTCGTATTAGTAGTAGGAAATCCATATGTACCACATTTGTACTTGTGACGAACCGAAGAAACCCAGAGGGTGTTATGGTGTTCACACAGGTTCAAGCTATTTTTAAGGAGGAAGGTTTGATTCACCACCCGAATAGGGCGAAGACCCAAACCCCCTGCCAGCTTTGGTTTACAAATCGTCTCCCATTTAATCAAGGGGTTCTTACGGGCCCCAACTTCATCGCCCCAAATAAATGATCTACATTGCTTATCCAGCTCAACGCAGTCACTTTTGGGGACACGGGAAGCTTGCATGACATATGGAGGCATAGCTTGAATGACAAACTTTGCCAAGGTCACCCTGCCGGCCATGGAGAGGTTTCTAGCTTTCAACGATATGAGGCAGTGTTTCACTTTGCCAACCACAAACTGGAAAAGTCTCTTATTGCTTCGTAATAAAATACAAGATAAAACTATAAAACCTAGCACGACAGAATGATAAGCACCACTTGTAATCACATACGCAAATTAGAAAATAAAGGAAATGGATGTGCAAGTATAGCACAAGTCAAGAACACATGATTATATCTTCAAATACAATTAGAAAATTGTATTTGACCAAAACTTAAGGGAGGTGAGTGTTCAATTTAAAATTAGAGGGGTGACATTTGACCAAAATTTAAGGGAGGTCATTGTTCAATTTAAAACTAGAGGGGAGGTGTGTGACATTTGATTAAAACTTAAGGGAGGTGAGTGTAATTTCCCCTTAAAATTATATAGGTCATAATTACTTATAATTTTATTGATTTAGAATCCCTTATCTATTAAGGCAATATCCACTTTTTGCTAGAATTGGGGGGGAAAATTTGGGTTGATGGCATTATTGGAAATAATGTCATCTTACCCCTATACCCCTCATTTTGTACCCCACTGTTTACCAATATAACTCCACTCTATATTTTTGGACTGACATACCCCCACTCTATATTTTGTACCCCACCATTTACCAATATACCCCTCATTTTGTACCTCATTGTTTACCAATATACCCCCACTCTATATTTTTGGACCGACATACCCCTGATAAATTTTTTATTTGTCCAAGACTTTTTTTTTATTATCAAAATGTACCCCTCATTTTGTACCCCACTGTTTACCAATATATCCTCACTCTATATTTTTGGACCGACATACCCCCACTCTATATTTTGTACCCCACCATTTACCAATATACCCCTCATTTTGTACCCCACTGTTTACCAATATACCCCACTATATATTTTTGGACCGACATACCCCTGACAAATTTTTTATTTGTCCAACACTTTTTTTATTATTATCTCTCTTAATTAATACACAATCCATTTACCAATATACCCCTCATTTTGTACCCCACTGTTTACCGATATACCCTCACTCTATATTTTTGGACCGACATACCCCCACTCTATATTTTGTATCCCACCATTTACCAATATACCCCTCATTTTGTACTCCACTGTTTACCAATATACCCCCACTATATATTTTTGGACTGACATACCCCTGACAAATTTTTATTTGTCCAACACTTTTTTTTATTATTATCTCTCTTAATAATACACAATCGTTGACTTCCCCACTTTTGGTGGGAAAATTTTGTTCCACCATTTACCAGTATACCCCTAATTTTGTACCTCATTGTTTACCAATATACCCCCACTCTATATTTTTGGACCGACATACCCCCATTCTATATTTTGTACCCCACCATTTACCAATATACCCCTCATTTTGTACCTCACTGTTTACCAATATACCCCCACTCTATATTTTTGGACCGACATACCCCTGACAACACTTTTTTTATCCACTTTTGGTGGGAAAATTTTATTCCAACCATTTACCAATATACCCCTCATTTGTACCCCACTGTTTACCAATATACCCCCACTCTATATTTTTGGACCAACATACCCCCACTCTATATTTTGTACCCAACCATTTACCAATATACCCCTCATTTTGTACCTCACTATTTACCAACATACCTCCACTCTATATTTTTGGACCGACATACCCCTGACAATTTTTTTTTGTCCAACAATTTTTTTTAATTATCAAAATGTACCCCTCATTTTGTACCCCACTGTTTATCAATATACCCCCACTCTATATTTTTGGATCGACATTGTTGCCTCATCCCACCAAGGACTATCGTTGCCTCTTCGTCTTATATATATGTGTTGCGTATTTTTATACCCCCCTTATAAAATATTGATGTTTTTTCAAAACTACATCTGTAGGCCTGTTAATCACCTCCCCGTGCATCGCACGGGTAACCGTCCTAGTTGTATTAACAATAATATCGATAGGATATAACTATTATTAATACAAATAAGCTTCTATTTTCTAATTTGGACAGTTAAAAAATTTTCAAAAGCTAAAGTACCCCAAAATACATATATTAGTATCACACTTTATGTATTTTGTCACAAACTTTATCTTTTTCATAAAACCGGTTATTGAGGAACAAACTTTGTGTATTTGAATTAGTTAAAAAAATTCCAAACATGAAAGTATCTCAAACCACACAGTTTAGCATCGCACTATACGTATTTTGCAAGAAAATTATTATTTTTTCCACCACGAAAGTAGCCCTAAACACACAATTTAACATCGCATCTCACGTATTTTGTGGCGAAATTGTCATTTTTCACCAAACTGGTTATTGAGGAACAAGCTTTACGTATTTGAACAATTGAAATTTTTTCTGATCGTTAAAGTATCACAAAACACACCGCTTAGCATCACACTTTACGAATTTGTGTTGAGAAATATAAGGAACGAACTTTTTTTCACCAAACCTGTTTTTGAGAAACAAACATTACGTATTTGAACATCTAATTTTTTTAAACTCTAAATTGCTTAAAAACCGATAATTACCTAAAAAAGAAGGGTGGGAGATTAAAAAGAAAAAAGAAAAGAAGGGTGGGAGATTCAAAAAAGAGGGAGGGGGTGAGTAGTGTTCATAGCACTCCCTAGGATTAATATATACCGGCGCCTTGACCCGTCTGTTGCAAGGGGTAAAAACTCTAGCTAATATAGAATTGTTGTTCGAGTAAAATTTGTTTCATAAATTGCAACATGAAAAAACATTGTTTAAATTGACGGTAGTTAAGAATTAAAAAAATTGTAATAAAAAAAGGCAACTGCGAACTTAAGAACTAAAATAGAGTGTGTACCGACATGATGCAGACAAACTGTTCCATACATATAATCCACAGTGTCTGAGGTTGATTCACTGTAATGGCAGAAATTACATTAAAGGACACCCGATCGAGTGTGGATCCTTGGTTTTCCTATTTGTGCGTGTCTTAGGTCTGTTAGTCCGACCATCAGACCCAAAAAATACACATAATCCAGAGTAACAATGTTGGTTTATAAAATATATAGTTTAATAACTGTGAATATAAATTAAATTATAACCATAAATTATAAGATTATACATTTAAAATTGGCTATCCATTAATGCTAAGAAGAAATGGGTTATTCTTAGCTAAAAAATGCTAAAAAAATAATTTGTGATTTGGTAGTGACCGAACTAAATAGATTCAATAGATATTTCAGGTTCAAAAATATGATGAGAAGGAGCATAAAAATAAATTATTTTTTTAAAGGTTCAGAAAAATACGATCCTAAAAAATATAAAGAGAAGAAGTATAAAAAAATTGATTTTTTAAAGTGGTGGAATCACTAAAAGGGTGAGTTGCACGGGTTAGTCTCACGAATTTTGTTTTTCTTTCACCAAACTAGTTATTGAGGAACGTAGTATAAATATTAGAACGGTTAAAAAAAAATTCAGACGCTAAAATACCCCAAAACACACAGCTTACCATCACACTTTACGTGTTTCATCACAAATGTTTTTCACCAACCTGGTTATTGAGTAATGAACGTTGAGTATTTGAACAGTAATTTTTTTCCGAGAACTAACGTACCTTAAAACGCACTGCTTACCATCACTTTACGTATTTTATCAAGAAATTACATATTTTTCACCAAACCTTGTCACGATTTTTTTTTGAACACTCAAATACTTAAAATAAAACAAAAAGAAAAAAAAAGGAGGGAGGTTTGGCGGGTCGGGTGTCTCACACCGTAAGATTTTTAAATAACAAAAGATAAGTTAAAAATTACAATAATGTTATTTCGCCAAAAAGTTTCAGCCGAAAATAGACAAAAGTCAATTTACAATATCAATGGACCAAATTTTTTAGACCATTAACTAACCTGTTTTTTCACAGTTTTCTAGGTAATTGGCTAAAAGTTTGGTTAATTGGCTACTTTTAATGACTTAAAAAACTTGATTAATTAGTATTATAAGTTGGTTTTTGGCTATTTTTGCTTAAATTTTTTTGGCTGAATAACATTGTTGTAAAAATTAATAAACTTATGAGTTGTTATCACCAATAGAAAACGAGTGGGATGAAAATACCACAAGAGGACATAGAGATATCATATGGACCATGACTTGCAGTGATAGGACGTCTTGCAATAGAGCTGGCAAAGTTGAAATCGAAAAGGGTAAATTGTCAATTTGGTCCTTGAAAGTGTAACTCGCTGTCAATTTGGTCTCTGAATCGAACAAAAATGCAAAAAGATCCCTCAATGTGTAATCTGTCCGTCAAGTTAGTCCTCCCGTTAGTGACATGGTTAACTCCGTTTAAAAATGATTATGGGGCACATTTAGAGCCATGTGTAATGCCACGTATGAGAGACGAAACTGACATTAAACATATTATTTTAAACAGATCATCATCTAGAATAGGGTTTTGCTTCCCTCCTACTCTTTCACACCCCTTAACAAATTTTATTCCAAAAATAACCTCGCGTGAAATACTGTGAGGACGTGTTTAACGACGGTTCGAACGACCTTGTTCAAACAAGTTTGAATGACCTCGTTCGAACAGGTGAAATTACGCACAAGAGGGTGTGAAGTCAATATTTAACTCACGCGAACGATGTTGTTCGAACGGGTTCGAACAAGGTTATGCGAACACGTTCGAACAACCTTGTTTGAACAGGTGAAATTACGCACAAGAGGGTGTGAAGTCAATTTTTAACTCACGCGAACGATGTCGTTCGATCGGGTTCGAAGGCCCGTGTTCGAACACGTGAAATTTCTTGAAAAAAAAAGACGCTTTAGCTAGTCTTATGATCATTTCATACCCTTATTAGGTGTGTTTTGAGTAGAGGGTGCGTGGGAAAAACAACACCCTTAGAATACAGGTTAAAAAGAACATATAGTAGTCCAATACCCAATGAGAGGGAAATGGAGAGGAATCAATGATTTATGGGAAAGTTCCATTGTTTTTTGTTTGGTTTATATATTCTCTTTTATTATTTAAGTAGAATTGGGTGCAGGGCATCACGTTTTTATAGCATCAAGTTTTTTTTTGATTTAAAAAGATTTAGATCCAAGACTTGACTTAAAGAAAATCAAATTATTTGTCACTTAGTCCTACAATCCTTGGTAAAAGTTTCACTATTAATTGTTCATTTGTAGCCACATATATATGTTCATTATTACTTAATAAAAAGAAAAGGCTTTTATTTTTCGCACCCCCCTCCTTCTCTATCTCACCCCCCATATTTCAAAAAAAACCCAATACTACCCCGTCTTTTAAAAAAAAAAATTAAATTTTTCGAAATTACCTCTAAATAAGGTAATTCCGGTTCAAAAAAAATTAAAATTTCGGAATTACCTCTAAAAAAGGTAATTCCAGTTCATAAAAAATTAAAAATTTCGGAGTTACCTCTAAAAAAGGTAATTCCGAAATTTTTAATTTTTTTGTTAAAAGTTTGTATATTAAATTAATATTTAAACGCGTTTTATTTTGGAAATATGATACGAACGATTTACGATTTAAATAACAATACGTCAAAATATATAAAATGACCAACATAAAATAGGAGTACAAATACAACTATGGGTCCAAAATGACTGAAAATAAGCACGTGAAGTAGGTGAACGGGCGACATCTAGGGCATCCCGGGCCAATGCAGCTGCTCTCTGCACCCTCTCCTCTAATGTCTCTGGGACAACAGGCTCCTGATGATATGGTGGATCCTGAGCTGGCTCTGGCTGTGGCTCTGGCACCGGAGTAAGACGCACCCTGGTTACCTGACTGTACCAAGGAAGGTAATCAGGATCGCACTCGCCGTGGTAGGCCGCCTGTCTACTAGCCTGCCAAAAAGTCCGCGCCCGAATCTGATACATCAGCAACCCCCGTATGATCCTGTCCGCAGAGGGAGGATTACCCGAAATGGGTGGAGAAGGGATCCTCTCAGATGTGCCCGAATCGCCAACGCACTCGCATGCGGCATGTAGGAATAGCGTCATCGCCCCAAAGAACGCACCAGAATGCGGATATGTTCGACAAAGGAACATACTGCCTGTGGTCTGCATAAGGGGTGAGGATGACATCCTCAAGCTGCAGAGCATCTATCCGCTCCCTAATGTCCACCAACTTTATTTTATCCAGCTTCTTGTTCCCCCAGCTGGTGGCACGTGGCTGATGCGTCCTAGCTAACACTTTTCGACCAACGACGGTGGGAAAATGCTCGTAGATCCAGCACTGAAATAATAAAATTAAAAAATAATCAGTTATTAATATATGAGTAATTTAATTAAAAGCTTTAAGTTAAAAAAATAAATAAATGATTACCTGGAGCAGTGTCGCGTATCCGCCGAACTGCTTCGTCGAATAAAATACCGCTTTGGTCAATCGAGAGTGTATGTAATCGAGAGCGGCTATACCCCAAGACCACTCGGGCCACATCTTTGAAGATCACGGCGGATACATCCACCTCACTGGCACTAATGTGTGACTCTTGTCAGCCAGAATGGTGGTGCCTAACAAGAAGAGCATGTAGCACCGTGCAGCCTGCTCATAAGCACCCCATGCCATGTTCTCCTTGTAAGCGTCCTCTACATGGGAGATCTCTCGATCATCGCCCTCGTTATCCCTAAGCTCCTAGATGACAGTAGCCTGATCCATGCCCAAACGGTCCACAGCCAAGTGAAGAGCCTCAACAGAATCAAAATCTGGCCTGTGGTCCAATGGGGTGCCATCCAGCGGCAAGTGGAGCAGCACGGCCACATCGTCCAGGGTGACCGTCATCTCCCCAAAGGGCATGTGGAATGAGCAGGTCTCAGGATGCCACCTCTCCACAAAAGCAGATATCAACTCATGGTTGATTGCCCCCAGAGGTGTGATGTCCAACTCAGAAAGCTTAGCCACACGCAACCAGTGGTCTACCTGTGGGTGGCGCTCGGCAGGTCTAACTCTAAGAAACTTCTGGCCGTGAGATACAACCTTTAGTTTCCGAGGCTGAAAAAATTAAAATTAAACCATACGTTATTAAAAATAAGTAATTAATTGTTGTTAAGTAAAATTAAAATAAAGAATTAAAATATTACCTCGCCTCTATCTATCCAGGACGCGCAGTGCGTATCCCAGTGTAAATATAATGGTGTGTGATCCACAGCTGGGGCAGGCTGAACCTCCGCCTGAACCTCCTCCTCCTGAACCTCCTCTTCCTCCTCTTGATGCTGACCCTCATCCTCCTGCTCCTCCAAAGCCTCCCAACCGTCAGCAAGAACGTCATGATACAGCTCTGGGTGCTCCTGTTGGTGCCGCATATGGTACTCATAATCTGGGTGGTCATGGTAGGGTCGCTCATATCGGGCCGAGGCCGAGGCTCGTGCTCAACCATCTCTATCACTCGTGCGTGCGGGGGCTCTCGGCGCGCTTTGACGCTCGAGCAGCATGCCAGCAGCCTCCGAGCCTCGATGAGAGTGTCGGAGAAGCGAGCTGCGCATCGCTGGCCTCCCAAAGATGCTCGCTCGTCGTCGGCCGCGGTGTCTTGCTCTCAAGACTCGCTCGCGCTTACATTGTCCGATCGTCTACTCGCCATCGTTAAAAAAATAAATGTAATTAAAAATATTAAAAATTGAAAAAAATTGGATTTTTGAATTACCCAGTAATTAGAAAAAATTTTGAATACCTCGAAGTGAGGTAATTAGGTTCATATTTTCGAACCTAATTACCTCACTTCGAGGTAATTCTCAAAATCCCAACCGAATTTACTTACTTTTTCGAAATTATGATTTCTCAATTGTGAAATGTGATTTTTGTAAATTTTCAGGGGCATTTTTGTCCGTTTGGGTAATTATGGGGGTGGGATTGATAACGAGGGGGGTGGGAAAAAAAGCCAAAAGAAAATTAATTCGAATAATAGGAAAAAAAACTATAGCTAAGGAGTTGTATCTCTATATTTACATCCTGTGGTAGTCTCCACATCAGCTCTGCCACATAGGATCCCGCCAAAACTCCCTCCTTCCCTCCAAAATTTCGTCCCGTGAGTCGCTGCCATGTGTGGCATTTCTGCTTTAATTTGTTCCACCTGTATGGATTTTGCTTTAATTTGTTGCTTTCATCGTGACTTTTGGTCTGCCCAATACAACACTGACCCACTTTTTACCCTTTCTCTTTCTTTACACTCAACAAGAGTGCAGTGTGTCAGACACACAACAATTCTCACACACATTACTTCCCCAACCCTTCCTCTCAATCTTTCTTTCAATCTCTCTCTCCCGTTCCTCCGTCATACCCTCACCCACAGCGAAACTCATCTCACTCTCTCTATTCACTCCCGAACCCGTTGGTTTTTTGCTCCTTTTCTCTGCACTAGAGTGAGAGAATAGCTTGATACAAGGGACGTGGAGGGAGGAACCGAGGTGAGAAAGAGAGAGGATGCAATTAGAGCGCGGCATGATCGATGGTGGAGAAGAAGGACTCGGCGTCGTCTTATGGTGGTGTTGCAACCTCTTAGTAGAGGTGATGGAACGACACGGTTGTTGTGGTTTCAGATCTGGCGCACACAGAGGAAGAGCACGGTGGTCGCCACCATCACGCTCTCACCTCTCTCACTCTCTCATCCCTCTCTGCTTTCATCTCTCTCGCTCTCTTGCTCTTACTCTCATCGCTCTTGAACTCAAGTACTCTCCGATTTTTGTTATTTTCGGTTTTGAAGAGCTAATTTGTTTTTTCCTTTCTTTTCGGTTTTGAATGTTGCAGTTTGAGTGTGTTCAAGAAGCAAAACGCAGAGAAAACAGAGGAAGCGAAAACGTAGAGAAGGGAGCCACCGCCGTCACCGCTCCTCAATCCTGACCAGGTAACCTTTTCACAGCAATCTCTCATTTACTGTTACGCTTCTTCCTCTTCTGTCGCTGTTTTTTCGTTTGTTGAATCACTCGATGATTTGTGAGATTGTGTAATTGCATATATGTTCGTAGCTTTTTGATGAAAACGATGGGGTTGATCGGGTGCCTATGTCAAAGCCATATTGCAAATGGGCCTCACCTTCAGTGTTGGAGTAGAAAGCTTGAGTCTGGCATTGTTTCCAATGTTGCGTTTGACCTTGTGCCAGGTGAAGATAGATTATTTTCCAATGCCATCCTCTCAGTTCTTATTGTGCTTTTGGTATAGAGCATCTTCATTCCAGGATGATTAGAATTTGTTTTCCCTTGCTTAGTTATGTGTTTTATATGCTCTTCTTTTTTATGACTTATTATTCTAATTTAGTGGCATTTGTTCTTTCTATTAAAATCAATTATTTGAGTCTCTGTGTAATCACACTTTTTGGCTCTAACTTTTCTACTGCCCTTCTTTTAATATAGGAGGCTTCTCTTGAGGAAATGAATGAAGAGCTTAAGGCAAGCCTATAGAAAAAATGGTCATTGATCTGCGCAAGTAAGTGAAAATTTTGCAGGTGCTTTTATTATTCTCTAAATGATCACTTCACTGACCTCTATATGAGGGAATCATTATCTTTCTAATCTAACTCCTTGCGAGCTATTCTGTGTTGCACATATGCATTATATTCTTATTATTTTCAAAAAGGATTATGTGTTGATTCATCATATTATGGTAGTGGAAAAGGCAATATCATGCGTTTTCAGGATTGACAATCTATTATTAAATAGTAGGTTTCCAAGCTGAAAGGGAATTCAATATTGTAAGCTATGTATCTAAAGATGTGTGTTTTTATCTAACAGGGTAAAAATAGCTGTGCCAAGAGCCTCTGTGGGTGTTTTGGAAGCAAATCTAAAGCTCCCCCCATTCCAGCTAAAATGTCCAATAGTTTCTGTATTTCTCCATTTTCTGATTTGTGATGGTGAATTTTCTAACTGCGCGGCATCTCAACGGTATTTAGTATTTTTCCTCTGCAGATTGAAAGAACAATATTGCAAATATTTGTTCAGATTAGCATTTTCCTGCCACTACTGAATTGAACCTTTTGTTGACTTGCATGCTGAATTTACTGTACATTAGATTTAAGTAAACAATATGCTCTTTAATATGCAGGAATGTACCAAATGCTTCTAAGAAAAAAATGAAGCTACTGGTAATAAGAAACAACAAGGGAATGTGTTGTTTAAAGCTCATATCTTTCAATTTATTGACCATTCAAACTACTATTATTGAGTTGATATCTTTAACTCTAATGTTTTTTGTCTACTTTAGACCTCACATGATCTTTGAACCTACTTGCAATGAGTCGTATGTGTTACTCACATCTAATTAATATATCTGTCTGTGTAGTCTTACTGCTATTGTTGGATTCTCATCTTTAAATGTCATGTTCCTTAATGTAGTTCGAAGCTAAGATCATTTTTGCCACATTATACAGTTATGTGCCAAGTTTTTCCAAGATAAAATTGAAGCTATTGCTAATCAGAAAGAAGAGAATACATTGTTGTTTAAAGCTGTTATATTTTACTTTTTTTGACCATTCAATGTACTCTTATTGTGTTGATATGTTTAACTCTAATGTCTTTGGTCTTCTTTGAACCTTAAATCATCTTTGAACCTACATTCAATGAGTCATAACTCTTACCCATTTGTAATTAATATCTATCAATATTGTGTTACTGCTATTATTTGGTTAAATAGTCATGCAAGTAATTAGAAATCATTGTAAATCGATAGATTATTTATACTTGCCTGCATTGCTTTAATCATGTTAGTCAAGTCTGTCTACTATCTTTCAATCTTGTCTTTTTTGTTTTATTGGGAATTTGCATTCTTTTTCCACCCGTTTACTAAATTCTCCCATCAAATTTTATACTATATTGGTTAGTATTAAATGCTGATTTGTAAGTGGATGTCTAACTACTACTTCATTTAGCTTAAACACTTCTATTTAAGCTGCTTCTCTTTTCCTTTTCAGTACAAGCTACTAAAAATTTATTGATTATCTTAATTTCATCAAGTAGATATTATTTTTTAATGGAACCATAAGATCGTATTTATTCATAAAAATTACAATCACTTATTTGTTGATATCTCTTTCTACTATTTGGTTTTTTTAGGTCATTTGCTACTTATTTCTGACATTGTCCCTGGAAAGATTAACCGGAGACTAGAAGTTCCTATCTTTTGCCTTTGGACACTTCCACAATAAGCCTCTATGAAGACTAAATCAAAGATATGAGATGATCAAGTCACTTGTGTATGTCTTTTGTGGGATATCTTCTGACCTCTTTAAGTGTGTGCCAATCCTATGGTTAACCATGTCTTAAATAAAAGTATTAGGTCCTATGTATAAATGTTTTTAATAGTTTTGGATATGTTTGAAATTCATTTAGGTTATAATTCCTTTTAATCTACTCTACTGCAAATCAAAACTTATGTAATGTCTTAGTTTGTGACATGTTATGTAGTGTGTTGTTGACGAATCAAAACTTTTTTTTTCCGACCAAAGACGAATCAAAACTTATGTAGTGTGTTGTTGACGACTTAAATTAAAGTTAGTTCATTATCATTTGTTGTATATATTTTAATGGATCAATTTCATTTGTGTCACTAACTTTAGTTATTAAGACTTATTTTGATGTTTCTGAATTACTCTCTAAACAATGTTTGTGGATTATACTTTCTAACAATTTTTCTGGATTAGTTCCTTTTACCTCATTGCTTAATCTATTACTATGTGGATTTCTTCATTTTGATTGCTTAAGTTGTTTGCCTTTCTATATGCACATGTTTTTTTCCTACAACGAAACACTTTCATATTTGCAATATTGGTGTCTTAAACTATTACTCTACAAATATATACTCATATTTTGTTGTACAATCTAACTTAAACAACATCTCAATAACTTCTATCTCCGTTTTAAAATTTTCCATAAAATAACAAAATATGTATGCCATTTGAAATTTTGATTTTAGTTTCAGAATTATCATGCCACATAACTTAAGTTTTATCTTTAATATATCTTAAAGTATTGTCCCCGCCTTCCATATATAAAACCTAAAGTATTGGCCCCGTGCGATGCACGGGTGAACGCACTAGTATCAAAAAATCTACATCCTGTGTGACATGGCGTTCCCACCTCCTTCGCGCCACCCTTCCCGCCTTTCCCCCCCACCATCGTGGCCAGTCACGCACCGCCGTTTGGCCCACGTGTGCTCCAGCTTTGCATCGTTGCCAAGTAGGCTTCAATCAGCGAAGGAAGTAGTGTGAGCCGCGGTGTTGTCAGGGAGTAACAGTGTTGTTGCATCAGCAAAGAAATAGAGATCATGTAAAAGATTTGATTTCAGCTTCATGTAGCCATGTGTGTTTCTTCTTCTGAACATAAGAAATGAAACCCGGTTTTGTGGTGTTGGCCAACGAATGCAACCCTGCATAGATTTTGTCTCAGCTTCTTCGCGCCACCAGAAATTTGGTGTAAACAATGTGTTTCAGTGGCAAACATGGACCTTCCTTTTTAACACACACAAAAAAAAAAAAATTAACCTCTTCATGTGAACTTGTGAGGGATTGAGAGAAACTGAAAGCTACGTTAGTGAGAGATGAACAAGAATACGGTGGGGGAGACATGGGAGAACGGCGGTGCAGACAATGGCCAAATGTCGTGATGCAGACCATGTCTGTGGTGACCAAATAGACCAAATCCTCCAAAGCCCTCCCCTCCAAAACTCTCCTAAATCCTCTTCCCAAACATACCCTTAAGGTTTGCAATCATATCCCTTCAATCATACCCTTAAGGTTTGCAATCATACCCTTAAGTTAGGAAGCTAAAGACTATCCTAACAAAACTAGAGAAAACTACTGAAGCAAGAAAATAACTAAAGAAATTAAACTACAAAAATAAAAGACTTTTTCAGTGATTTGATTGATTTGACAAGTGTCTCAAAGATACTATTTATAATTAGGCTTTTTACTTTCCCCACTCCCCTCCTACTCTCTCACACCAGAGCTACTTTTGATTCTGCAATATTTTTTTCATTAATTACTCCAGATTCTTTCATTTCCATATAAAGATCATTTCCCTCACGAGTACGCTCACCTACTCCACCAAGTACGGATACACCTCCATGAGCTTTGGCAATGTTATTGATCAATTCCATAATGAGTCTTGTTTTACCTACCCACTCCTTTGAAAAGTCCGGTTTTTCCTCCACGGCGATAAGGAGCTAAAAGATCTACTACTTTAATTCCTGTTTCAAATTTTATTCCAAAAATAACATCGCGTTAAACGCTGAGTTCACGTGTTTAATAACAGTTCGAACGACCTTATTCGAACACAAGGTTATGCAAACAAGTTCGAGTGACCTCATTCGAACAGGTTAAATCACGCACAAGAGGGTGTGAAGTCAATATTTAACTCACGCGAACGATGTCGTTCGAACGGGTTCGAAGGCCCGTGTTCGAACACGTGAAATTTCTTGGAAAAAAAGACGCTTTGACTGGTCTTTTAGTCATTTCACACCCTTATGGATTGTGTTTTGAGTTGGAGGGGGAGTGGGAAAAACAAAACCCTTATAATTACAACTAATGGATCATCGTAAGATAAAAGGCCTAAAGCTACCCGCCCAACTAAAATATACTAAAGTAAAGTTCAACTAATTAAATTTTTAGCACCTAATATTTTCTAACATAACTCCCTAAACACTGTACAATCGACAAGGAAGATAGTTTCAATTCTTCATTGAGCCATGCATGTTTTTTTCTTTTTAGAATTGAACTTACAAATTCACCTAGTACAAATTTCCTAAATGCATGGTTAATTTGACGTAACAAATTGTTGGAACATTTACAAGCACAGTGACGAACACGATCAAAATAGACTGAGTCGCGGACTAGGTCGCTCTCTTTAAGACTAGGTTCGACCCTGGGCATAGGCTGAGGGTGCGACTGCCTAGGGCCCACTTTGTAGGGGGCCCAAAAAATTTTATACATAGGCAAAATTTTATGAAGCCTAAAAGTTTTATATTAAGCCTAAATTTTATATTTCGTAGGTGTTATTGTTCTATAGTTATGTTTGGTTTCTACTTGAGTATTTGATTTATTTTAAGATGTTGCCTAAAAAACATTTATCTGGTAGTGAAAAACGAAAAAAAAATGAAAAGCTAATTAAATCACAACAATGAGCTCTTGATAAATTTGTTTTTAAAAAGGTAGAGACCCAAGAAAATTTGGATAACAATGATGAAATTGATGATAATTCAAGTGTTGCTAATGATGTGTCAAATGCATTTAGTACTGATAATATTGATGTGTGAAATGCACCTAATGTTGTTCCTAGTGAATAAGAAAATCCTCAGTTTGATATTTATGATCCAAGAAATTGGGAGAATCTTGATAACAATTTGAAAGATATTCTAGTTGAAAAAGGGCTTACAAGAGAAATGAATCTTAACTTTCCTTTAGACAAATATTTTAGGCATTTTTCATATGAGTATTATTCAAGAAAATTAAGCAATTGTGATATTAGTGATCGAAAATGGTTAGTTTATTGCAAATATGTTGACAAATTTTGTTGTAAATTGTTTAAATCTTCTAGTAACTTGAGTTTGCTAGCAAATGGGGGTTGATTGAAAGCATATTAGCCAAAGACTCAAACCATAGGAAACAATGTCTGCCATCAATATTCTTAAATTTGTCAAACTTGTGGATTGTTATTCGAATTTAGTAATTGCATATAGAGTTTTATTGACAACGACTGTGACGGTAGCATCGGCAGAGAGAAGTTTTTCAAAACTAAAATTGATTAAAACCTACTTGAGATCGTATCAATGTCACAAGAGAGATTGAACGGTTTGACAACTTTGTCAATTGAGAATGATATGTTGGAGAACATTGATGTTCATGAGATTATAAATTATTTTGGATCTCAAAATTCTCGAAGAACTTTTTATGCCTTTCCGAGAAAAAAGAAGTTTTTGATATTTTGTAAAACTATTCATGTAAGACAATTGAAAAATGAAGTTTTTATTGAATGTTTTCAAATTAAAAGATAGTTATGTAAGGGGAGCCTTTTCTCACAATTTGCCTAGGGCCCATGTCAGGAACGGGACTGTTTAAGACGTTTCGCAACTCTGCTCAAGGTGTGCAAGCAGTCTCTCCTAGCCACGCCGTCCCCAGGATAAAACAGTCTTCTCAGAAAATATATATGATCTTCTCTGCACATAGGAAGACCACCAAACTCACACCCCCTACTCTTTAATTTACTGCTCGGAATTCTATTTCTTTTCTCACAATTGAGAAGTATCTTTAGAGATTGAAAAACACATTATTTCAAAAGGAAAAATCTATTTTCTCATATTATCAATATGTACTTCCTTCCTATTTTTTCTTTTTTCGTTCTGGTTTTTTCTTCTCTCGTTCCATTCCACAAACTCTATTTTATAAATGGGTAAATAGTCATTTTGGTCCCTGAAAGTGTAACTCGCTGTCAATTTGGTCCCTAAATCAAGCAAAAATGCAAAATAGTCCCTGAAAGTGCAATCCGTCCATCACGTTAGTCTCTCCCATCAATGTGCATTGTTAACTCCGTTAATCCATCAGTTACTGTCAGTTTAGTCCCTAAAAGATGTCACTTACTGTCCGTTTGGTCCCTGAAACATATATGTGAATTCGTTTTAGTCCCTCGAATCTTAAGTTACTTCAGCAAAATTTTAAAATGGCTGATTAAGGACGCCAATAGACTCATGAACTACACAAATCTATTGTAATTGGAAAATCAATGGTTAATGGTGACCTTATTTGCTCTAAGAAAATCAATCAACATAATTTTGTATAATCATTGATCTATATTGAAATTAGATAGCAATTGTATTTTTTGATGTTAATTCGAAAGCTTCCACTGCTGCAGAACTTAATAAATTACGGTTATTAATTTTAATCTTTGTTTATAATGAATTTTATTTTATTTATTTCATAGATTAAAATAATATTTTAAAAATATAAAAACTATGCGGCATTCCAATGTGGCTTGCCACATAAGTTAATAGAACTCCACATCATATTTAATTTTGACAAATTAGGGAGAGACTTTGATTTTAGAAATTGATTTTAGGATATTCAAAACATGAAGTGATTTGATTTGGATTGAATCAATAAACACTCATAATGATTAATGATGGTAACAAATCAAAGTAAAAGAGAATATGATACAACTGCAATGTGTTAACTAGCCTAGCAAAGCCAAGGCACAAGTTGAGCCAAGGTTAGTAAATTCTGGTTTAAAATTTTGCTGATGTAACTTAATATTCGAGGGACTAAAATGAATTCACGTATATTTCAGGGACCAAACTGAACGTAACGGATGGATTAACGGAGTTAACGGCGCACATTGACGGGAGGGACTAACGTGACGGACGGATTACACTTTCGGAGACTATTTTGCATTTTTGTTTGATTCAGGGAGCAAATTGACAACGAGTTACACTTTCAAGAACCAAAATGACTATTTACTATTTTATAAATCAAAACAACCACAAAAAGTCCGTTGCAAGAGAGTTACACAGGAATAATGGTAAAAAGAAAATGGAACAAAGGAAGTGAATACCCATAACTATATTCTAATGATTCACTGGCTGATAATAAAAGGATTCAATAGCTAATAAAAGAGATTTTAACGTCTCATATAAATAAATATAGAGCATTACCAAAACAAAACGTACGGTTTATGCAAATAAAATACATTCACTACATTTATGTACTTTTATTATTAGCTAGAAAATAATATAATGAATTTATGAAATGGTTTCAAAAGTAAATTCAATGGATGAACATAAAAATTAGTTAAATGGTTTCAAAAGTAAATTCAATGGATGAACATAAAAATTAGTTTCAAAACAATTGATGCTTTTGAAACATAAATGTTGAAAATATAAGATTCTCGGAATAATATCAAATAAATTGTTTTATTAATTTTGAAATAAAACACAAAATACAACAATCCACCAGTTGTTTTATTTAAAAATTTCATCTAGCAGTAAATCATACTAATATAAAATTGAGCATAAATATTGGTGTTCGTAAACTTGAACCAATACATAGTGATGATGTTTTCGATTCAACAAGAGTGACTCGTAGTCTTGAACTCTATCTCAGACAACATTACACACTCAATCTTTTAGGGTGTAGTTTATAAGCTTGTGCATTATGGCCCTGCACGTTATCCCAGTATAGTGAACGCTCTAGAAGTTTTGCCCAAATCTTCATAGGAAGCGGCCACATTTCCACATTCACATAGGTGAGTCTATCAAGAGTACTCATGTAGTTATGTACCCCACTCTATATAGAGTATAGAACTCATTAAGAAATTAATTCAGCCTCTCAACACTACATGATATCATGCTCCACATTATGAATGAGACTTAAAAAATATTTGTGCATGACTCCACGTCTTATTATAAGTTGTTATTACTACATTGAACCTATTTCTTGGGATCTCCAGTCAATTAGGTCGGGTTACCCTTATAAAAGACAAATTAATGAGCACTAGTCTCATTCCTCTTACTAATTAATCCTTTCGTTAAAGGATCAACCAAATTTCCTTCACACATATGATCTTCTTATTTACTTTGTGATAGTCGCGGTTCTATCACAATAGATCCATATGATTGGAATCAACTTTTCATACTTTGGTATATCTAAAAGACTATTCCAATCTTCATCACTGTAGCTTTATAGCACAGTGGGAAACTTTAAGTAATCTTAGGTCCATGGTTCTTTTAAGGTACATCATGACCCTCTCAATAGTACACGAGTACTCATTACTAGAACTACTAGTAAATTTCTACAGTAAACTCACAACACACTATAATTCTAATGCAATCAGCAGTATATTGAGGACAACAAATGATGTTCGCAAACTCAGATTTTTTAACACTCTCATGGTGTTCTTGAGCAACTTGACACTAGGATCATAATGAGAGCTTGGTTTACAACAAAAATAAATTATATTTACTTCACCAACATCCTTCATATCAAAAACTTTTTGAAAAACATATTTTTGATAATTTGACAAAATAATATTAGAACAAAATATATGAAAGTCATCCAGGCACTTGTAGAAAAATAATGGTTCAAATATTATTATCTTAAATATAATATAAGCATTTCCCACTTTTGTTAAATTTCAAAACATATGAAATCACGAAATTAAAATTCTCAAAAATAGAGAAAGCAAAAGTCATCATATTTTAATCTTATTGGATTTCTTTCTTCTGCTTTAAAAAAATTATTATTAGAATCACATGTTCTAATAATGCACAAAAAATAGAACCCCCACTATTTTTACATTTAAACGAAAGAGGAGTTTCGTAACAATTTATATATCTCATAAAGAACTCTAATCATTTGAAACAAAATAAATAAATAAAACTCAATTTAGAGAAATTTTCTTTCATGTGCTACTCTCTAATTCTCTACACTTCCAAAACTTCGGCTTTTTATTCAAAGCAAAAACCGACCGATATTCTTTTTAATAAATAAAAGGCAAAATTACACCAGAGAACATTAAATTATTTATTTGTAATAAGTTGGACCTTTAAGTTTTTTTGTAACAAATAAACCTTTTAATAATCCTATTCTAGATGCTATACCTTCTATCAATTCCTATATTGGTTAAGAATGTATCTTAATAATCCTATTCTAGATGCTAACCTTGCTTTTGTTTGAGGAATGATATGTTCAGCAGAAATATCTCTTCTCTTACAATAGGAAAAACCCACCAAAGCCCTGCAAAGGGTGAAAGAAGAGGATTAGCATCTGAACAAGTGCGTAAAAAAAAAAGCATCTGAACAAGTCGACAAGTCAAATTTGCAAGATCAAATAACAAATAAAGGCTATTTATTAAATACTTTTGACGCAAGTTTCAAAACAATTGATGCTTTTGAAACATAAATGTTGAAAATGTAAGATTCTCAGAATAATATCAAATAAATTGTTTTATTAATTTTTAAATAAAACACAAAATACAACACAAATTAACAATGGTAATCATCTATCTGATTTGAATGCTAGTTTTCGGATAAACCTTGGGTTTCGGCTTTTTGTCATTACAAAAATCACACTTGTGTGAGAGTATCAAATCAACCCCTATGTGAAAGTACTATAATACCCCTATTTTAAAAAAAAAATAACTACTAAATATATATAATGTTTGTGCATATATAGACAACGAAATGACACAGATTAGTGGTTGAGTGTCTTTGCATCCAGTAATGGATTATGTGTTCGACCCCTTATTTAGATAACTTTATTTGTTTTTTTCACAAATAAAACGCACAAAAACTTACTAAAAACCGCCTCTGGCAGGTATCAAACTTGCATATATACATAGTCTAATGGGAGAATAGGTATAAAGGTTTAGGGACTAGGGAGCCAAGTTTTTATTCTTGGATCTATGAATCCTTCGATGTTACGAGCATTTTATTACTCGATGGACGTTTTTGTTAATCCTATACTAAAACCTTAAGGTCTTGATCTTACTCTAATGGAGGCTATATGATGAATGGAAAGCCTCTTTTGGCTTCAAGGTTTCCTAGTATTAAAGGTAGTGTTGTGGTTAATGATGAAGTTGGTTATATGTTTCCTCCTAATGTGGAGTCCCTGTTAGAGGCACTTGAAGAAGTGGTAAAGGAAGGGAAAGAGAGGCTACAAAGAGGGGAAAGGCATCCCGTGAATAAGCTAATTAATTCAATGTTTTCAGCAAGTCGATCAATTCAGTCTTTCTACCAAGACTTATTTTATACTTATTTTCTGTCGAATTTTATTTTTATAACCTCTATATCTAGTCAACAAATACGAAAATTATTGACTCAAAAGCTTAGAAGAGAATCCACTCTCAAATTCAAAGAGATTATCATTATATTATTTCAAACTTGGATGATAATACATGAAATGCTTGATCCTATTTATAGTAATCTAATTAGAGGCCTTAGATACATTTTAATAAAGCTGAAAACTCTGAAATGTAATGTGAATGCAAGAAATAAAATGTTAAACAATGTTGCTAGGTGGTTGAAAGTTCATTATAGTGGCTTGTCATGAGGTAAGGGATAGTGCAAAGAAGTTATGCATACTAGAGTGGTGTAGTGTAGAAGTAATTATGGATTACTAGTTTTTCTACTCATTAGAGAACTGAATAAGACCTCCTAAATTGAAATGTTTCTTATTTCACTTTGGCAAAGTCCAATGTCTTCTTTCCTTGTAACTTGTTGGTTATATAATGTTTACTGTACTCCCCATGATTGTATCTTCTATACTTGCATGGGTGGCTTTCATCCACAAATTCTAGCATTGGTCCAAGCTCTATTTCATAGCTAGGAGCATAAAATGTCACAATAGAGAGTCTATCTTTCTCTTCATGAGCCACAGCTCTATGCTCCACACTCTTGTATTTTCCATTCGTAAGAACCTGCATAATGCAAATTAGAATAAAGTCTAGTAGAAAAAACATTATGATGAGTTGTCTGTTATAGTAACTATGAAACACCGATAGACACTAAACACGACACTACATGGATACATAGTGTTAGTTTCTATAATTCATGGATTCAGAAAGAGTAGAAGAAGAAATGATCTCTAACAGAATTCAGTTAGAGCAGAGTGTCTAGTATATTCAGTATTTGTAAAATGATTTTGTGTTACAGTTTGGTACATTTCCCTTTTATACAATCTTTGCAAGTTGACTGTTGTAGCCGATCAAGATGACCCCAAGGACTGTAATCTTGAGTCACATTAATTTGAAAGAATCAACAATATGAAAGAATCAATTATATCCTATATATAACTCTATCTATCTTCTATCTAACACACCCCCACAAACTCAATCAGTTGTGGAAACAACTGTGAGTTTGGTCCTTAGATCTTCAAACCGTTGATTGGGAAGAGGCTTGGTTAAAGCATTAGCCCTTTGAGAAACGCCATGAATGTGTTGAACAAGCAGTTGCTTCTGGAGGATCTTTTCACAAAGGAAGAACAAGTCAAGTTCCATGTGCTTGGTGCGAACATGCAACACAAGGTTGTGAGCTAGAGAAATTGTGCTAAGATTGTCACATAGGATAGTGGGAGTGTTGAAGGAGATACCGAGTTCAATGAGAAGGGGAAATCCACAGAACTTCAGCATTTGCTAGAGCAAGACTCCGGTATTCAGCCTCTGTACTAGAGTGTGCCATAGTGGGTTGTTTCTTTTGCCCACCAAGACATGAGGTTATCACCAAGAAAGATGCAAGCACCAGATAGAACACCTATTTTCGGGGTATGATCCCCAGTCAGCATCATAGTATGCCACAAGAGAGAGAGAGAGAGAGAGGGGCAGACTGAGCTGGGGTGAGAACAATACCATGTGTAGTTGTACCTTTGAGGTACCTTAAGATGCGCTTGACTGCACTCCAATGAGCCTCTAGAGGGTTCTCCATGAATTGGCACACTTTGTTCACTGCAAAGGTGATGTCGGACCGAGTGATGGTAGCATACTGCAAAGCACCCACCACAGATCTATATAAAGTGGGATAGTGAGTGGTGCAGAACCAGTTTTGCTAACCTTGCAACTGGGCACCATGGGAGTAGGTAAAGGCTTTACAGAAAACATGTTTGTTTTGAATAGAAGATCCCTGATGTACTTTGCCTGGGTGAGGTAAAGGGAGCCATCGGGTTGAGGCTTTACCTCAATACCAAGAAAATAGTCTAGTGAGCCTAGATCTTTGAGTGATAAAGTGGAGTTCAACTAGGAGATCAATGAGTGAATGACTTGAGTGTTGTTATCGGTGATAATAATATCATCAACATAAATGAGCATGTAGACTATGGAGGCTTGTTGATGAAAGATGAAGAGAGAGGGCTCACATTTTCTTGCAGTGATGCCCAGACCTAGGAGAGTGTCCTTGAGGCGATTGAACCATGCCCTTGGGGTTTGTTTTAGGCCATAGAGGGCTTTGTTCAACTTGCAAACTTTGTTGGGGTTAGAGGAGACAAACTCATGAGGCTGAACCATGTACACTTCTTCATCCAAGAAGCCATTTAGGAAAACATTATTAACATCCAGTTGCTGAAGGGGGCATTTCTTTAAAAGAGCTAAGGAGAGGATGGTCCTAATAGTAACTGGTTTAATAACAGGAGAAAACGTCTCAGTATAATCAGAATCAAACTATTGGTGGAACCCTTTGGCTACAAGTCTGGCTTTGTACTTGTTCACAGTACCATCAGGGTTTTCTTTTATTCTAAAGACCCATTTGCAACCAATGGGGACTTTGTTGGGGAGTCAACTAGACTCCAAGTTGGGTTTATGAGAAGAGCATTGTATTCATCTTGCATGGCTTCAAGCCACTTGGGGGTGGAGAGAGCCTGCTTGATAGTGCTAGGCTCAACATGTGTGAGAAGCAGAATAGTGTCAATTTTAGGACAGACAATACCAGACTTTGACCTTGTTTACGTAGGGTGATTGTTTTGAGGAGGGGGTTTAGTTGGGATGATGGAGACATTGAGAAGCCAACTATAGGATTGGTGCATGATAGAGATGGTGCGGAGGGAACTGGTGGAACGGTAGAAGGTGAGGAGGAGGGAGAAGGGTTCCCTTGTGAGCTGTTCTGAGCTGCAGGAGCAGGATGTGGTGAGCTGTTCTGAGTAGCAGTAGGTGGTTCTGCTGAAGTAGTATGAGTAGCATTGGGCAGAATATACACCAAGGGAAAAGATGTAGGGTTCGTTTGATTCGCAAACAGGACAGTACTGGACTAGACTGGACAGTACTGGACTGGACAAACTTTCGTCCAGTACATTGTTTGGTGAACCATGGACAGCACAAGCAAAAAATTTAAATTTTACTATATTTTATTTCTAATATTTATAATTATTTTATGTAACATATATTATAATGTAATTAAAAATTATAAAGAAAAACGTACGAATGAGAATATGGAAGAGAGAGAAGGAGTGAGAAAGTGAGAGATGAGGGAGAGATGTCATGAGATGAGAAGATACAAAAGAGATGAGAGGGTGAGAGAAAGAGAGATGAAGGAAATAGGTCATGAGATGAGAAAGTATTAGAGAGATAGAGAAAATGATAGAGAAGAATGGAATAGGAGAGAGGGAGAGGAATGAGATAGGAGAGAGAAAAAAATTATTGAATAGAAAATAAAAATAATATTTGGTATATTTTCAGTGATCAGGAAGTTGTACTGTGGGACAGAAAGTTGTACTGTGGTTTTGTGAGGTACAGGAATCTGGGTCTTTGTCCAGTCCATTGCCCTCATTTCTGTCCAGCACTGTGAACCGTTTTCAAATCAAACAGGGTACAACTGGAGTTGTCCAGTCCAGTCCCTTACTGCTTAGCGAATCAAACGCACCCGTAGAGATAGTAGAGTCTGTGAGCTGTTGCCTTGGTGACTTTGAGGTCCAATCAGAATAAGGAGGCCGAATTTCATTGAAGACAACATCCTTACAGATATATAAGCGACCATCAGGTGAGAGCCATTTGTAACTCTTGTGAGCAGGAGAGTAGCCTAGAAAAACAAGTCTTTGGACCGAAACTGAAGCTTGTGTTTCTTATATGGCCTTATAATTAGAAAACATGCACATCCAAATATACTTAAGGCAACATAATCAGGTGCGGATTTTAACTATTTGACATAAGGTATGTCAAAGTTAAGAAAAGCAATAGGAAGTCTATTGATGAGATACACACTTGTTATGAAGGCATGATCCCAAAATTTCAACGGCAACTTGGCTTGTGCCGTTAGAGTTAGTCCCAATTCTACAATGTGACGGTGTTTCCTCTCAATAACACCATTTTGGTGGTGAGCATGAGGCATTGCCTGTGTTCAATCCCCATTTTTTGTAGAAACTGGGTGAAGGGACGAAATTCTCCACCCCAATCTGATTGATTCTCTACAAGAGTCTTGAAGTGTTGAAAGGTGATCAAGGTATCAGATTTCTTCTTTAGAAGATAGATCCAAGTGAACCTCGTGTGAGCATCAACAAAGGACATATAATAAGTGAATCTAGTGGAGGATTGTACAGGGGCTAGACCCCATAAATCTGTGTAGATAAGTGCTAGTGGAAAAGTATATTCAGTAGTGGATGTGTGTGATGTAACATCCTGCATCGCTTCTACAATCGTTGATCGCCTCACTAACCAACACGAGTCTTTTCAAAGATGCTTTGTCCTCACTTGCATGCTTTAGGAAAAACTTCAGAAGGTCACCCATCCACTACTACTCCAAGCCAAGCACGCTTAACTATGGAGTTCTTATGGGATGGGCTCCAAAAAGAAGATGCATCTTGTTGGTATAGGTAGTCCAAATCAATTCTTTTAAGCCTTCCTTTCAATATGCATACCCCATACCGCGCGACCTCGGGGATCCCTCTCATTCCGATGCGTATTCGGTTCATTCACGCGCCCCTTCGCTTTGAAGCTGCCAGGAGCCGCTCTTTGCCATGCCACCTTTTTGGGCACCGGCGATCACTCCTCGCCCTCGTCGGCCCCGGATGTCACATGCCCACCAGCTTCCGCTTGGTTCGTCCCCCGAACCACACCGCATCTTGAGAGAGGTCTCGCTGCTCGATACCATTTGTAACATCCGCATCGCTTCTACTGGCGTTGATCGCTTCACGAACCAACACGAGTCTTTTCAAGATGCTTTGTCCTCACTTGCATGCTTTAGGAAAAACTTCAGAAGGTCACCCATCCCACTACTACTCCAAGCCAAGCACGCTTAACTATGGAGTTCTTATGGGATGGGCTCCCGAAAAGAAGATGCATCTTGTTGGTATAGGTAGTCCAAATCAATTCTTTTAAGCCTTCCTTTCAACTGTATAGTCCCATACCTGCACAGCCTCAGGATCCGTCTCATTCCGATGCGTATTCGGTTCATTCACGCGCCCCTTCGCTTTGAAGCTGCCAGGAGCCGCTCTTTGCCATGCCACCTTTTTGGGCACCGGCGATCACTCCCCGCCCTCGTCGGCCCCGGATGTCACATGTGATGGCATCCTATGTGCTTTGCCCAAACAACATGATGCACAAAAGTCAAGTGAGTCTTTATTAGCATAAGAGATGTTACAAAGTTTGAGTATAGCTTTTTGAGCAATGGGGCTTGGATGTCCAAGCTGATTGTGCCAAGTTGAAAAAGTATTATTACATGCAGAAGAAAAATTGATAGAAGGCGTAACACAATGTTCAACTGAAGTAGATAAGGGTTTAGAGGCAAACTTGAGTTGTAGACCAGAGAAGTCATACAATCCATCAACACCTGTGAGACCCTCTAGCATAACTTCTCTAGTGTTCTGCGATTTTACCAAGCAATAATTAGGCCAGAACTCAAAAAAGGCATCATTGTCCCTTCCAAACCTACTCACACTGATCAAATTCTTAGTGATTGAAGGCACATGGAGTAGGTTTTTCAAGAAAAGTTCCTTGTTAAGATTTATAGGTGATTGAAAAACTGAAGTTCCAAAAGAAGAAACGCACAGAACCATAGGTGTAGCAGGAGCCGGTGGAGCATAACCCAAGGGCATAAGAGAGAGTGAAGGATATTGTTGTGGCACTGGTGCAGGTCTAGGGTTGAGTACAGATTTCCAAATGAGGTCATGGCTGTTGAACAAGTCCTGAAGGTGAACATGGAGGGGAAAACATAACAATAGTAGGTGCGTTTTGGTGAAAACCCGTGGGAGGTTGAGTACCAACAGGGGCAACCGTAGGAACATAATCATGTTTGAATATATGAAAGCAAATGGAAGCATCAAGACCAATTTTGAAACATTGCTCCGGCTACGGCCACGATCACCGCGTGCACCACCACGAGCACCACGGTGACCAGTGAAGGCAAAATTGGAAGGAAAATTAGTGGAGTGATCATGAGAGCCTTAGGATTGATCATTAGAGTGTGATTGTTGGACGTAGTAGTCATGTTAACGGAAGGAAGTGAACATTTACGAAAGCGCTCGAGGCGAGATATTCATGACCTAACAACAGTGTTTCAACTTCCTCAATTGAAATTGGATCAAATTTTCCACAAATCAATGAGACAGTAGACTCATAATCATGTGGCAATCCTTCGACGATGACGTCTAAGTGTTCCGAGTGGACACTACAAAAAAAACAGTATTAGTGAGGGAATTTAGCGAGGGAATTTAGGTGGGTCGCTAAAAATCAATTACCGAGGGAATTAGCGACGGAAATGGTCGTCGCTAAAGAGGCATTGAATTTTATTTTTTTAAAACGTCTGTCGCTAAATCTTAAATTTCCGTCGCTAAATCAGCGACAGCTGTAACCCACAACAGTCTGTTTTCAAATTCCGTCGCTAAATCTTAAAGTTCTGACACGACAGTCTGCGCAACATATTCCCTCGCTAATGCATTAATTCCGTCGCTAAAAATTCCCTCGCTAAAATTAAAAATTCCCTCGCTAAGTGTTTTATGTAACTGATGATTTCTTCTCTTCCCTCTCATTTCTCTTGTTCAGTGTGTTTCTCTCCTCTTCCTCCTCCACGCCTCTAACACCACTACCCTCCATATCTCCTTATTTTCTCCTCAACCACCGTCCACGCCACCACCACCATCACTAAGGTTTGTTTTTTCTCACTCTTCTCTCTCTTTCTCTATTCTCCGAAATTCCTCTCTATTTCTCTCTAATGGTTTTGCTTTTTTTCCTCACCTACAACCATGTTTTGTTTGTCACCACTGCACCGAAGTGCACATCGTCATCGAAACTCCAAAAGACCGTTCGATTCTTGACTCAAAACGGTTAGTTTTTCTTTATTTTTGATTTTAGTGGGTAGGATTGGTTTTAGAAGTTGATTTGATTTTAGTGTATTTAGGATTTGTTCACGGGTGTATCAAAGAAATACTAGGATCGCCAGCGACAATTGGACTGCGGCCCGACCCATCTCGTCGGCCCCCAAACACGCCGCTTGGAGCGCAATTCTCGCGGCGAAAATCTCGCAAAACGGTCGGACCTCTACAGTATATATACGCCATTCGCATATGGCATCAGTGCACGTTCTCTAACCTTGTGCTATCTCGCCGGCGACCTCTCACTAGATCGTCGAGTGTCTTTGCGGTACCACCCGAGGTGCTCAACGCAGCGTGAAGCGGGGCCGGTCCTTTCACTCATTCAACGGCCGGCCCATTCGGACGAAGCAACAACTACTTCAACCCTTCATTGGTCAAGGTACGATCAATTGGCGACCACAGTGGGAGGCCCGTGCGCTATCCTACCTCATTCATGGCTCCACGCGACCGGCCCCAGACGCGGGCCACTTCTCGACTCAATCCTCTCCGCAGGCGAATCGGCCAGACGACCGGAGGGCGTGGCGTCACCGCCCACGAGTCTCGAGGACTTCCACGACAAGAACCCGGTGCACAGCGGTCGCGGACCTATCCTCCAACGAGTTCAACCGCCGTTCTCGAGACTTGTCGCGCGAGCCGATTGAAGCGGGCATTCAGGAACCTCTGCCGGACCATGTCACTCAAGCCGTTTTGCAGATCCTGAAAAACAAAAATCAGGTGATCGCAGACAGAGACGCGCTCATCTCTCAGTACGAAAGAGGGTCAATTCCGGGCGCGCGTGCAAGAAGGCGGAGAACCTTACGCTCGCGCGCCGGCCGCGCGAAGACACCGCTCCCCTCTCGAAGGAGCATTTCTCGCCGAGAAAGCACTACTCATCGTTCTCCGGCGAGAAGAGGCAAGGCACACAGATCGCCCCCAAGCAGGAACGAGCGTAGACGCCGTTCAATGTCCGATGATTATGAAGATTCTAGCTACCGTCCTGACACCGGCCGCTCACCCACGAGGTACTCCTCCAATGAGTCGTCCGGGTCACGTCGGTCGAGAAGCATATCTTGGGATTCTCGAGAAGAGTTGGAAGATTACAGAGATGGAAGAATCAGGGACGTTTCGCATCGACCAAGGAGAGGCCAAAGCGAGCGACCCAGAAGGCCTCCTCAACTTCCGCCAAACGGCCCGTCCGAGGATTTTATGGAATGCCGGCAACGCGAGGCATGCTCGCAATGCAACCCTTTGGGTCGAACGGCATTCAGAATGAGCACGGCCCGTTCTCCAGGGAGATCAGGCGTTACAAAATTCCGAGAGATCTACGCAAGCCTCCCAATCTCACCAAGTTTGACGGCCGAGGGGATCCAGACAAACATCTCCGTTACTTCAATAATTACTGCTGTTATAGGGAGTTGGGACCGACCATGAAATGCAGGCTTTTTCCCCAGTCGTTGGACGGCCGAGCATTGGAATGGTGGGAGTCCCTGCGACCCAATTCCATTTCCTCATGGGACGACCTGGTCAGAATGTTCTTGTCCCACTACACTGCCAACCGCTGCCAATTTCGATATGAAGAGTACTTGGACTCTGTTGTTCAAGGAGATAATGAGACGCTGAGGTAGTATATCGACCGGTTTAACACTGAGGCTGAGTCTGTTCGTGACTTGTCAGACAAGGACAAGTTGAAATATCTAAAGCGTGGTATTCGACCGGACCACCGATTCGTCGAAGAGTTTACATTGAATCATTACCAGGATCTCAGCTACTTCTTAACGAGGGCTAACGTCCACATGGCGTATGAAGAAACCTTGGCAAAGAAGAAAGGCCGTCGTGCACGACCTAAAGAAGAACACGATGAAAGCGGGCAAAGGACATGAAGGTCGCCGCGACAATCGGTCGACTTTTCGTGATAAGAAGTTCGATCACCGCACTCGGCTAAACACCTCTATTGCACGGATCTACGGCGAAAGTGCCAAAATAATGAATTTGTGGGAGTAAAGCGGCCCGATCCACTCGTGCTCAAGAAGGGGGCACGGCCGACTAAAAGATACTGCCGTTACCACAAAAGCAATGGTCATGATACTAACGATCGTATGGCCCTCAAAGATGATATTGAAGAGCTCATTCGAAAGGAAAGTTGGGAAAGTATGTGAGAGGCGGAGGAAGGCGACCGACCTCAAGAAAGCGTAAAGAAACGATCCGGACAGAGGAAAGGCGCTTTAGTTGTTTCAAGCGCCCAAGACAAAGACCGGTCTGAAGATCGAGAAGCCCCACGATCCAGAGGTTGCAACGTTGCTATGGTCATTCACGGTGGAAACCCGTTGGACCGTAGAGAATCAAATAAAGCCACAAAAAGAAAGTGGGACGAGCTTCTGATGGTCGGTTCAACATCAACAGTCCCACCGGTCTCGAACAGACCCCCCATCTCGTTTGGAGATAGCGACCGCACGATGGCGGGCGAGCGATTATGTTAGTTGGTAATCGAGGCGGTTATGGCCAATCATCGAAGTTCAAAGGATTCTAGTTGACCAAGGTAGCTCGGCCGACATCATGTTTGAAGGCTTGATTGACAAGATTAAGGTCGATCGGAGCGAGATAATTCCCCAGGCTGAGCCTACTCCCCTAACGGGCTTCAATGGAGCGATCACCTACCCATTGGGAACGATCGAACTCATGGTCACATTTGGTGACGACACTGGAGATAGCACTTTGTACAGGACGGTCCGCACGACGTTCCTCGTACTCCCCCTCAAATCATGCTATCAGTGTATAATTGGTAGGCCGACCCTGGGCAAGCTAGAGGCCGTGGCATCAACAAAGACATCCGAAGATGAAATTCTCACGAGAAAGACGACCGGTGTAGTTACCACGGCGGCCGACCTAGAGGCAGCAAGACGGTGCCACGATCCGTATCAACAAATTTGTGATGAGGTAGACCTTGGCCCAAATGTTCGAAGCACTGGTGAAGGCCATCAAGTCAACGTCACTGATTTGGATGCTCGGTATGATCCAGACAGCGACCCAGAGGATAACGATGATGACTTAGCCCGAGAGCTGAAAAACAGGTTGCAAAGGCCAGAACCTCATGGAGAGCTAATAGATGTGCAGTTGGGAGACGACCCAACAAAGATAGTTAAGCTCGGTAGCGACCTACCAGAGCAAGTGAAGCAAGATCTTGTGCAATGTTTGAGAGACTATCTTCGACTGTTCGCATGGCGGGCATCGACATGCCGGCATCCCTATCGGTAGCCCGCCATCAACTTTCGATCGATGAAGGGTGGCCGGCCGCTCAAAGAAGGCGTGCTCGAGCGAGGAAAAATCTCAAGCATTTGCGCAAAGCGCGTTGAGGACCTCATAAAGGCCAATTTCATAGAAGAGATCAAATACACGACGGCTATCCAACGTCGTGTTGGTTAAAAAGAAGAATGGAAAGTGGAGGATGTGTGTAGACTACACCGATCCGAATAAGGCATGCCGAAGGATGCCTTCCGTACTCCAACATCGACAAGTGGTCGATGGGGCCTCGGGCTACAAACTCTTGTCCTTTCGGACGCTTACTCGAGGATACAATCAGATCACGATGTATCCCCGATCGACACAAGACGACCTTCATGACGGATCGGGAAATTTTCAAGATAAGGTGATGCCTTTTCGGCTGAAGAAACGGCTGGAGCGACTACCGGCGGATGATGAACAAGATTTTCAAGAGGCAAATCGGTCGAATCTCGAGAGGTGTACTTGGGACGACATGATCATCAAAAGCGTGGACCGATCCGGATCACGTGGCGACCGAGGAAATCTTTGAGGAAGCTAGAAGGAATTCGCTTAGATCGAATCACGAGAAGTGTACCTTTGGGGTGAGGCGTGATTTTTGGGTTTCCACCGGTGAAAGAGGATAGAAGCAAACCCCGAGAAGTGCGAGTAGGCGATCGCCCGATATGAGGCCGCCCACGACTAAAAAAAGAGATACAACGGTGAATGGCATGGTGGCCGCTCTGTCGTGTTCATTCCCAAAGCGGCCCGCAAGTCATTTGCCCGCTTAAACTCCTCAAGAAAGATGTAGATTTTGAATGGACCGACCAATGCCGGCGTGCATTGGATGAATTAAGCAAGCTTTGACCAACCCGCCAATTATGACTAAGCGCGTTGCGGGGCGAGGCGATGTACACTGTGCTTGGCTATAACGGAAGAAGTCCGGCTATTTGTGTTGGTCGAGAATGCGATCGAAACAAAATCGGTTTACTTCATTAGCAAAGTCTTTGCAAGGGCCCGAGGTGAGGTACGAGAAAATAGAGAAGTTTGCTCTTGCACTCGATCATTTGCTCGAAGGTTGAGACCCTACTTTGTGGCCCACCGTGTCGTGGTAAGGACCGATCGACCAATCGAGCAAGTCCTTCATCGGCGGACCTGGCGGGACGAATGATAAAGTGGGCGGTGGAGCTCGATGAATTTGGCATTAAATTTGAATCGGATCGGCGCGCAAAGCGCGGTGTTGGCCGACTTTATTCTTGAAATGACTCCAATCCCGAAGACCATCTTTGAAACGACACGGATCTTGCGTGAGCGGGTCGCCCAATAGCAAGGGAGTGGAGTCGGCCTAATACTAGAGAATTCGAAGGACTTCTTTGTGGAAGTCTCTTTAACTTTGCGTTCCACACGCCCGAACAATCAAAGCCAAATATGAGGCGTGCATAGCCGGCCTCTGACTTTCGCCAGAGATTTTGGTGTCGGCCGAAGTCGAGCTCGGATCGATTCCTTGCTTGTAGTCTCGCAGATTAAAGAATTATACGGTGCAAGGATGACGTCTTTGAAAAAGTTATCGGCGAGTAAGAGAGTCGCCAGCGATTCGACCGAAGTGAAGTTCTGCACGTGCCTCGGACCAAAAATGTTCGGCGGATATACTATCAAAGCTGGCGAGTACAAAAACTCCGGGAAATCACAGAAGTCTGATTCAGGAGACGCTAAACCGGCCGAGCGTGTCAACCAAGCCAAGCCGATCGTTGGCCGTTACGTGTGTTAAGTAACGGATTTGATTGGATTGCCCACATCACGAGATACATTGTTGAAGGGAAGAACCGAGTGATCCGAAGCAAGCAAAGTTGGTCGCCGAGAGCGACCAAGTACTCGGTAATAGAAGGAAAGTTATGTCTGAAGAGGATTCTCCTCTCCATTATTAAGGTGTCTTACATCGGGTAGGCCCGACCATGTGCTAAGGGACATTCATGAAGATGTTTGTGGAAGTCACCAAGGCGCTCGTTCCATAGCTAAGAAGGCTCTCAGGGCCGGCTATTATTGGCCGACCATGGACGAGGATGCCAAGAAGCTTGTTGAAGTGCAAGAAATGCCGGTACATCGCGATGTCCACATTGCACCTTCCACGTAATTACAAAGCCTTGTCTCACCTTGGCCGTTCTTTGGTGGGGCATGGATTTGCTAGCCCGTTCCACTGCGCCCCAGCCGGTTCAAGTTCTTGATCGTGGCGGTGGATTATTTCACGAAGTGGATTGAGGCCGAGCCTCTTGCAACCATCACCTCGGCGAAAGTAAGCAAATTTTTCGGCCGGTGTGTGTTGGCTCGTTTTGGGATCCCTCAGCAACTAATAACTGACAACGGCACCCAGTTCGCGGACAAAAGATTCAGAGAGATGTTGGCCGACTTAGGGGTAAAGCAGCATTTCACCTCGGTCGAGCACCCTCGGACCAACGGCGGTGTCAAGCGGCCAGCGAGTTATCTCACGAGGTTTGAGGCGAAGACTCGATGAAGCGAAAAGGGGCGGGTCGAAGAGTTCTGATCCGTTCTTTGGGCCTACAGGACGACTCCTCATTCATCGACCGGGGAGTCCCCCTTTAGACTGGTATATGGGACCGATGCTGTCATACCCATAGAAATGGGTGAACTGAATTGGAGAACCTCAAATCCCCCTACAGTGGTTGACAACGACCGAGCTATTCGTGAAGAACTGGACCTAATTGAGGAGCTGCGCACCCAAGCGTCACTAAGAGAGCAATTGATCAAATGGAAGGTCGCGCAGCAAGATACAATACTCGCGTGCAAAAGAGAGACTTCACGGTCGGTCGGCTCGTTCTAAGACGGGCGGCGTAGGAAACAAGAATGCACGCCGAGAAGCAAGCTCGCACCAAATTGGGAAGGTCCATACGAGGTCATCAACAAGACTAGAAAGGGGGCTTACGAGTGGAAACCATGGATGGGCGACTATCCCCCTAAGCGTGGAATGCAGAGAAGCTCGAGAAAATATTACGTTTGAATGTAATGAGCGATTTGAATGTAATGAACGACCGACCTATAAATGAAAAGCGTGCAGCGCTCTTTTTCCCATCGGGTTTTTTACGAGGCGACCTTTAGAAATATGATGTGTTCTTTACTTTCGCAAGAATGTATGACCGGTCGCTCAAGATTGCCCGTGGCAAAGGAGCGATCGAAGATTTATCAAAGTGGATCGGATCGTCGAGGCGATCCACCTCGAAACCATCGAAATGGCCCGAGGTTAGATAACCCGCAAACTTGTGTCGCCGAAGCGATCTGTAGCGCGTGCCACCGAGCCGGCATCGAACGAGCGCCATCGAAAATGGCCCAAGGGTTGTTATAACCCATCGCAGTAGGCCGTCGAAACGACCTACCTCGAGAGATCATCGAAATGATCCCAACCGGTGCCATCAAAATGGCCCAATCGAGTGCCATCGAAATGGCCCAAGGGTTAAGTATTAACCCACAAACGTCAGGCCGTCGAAACGACCCGTATTGAGCGCCACCGAGTTGGCCCAAAAGAAGGTCACCAAAATGACCCAATCGAATGTCATCGGAATGGCCCAATCAAGTGTCGCCGAGTGGGCACCGTTTATCGGATAAGAAATGCCGAGCGACCTAAGTCTAAAGTTGGTAAACTTTGAAAAATAAATGCGAAACAATCAGATTCAAGTAAACAAACAAATTAAACGAAAAGAAATTGTCATTACAAACAAGGGGCCTTGGCCGGCCAGCGCCCACTAATTGAAAAGCGCGAAGGCGGGAAAATTGTTGTGCCGAAGGCAAGTTAAACAATTACAAAATAAACACCGCTTCATGAGCGGGCTTCAGAGGCTTCAGAAGAGGATTGTGGCCGGGCGAACAATATTTCCATGTTCATCTCTTTGCTCAGGCAGCATGATCTTGTTCTCCGCAACGTAATGGGCGGGATTTACCATCTTCTCATCAAAGTTGATGCTCAAGTCTGGATTCAATGCCCGCACCTGCCCAAGAGCGTTGTAGAATTGCTCGATCGCTGCCTCCCTACCGGCACAGGCTACGGTTGAACTTTCGCGCCCACTCGGCATTCTCGGCCTCGGCTGGCCTTATCCTTCTCCAAGGCTTCAGCGTCGTTCTTGGACTTGTCACCGCCCACCGAGCTCCTTATTCCTCTTGGCGAGTTTGGCGGTCCTCCTCCCCGTGGCGTCAAGCTTAGCCTTGGCCTTGGCAAGCTTGTCATACTTCACCTGCAGCTCAGCCAAAGCCTCCTTAGCAGCGCGAGCCCCTGCAAACAGAGATCGTCCAGCTATAGTCGGTCGATCTAAGACAAAAGAAATAACGGACTGAAAAAGTAAAGTACCTTCAGCTTCGGCCCCAAGCTCGGTCATGACCTTATTTACCCCAAGCGAGAGAAAGCCTGAGGACCTCCATCGGCTTCTTCTACGAACCACTCGAGCTCGACCTGTCCTAAACCCTCGAGCGAGAGGATAGGGAGGTCGGCCTTGGCGGAATCCATGTTCCGATCGTCGAGCCTTATCCGCTTGGCGGAGCGATCGTCATTGCGAGGGGGCGACCGAGCAGCTGGCTTTTTCTTTTGGCCCTTGGGAGTGGGGGGCACCTTGGAGGACGACTCAGGAGCATCCCCTGGCCGAGGTCCGTCATATCTCTTGGCCCTGCAGTGCTTCAAAGCCCGACTCGAAGCACTTCCTCTTGCGACCATTCTTTTACGCAAAATAACGAGTTATGAGTTAGAAGAAAAGTTTAACGACAAAAATATAAAGGCAAAGTTCAAAAGCAAACCGATTTCGGCCTCGGTTCGCGACCTCGAGCAAGACAAAGGGGCGACAAGGTATGTCGCCTTTGGAAGTGCAGGCGCATCATGCTCGCTAACGACTTGATCATTTCCGGGGATTCGGTCGGCCGCCAAGTCATGGCGGTGTAAATGTAATCCCCGGGCCGCTGCGAAGTGAGCCTCGTTCCACATGATGGGAAGTAAGGGGGCCGAGCATTCCGTCCGGTTGAACCTCCGTCACGGCCTTACCGGCCTCCTCGGTGGGAACGATCCAAAAATATTGACTTCACGCGGGCCGCTCCCAGCGACTCTGGGCGCTTTGAAGAGCCGGTGATGAGTCTTACGCATCTTAAAGGAGACTTGCTCCCTCTTCTCCTTGTTAGCCTTCTCCACGAGCATTTCGGCTCAAAGAGAGTAAAGAAAAGCATGGCCGACACAGCCGGCCGACCCAGCTTAGTCAAGAGGACTTGAAAGTTTTGAAACGCCCATGCGTTAGGATGGAGTTGAGAAGGCGACCCGATGTGACGCGGGGCGTCACGTTGAAATTCGATAAAAGGAGGGTGATATTCATCCTCTCGAACACGGCCGATACATCGTGAACTTGAAGTTGGGAGAATAAGTCGCAATATCTTCGCCGTCCTTCATGCCTCTCACCTCCGGCCGGTGAATCATCGAGGCGGCTCATGAGTCGGGCAAAGCGACATGGCCGAAGCGGTGATGATGCTCCTATAAGAGCGAAGAGTTTTCGATACCCAAGACATGTCGATACATCTCGGGCCACGTCGCTTGTACTTTGGCCGACCTTTCGTTCGATCCTCCGATGTTTACCTCCGGACGAGCTGCGGTCGCGGGTGAACCACTTCTTCCCCGTGGACTTCTTCAATTTCGGCCGTCTTCGACCTCCACCATCTCCTCGTCCGCGGCCCGGGGCGGCACTCTGCGCTTCATCATCGTCAATGATAATCACATCGACATCTTCTTCCCCTCCTCCGCTCGAAACAGCGTCTTACGGCGTTGGAGTGTTGCCGCGGCCGCTCCTCGGAATGGACGGACACGGAACCGGGCTCTTTGGTGGCGATCCTCGGCCGGAGAGAGAGAACTCGAGCTCGTCTTGCTCGAAGAAGCGCTGGAAGAGCTAGAACCTTTGTCGCTCAAGACGACTTAGACTCCAGACTGCGTGGGGATTGGGCTCGCCCGACCTCGACATATATGTAGCAAAGGATTGCGGTGGTTTTAGGGAATACGGGCGGTCGGTTTTGTCGGGGCATGCAAAACACACTGTGATAGAGGAGCGAGTCGGTCGATCGAAAGCGAGAACACTCATGAGAGGCGATTTGGCCATCCCTCGACCGACACCCCTATCACGAGGCGTGGAAAAGTACGAAATACTTTCAAAAGGAAAAGACTCAAGTTCAGAAAGTAAAAGTAAAGATCGATCCATACCTTGAACAGATGTGGTGGATCGGTCGCTAGTAGTAAACAACGACTATGAATGCAAGTCGGCGGCGGACAAGTCGGTCATTTGGCGAGCAATTCTTGGAAGTGTGAGAAATGAACTGGTGAAAGGCTATTTATAGTATGCGGACTCATGGCGCGAAGGGGCCGGGGAGGCGAAAGCGTCATAGCGTTTCATCTTCTCGCCAATGGTTGTCTCCGAACGACCTCGGAAACACCAAGCGTCATATGCGGAATGTCGGTGAAGACCAACCGTCGCGTCAAGACGGCCGATGGTTAGCGGCGGTCGACACCGCCCTATCAAAAAAGCAAACGGCCGCATCCGTTTCATCAAAATAACCTCACTCACGGGGCATCAATTCAAGCCTCGGCCCCGCTCTTAAGCGACCTAGGCTTGGGGGGCAACTGTTCCTGGGTGTATCAGCAAATACTAGGACTGCCAACAGCAATTGGACCTGCGGCCCAGCCCATCTCGATCGGCCCAAACACGCTGCTTGGAGCGCAATTCTCGCCGGCCGAAAATCTCGCAAAACGGTCGGACCTCTACAGTATATATACGCCATTCGCATATGGCATCAGTGCACGTTCTCTAACCTTGTGCTATATCGCGGCGACCTCTCACTAGATCGTCGGAGTGTCTTTGCAGGTACCACCCGAGGTGCTCAACGCGTGAAGCCAGGACCGGTCCTTTCACTCATTCAACGACCGGCCCATTCGACGGAGCAACAACTACTTCAACCCTTCATTGGTCAAGGTACGATCAGGATTAATATTGACATTTGTTGTAAAGTGTATGTTTGTATTTGTCGTTTTGTATGAACAAATGTCTTTTATTTGGGGTAGCCTTCATGAATCGTTTGGTTGCTACTGTTCTGATGGATTGAGAAATTAAGTTTATTCACATTTTCTTGATATGATACTGTTCTGATGGATTGAGGAGCTCAAAATTGTATCTTAGCCTCTTGATATGATACTGTTCTGATGCATTTTTTTTAAAAAAAATTACATTAGCGAGGGATTTTTTCGTCGCTAAATCCCTCGCTAAATTTTCCTCGCTAATTCCCTCGCTAAAATTCCCTCGCTAATTCCCTCGCTAAATTTCCCTCGCTAATTCCCTCGGTAAATTTAGCGAGGAGCATTTTAGCGAGGGATTTGGATCCTCGCTAATTCCCTCGCTAAAGTACATTAGCGAGGGATTTTTGTGCTTTAGCGAGGGAATTGTGCGTCGCTAAATCACATTTTTTTTGTAGTGGGAAATCGGTTCACTGATCGCTTTCAGCGAATCAACCAACGATTGAAGTTTTTTAAGAAATTTCGAGATGGATTTACCTTCGAGAGAGGTGTTACGATGCTCCGATCTGAGTTGCCTCAACTTTGCTTGAGTATAAACTTGAAAGTATGCGTGAACTTTGTCCCATAGTTGCCACGCGTGTTTCGATCCGACGATGCGAGTGATCATTTCGCGTTATAAAATCGATTGAAGCCACGCCAGTAAGAGTTGATCTTGTTGTTCCCACTTTTAGAACGTTGGATTCACGTTTCCAGCTGTAGCATCAACGACAGTGAGGTATTGGCACCGTTGGATTCACCAAGAAATGGTGAAGTTGATGTGCTTTAATCACTGATTCAACTTGTCACATCAAGTAGTTTTTAGAGTCGAGTTTCTCTGTGATTGTCGCAAACGATTTAGTGTTCGCACAAATTAGATCAAGATTTGCAATTGTGGATGATTCTTTGACGACGGTGGTGGCGTCGTTCTGAACCACGGGAATTTCATCTTCAGCGGCGGTGGAAGGCGAGGATTCGCCTGAAGAACTCGATAATACCATGTTAGTTTCTATAGTTCATGGATTCAGAAAGAGTAGAAGAAGAAATGATCTCTAACAGAATCTTGTTAGAGCAAAGTGTCTAGCACGTAGACATCGATAATTATTTGAAAAATGGAAATGGCGAAGACCTTTGGACACGACACTAAGTGTCAGTGTCGGTATTAGTGTCTGACACGACACATTTTCAATCTGATGTGTCGATTCTACATAGCAACTAAAATTTCTTTGGACAAAAGAAAAAATTAAATTAGAAAAAAAAAAGAGAAAAGTGCAGTTATCTTACTTCTATTGTGTCTCCAATGTTGATAACAAGAGCATTTGGAATTGGCTTAACAGGGACCCATATGTTGTCCTTGAGTATTTGAAGGCCCATTGGGCTTCCCTTTGTTTGCTGCAGCACAGTGATAGCACTTCCATCTGAATGGGGACTCAGACCCAAAACAAGGTCAGGACTAGAACATGGTGGGTAATAGTTCATCCGTACGGCTTGAACTGCTACACCAAACATCTTCTCAAAGACATCATCTTCCAAACTTAGGCCTAAAGCTATGTATTTGAGCAAATTCTTGCATAGTTTCCTTATTTCTCTTGAGTACACTTCCACTGTTTCACTGCATTTAACAAAGTAATAAAAAAAAAAAACATTCAACAAAGGTTTTAAGAAAAGTTTAAGAAAACACTCCAATGTCTCAATCACTGCATTTAACAAGGTTGATGTCTCTGCAACTGCAATGAGACCACAACTAAGACCGCCACATAACGATCGTGTTACTATGCAATATCAAGGATCGAGACATGATTGTCTTCGATATTGCGATCGTGATTTAAAACCTTCTATTGAACTAATTAAATAAATAAAATAGTCAGGTGATATTCATATATACATTACCTGAATTTTGCTGGCTTCTTTGGCCAAAGATTTGGGTTCCTAATATAGTGAGGTTGAATTGCTAAAGCAAGCATGTTACACCAATCCAGCTTCTGGTCCTCTGAGAAAACGAAAGCTTGTCCATATCCTTGGATTCCGCCTGGAGCCATAGGGTATTTCTGTTTCTCTTCCAAAGGTAGCATAAAAAACTCACTACTCATATTCTCTATACTCTCCAATAGATTGATGTCAATCTCATGATTAATCACCTAATTAATGACCACACTAAACATTATTAGTTTCAATTCAATAAATGTTCTTGTTTTCAAAAATATATGTTAACCATGTTAAGTTAGTTACAGCCTAAAATATACTCCCTCTGATCGCATATTTAAGAGAAAATACAATTTTAGATTCATTGAATAACTGATTATAAACCAAATACATCAGTTATTCAATAAATCTAAAATTGTATATTTCTCTTATATAGGACCAGAGGTAGTAATCAAATAGTAAATAACAATAGCTTAAGAAAGCATTATTAATATTAATTTACCTGAAAAAATCCCCACTGCTCACAAGCTGTTGAAAGCTTGGAAAGTTCATTAAGGACATCCTCTTTGCTTCCTTTACTTAGATTAGAGAAATCAATGACAGGAATGTCACTGTCTAGTGTGGGAAGATCTTTAAGATTTGTTGGCCTTTCTGTTATGTCTCTTACAAATCTTTGAGGAATTGTCTTTGACTTAGTCTTTGATAATTCTTGGACATCATCAATGTGGCCTACTTTGATGGTAGAAATGGGTACAGTAGTAGCCATGGAAGTTGGAAACAGAATTTGGAGCTAACTAAAATTTTCTCTTCAAACTGATTACTCTATATCTTCACCCTCTCAACTATGGTTGTATTCATAGTTCAAATTTTGGCTCTTGTGAATCAATGATGTTTGCGTTAAATTAATGATTTAAAAAGAAAATGTTGTTTGGCTTTTGTTTAATAATTAAAAAATCTTGCACATGAAATGTAACTGAACGCATTGAAGTACGCCATATATAGTTGTAACCGAACATGCATTGAAATCTTGACCAACGTGAATAATAAATGCTAATCCACATAATGGTTGTATACATAAATGATTCTAAAAAAGTACGCCATACATAAATGAAATATCAATGAATTAGCTGTTATTTAGTTTTTTGATAATCTTATATCTCGAAAATTTAAGTTTTAGACTCTGTTTAGCAAAGTCGATCCGCTAGCTTATAGCGGACCTGTTAATTGTAGGTGTTTGACAATATCAGCTTTTAGCGTTTTTTCAGTAGTTGAAACGCTACTTCAAGTAGCGTTTGAGCTTATAGCTTATAGGGTTTCATTTTTTCTCTCAATTTTAGCCTTACTACTTTAATTAAATTACTCATTTATCCACCATTAAATGAATTTTTCTCTCCTTTTTAAGCATTAATTATGTCTATTTATGTAATTTTATATTTATAAGCTACTTCAACCGCTAGTTTTACCAAACACTTTTAATTCAGTCTGCTACTTCATTCGCTATCAGCTACCTCATCCGCTATGAGCAAGCTTATGTAATGAGCTAACACAGAGAATAATGAATGCAACAGTAAACGCTATATAACAGTGAAAATGCAGTACTGTGTTATTTATTTTCACTGGTTCAATCAACTTCCTGTGAAGAAGGAAGGCAGTAGTACAATGGAGTATTCACTGTGAGTACTAGAAAAGAAGGAAGAAGGAGAGAAGTACAGAAAAAAGGGAAAGGAATCCAATGAGAAATCACACAATCCACATGACCCTCTCTCTCCTATCAGCTCACTCTATATAATGCTGTGCGTCACAAAATCTTTCAATAACGAACTTGGGATTCTCTTTCTCTCTCCACGACGTGGCAAATCTATCCCACACACCTCAGATATTATTTCCTTGCTGCTATTTCCATTTTTGCCCATTACATCACCATCCCCATTAAAGACAACCTTGTCCTCAAGGTTGAATGTTGGAAAATTGTTCTTCAATTCTGTGACAGCTTCCCAGGTGGCTTCTGCTATTGGCAAATTCTCCCATTTCACCAGCACTTGGGAGATAAAGTCATTCCCTTGTTTCACAGCCCTCCTTTGCAATATCTGTTCTGGTTGTATAACTGGTCCATTCTCAGTTACCGTGAGCGGTAATGGTAAATATTGTTCCGAATTGTCCCCTTTAAAAGGCTTCAATTGTGAAACATGAAATACAGGATGTATTTTTTGACTCACAGTAACTTGAGCTTATGCATACAGCCAATCCTAGCTTCCACAGTAAATGGACCAAAATATCGCATGCTCAACTTTTGGTTCTTCCTTAAGGCAACCGAGTGCTGTCTATACGGCTGGAGCTTGACTAGCACTATGTCTCCCACTTGTAGTTGCAAATCAGATCTTTTCTTGTCAGCTTGGTGCTTCATTACCTGCTGAGCTCGCACTAAATTCTTCTTCAATTGCTCTAGCAACACATCTCTTTCAGCAAGTTGCTGTCTCACCTCAACTGGATCATCATTTCTGGCCACATATCTGAGTAGTGAAGGTGGATCTCTGCCATAGACCACCTTAAAGGGTGTCATACCCGTGCTGGTATGGAATGACGTGTTGTACCAATATTCAGCCCATGTAAGCATCTTGTACCACCCCTTAGGATTGTTGAAAGTGAAACATCGCAAATACATTTCCAAACACTTATTGAGAGCCTCTGATTGTCCATCAGATTGAGGATGATAGGCAGTACTCATGTTAAGTGTGGTGCCCTGCATTGCAAAAAGATTTTTCCAAAAACTGCTTGTAAACACTTTGTCACGATCTGATACAATAGACCTTGGCATCCCATGAAGCTTCACGATATGATTCATGAATAACTGCGCTCGCATCTTCTCATCAAGTAAAGTCGATTTGAGAGGAATAAAATGACCATATTTGGATAATCTATCCACTACCACTAAGATAGCTGTGAAACCAAAGGAAAGTGGTAAGCCAACTATAAAGTCCATTGCAATATCCTCCCAAATTTGAGTTGGTATTGTAGCAGTTGCAATAGTCCCGAGCAATGTGTGAGCTGCCTTGGCAGCTTGCCGGGCAAATTGTCTGATGAGCTATAAACTTACGTATATCTTGCTTCATTGCCTTCCAATGAAATTGAGAACTTATTCTGGCCATTGTGCGAGTCACACCAGCGTGTCCACCAATTGGTGAGCTATGGAATTCCCTCAAAATTGTTTGTATCAAGTTCTCATTATTTGGCACCACAAGTTTCTCGTGCGCGAAATGAGTGATCCTTCTTTCACTTGAGTATTGTGGCAAGCAAGCAGTGTAGCCTCTATCTTCTCAATCATCTCTTGTATCCAAGTGTCTGTTTGCACACCTCTTTGAACTCCGTCATGAAATCAATTTGGACTATCGAGCATATCGTCATGAAAACTCTTGAAAGAGAATCAGCAGCAATATTCTCCTTCCCGGGTTTATATTCAATAGTGAAATCATATCCCAGGAACTTATGCAGCCATTCTTGTTGTTCAGGAGTTTGTAAGGATTGATCAAGCAAGCTCCTCAAACTCTTTTGATCAGTTCTAATCACAAATTTGTGACCCAAGAGGTAATGCCTGAACTTTGCCAAAGCTTCAGTAATTGCTAGAAGTTCTCTGAAGTAAGCAGACTTCTTCTGCATCCTTGGAGCTAGCTTCTTGGAAAAATATGCAATAGGGTGGCCATTTTGGTGTATACTTGCTCCCACGCTTGATGCACTGAGGCATCTGTCTCGAGTATAAGCCCATTCTTTGAAGTTTGGCAATGATAGTACTGGTGCAGATATCATGGCCTGTTTGAGTTGTTCAAAGGCAGTTTCTGTTACATCACTCCAATTGAAATTATCCTTCCTTAGAAGATCAGTGAGAGGCTCTGCAATCTTGGCATACGACTTAATAAACCTCCTATAATAACCCGTGAGGCCCAAGAATCCTCTAAGTTGCTTGATATTTGTAGGAGTAGGCCAATTTTTCACTGCCTGCACTTTACCATCCTCCATTGCTACACCACTGCCCGATACAATGTGGCCAAGATACTCCACTTCCAACTGTCCAAATGAACACTTTGACAGTTTAACAAATAAGGTGTGTTGCTGCAGAGTCTGTAACACAGTTTCCAGGTGCTGTAAGTGAGCATGCCATGATGAACTATACACCAAAATGTCGTCAAAGAACACCAAGACAAATTTACGAAGCACAGGCTGAAAAATCTCATTCATCAAGCATTGAAATGAAATTTGGTGCATTGGTTAATCCGAATGGCATCACCAACCATTCATAGTGTCCATGATGTGTTCTAAATGCTGTCTTGCTTCTATCTTCAGGTTGGATGAGAATTTGGTGATATCCTGACCTAAGATCAAGCTTAGAAAAAAACTTAGCACCATACAATTCATCGAGCAATTCATCGACCGTTGGCATAGGAAAACTATCCTTAATAGTTATAGCATTTAAAGCTCTATAGTCCGTACAAAAACGCCAACTACCATCTTTTTTCTTTACTAGTATAATAGGAGAAGAAAAAGGACTAGTACTCGGTTGGATAATACCTTGACTCAGCATTTCATGAACCATCTTCTCAATTTGTTCCTTCTGGCTGTGAGGATATCTGTATGGCCTGACTTTGACAGGTTTGGACCCTTCTATCAGAGGAATCGCATGGTCTTGTGTTCTTTGTGGTGGAAGGCCGGTAGGTGTTACGAACACGACTACATAAGTGTAAAGTAATGTTGCCGGCTACGGTGCAATATCATGTGGCATATCTTTCCATGTATCCTCCTCCTCCTCTGATGGAATGATTTGGATTGAGAAACATTCATCCACTGCCTTTGTCTGCTGTAGTCTTTTCAATTGATGGAATTGTGCAATCTTTGGCTGCTGTTTTCCCTCACCTTGCAATGTAATGAACTTCCCTTCATGATAAAATTTAATGCATAATCCTGCATAGTCTGCTACATGAGGCCCTAGTAGCAAGCAAGCAGCGATTCAAAGACTAGATCAAGACTGCAACAGGTAACAAGTACACAGGTATATGGAGATCATAGCCCTGCACATGAATAGGTAGCCTCCTGATGAATCCATCGGCTATCATAGATTGACCATTCCCTACTAAAACCTTGAAAGTAGTGGTGGGAGTTCCTTTGGTAAGTTGAGGAATTGAGCAATCCTCGGTTGTAAAAAATTATCTGAGCTGCCACTATCCACTAGAATTTGAACCTCAGTGTTGCCAATTTTTCCCTGGAACCGAATAGTTCCTAAGCTATTAGCTCCCTTCATTGCATTAAGAGACAAATGATGCACTTGTGGTTGATTTTCAATCTGTTCTGTTTCTGCGTTCTGTGATTGCTCAGTATTTGCCTCTTGTACTTCACTGGCGTCTGCATCATCTACTTGCAGCAACATCATATGTTTATTTGGACACTTGTGACTAAAAGAAAACTTGTCATCACAGAAATAGCAAAGCCCTTTTTCTTTTCTAACTTGCATTTCAGCAGGGGAGATCCTTCTAATATTTGGGTTTCTTTGGTCATTATGCATAGGTCGTGTGGGTGGAGTTGTGAGTAGGGGTGGCTGAGAAGGTTTAGATATGAATGAGCTAGGTTTATTTGGATTGAAGGCAGGTCTAGTTTGGTTATTTGGGTAAGTGTTTGGGCTCTTTACTGGTTTAGGTGGATTATACTTTTCTTCATAGACTTTGGCAAGGGATAGGGCTTTATGCTTAATTGGGCGTGTGAATCATTACATCTCTACGTATTTCTGTCTGCAATCCACTAACAAAGCAATCTATCATAGCATCATTGCTCAATCCATACACTCGGTTAGCTAAAGCAGTGAACTCAGTATAATATTCAGAAACAGAACTATTCTGATTTAATTTGAACAATGCAGCTCTAGGACAATCATATATAGATGGGCCATAATCTAATTCAAGTGCTCTAGTGAAAGCTTTCCATGTATGAAATGGTTGATTTCGTTGCATTAACTGAAACCATGGAACTACATCTTTTTCTAGGTTAACCGAGGCTATGGTAAGGCGATCTTCATCATCGGTTCCATAATAGTCAAAGAACCATTCGCTTTAAAGATCCAATCCATTACTCTACTACCATCAAACTTAGGAATTCGAGTTTAACACTTTTTACTGGAAAGGTTGTTTGGTAGTGTTGTTGAGTTCAATGAACCATGGTGGGATGTATTTTGTTCTCTCTGCTTCAGTAGCGAGTCAAGTGCTGCAGCCATTTGTGAGATCTTGTCATCGAGGGACCCTTGAAATGCTTCAACTCGCTTAACCCGATCTTCATTCATCGCTTCAAATCGGTCGAATCTAGCTGCGATTTCTGCTTGCGCTTCTGCATTTCTGCGAATATCAGTGATCATTTCCTTCATTCTTGTGTTATCCGCCATGGTCGAGATGAAAGCACCAGTTGTAATGAGCTAACACAGAGAATAATGAATGCAACGAGAACGCTATATAACGTTGAAAATGCGAGATTGTGTTATTTATTTTCATCTTTGGTTCAATCAACTTCTGTGAAGAAGAAGGAAGGCGAAGAGTACAATGGAGTATTCACTTTGTGAGTACTAGAAAAGAAGGAAGAAGGAGAGAAGTCTGAGAAAAAGGAAAGGAATCCAATGAGAAATCACACAATCCACATGACCCTCTCTCTCCTATCAGCTCACTCTATATAGTGCTGTGCGTCACAAAATCTTTCAATAACGAACTTGGGATTCTCTTTCTCTCTCCACGACGTGGCAAATCTATCCCACACACCTCAGATATTATTTCCTTGCTGCTATTTCCATTTTTGCCCATTACAGCTTATTTGTTATCCGCTACCTTTTGCCAAACAGAACTTAATGTATTTAGCATCTGTTAGTATTTTTGATGCCTATCTAAATATATATAAATACTATATATGTTGTATAAGGTTGTTGTTCTGATATTGATGGTTTTGATTTATTAATTGAAAGTACTAACATAAGTGTTAACGGAGGAAATTAATACTTTGATAGAAGTATTGAGTTATTATATTTAAAACATTAAGGGTATGTTTGGATACTCTAAATTTAACGGAATGGAATGGAATGGAGCGGAATGGAACGGAGAGGAGAGGAGCGGAATGGAATAAAATTCTCATTCCATTGTTTGGGAACTTCACAACGGAACGGAACAAAGTTTCCACTCCACTGTTTGGACAAATAACGGAACGGAATGAATTATAACTTTTTTATTCCATTTTTACCCTTTTAAAAAACAATATTCAAATTGTATTTCTTGTTAAACTTAGTAAACTAAAATGGCATAAAAAAATCATCCCAATTTATCATCAACTATCAACACTAATTCTTGAGTAACAAAAAATAACAATTCTGCAATTTCATTTTGCTTAATTTTTTTCTGCAATTTCATTTTGCTTTACATGCTTCATTTTATTTTGCTGCAATTTCAAAGTATTTTATATAATCAGTAAAAGAGTCATGTTATCAATTCATTTATTTTGCTTAAAATGAATTAAAAGAAATAGTAAAATTGAAACCTATCTATTTAATTAAATAAAACCAACGCAGTAAACATTTAAAAAGAAAAGGAAGAGATATATGCATGTAATAACAGAGCAATAAAAAGAATCCAAATGTTAGTGATGTTGTATAAATTACGTGACCTGCGCACAAGAAAAAAAGAATGAGCAAGCAGTGTACAAAATAGAAGCGAATTGGAGTAGAATGGTGAAGGGGTAAATGAGTAATAATATAATCATCATCTCATACCTCCCAAATGGGGGGAAGAAAATAGGGGTAAACAATGGAATGGGATGGAATAGATTCCATGACTTACCATTCCATTCCATCACTTTTTTAAAAACCAAAACAATGGAACACTAAATTATTCCACTCAATTCCACTCTATTCCATCCCATACCACCAATCCAAACATACCCTAAGATTCTTTTTCAGATGTATATATTGCCTATAGAATATTGACAATCCTTGTAACGGTTGCTACCGCCGAAAGAAGTTTCACAAAATTAAAATTGCTTAAATCATATTTGAGATCAACAATGTTGCAAGATAAATTAAATGGATTAGCTAATTTATCTATTGAGAGCGAAATGTTAGAATTGTTTGATGATTATAAAACTTTGATAAATGATTTCGTAGCTCATAAAACTAGAAGATTAGTATAAAAAATTGACAACTACTAGTATAGTAGGCCTCTTTAACATTGTTGCCTTAGGCCCCAGCCCCCAAAATGTCTGTACATGGCCTTGCCTGTATCAGGTATTGGTACTAATGGGTATTTATGGATACTTATTTATATCTGCATTTGTGGTTCAATATATAAATATATGTTTGTCATATAGTAAGAGATTAAATTGTTTGTTCCTTTTTGATGATATATTGACACTTTTCCTATTACATTTTATGTTATTTCTCTATTTTCTACTAAATAAATAGATTTTTCTTATACTTTATTGTATATTTTTCTGATATATATTTTACTTATTTGTGTTTTCTATATTTTAGTCATGTTTAGATGAGTTAGACACAATATATTAATAACCCTTCTTTCTCGTGTGAAGTAAGCTATAATTATATTTCACATAAACTTGTATTCTATTAGCACACATTCACGCTAATCAACCCTAGTGGTCTCTCTCAATTTTCTCGCTACTCTTCTCTTCTTTCCTGCTCACATATCAAAAGGATGTGGTTTTAGGTCAGTTTTTGGCCTGGAATCACCCCTCTATTTTGTTTTTCCCGTCTTTTTATTTAAATAAGAGATTGTCACATTGATCTACCTTTTATGTCGTATTTTTCTTGATTAATTCGTCGTCTGAGTGCGGCGTTCTAGTTGTTCGTCATCTTCGTGCGGCATGTTTGATTTTATGTCTTGTTGTGGTGTTAGTTTGTTTAACTGACAGATCAACTTCGATCGATTTCAGATTCAACAAATGACTAGGGTCCTAAAGTTCCAGATCATGGAGCATGGATACTCTGATGACTTTTATTTTGTCAAAATTGTAGGCATTTTTTCGTTTTATGCTATTAACTTGGGTGTTGTGAGCTTGTTAATTTGCAGATTCATCCTTTGTATTTTTGACAATGCTGAAATTGTATTATCATCGATGTCAGTGGCGGATGCATACATATCAAACTATGGGCAATTGACCCCAGAAGAATTAATATGTTTACTAAGCTCAACTTACTCTAGTACATGTATTGAGAAATACTTTTGATATATTAATAAGGCAAAAATACATTTTTGGTCCTTTATATTTATCAAAAATTTCAGTTTGGTTATTTGTTCCGGACTGGGCCAAAACCCCACAAGAATTGGGCCTGGCTCAAATCCGCACTTGAAATAGCCCCTAGCACACTCCATCATCCGTCATCCGCATCCAACGGACAGGATCTAAACACCCGGATCCAACGCCTTAGGTACGACACTTTTCCTATAAATAGAGGTGCGACCCTTCAATTTGAGGTACGTTCTCATTCCATACACACCTCTTAAATTCCCTTGCTGACTTAAGCATCAGAGTGTTTGCAGGTACACCCCACCCGATGCGGGGAATCAAGCTACCTCGAACTGTTCGAAGTCCATCTTCAACCATCCAAAGTCCACATTCAACTCTCTAGAAGCACTACCACTCTTACTCCGGATCTAGGTATATTCTGAGGTCCAGTACCGAACATTAATGACGACCACAGTGGGAGCATAATCGCTTGCTTCCGAACTTATCCACATCTACATCCCACGCTTGACCCAATAGTTGACGATGGTAGTGACGGATGGCTACTCTGTCTCATCCGGTGAGACGAAGCGCATGATGAAACGCAAATGGCAAGAGATCGCCAATTTGAATGTTGTTTCCATTGCCAAACCGACCTCTACCAGACAACCACTTTTCTTCTCCGATGACAACTTCCTCCTCGGAAGACCAAATGAGTATGTCCCACTGATCATCTCGGCCTCCATACTGGGCGGCGTTGAGGTGAGGCGAATCCTCATTGATCAAAGGAGTTCTGCCGACATCATCTTTCATGATCTTCTCTCTCAAGCCTCGGCATGTCGCACGCTGAGTTGAGCCTTTACCTCGGGACCGACCTATCAGGTATGGGTGAAGAACAAGCCCAGTCCTTGGGCTACTTTGACACGATGGTGACTTTTGGTGAGAAGGTGCTCGCCCAAACCATCAAGACAACCTTCTTGGTCGTGCCAATGATATCTCCCTACCACTGCATCGTGGGAAGGCCGACCCTCGCTAGTCTCGGCGTCGTTGCCTCTCCCGTCCACCTCAAGATCAAGTTCCATTCCCTGGAAGGCAAAATAGTGACAATTCCAGTCAACCTCGAGGCCGCAGAAAGGTACCCAAACCTCGCCCTGAAAGGAACCCGACGTCAACTTCAAGAAATCCCCGAGCTACCACCTTCGGCAGTTGAAGTAAACCTCACCGAGTTCGATGCTCGTTATGACCCTGACAGTTCCAAGGATGAAGACGACGGTGAGCTAGCGAAGGAGTTCAAAAAGAAAATCAGGCGCCCCGAGCCGCACGGTGAATTCCTAGAGATTCCCCTAGGCGACGATCCCACGAAGCGATAAAGCGGGAGTCGACCTCACCGGCATAGTGAGAGAAAGCTTGATTGCATGTTTGATGCAACACCGACCGTCTGTTTGCTTGGTCTGCCTCTGAGATGTAAGGGATTCCACTCGAGGTGGCATGCCATCACTTGGCAGTAAATCCTGATGCCAAGTGTGTGGCACAACGACGGAGGGTGCAGAGCGAAGCGAAAGCCGGCGCCGCAGCCAAAGTTGTCGCCGATTAAATCGCAATAGAATTTGTGAAGGAAGTAAAATACACTACGTGGATTTCCAGTGTGCTCTTAGTCAAAAAGAACAATTGAAAATGTAGAATGTGTGTAGATTACACCGACCTCAATAAAGCATGCCCCAAGGACGCGTTCGGCCCCCCGAGATCGACAAGCTCGTGGACAATGCCTGCGGCCGGCCTCCTAGCCTTCTTAGATGCCTACTCCACTACAATCGATTGCGATGAATCCACCAGGACCAAGATAAAAGCGACATTTATGAATGAGCCGGGGTAACTCATCGCTCTGAGTTATGCCTTTCGACCTTAAGAATGCAGGGGCCACTTATCAACGTATGATGAACAAGTGTTGTAATTTGTTATCTTTTAATTAAGTTTTATGAAGTTAGTTTACAAACTATCAATTACAAGTTATGAAATATCTATTTTATTTGTTGTAATTTTTTTTTAGTTCTTTAGGTTTCAACCCACAAAATCAGGGTGTTACATTTTTGGTAATTAAATTGTAGTTATAATTTTTATTAAACAAATAATGATGTGGCGACCAGTCGTGTAGTGCCTACGTCAGGCGCCACATCATTTATTGAGGGTCGCGCCACCTTTTTTTAGCAGCCCTCCAAATCAGCAAAAAAAATGAAAAACCCCCCGTTTGGACTAAATGTATGAGTTTTTTAAAATAGGGGCACTAAATGACTGAGTTTTAAAATAGGAGAATCAAATGTCTGAATTTTTAAAAATGGGGGAACCAAATGTTTGAATTTTTGAAAATAGGGAAACCAAAACTATAATTTAGCCTAATCCTTATAAATACTAGGTAGGGTGGGAATAAGCCAAGTCGTCTGACAGGGGGCCTACGGATCACGCTACATCAGGCCAGTGAAGACTAGACTCTTTTTAAATAGATCATCAGGCTAAGGCTAGCCTATTTATCGAAAAAGTCTTTTAGGTCTACCAAGTCGGCCTATATAAATAAATATAAATATTATTTTTTAAACATTATTATTATTATTATTTACTTTGTATTAAATCATAAAATTGCTAATATTTTTTGTTAATTTAGACATATGACATATATCAAATTTTGACATATTTAAAGTTATCATTATATTTACCAAAAAAAATTATTATTATAAAACATGATTTAAATTGGATGTCATATAAAATAAACTTAATCTCACTGACTTATTAACTTCTTAATCTATTTAAAACAACATACATCACTCAAATATTGTAGTCTATCAAAAAAAATAGTGAAATATATTTTTAAACAAGTTGTCAGGTCTTGTCGGACTTTCAAAAAGGTCAAATCAAACCTAAAAATTGAGCCTAAAATAGGTCATAGACCAGACTCAGACCTAAAAACTTCAGCGCAAATTCTAGACTCGGGCCTTGCAAAGTCCATTAGCCTGGTCTATTTCCAACTAATACTAGGATATTGTAGGGAACATAAAGAGGTGGGAATATATATATAAAAGAACCACTTGTTCTTGTTGTGAAAGTAAGGATGGTATGTACTGGCTATGGCTAGGAAGCGGTTCAAATTCCAAATGATATTTTGAACTTGAACAAACTTGTGTCAGTGATTAGTGAATAAAGCAAAATAAACGGTTGCATTCGCTTGCCTAACTAAACAAGCAAAGACTAGCAGCAATTTCTTTAACGAACGTGAAAATTATTCCTTCTGGAACTTAAGCAATAAGCACTACTTCATCTTTCCAACGGTTGTACTTATCTAAAATCCCTCATGCTACAAATTATTCAATCATTGTTGCTTTTTGTGACGCACAAATTTCCTCAAATTTAGACAGTGGGATGAGACCCCTCCACTTATAACTCCTCAAACTGAGGCCTCAATGACGTACACACTCAAACTCAAAATATTGTTTAGAAATTAAACATCATGCTAGTAGCACAAAACCTTACGTAAGCACTCAGTAATTTTATAAAGTGAACACTTTTGTAATGATTATTTTTTTTATAATACACTGATAGGTGAATGACTCGATGGACAAAATATATTGGGCACCTTGACACACAAATATCCCACAAACACCCCAACCGCACATGTAACCATCTAACTCCACCCCCCACCCCCACCCCCACCCCCACCACTCCCACATGTAATCATCTAACTCCACTCCTTTAATGGCGTCACCCCCATCCACCATCTTAGAATCTCAATTGGATTTAATTCAACCTTACAAAAGCTATTTGTAAGGTGAGGGATGCCTTCCACTTATAAACTGTTTTTCAGGTCATATCACATCCGATGTGAGACTTTTAAAACACACCATAACTTGGACCAAAAAAAAACCACCGTAACGGTGTCACGCCACCGGAAAGACCAGGGCACCGCCACTCTCCCCCACCCCCCACGAGTAACTATCTAACATCACCTCTCAAGGAATCATTGTCGTCCACCGCCTCACCCCCAACGTAACACTGTTGCTCCTCCTGAAAGACCGTTGTGACACTGTCTCATCAATCTAGAGCCACCGTGCGTGCACCAGTAGCCACCGGAGCTCCAAAATAACAAGCGACATGGTTTCCAAAAACTTTGTTTCTGAGACACCTGTTGGCGCCATAGATGATTATCGCCGAGATTTATTTAGTCACTTAACATATGCACTTCCAAAAATTAAATTTTTGGACGTGGATTTGAGTTAGGCAACCAAAAATTCAAGTTAAATTAAATAGTCGTCCGGAAACTTAAATTATGGAAATTCAACTTCCGCAACACTTTGAAACTAAATTGAGCATCCATAAATTAGACCTGAAGAAACTAAATTATCGGATGTGTAATTGATTTAAACTTTCAGAATCTTAATTATCGGACGTCAAATTCGACAAAAGTAAAGCAAATCAAACGTAGTTGCGTAACTTAATTTTCAGACGTTTGAATCTGACAAAAAGTAAAGCAAATCAAGGTGGTGATGCTTTAGTGGCTATGGGTGGTTTCGCGATTGTTGCTGCTCAATGTGGAATTCTGGTGGTTGATGTGTGGAGGTCGAGTGGTGGTTGTGCCGTGATGTGAAGTTGTTTCTGCTCATGTGGTACTCGCAGCGGTTACAACAGTGGAGGGGTGTGTGGATGAGAAAGGGATAGGAGTATAGGTTAGTAACGGTAGTTTTGGTGTTTTAGGTGATTTAATGAGGTTGAGGGATGTGGGGTAGGGAGGTGCATGGGGTGCTAGGTGAAATACCCAAAAATGTATATCTTACTTATAATTTAATAAACCATGATATAAAAAAAATAGTTAGGGTGTTTCTTTTAACACGCCTATTTTCACTCTTCATATATCTCAATCCACTGGGTATTATATTTTCACTTGATAGGGACTTGGGTATTATGGGGTGCTCAAGTCTCACATCGGGTAGTATAGGATGCTCGGTGGAGTATTTAAGTGGCTTGGTTCTCCCCCCTTGATAGCTAGCTTATAAGGGAGGGTTCCCCAAGTACTTAGATGCTTATCAATTGGTATCAGAGCTGGTTGTCGGTGTCTCGGAGAAGGCTACCCACGAAGGGTTCTGACCGGTGGAGGGTTCTGACCAACAAGCTAAGTTGAGTGAAGTGCCACCGAGTAAAGTGTCGTGGAGTGCAGCCGCCGAGGACGTCGGCTCTCAGGGGCGGTGCTATGATAGGGACTTGGGTATTATGGGGTGCTCAAGTCCCACATCGGGTAGTATGGGATGCTCGGTGGAGTATTTAAGTGGCTTGGTTCTCCCCCCTTGATAGCTAGTTTTTAAGGGAGGGTTCCCCAAGTGCTTAGATACTTATCATCACTAAACACAGTCATTTCGATCTGGATACAACCCACGAGTTCGCATAAAAAAACCCACAGGGTCGTCCCAAACTGTTTTGGGGTCTTGTGCAAATTTTAAAAATTTGGGTCCTTGTGACCCCCACGTATTACTTTATTTTTTAAGATAAATAAAAAGCGACATGAAAAATTTATCAAATATTTATATTCTTAGAAAAAATAACTCTTAAGGAGACATACAATTAACAAGCAAAACTGCCTAGTTGGGGGATCCGAACCCATGTGGCCGAGGACGAGAGCGAGAACTTCAACCATGGAACCGACAACCATTTCATTGTGTTAATTGAAGTACGTAATATATACTTAGTTTGTAATCAACATTGGGCCCTTAAAAAATGGCCTTGGGCTGGGGCCCTGTGCGGTAGCACAGGCCGAACAGGACCAAGCTGGCCCTGGTAAGCTGATAAATTTGGCCATTTACAACACAAAAAAACAAATTTTAAAATTGGAGAAGAAAACCCATTCCCATACAGAGGCGGATTCAGGGGGTCTTTCTCGTATTTCCGGGAACACCCAAACATCCTGCCTTAGTGGGAATATGCCCCAAACATCCTGCCTTTGTAGTAATACATCATGTCTTAGTGTCATTGAAGGAACATCATCTTGTCTTGGTGGTAATACATCATGTCTTAGGGTATGTTTAGGAGAGGGTTTTGGGAGGGGAGGGCTTGAAATAGATTCGTCTATATTTTTATTTTAATATATATTTGAGATTTTAGAAAAATAAAAGAATAATGTAATAGATAACAATATAACAATTTTAATCACACTTCATTTATGTTTAGAGACATTTTATAACTTCTCCAATTTTGAATTGAAAAATATGTCCTCTCTTCCCTTCCGCTCCTAAAACTCCTTCCCAAACATACTATTAGTGTCATTGAAAGAACACCTTATTTTTTAATCTTGAATCCGCAACTGTTCCCATATGATTCTAAACATGCTTTTCGTCAATGATACTTCAAAAATCAAATTGGAAAACTGACCAACATCACATTATAAGCGTTGAAGTTGAAAATAGGAGGAAATGAAATTAATGCCAACAATCATAGAAACATAGTCGCTCGCAGGTAGAGAAGTTGTTGTTGGGCAGAAGAGTTAGATGACCTTAAAATTTGAAATGTCGAGAGCTAGTTTGTAAACTTTAAAGAGAGAAAATCGAAATGTTGAACTGTTGTTAGTGTCGAAAATTACATTTTATATCATGTCAAAGATTTAGTTGGTTGGTTGGTTCCTGAAGAAAAAATAAGCATAAATGCATGTTGAAGGCCTTGGAGACTAGGATATGCAAGATATGACAAGGAAGTTACTAAAGAAGCACTGAGAAGATATTAGTAGATTGAAAAGTAAGACAAGTGTCAATCATAGACTAGGAAAGTTACTCTAGGAGACACTTGTCATGATCTTTATAATTAATAAAAAGTTACTTTGCTTTGCCTATAAATACTTGTAAGAACATTGTAATAATTGTTGTTGAAACTTGGGAGCACTCTAGACATCCTAAGTCCGCTCACAGATAGACGAGTCAGTGCAGTCCCAACCATTTCATTTTCAGTATTATACTTTCATATCTTTATTTTCTTAAGAGAAATGCTTGTATGTGCGATACGAAACCGAAGAATTAGGTGGCAACTTTTGAGACATTCATTTCTTCATACATTTCGTAAGAAATATTCTCGTACCAAATAGCATCTTTGTTTTTTTAATTTCTTAATATTTGTTCTACTTAAAAGATTCTTGATGTTCACTCCTTCCAAGATTTGATTCTCGTATTTTATTTAAGTCCCTTTTTACTACTTTGAATTCTGTTTATTTTATCAATCTTGAGTCCATTTCATGATGCGACTAGTGATTTGAATGAATTCTTCTTTATTCCTTATTTAAATTTGTAATCAGAGTTACCTATTTATCAGAGAATCGCATTTTCGTTTGATTTTGATTGTGTTGATAGACTTGATTTCCAACAAAAAATCACTGTCAATAATTGTAAAATAGTTTTTTGGGATATCAAAGTAAGTATTGAGAAGTTTATTAATTACTTTTAAAAAAAATAAAAAAAATATGTATTTATATCCTTTCCACATTGATAAAATTAACAAATCTGGAAAATACCCCAATCTTCATCTTCATCTTCTTTGGTGAGCCACTACCCCCTCCAGCGAGCCACCTCCCTTAATCTTCATCTTCACCTTCCCTAATCGTTTCTCCACACCTCTCTCTCCCCCTATCTTCATCTTCATCTTCATCTTCCCTAATCGTTTCTCCACACTTCTCTCTCTCTCTCTGGAATTCCCAAATTTCATCGTTTCTCCATGCTTCTCTCTCTCTGAGGTGGTGGTGGCTCGCCGGAGAAGATGAAGATGAAGATTGGGGTGTTTTTCAGATTTGTTGATTTTGTCAATTTGGTCTCTCATTTTTCTTAAGTTTCTTAGTCCCTTATATGCCACATCATTTAAAGAATTCCAAGTCAGTACTAACACTTAAGACGTCACGTCAACAGTCAACTATCAACGTGGCATTTGTTATTAGAAACTAACTGCAGTGACCAAAATGAAATGAAAATGAAAGATGAAGGACCAAAACGAACCCAAAAAAGATAAATGACCAAAATGAAACTTAAAGTAAAGATAAGTGACCAAAAGTGACATTTAGCCTATATTATTTTACCTTATATGAGTTTAATTTAGCAACAAACTAGTAGGATACCCGTACATACGTACGGGTGCTGTCATATTCTTTTCATAATTGAACTTAGACAGTACTTAAATTTAAAAATTTAGTTAAAAAAACTAAAGTGAAGTCATAAGAGAAGGGAATAGAATAATTGTTTATGAGGTAAATAAAAGTAAAGTAAAAAGAAAAGAAAAAAAGAAGAAAGAGAGTGTAAGGAGGAAATAGAGTGAAAGAAGAAAGAGATAAAAAGGAAGAAAGAGAGTGTAAGAGAAAAGTAAAAAGGATGAAAGAGAGAAAAGTAAATAGACCAATTTGACCTTAATAAATTGAGGTGTCAATGTTCTAAAATGAGTCATTTGATATTTTCATATGTGGTCAATTTATTTAGATATAGTGTAGATTTTCCAAGTACTTAATAATTTACAATTTAGTGGGTATGACTTGGGGTTTGCACCCATTGGTCCTCATACACGGGTGATGGCTCAAGTCAAATTGTAAATGATTTTTCCTCAAGCTCGTGAGAACTAAAGGGGCTTACAAATAATAATAAACTGGATTGTGGCTTCCACGTTTCGAAAATTTGTATGAATCAACAAGTTGTACAATCCACAAGAAAGATAGTTTCAATCTTCATTGAACCATGCATGATTTTAAGAATTGTAGTTACAATTTCACCTAGTACAAATTTCCTAAAATGCATGGTTAATTTGACAGAACAAATTAACAATGGCAATCATCTGGTTTGGATGTTAGTTTTGTTCCGGATTCAACGTTTACTAGTTAACGGGCCTATGAGTCTCTATCACAAGTCAATCCAAATGGCTTTTACTTTTCCCACACCCCCTCCTACTTCTCGCACGCCTCTAATCTTTTTTTTTCCAAAAATGACCTCGCGTGGGACGCTCATGTGGCGTGGTTTAAGTGACTGTTCGAACGACGTTGGTCGAACATGTTCGAACGAACTCATGCGTGTTAAGGAATTTTTGCTGTTCGAACGAGATCGTTCGAACAGGTTCGAACGACCTCATGCGTGTTAATGAATATTGCCAACTGTGTGTGTGAGGGTGTGTTATTATTTTGCCTCGAATGGCTTTATGCGAACCTGTTCGAATGGTTGCGTTGAGCAGCGTTCGAATGGTGTCATTCGAACTAGTGTTATGCGTAAGCGAAACTTGCGTAAACACAAACACACGGTGATGGTTTATTTCGGTTTAAGTTTTGAATGCATCGAAGCGGGAATTATTACAGAGAGAATCTCTGCATAATACAAGAGAGATGTCTCTAACTTAACATTGACTTCAAAAGTTGTCTCTGAGAATCACGGTGTTGGTGATTTCAAAAGTTGTCTACCAAGATTCATATACAAAGTTGTGTACCAAAATTATAAATCTAATTTAACATTGACTACCATCAGTATCTTTACTTAAATCTACACAAGGAAGGGGATGGGGGTTGTGATTGTATGAGCAAACACTTCCACTTTTGCCTCCTCGCCCCTTCCAAGAAATGCCGCAATACACCGGAATCCACAGCTACCATCATCCAACCACGTTAACAAGTTTTTCAACATAGGGACGCATGTATGCTGCGGCATCCCTATTATGTATGTATTAAATACATCCATAACAAAGCAAACATCTGTAACAATAGGATTCGATGTGTAAGAACAGAGTGGTGTCAAAGTAAGAGCTTTTGAAACAGAGTGATGCGATGTGACTTCTCAGAACAATAGGTGTGGGTGTTGGTTTCTTATGTAGTGGAGGAGTAGGGATTGTAGTAGACTGTCGACTGAGTTCTCTTTTTGCTTTGTGATGGATTAGGTCTTTGGACACGTTGACAAAGTAGAGCAGGAGTTGAACCGAATCGTATGGGTTTGTAGGCGTTCCACTCTTGCTTTGGGGGAGTAGGTTGTTTACGAGACCGAGCAAAACATCCACTAGATGAACCCGGGGAGTCAAATTTGTCATCTACATGTTCCCAAAATGACTTGTCTCGCTTTGTTGAGTAATCAACATTCCCTTTCTTATCTTTTTGGTGCTCCTTTGTAATGATCGTATCAGGAGGTGGACACATAGAAGTCGTGGTGCGGGAATGCCAATTCACGTGCTTTTGCCTTAATCATAACTCTACCAGGCGTGATCGGAGGCCTCAAACCTTCTTCTTCCGATAGCTTCAAGTTCAATTTCTACACTCAACTCATCATCCATTACCTCTCGCCTCAGTATTTTGAAATTCAACCTCCGCCAATGTTGGTGAATCATGCTCAGCGGAATTGGAGTGCGATCCATCATAACCCTATAAAAAGCGACATTGATTTAGTGACAACCCATATAATGTTGAGTTTATAGACAAAATAACAAGATGAGTGTACATCATACCTCTCCCAATTGACATAAGCAAATGCAGCAGAGTAAGTCTTCTCTGTTGAGGTCACACCAACGATCTCAACCAACGGATACCTGTACCGGTTGGTTTTATATGTGGAATCAATCAACAAAACAATTGGGAAGGTGTTGAGAAGCTCAATAGAATCGGGATGGGCCCAAAAGATGTCTTTCACAATCGTAGTTCCGCCTCGCAAGTCGAGTCCGAAGAAACATAATTATCGCGTTGCAAATAAAACATGAGTTGTTGGAGCTCACCCTACCTCACGCATAGCCGATCGCGTTGCCTTTGACGCGACGGTTGTATATTTGTTTCACAACAGTATAGTTATCATCAAAGCTTCATCAATTTCACTCATTAAGGATCAATTTAGGCCGAGTATGATTCCTAGTCATTCTAGCCACTAGTTCCTTCTCTTCGAAGTTAACCTACCAATGTACGGACGTCCATCATGATAAGTAACCATCCCGTGGTTATGAGTTCCATTCATAACCCTCAAAATCCATCCTCCAAGCTTCTTAATAAATTTCCCTTTCGATCGAAGGGACAACAACATTTTCTAGTGTTTGTGTCTTCCTCAACATTTGTCTTATATGATCGGCTTTATCACAAATCAACATGCAAGTATTGTTTACCCGATCGTCGTCCGGTGTCGATCTTCCTATAAGAATCACCATCCCAAGAGATTTCCCAACGCGCACGCACTCCAAGTCGTGACTCCTCACGAGTAGGAAATAATCGAAATTCAATTACCATGTGTCAGTTACATAATTTGAATAGTTAGCTAAAATTAAAACAACTAATTCATTCTTACCGTATCAGTTTGGAAGGAACTAGTAAAGTCTTGGGATTCAACAACGTCAGTTGAGATGTCAACTGCGACAGTTGACATCTCAGCTTCTACAGTTGACAACTCAACTGCTCCAGATGCACCCTCATTTTCATCCATTAAACCAAAAAAACCTGCACAGAAGCTGCAACTTATCAGTTGCTGTCATACGCCTGTTCGAACGGCCTCATGCGAACATGTTCGAATGAGGCTATTCGAACAAATCAAATTCACACCCCAACTAACACTTGTTCGAACACGTTTATGCGAACATGTTCGAACGACCCTGTTCGAACCGAGCGCGTTTGCAGAAAAAAAAATGGCGTAAAAAACTCAAAACAGAACCAAAATGAAAAATGTTTGGTAGGGTTATTACCTTGAGCTAGTTGCCAATGATGGGTAGTTGAATGGGAGTGAATGATGAAGGTGAGGATGGGTGGGTTTTGGAGTGGAGAGAGGGAGGTTTAGGTGTTGGAGAGGAGTGTTTTTGGGTGTGGAGAAGAAGAGAGGAGAGGATAGAGAGGGAAATAGAATTGTAAGTGGGGTTAGTTTGGTAAATGTGTAGGGTGAGGGGGTGTGTTTGGAGTAGGAGGGGGTGTGGTAAAAGTAACAGCCATCCAAATTCGAGAGCTTCCATGGCAAGCCCAATGTCATCGCTACATATACCAATAAACAACCTAAAAATTTGAGGGCTTTCATGTCATTCTCCGAATCTCTAAGAACCCCCCCCCCCCCCCCTTCTTCTCAATTTCATCGTCGTGTTGTACATTTCTTGAGTCCCCTTTGGAACAATAGATAAAACTTCAATTCAAACAATTGCTGGTTATCCATAAAGTGTCTCAGCGCTTTCATCAAAATATTAATATTCAATCATGCTTAAAAGCAAATTTCGCTTCATAACAACTATTCTAGACTGGGCCACGAGGCCCACTAAGCAAATTGGACCTGGAACAGCCCGATAACTAGGATCCATATCCATGACCTTGTATTTCACATTGGACCACGAGGTCCACTCGCCCAATTGAGCGTAGATCAACCCAATTGTTTGGATCCATATTCAATACCCTCTTTATCAAGCCTCGACGGCTCAGATTCACCTGAACGATCCAACAACTCAGAGATATTATTGATCTCTATAAATACTGGTTCGCATAGCCACAAAAGGTACGCATGACTCATTTCCTACATACTCCACGATTCTTTACTGACTTGGCCGTCGGAGTGTCTTTGCAAATACTCCCTCTCGCTAAAAACACACGGAGATCCGACCCGACATGAGCACTACCAACTACAGTCTCGGATCAACCCGAAAAACACCAACAAACGCCGAATTTGTCACATCAGAAATCGAATTTTACAGCATCATATAGATCAATGGCTCAGGGTAGTTTATGCTATTGAGCTACAATTTTTATTTAAATAAGTTGATCATATAATTATGGCTCTAGCAGCTGGTTTTTGGTTTCAGCCTAGCAGAACCTGATTTACTAGGGGCCATAGAAGCACTTAGCACTCACATGTTTTTTTCATTTCATCATGGTGCTAATTTAATATGTCGTTTTCAAACAATCTTTACGGCTCTATTTTTTTTTTTTATATTTCTTCTTCCCCACTAAGCTCACTGGGATTTTATGTTACACCTTTATTGGGAACTTTTTCATTCCTCAAACCTCTGCTCTACAACAATACACACTGTGACACTGTACAAGTTGCTTTGCTTAGCTCAATATTCAACCACGCATGTAATTTAATATGCAATCCCGCCCAACTCTAACTACTTTTTGACAGAATCACCGTCCATCTTTTGCTCACTTGAATGACCTGTTTTTCAGCACCAATTAAAGCACATTCACCACTAATTAAAGTGTACCTAATTTATATTGACATGAAAGAAAAAATGAGTGGAAATAGGGGTTGGCGCATCATTTCGAGATTTGAGGTGTAGCATCCCAGAGTGCTTTCAAGATTGTTGATTGTTCTAACAAACCAACACGAGTCTTTTCAGCATGTGTGATCATCACTTACATGATTTATGGGAAACTTTCTTGAAGGTCACCCATATTGAAATTGCTCCAAGTCAAGCACATTTAACTAGGAAGTTCTTATGTTCGTAGCTCCCGAAAAGATAATGCATTTGTTGGTATAAATAGTCTAAATCAATTATTTTAAGTCTTTCGTCAACTGTAGATCTCATACCTGCACAGTCTTAAGATTTCTCTTATTTTGGTGTGTATTCAATTCATTCACGCGTCTTTTCGCTGGAAGCTATTGGGAGCAGCTCTTTGTTTGTACCAACTTTTGGGCAGTGTCGATCACTCTCTGCCCTCGTCAGCCACGCAGGGGCGGGCGGAGCCTTTCATATCTTTAAGGTAGTTCTGGCTACCCCAAAACCAAAACATAATATATTAATCAGGCTATGTATTATTTCATTAGCCACCCCATTTCAAAAATATATATTAGAAATAGTCAATAAAACAACAAAGGCCCAATTTTGGGTAATTGAGCTGAAGAGGAATATAACTTTGTCCTCATATTCTCCTAACATTTACTACCTCTATTATTATATTACTAGTATAATTTATCCGTGCCAGCACGAGTCGAAATTTATTTGTTTAGACACCGTAAGATAATTATTTCAACTATTTTAACTATTTATAAAATAGTAGCAAAATAAATTTAGATTTATATATATATATATATAATTATATATTATAATTTCAAATGGGATGTGGGGTTTTGTCCAGAAAAGGATTTTGTTTCCTGTCTTATAATGTTTTGTAATAATTAAATGAAGAAAAATTAATATAGAAGTATTCAAATAAAGTACTAAAACAAAAATTAAAACCGATGAAAATATAATTATCATCTAATGTATTATGAATGAGTATATAGAAAAACACATTACTATTACTAATGCTGGAAGGAAAATGATATATGATAATAGAATGTTTCATCTACTTTGTAATATATCCTTCATAATTTGTTTTCGCTAAGCGTGTGAACCTGTGAGAATTCGATTTTATTGTTATAAGCAACACAGGTATACATCTCATTTTATCATAAAATTTTAAATTATTTGTTGGCACCTTTAAAAATGCAATTGTATGTTTTCGTGTGTTATATGACACGTCGATTTCTTTGTACACTGCCTTTTATCCATTCATTATGATATATATATATATATATATATATATATATATATATATATGTTTATACATTTATTTATTTTTATATATATAGTGAGTATTTTTTTTATTGTGAGTATTTTTTTTATAATCTCGTCCTAAAGAATTTTTTTTATATGGGTTCTTAAAGAATTTTTTTATAGTGAGTGTTTTTATCTATAAATTATCATCCTACTTTTGCCAATATAGTGAGTATTTTTTATATTATTTGACTATTTAAATGTTAATTTCGATTTAATATATGTATATTCCATATTGCGAATGAACTCTTACGGTATTTTGTATATTCATATAAAGAAACTATAAACGGGAAAAATCAAACTAACAGTTCAGGAGATTATTAGAATATGAAAAATCTAGTCTTATTCGTAGATGCAATATTTATATAAAAATCTTTAAGATTATATAAAGATGAATATCTAAAAACCTAAATAGTAATACATAATCTGTCTATTGATGATAACTTAACTAAACTCGTTACTCATCAAATTTAAATCAAATCCCTAAATATAAAATAGGTACCTAACAACCATTAAACACGTGAAAAAGTAGGTAAGATCTGAACAATTTTCAAGTCATAACATTCTCAAAACTATAAAATAATGTACTAAGGTTTTTATTTTAAATAACAATGAAGAATGATTTAACAATAATGTGTTACGCTTAGGAAACAACATAGCTAGGTAGTCAACTTGGTTAAGAATTGCACTGAATTCAGGAGAGGAAGGGTTTAGTTCTCTGCTTTGACATTTTTGGTATATATTTCAGCAAATTAGTGATGTGGAATAAAGATTTCAGCCAAGTGTAAGTGAGAAGCTGATGTGGAATAAAATCATTGTAATTAGTGACGCGTCATACTATGTGGATGGTGACATGGAAGATCCATAGTTATATATAATAGAGATAAAATATGACAATACTTTCACTTTATTTTCTCCAAATAGTCATGATTTATACTTTTAGGTTATGGTTTTTTACCATATATTTTGTTTCATTATTTGGAGGTGCATGTGTTAGGTTTTATTTAATTAAAAATGAGTCCAACAATGATAAAAAGTAAAATGCAATGTAGAGCGTATAAATGCATGTAGTTCAGAGTATTATTCTTCTTACCTTTCAACTTCATAAACACCATTTTAGTCACACAAAAAAATTGCATAGAACGTTTATGGAGAACTTCCGCTCAAGGGGTATCCAATTTTGTGAATGAAAGAGGACGCACACAAAATAACCATCACACACGCGCACTGTCTTTCTCCCGGCTAGGTCGGGCATGAGTTGAGTGGTGTATATTTATTTTTTTCGAAAATAACTTTTTATTTAGCCACCCCTTAAGATTTACACTAGCTCCGCCACTGCAGCCACGAATGTGATATGCCCACCAACTTCCACTTGGTTCGTCCCCGAACCACACCGTATTGGGAGAGGTCTGATGTCATTTGTAACATCCCACTTTTAGGATTGTCAACTATCCCCACAAACTAATATGAGACTTTTCAGCACATGTTGTCCTCAGTTGCATACTTTATGGAAAACTTCCTAAAAGATCATTCATCCTAAAATTGCTTCAAGTTAAGCACACTTAACTATAAAGTTCTTATGTTCAGGACTCCCGAAAAGATAATACATTTGTTGATATAGGTAGTCCAAATCATTTCTTTTAAGTTTTCCTTCAACTGCACAATCTCGTAACTGCACAACCTTAGGATCTCTCATTCTAGTGTGTATTCAGTTTATTTGTGTGCCCCTTCACTAGAAGTTGTCAAGAGCCGCTCTTTTTCCTTGGAAACTTTCATCCACAGATGTCACATTAGGCTTGTTGGCACAAACAAAGAGTGGCCCCTGACAGCTTCCAGTAAAGGGACGCGTGAATGAACTGAATATGCAAAAGTAGGTTAACTGAATATGCAAAAGTAGGTTAGTGTGTGATGAGTCTCACATCACCTAAGATTTTAGGAATAAAATTTGTCCAACTCTTTTATTCCTCACAATAAAAATAAAATATGTATATAAAAAAATCCAAACAAGGCTCACACTTGCACAGGACTTGAGTTCGATTCTCAATTTTCTTTTATTGTTAGACGATATGCAAATTATACTATAAATCTTTTGCTAAAGTGGCGGTCTTCTATGGCGTTGCACCGAGAGTGCTTTCCCTAATGTAAATAAACTCTTTTTTCTTCTTTGATATTTATTCTTTAAAGAAATTTTGACGTCAGAAGGTTTTAATGAGATTGTTTTCTTTCTTTGTTAACTTTTTTGCTTTTAGCTAGTTAAATGAATTGTTAATTGTAGCACTAAATGGCTTAAAATAATCACCATGAACCATCACAACTTGGTCACTTCACACTTGATGCTTCCACAAGTTCCTCCTCCAATTATATAAATATAAATAACTAAAACATTTCAGGAATGGCATGTGGACCTCCCTTCTCTCTAATCACAAAGAAAAAGCTCTCCTCTTAAGAACAATAAGGACTAAGGAGATCAATGATTTTGTCTCCATCCTGTTTGATTCTTTCATCAATGTGTGGAAGTGCTCCATATGATTGTTTACTTCTTTCCTTTTATGAAATTTCATAGAGAGAATACTAGTGATGTCATTCAATTCTACTTTATTCTTTGTTTTCTTTAATTTGCTCAAGACCATTAATGTCCACATACCAACACAACTTGGTAATAATAATGCTTATAAAATATTATGTCACTAGTTTCAATTGAAAGCTAGAATATACATATTTAGAATGAGAATCACACTCTTCTAAATCACTCAACTAATTCTTTTGACTATTTTTCAATTAAAAAAAAACAGAAGCTTGACCTTGATACTTTTATGTAGTTGAATTTTACATATATTCATAGTCTAATTATTGTACTCCTAGCTAATTGGAGAACTGAATGAGACCAATTAAATTGAATTATTTCTTATTTATCATTTCTACCTTGGCAAAGTCCAATGCCTTTTTTCCTTGTAACTTATTGGTCACATAGTGTTTACTATACTCCCCATGATTGTATCTTCTATATTTGCATGGGTGTTTTTCATCCACAAATTCTAGCATTGGTCCAAGCTCTACTTCATAGCTAGGTGCATAAAATGTCACAATTGAGAGTCTATCTTTTTCTTGATGAGCCACAGCTCTATGCTCCACACTCTTGTATTTTCCATTTGTAAGAACCTGCATAATGCAAATTAGAATCAAACCTAGAAGAAAAGACATGAAACATTGTGACATATAGGACATATTGAGATGGCTGTTATATTAATCTATGAAGCACCGATACAGAAAGAAACACTAACAAAGACACTGATAACAATTTGAAAAATAGAAGTAACTGAAGTGTCACTGTCGGTACCGGTGTCTGACAAGACACACTTAGGACACTCAGGGTCGTCTGAAATAATTTGGACAGCCTGTTCAAATCTTAAAAATTGGGTCCATAATTATACTTTTATCAAATAAATCCCGAAAAACTCAATTTTTTAGAACCACTAAAGGTTAAATTATACTATTTTTTCTTTTGCCCTAAAAATTGGTATTGGGTCGAGGCCTGTGCGAGATAGCACAACCTGCATAAGCTATAGTCATTTCTGCGGACACCCGACATATTTTCAATTTGATGTGTTGGTGCTAGATAGATAGTTACTCGAATTTTGGTGGACAAAAAAAAATTAAATAAAAAGCAGAAGAGAAAAGTACAATGATCTTACTTCTATTGTGTCTCCAATGTTGATAACAAGAGCATTTGGAATTGGCTTAACAGGGATCCATATGTTGTCCTTAAGTATTTGAAGCCCAACTGGGCTTCCCTTTGCTTGTTGCAGCACAGTGAGAGCACTTCCATCTGAATGGGGGCTCAGACCCAAAACAAGGTCAGGTCTAGAACATGGTGGATAATAGTTCATCCTTATGGCTTGAACTGCTACACCAAACATCTTCTCAAAAATATCATCTTCCAAACTTAGGCCTAAAGCTATGTATTTGAGCAAATTCTTGCATAGTTTCCTTATTTCTCTTGAGTACACTTCCACTGTTTCACTGCATTTAACAAAGTAAAAAAACATTGGACCAAGGTTTTAAAAAAAGTCTGTGACCGCAATCTCAGTCGTGACATCAAGGTTGATGTCTCCACGGCCGCAACTAAGGTTGCATAAGCCATATTGATCATGTTACTTTGCAATATCAAGGATCGTGACGTGACATGACTGTTGCTGATACTACGATCGCGATTTAAAACCTTGTGTTGTATTAAATAAATACAATAGTCATGTGATCTTTATATATACATTACCTGAAATTTGCTGGATTCTTTGGCCAGATATTTGGGTTCCTAATATAGTGAGGTTCAATTCCTAGAGCAAACATGTTACACCAGTCCAGTTTCTGGTCCTCTGAGAAAACAAAAGCTTGTCCATACCCTTGGACTGTGCCCGGAGTCATAGGGTATTTCTGTTTCTCTTCCAAAGGTAGCATGAAAAACTCACTACTCATATTCTCTATACTCTCCAATAGATTGATGTCAATCTCATGATTAATCACCTAATGACCACACTAAACATTATTAGTTTCAATTCAATAAATGCTCATATCTTCAAAAGTCTATGTTAACCATGTTAAGTTAATTGCAGCCTGAAAAATACTCTCTTTAGTCTCGTATGTTTGAGAAAATGCAGTTTTAAGTTCATTGAATAACTAATTACAAACCAGATATATCAAATATTCAGTAAACCTAAAACTGTATTTTTCTATTAAAATATATGGAACCAGGGGAGAGGTAGTGTAATCAAATAATAATAGCTTAAGAAAGCATTACAAATATTAATTACCTGAAAAAATCCCCACTCCTCACAAGCAGTTGAAAGCTTGCAAAGTTCATTAAGGACTTCTTCTTTGCTTCCTTTACTAAGATTAGAGAAATCAATGATAGGCATGTCACTGTTTGGTGGGGGAAGATTTATAAGATTTGTTGGTCTTTCTGTCAAGTCTCTTACAAATCTTTGAGGAATTGTTTTTGGCTTTGTTTTTGTTAATTCTTGGACATCATAAATTTGGCCTACTTTGATGGTAGAAATGGGTACAGGAGCCATGGAAATTGGACACAAAATTTGGAGCTAACTAAAATTTTCACTTCAAACTGATTTTTACTCTGTATCTCAAGCCTCTCAACTAAGGTTGTATTTATAGTGGAAATTAGGCCCTTGTGACGTTTACATTAAATAAAATTAAAAGGAAATGTTGCCTACGCAATGCTAAGTAATGATTGTGCATTATAGGCACACATGAATCCATGAGTTAGATAAAATAATGTTGCCTACTTAGCATTGTTGGATGATTCGAGGGAGCACTAGGAGCAACGAGGTAGCTAATGAACCGGGCTATCGAGAGATTTGGACGCCATATTTTTACCCAAAACCTTAAGGCATTAGGTATATGAGTCCCAAACACGTCATACATTGTAAGCTATTTGACGCCTTACATTTTGATTCGAGTTACAACATGTCAAGCCAATAGACAATTTTCCTTGACAACACCTCCATAAATCTGTCATATGCACTCCTGATACCTGATACCTGATACCTGATACTGAAGCCACACCTCTTGATAATCTCCTGGGAATAACATCAAAGTTGAGTGATGTTGTATAGTTGGAATTTTAAAATCCTTATTTATATCGTCTTGGGGTGGTCCTCTTCCTAGAGCTTCTTTGAAGGTTTATTAGAATCCGAATCACTTCCTCATATTTAAGTATAAGCCTAGGTGCTTACCAATCTCCCAGGTTTTCCTTGGACCAAAAAGTGTACTAAAATTAAATATTAAATATATTATATGCGTATAGCACAAAACTTAATTTAAAATAAATAAATAAATGTATTATACCAGTATTCTTTCCGTATCATTTTGATCCAAATAGCATTACTCTTATTTTTTAAATGATATTCCTAGATGAATTGAGGGAAAATTGAATTGGGATTTTTAGGGATTTAGAGCTTTTTTTAATGAAGTGGTTGTCCATGAGGCCAAGGGGTCCAAGTCAATATTGTCAACCGTATTAAAATAGGTCACCTCATCTGAGAAAGAAATTAAATAGTGACACATCAGTTTACGAATGACATTAGAGACCAAAATAGATAAAAAAAATATTTTACAAAGATCTTTTAAAAAATTATTTTTACAAGAGGACTAAAATGAATAATCATTGTAATTACTAAAACTAGCATCATACAGTGCATGCATACGCACTTAAGTACCATCGTGTTCTTTATATTTTTGAGTAAGTTAGAAATTAATTAGCCCGAATATATAAAAAGTAAATAAATATTAAAAACTAATAAAAATATAAAAGTATTTTTTTTCATAACAGCAACATATGAAATCTCCTGTCAGAACTTAAAAACAACATATGAGATATGTGCGTCTTACTATATATCAATATACACACACACACACACACTCTTATATAATTGTAGTTATCAAAGTGTTTTTAATATATCAATGTAGTTATCTCGTGTTTTTAAATATATCAGTGCTGTTATTCTATATTTTTTTATATATGAGTGACAATTAGTTGTCCTTCTGTTAAATTGTTAATCTTCAATTCAGTTTTCGACGCAACAACATATTAGTTCTCTCGTCGGAAGATAAAAAATATATATATATATATATATATATATATATATATATATATATATATATATATATATATATATATATATATATATATCATCTAGATTATCTTTGTTTTTTTATATCAAGATCGTTATCTCATATTTTGTTTATATATCAAATGATGCTTATCTTGTGTTTTTATATCTGAGATAATTGTCGTTATAGTAGATTTATAGTAGTTTTTAAAAATTATACTTTTTAATTACAAATATTTGTCTTGTGTTTTTTTATATGGGCCCGTTTGGATAAACAGCTTAATTAATTAAGCGCCTATGGCATAAGCGCTTATTGTATAAGAGCTTATGCATAAACCGTTTTTATAATAAAAATATAATATAGTGTTAAACTATTTTTCTATAAGCTATAAGTTGTTTTCATAAGCTATCCTGAGGAGTTTATGGAAATTAGCTGTAAACGGCTTATGAACATTACATAAGTTGTTTTCATAAGCTCTCTCAAACAGTCTCACAAGTACTTATGCTATTAGATAAGCCCAAATAAGCTGATCCAAACTGGTCCTATATATAAGTGATAAATAGTTGTTAGGTGTTTATTTTATATTTAAGAGGCTAATAACTAAAGAGTTAGTTTAAAAATTTTGTTGTGAGTTAAGAGACTAAAGTACTTATGCCATTAGACAAAGTTCCCAAATAAGTTCGATCCAAACCTGACCTTATATATCGTTGATAAATATATCTGTTAGGTGTTTATTTTATATTTAAGAGGCTAATAACTAAAGTGTTAGTTTAAAAATTTTATTTTCTCTCTTTTCATTTTCCCCTCCCCTCTCTTTTTCCTTTTTTCCACGCAGCCAACTCTCTCTCTCTTTTCATGTTTCATCTCTTTCTTTTGTGTCAATCAATCAAATCATGTATTTTTCAATTTTTTATTAATTTTTTTATTGTGCAGTGACCAAATTACCCTTTTATTGTAATTGAACTAATTTTATAAAGTAAGGATGTTTTTGTAATTTATGTGGTTGTTTGTTTTCCTATAGTTAAGTTGATTGATTGATTGATGATAATTATGTGGTGGTTTGTTTTCCTATAGTTAAGTTGAAGTTGATGATGATGATATTTTAAGTCTAAAATTAATAAGCTATGTAGGGCCTAAAACATGAGCTCCTTTAACCTTATGCTTGTGCCGACCAAGCCTTCTTTCCTTTATACACTTTACAATTCTAAAAGCTTGACTCTGTTTCCATGCTAATATTGCGAAATAATTCCTTAATCAATTAAATACAAGTCAATAACCAACCTATAATATTAATTAACTAAGTTTTTTAGAGATAAAAGATAAAAACCCAAAAATGCAATTTGGTGTTAAATTTATTATTATGTCCTATAGGCTACATGCTAAGAATCTATGTGAATGTGAGTGGTATAGAAGCAGGGCCATTCTCATTTTCTATTGTCCAAAAAGTAATGCCACGATTCTGCAGACCAGATCTAGTGTTACTTGTCATGATGCTCTTGTCCACCACCCTTGTTTCCTCTACTTTTCCTTCCAACATGTTTTTACTAGTGAAAATGCCATCACACCATTTGTTGTAGCATGCATATAAGATGCACCCCCCTGCCCCCCACAATTTTTCTTGTCATCTTGGTAATGATACAAATGGACACAAACAAAATATTCGTTGGACTATGCCATATTGACGGATATAAGTCCTCATCATATGTTATTGGCTACTCTTAAATATGCTAATGTCATGGAAATATCTCCATTTTAAAGTATGCTTAAATATGTTTCCATCTCTATAGATATATAGAAGTTTTTCTTTTTCGTCTCTACAAAAATATATTTTTTATTTTCCGTTCTTACAATATCAATTTTTTGCTTTTAGTCCTTGTTCTTTTGTTTTGGTCTCTGTAATATTGTTTATATTTACTCTTAGTCCCTAAAATGAGGGACTAACTCCAAAATAGATATTTATTATAGGAACGAAAAAGAAAAGAGTTTTGCAAGGATAAAAACAAAATTTAGGAAACTACAATAATGAAAAAACTCAATGATGTAAAACAAAACCTTTTGTATTTACAGGGACAAAAAAGATCTAGCTAAATGGGTATCAAATAACAGCTCTCTGCATAAGAGCTTAACCCGGGCCAGTAAATTCAGTTAAACTATTTCATGCGGGCAAGTCACACACGCAAGTATCAACATTCTCGGGGCTTAACCCGGGCAATTCTTCCCCACTGTTGATAGATAGCTGAATAGGTATCAAACAACAACTCTCTACTGATGAGTAGAACCAATGAGAAACCAACAAAGTCGCACTCAAGCTCGGGCAATGACTCGATTTTCCCTCTCCGTACTAGGGAGGTACTTTGGGTTTCCCCTAACCTAATTCAGGAGCAGGTCAAGGTGAAGAGCCTTGGCCAACCACGAGAAAATGGCTCGATTTTCCCTCTCTGTTCTAGGGCAGCACATTGGATTTCCCCTAATATAATTCAGAAGGGAGTCAAGGTGAAGAGTCTTGGTCAACCCTGAGCAAATGAATTGATTTTCCCTATCTGTCCTAGGGCGGTACATTGGGTTTCCTCTACTCTAATTCAAGAGGGGGTCAAGGTGAAGATCATTGGCCAACCCCGAGAAAATGACTTGGTTTTCCCTCTTCGTCCTAGGGCGGTACGCTGGGTTTCCCCTAATCTAATTCAGGAGGGGGTCAAGGTGAAGAGCCTTGTCCAACCCCGAGTAATAACTCGGTTTTCCCTCTCCGTCCTAGGGCGATACGTTTGGTTCCCGTGATCTAATTTGGGAGGGGGTCAAGGTGAAAAGCTTTGGCCAACCCCGAGAAAATGACTCAGCTTTCCCTCTCCATCCTAGGGTGGTACATTGGATTTACCCTGATCTAATTCTCAGGGGATCAAGGTGAAGAGCCTTCAAAAACCCCGAGCAAATGACTCGGTTTTCCCTCTCCATTCTGGGAGATACGTTGGGTTTCCCCTGATCTAATTCAGGAGGGGGTCAAGGTGAAGAGGCCTAAAAAAATTTGAGTCAGCGACTCGTTCCACCCCCTCAATTCAACATATGCAATGGCGATAAGATCAAAAAAATGGGGGGGGGGGGATAAGGAGGGGACCAACAAGCTCAAAATTACATTATAGCAATACATGTACAAGGTCAACACAAAAAGAGCTGAAATAAATAAACAAACAACAGAATTCGAAGCACACCTTCCTGCAGCCAAACCCAAAAAATCCAGAGAAGAACTAATGGTTTCACTATCATTTGGGGAAGATGTGTGTCTCAAAGTGACCTCTCAAAAGAAAACACAGACCCTCTCCTCGGTAGCGATGAAGATGCAAGTGTCGAGACATGCCAGAAGATGATGAACGCTGACGCAGTGCACGAAGAAACGGTGAGCCAAGATTGCCGATGTCGGCCATCACCGCCCTGTCGTGAAATGACCTGTCAAAAGAGAATATTGAGATGGTCAGGGAAAACCAAATCCAAACTATAGTCTGCACCCTCCCAAAGACGACAACTTAAAGATGTTGCTGAAAAGCTGGGGGATAGAACAAATGCCCCCACAAACCATTTCTCAAATTTGATGATGCCTGCAAAGGCATAATACAATCATTAGGTACTTTGCACGACCCCAACCGAGATCGCCGAAGAAGGATAACACAACCGGAAGAGAACATCTCTCCGACCAATGAGTAATGACAAACACTTTGCCATCACTAGAGGAACACCAAGGAAAGAGCATAAAGCATAGCACAAAAGAATGAGAATGACCCTATTTATACACAAGCTAAGGGAGAAACAGTCATAGAGCGCATTTAAGCCAGCAATAAATCCTCCTAAGGAAACAGAGAGACACCAACACCTTGACAAAGACCAGAAGGCAGGTGCAAAGCTCAAAAATAAAGAGGTCGGTTGGTCAAGAAACAATAAATTATTAAGCACTGGGAAATGATGCCTCCACACAATCGACCACTCTGAAGGGGTTTGAGCACCTTCATTCTGAAGGGCTCAGAGCTCGAAGGGAAGTGTATTGAGGGTGTCCGAAAAATGCGCATACGCACTCAAGACCGAAAGCGGCTCACGAAGACCGAGAAGCGGCTCAAAACCCTCGAGGAAGACCCTTGTCGAGCAACGGCGGAAAGCCGAGTAGCACAATTGTCACACAAGGAGGATCAAATAGTACCAAAGGAGACTCTATATCGCATGCGCCGTTATGCGGACCATGCACGCACTTCTATACGAGTCTGCATAGAAGACAAACAAAGAGGACATGGCAGTTGGGCATTGGCTCGTACCGAAGTATTGGTCGCATGACTACCTCGGTGGCAGACGCAAACCAGGCACGGGAGGGTGATCCCCTGCGGTATAGAAAACCCTAGGGCCCTTTTGTATTATAAATAGCTCATGCTATTGGGGTACGTAATACGGATACTTGGTTCATGTATTTTTGGAGGTTTCCCTTAGTAATAATATATCTTTAACAATTGCATCACCTCCATTTTATATACGAGAACAAAAGCAATTACTATTTTATCATGAAAAAGGCAATTATTTTAGTAAACAAAGAATATGAAGTGAAAAGTTTTGTATATGTAAGCCTAATATGAATGAGAAAAAGTTGGCAATAACTCAGTTCTCTCTGTAAAAGATAGTATTATCAGCATTTATTGTAAATCACATTTTATTATATTTAAGTTCCAGCACGCACTCGTTATATTTATATCATCATCTGGAATATTGTAAGTGTTGTAGTAAGATGTAATAGGCGGGTAGTAATAGTTGTATGCGGTGACTTTCTCTGGTATCCAACCATCGCATCCTTTCCTAAATAGGTACAGTTTGCAAATTTTGCCCACACACGATCCGGTTATCTGAAATGTACTAACAACACTCACTTTAACTTCGCATCACCACATACTTTAACAATACCTTATTTAATATATTGCAACTCAATATTTTTTTAATAGGATTACATTTTTTTAAATATAGTTAATAAAAAATTAGTTAGGGCGTACCTAAAATCAAATATTATATATGATCTTTTATTGATTGACGTACAAATATTATTACTGAAAAAATGTCCAACTCATGGTTCTGCAATACTTTAATCATTAAAACTATCCAAAAATGAAAATATTAAGTTGAAATTGATTGAGTTATAATATATTGTGAGTATAATACTTGATTTAGCTATTCATTTATTTGTCTCAACTTGATTTTTAAAATATTAGCTTAGATATGTCTTTACGCTGGTCTTGAAAGTAATTAAAGGGAAAAATACATCTTACGAAACCAGTATGGCTTCAGACAAGAATCATATGGGATGTGATTCTTTTGTAAGATCAACTAATTTATCGACTATTCGCATGAAAATGATCTGAAAGAATCATTTAAAACAAAAAGCATTTGGAGCCCTTAAAGTTATGTTTGGATTGGTGGTATATGATGGAATGGAGTGGAATGAAATGAAGTTGTATATATGTTGTTCAATTGTTTGGATATTTAAATAAATGATGGATGGAATGGAACTCAATGGTATCTATTCCATCCTATTCTGTTGATTACCCCATTTATTTTTCCTCCAAATTTTTTTATCAACTTTTTCCTCCAATTTGAAGGGTATGGAATGAAATGCCTCATTTATTTAACTTTATAATTAGTAAATTACATCTTTCTCCTATTTTTTATATCCATCTATTCTTTAATAATATTTCTACCACTATTCATGCAATAACTAGTATTCTATCATAAAATACTCAAACAATGGAATGGAGATTTTGTTCCACTCCATTCCATTTCATTGCGGTCTATTCCGCTCATTTTAAGTTATCCAAATATACCCTTAAATTAGTGATGAGGATATACTCCCTAATCTCATAATAATTGTCACCCTTAACATTTCATACATATTGAGAAAAATGTATTAAAAAAAGGAAAAACAGACCTTAGTTTTTTAGTGACAAAAAAGCTCCTCCATGCTCTCTCTCTCTAACTTTTCGTCTTTTTCATCCATTGGGGAGAGGGTTTTGGGTCATTTTTTGACTCGGAATCACCCTTAGCATTGTTTTTCTCTCTTCTTTTATCTAAATAAGTGTTTTTTTACAATATCCAAATAAGTGGTATTCACAAAGTTTTAAGTCTTTTTTTTATTTCATCGTTCTTGTGCGACATAGTTTGGTTTTTCCGTCTTGGTACGGGGTTTGTTTTGTTCGGATTGACCGATCAACTTCGACTCATTCCATATTCAATTAATGATGACTTGGCTGTCACTTTGCAGATCAGAAGGCACGGGTATTCCAGTCACTTTAGTTTTGTCACTTTTGTAAGCATTTTGCCGTTTTATGCTATTTTAACTTGGATGTTGTGAGTTTGTTCACATATTCATCCTTTTTAGTTTTAGCAACATAAAAATTGTGTTGTTTTCGATGTAATCCACTCATTTGAATGAATGAATACCTTATTTTTAGTCACAAAAAAAAAGAGAAAGAAAAAAACAATTTTACGAAATCAACCTTTTTTTTTATAAGCAATGTTAGTAGGGGGTGGGGGATTGTTAGTTTCCCAGGTTGGAACCCGAGAGAGACTTCCTTCTTGCACTTCTTTAGTGCATTTCTTCAGTATCTCTTAACTCGCCAACTGAGCTACCTACTTGGGATGTATTGATGTATTTATCGCTAACATAAATGCAAAATAAATGATAATAACTTGAGAAACAAAAGCAAAACAAACTAAATCCTTTGAACCGCAACTCTGCGAGCAGCAGCTTGTAAATTCGTCAACAACTCCACCGGAGGTGAATGAAAGAGATTCTATCGAGAAGAGTTGGAAGAGCCCAATTTTGCCAAGCAATTAGCAACTTTATTTCATTATCTCAGTGTGTGGGAAAGGCTAACCGCCCCCTAGAGGAACATTTGGACTCAAACACAGAATTACAAACATAAGTTGATATTTGATGACATGCAACACACAAGGAAAATTTCAACAAGGATTTCTATTCATTCAAAACTTTGCTATAACACCAAGGGTAAAGTCTGTCATTAAAAAATGGACTTACTATAACTTTATCATCAGTATTCATAACCCTCAAAAATGGTTGCCTAACATCTCCACAGTCTATTCTTTTTTCTAAGGCTCCAAGAAAGTGGAGCAAAGAATGTAGCCACTGAAACTCTAATCGCAATTATCCATCCTGTGTCACTTGACAACTTAGGATTCCCTTCCCTCTTTCTAACCCATTAATTTTTAAGGTTGTGTGTTGTTCCCTTACTAAGAAGAACCTTAACCTTAATTAAAATCTCCTTCCAAAATTTTCTAAGCAATGACATTTTTATACAAATGTACAACATTAAGGTAACAAGATCGCCAGCAACCTGCAAATTTAGCAGGTTTCCAAGTGCCACTCTCTTTGGAGAAATTCTTTTTTAGCTTCTTCCTCCTTTCAAAATGCCATCTCAGTGGAGAACCAAAACTAGGAAGAAAAAAAACATTATATACAGGATCATGTTATTCTCTAGCACCTCTGAGACCGGCACGATTTATGGCTGTTAATGCATTTCGAACTAGGCGTACAAGCTCTTCTATATCCTGGAAGCTGAAATCAATAACTCTCTTAATAGAAGTTATGCAGTCCTTATTTCGTGCTTGATCCATCATCGTGTTAGCAGCCATGAAAGCGCTCTGACATTTTGTAGAAGCCTCCATCGCAAAAATTCATATCCTGAGTCTGTCATATCACGAAAACTATCATACAACTCATCTAGATAATCACTTTCCAAATGAGACACAAGGTTTATTGACAATTAAAACTTACAAAATCAAGGAGCCTGACCAAACTTGGACGAGTTCGAGCAGATATGACTTGGTTACCAGGAACAAGAGCATTAGTACCCTTGGGCAAAGTAGCCTTATCCATAGTCACTTGATTGTTCAAGTTATCAAGATCAGATGCTGAAGATGAAGGAGAATCACCTAAAATTAGAGCAAAGAAATAGTGATACATCAATGACTTGAATCATTTAATGAGGCTTGCATCTATCAGACAACTAATATTGAAAATCAGGCTATGAAGCTAACTAGACTAAATCCTAGCTATTTCGCTAGTGATTCAACTATCCTAAAAGCTTAACTTCAACTGTTAATGAAGAATCATGAATCTTGCCCTGTTTGGATAAACAGCTTAATTAAGCGCTTGTTACAAAAGTGTTTATAGCATAAGCGCTTATCGCATAAGAGCTTATACATAATCTGTTTCTTTAATAAAATATAATAAAAAAAATGTTAATCTATTTTCATAAGAGCTTATCCTAAAGAACTTATGGAAATTAGCTGAAAACAACTTATGAACATTCCATAAGCTCTCCCAAATAGTCTAACAAGTACTTATGCTAATAGATAAGCCCCCGATAAGCTGATCCAAATTTATCTCCAACACACTCACTCCATTAGCTTATCCATTAAACCCCCGAAACAAACAATGTTGGTTACCTTGAGAACCCATTTGAAGAGTTGATTGCAACTCATGTTGATCTCTGATTGCACTAGAATGTTTACAGTAAACCACTCTCATGTATGCCACTTGCATGCATTTATATGCCAAAGCAGCTGCCGCCTTTTCTTGGCGATTTTCATATCCATGGGCACAGGACCTGAAAAACATTTCAAGGAATTGTACCATTGAAGGCTTGTTAACACAGAGCTCTAGAAAAATACAAATGTCCATCAGACTTTAATGTCATCTAATGGAACAATTTTTATACTACAAGTTGTATAAACACACAAATGAAATGACAGTAGTAAGAGTATAAAACAGCAAAAATTTAATTGATCTAGGTAGGCAATGCTAACAAAGTCGGGAAGTCTTAATGGAAGATGGTGATTGACTTTTGTGATTCCCTAACCCTATGTTTGGATGGAGTATCTTTTGGGGATAATTTTGGGGGGGAATTGAAATATTTTAGCTTAAAATTTGGAAAGAATTTTAATGATTTAATGTGATTTTAGAGGGTAACTCAAATGCCTCGGTGTAAATTTTTTGTTTGGATAATAAAGCTGGAAAATTTTCAACATGAAGGACTTTATTACAACTTAATTTAAGAAATAAAATCTAGATACAAACAATGTTTATGGTACAGACAAGCACAAGCAAACAATTCAGGGTAAGTTTGGTTTCAAAAAACGCTTGGTTTCACGCTTAATTACAAAATCGCCACATTGTTTTTATTTCGTTTTCCGTTTCCAAAGAATTGTACACAAAATAGTGGCAAAAATTTGTTTTTGTTGTTTCGTATACAAATCTTTGAAAAGAGGAAACAGCAAAAATGTGTAATTAAAAGTAAAAACAGAAATCATTTTCTAAAACCAAACAGACTCTTAATTTTACACTCCAAGTGCCTTCTTCAAAAACGTTTTACAACTCAGGCAAAGTAGTTGCATAACACTCATAACATAATGCAACTATTGCTGCCCTATATTTTGTAGATCATATTGTCCACCAAAGCAGAATCCTATAAGCTAATGCAGAAGCCCACCGTGAGAAAAACTGAGACATTCATTACATAGCTCAAAATTTTCAGCTAATGAGCTATTAATAAACCAAGATGCATAGAGGCTGATAAACTGGCTTGACTTACTTTCAGCCTTATTTGTCAGTATCACAACCAAATTAGATGTTCTCAATCAAACCTTTTTTCCAAACTAGATGCAAAGATGATCAGATCAATAAACCGAATCATGACAAAAAACTAACACTGAGCAATAATAATTCTTGCTTATGGCTTCAGAATGTTTACACTTACTTGAAAAGTTTGGCTGCAGTAGCATAAATTTGCATTTGGCTCATCTCTCCATGCTTGCTAATCTCACTATGACAACTTTCTAAAAGCGATGCCCCGTGCATAAACTTCAAACCAGCTTCAAAGTAAGTTACATTGCTTTCAAAATCAAACCCCGAGTTCTATGAAATAAACAGTATTACACCATCAGTCAAGAAAATCAAAATGAATCCAATCGAAAGACGTCACCAAATAAAAAATAGATCCAATCAAAATATGTGAAGTAAAATCTTGAAATGATCAGTTAACCTTATAATGATCTGCCATATCTTTTAGTTTTGTGGCTTCTCCCAAGGTGTCAATGGCAGTTTGGCTAGCAACTGTTCTCACAGGACTTGGCACAGCGAGTTGTTGGTCGGGTGCAAAACCATTGTTTCCTGCATTGGACATATCTCCCTTTTGATAGGGTGGTACAGTTAGTGTTTCTTTTTTTATTTCACCCACAGCAGATGAGAGCGCTTTGGATTTCCTATCTCTTGATTCTGTGCATGCAGGATTCGCTTTGTTTGCTTCCTCAACATCCTGAGTCAGGTTCTGCTGAGAGATCGCTTTTTGAAATAAGAATTCTCTGTAGCCAAAACTTTCGTCTTATCTGTACAAACCAGAGAATTAGACCTTCTATTCTTTTCCATGCTGTGCAATGATGTTACCTTATCAGATTTCTTTCCAGAAAGTTCACTTTCCTGGTTTCCCTTGTTTACTTTCTCCTCACGATGCATGACATTGGCACGACTTCCTTGTTCTTCAACAGGAACACTGTCTTCAAGCAAATGATTATTCTTCATTTTAGAAGTTTTAGCTTGGACCCTGGCTTTGTCTTTAGCTTCCTCAACCCTGGCATTGTCTTTAAGGGATGCAGGAGGAGCATTGTATGAAATCCTACCTTCCTTCAATTTTACTGATAAGTGTCCCTCCCGGTTATCCGCACCTCTTCTTGAACCTTTGAAGAGAAACTGATAATGGTGCCTTTTGTAGCATCACCCTTCATTGAAATTTCCTCGCTGCCAAAATACGCTTATCCAGGTTAGAGGCCCTCAAAGGTGACGAGGTAACAGATTCCACAGGAGAACCTTTCACATCATCAAAGTTGGTTCTGGCTTTATGAGACCCTGAAACCTTTGAAGAGCTTGAAGTTGCTGCAAATGCAAGTTGTCCTGAGCCGAAATCCTTTCTCAATGGATCAATACCATCCAAAGCTTGATGAGATGCAATAACTTTTCTGTGCTTCCTTGACTGGTGATCATTATCAACGTATCCTACGTCGGAACCAACAGCCATTTGGCCTCTACTGCCTGGTAAGCAAATTTGGCTCACCCCACCACCTTTACTCAATTTACCACCACCTTCAGCTACAGATTTTGTCTCTTTATTCAAAATTGTAGACTTATTTTCCTTCCTAAATTTATTCACATTTCCCTCTTCATCATACTTCTTATCACCATGCAAAGAGTATGGGCTGTTATGCTTCTCATCATCCAGCCGGTCCTTTGATTTCCGTTTTTTCGGTAAACCATCCAAGGAGCCACCACCAGACGACACCTGACCCCGAACTCCCTCTTTTTTCGGTAAACAATACTCATCATACTTTCTCATATCCTTCCGATCAGCTTTTGTTGGTAAACCATTTCTTGAATTTAGAACCACCTTCTCAACGGCCATGCCAGGATCCAATTGTTTGTCAGCATAGGAGTATTCAGTTTTTGATTTCTTAGGAGTTCCCGATCTATATTGATCAGCATCTGCCTTACGTTTCAGTTTAATATGCTTTCTGTCACCTGCAGATGTGTGAACACACATTAACTTATTTAATTATGAATTTTGATTTGCAAACAAAAATATAAATCTGAAGAAACAATACAACTCTAAGTACCTCCATTTATTCGCTTTTCTTTCTCTTCAGATACATGTTTCTCTTCTTTCATGCTAATCCTACTAGACTGTTTAGAACTCATTTTCTTCATTGGGTTTGAATCTGCAGGATGCTGATTCATGTCATCCAAGCTTCTATTTTTTCTGGAGACATGAGCACTGATCTTTGCAGGGTCTGAGAGCTGGAGGTTATCATAATCAACTCCTGACATTGCATTCTCCTTAATAAGATGTTTCTTCTTTTTACGATCAAGCAATACACCAGAACTGGACTTTTTGTGATTCAGGCCAAACTGCAAAGCATCACTAGAGCTCACTCCAACTGCAGCTTCAGGTACATGGGTTTGCATGTTATTTTGACCCTCAGAAACTGGTATTTGATTTAAGGCTTGCACGGCCTTAGTTGTCTCATCCTCACTGACGTCGCAAGAATTCATCCCAGGCCTAACAACAAATTCAGAAAAACAATGAGGCAATACAACAAACATAACAATCAAATGTATGCAAACACAAATTGGAAAGCAAAAAAGGTAACCGGTACATCATTCAAGATAGTCCTTGTATACCTAGCAGAATATTACTATGCAAAATTCCAACCAAAATGAGCAAGCAACTTACAGCCAATCTTGCATGCTACACAACCATTTGTCTGGTAGCTGCTTTGGCGTTATACCAGTAGGCAGAAGGCGCCATGTCTGGCAACTGTCACAGGCAACCCAATTATCTTGAGGAAGTTGAGCTGGTGCTTCTTCTGATGGAATCATTTCGGGAGCAAGGTTATTTTCAGCCATAGGAAATGAACCTGGAGCATCTTTTATGAATGGCTCGGGCTCAGCTAGCAACTGGTTACCCACTTTATTGCCACTTGGTCTTTCCTTTACTTTAGCCCCAAATGTGACCTGCTTTTCATTATTGATGTAACCATTCTTTATAGCCCTATTACCAGGACGATAATCAACTCTTCGTTCTGAACTTTTTTCTTTCAATGAATCTTTGGTACTATCTCTGACCTTATTATCCTTCAGTGACTTTGTTTTAATCACTTTATTTCTATTAGTTGTGCCAAAGCCAGCACTCCCTTTATCAGTTACCATTGCATTATTAGTACCACCAAAGCTATCTTCTCTTGCAACAGTCTCAGATTTTCCAGGACTCTGATCACCTTTCGACTTATTCTTCCCCTCAGATACAACCTTCACCTTCGGAGGGGTCTCGTACATTTTGTCTATCTTAAATTTCATTGCATCACGCTCAACCTTTTTGGAAATCATATCAGTATTGCACTTGCCATTATTCTTAGGATCAGTAGAACTGTCCTTTTGGGAAATTTCCTGTTTAACTTCTACAACATTTTTCATGAAACCATTTCTTGCATTTCGCTTTTCAATCTTCTTAAAATCCTGACCGGATATAGACTCCAACGACTCCTCCTTCAATGCTTCAACAGAAACCATTCTGCCTTGCACCCCATTCTCATTAACCTCCTTGGAAACTTCAGAAGCTTTAGCAGTGACTTCAGCAGTTTCACCAGCATCACAAATTGAACTTGACAGAGGTGTCCATCTAAGGTCATTACTATTAGAGAGAAAGTCCTTACGATCTGGTGTTCTATTTCCTAACCTTTTCTTCGTCTGTAATGTCATATCACTCTCAGAAAGGGTGGCATTCATATGCTTCTTTTCCAACAGCTTTTCACTTTGTCTCACTATTCTCAATGTCCTCTTCTTCAGATGCCTATCCCCGACAAAAGAATCTGATTCATCAGTAGACATGGAACAAGGTTCTTTATGACCATTAAGAGAAGAAATATATCTGCTGTCTCCAATAGCTTTTTTATTTTCCATCGAGCGGAGCAAACTTTCATTTAGAGGTGATATTAGCACACTCCCGGGGATAGTAAAGGAAAAAATGGCCTATATCATTTAATAAAAAGTCAATAATTTAATATTTCGAACGGAATTATACAGTGTAAACACAGAAAAGGTCCCCTACCTGAATAATGCCAGTTGGAGAATCCTCAGCTTTCTCTTTAGATACAGGCGGTGTGCTGTCGCTTTCCACAGGGCTGTTCCCCATTGAGGAAGATGGAGAGTCATCAAGCCCAAGACCGCTATAAATTTCTGCATTCTTTTGCGGTAAGATCTTGGGTTTCATTTTGAATCTAAACTTCAGCGATCTTTGGTCAGTTGAATTTCCAGTCTTAATTGTGGCATCATCTTTCAAAGTGCACCTCTTAACTACATCATTGGAAGAAATTTCTCTGTCTTTCTTCACTGAGTCATCAACTGAAGCTGCTCTTAAATCATGAACTAAATGCAAACTATGGGAACCATTTCCAATCCTTGCAGAAGGATTCATATTTGAAAGTGCTTTTCTGTTATGAGGCACAGCCTGCACAGTAACATATAACCTACAGTGCTCAATTAAACTGTATTCCTATGCCGACATTTACCGTCGGCATTTATTACATCCCTATCAAACAGGAAAACAAACAAACAAAAATTTAGTTATACCTCCTTGTGGAGATTGATAGGAGAGTTTGGTGAGTTGTGGTTTGTTTGTGGAGTCTTTGGATGAGACCGAGAACAAGGAGAGCGCTCATAGGTAGGTAGAAAAGAACCATAGCCACCAAACTTTGAACCTGAAAAATAGTATTCATATCTGATAACATCACCTTCTGGACGCAAAGACAGTTCTTTCATTTCTCACTACACAAGCTATGGCTTTTATTTGCCACTTACCCAGATTCTCAGCACAAGCATCACCTTCAAAGTCCTTTTGAAAATGGCCCAGAAGAAGTTGAATCCTCTCATCCTTCAAAAATCAGGAAACAGGGTATTAATCCTAATATTTTCATGATAATATGTACATGTATACAATAGGATAGGATAGGATTTTAAGGCAAATATATAAACAACAATAATCGCGAGGAATATGAACCCCAAAATTAGAGGCTTACCATCAAGTAGATAAGAATTATCATTAATTCTATTATTTGATTTGTAGTTACCAACCTACTCAGAGGGTCAACATACAAATGCACAACAACAAAGTATCAATCTGAGAAGTATCTACAAGATTAACTTTCCATCAAGATCATTATGAACAGGAACAAATGATGTAGCACATAAATTCATTTCCTAGTTAATGACAATAGTTGTGGTAGATACAGATCATACAGTTACTTGGTGACCGATATACAACGCTTTTCATTCATGATGCAGTAGGACAAGCATCTAAAGCATAACTAGGCCAGAAAAATCAATTCATTATGTGTTGCCGTTTCCAATACATTCTAGTATGTTTCCAAATCACTTAACTGATGATGAAATTATCTGCCATTAACAAACAATGTGGGCATGACCATGAAGTTCAATAGCCAAAAGTTATCTTCAGTTTCTATTACAAAGGTTTAGGCCCTCCACAGAATAGCTTAACTATGAGAAATTATACAACTCTTCAATTCCCCATTTTCCCCCATGGACCAAATACATTGATACATTAAATGACCATGTTCAATGACAGTACAATGATCAGAATTGTATTGATCATCCAAACCATTAATCAGAGCAAATTCAAATGGGAAAAGTTAGAAATTTGCTAAAACTAAATATTCAAGTAAGCCCTTACAATGTAAGAGAGAGAATCAAGGTAAATGTTGTCATCATCATCACCCTTATAATAGCAAGCCTCTCCTTCCTCGAGCTCAGTGTTATGTTCCATCTTTCACCACCACCACCACCCACCAAAAATTTCTAGCCCTAAGCAAAACCCCAATACCCAAATAGTAATCCCTTCACATTGGAAACTTCCCTGAAGTCCAGCATACCTTCAATCAAAACCCCAAAAAAATTGGGTTCCAAAAAGAACCCCAAGAAACCCAAATAAAAAAATAATAATAATATTTTTTTTAGTTTTTTTTAAAGAGAAAAATAACACCGACCCACAAAGGAAAACGCGAAACCCTGAAAAACCCAGAAGAGAAATCCGCTGAAACGCACGGTGATCATGCCATGGGACAACCCTTCAATGATGATGGGGCATATAAACCAAAATAAAAATCATTACTTTGCGTTAAAAAATTCAATTTTTGGCTTCAACGTTTCAACCCCAACAATCTGGTGAACAAGATGAAGCGGTGGAGATCGCCGAAACCGATCAGTGGCCACTGGAATGAGTTTTGACGGCGAGTTCAAAACGGATTCCAAATATTTTCTTCACTTCGCTCTCTATGTTTTTTTGATGGGTGCACACAGCAAACAATAGCTGGGTCTTTGGTATTGGAATTTTGTTTATTACTTTAATCTAGTTTCTTCATTTCTTCAAGTTTTTTATTACCAAAATGTTTTTTTATTAAAACAATGTTTTTCTTAATTCCTTTTATTATTTTTATTTTTTTACAAACGTTATTTAATTTTTGGTTTTCATAATTATGTTATATAAAAAATTATATTTTTTTTAATAATCATATAGAGGATGTATAAGATGAAAATTTTATAAATAGAATTATACGTAGATTTTCTTTTTGTTAAATACGATTATGTTTACATGATTTAGATCTTGTACTATGTTTTCTGTTTCTAACATGTATCTGATGTAATCATATTTTCCTCGAATGAGCGAGGAAACTATGAATAAGCGAGGAACGAGGAAAATATGAATGAGCGAGGATCATCTCTAACTCAACCCTAAATTTTGATTGCGTCAATTCTTTAGCCCATTTCTTATCAGTAGACTCGAACAAACTCGATACTCAAAAATCAAATTAAATAGCTTATATAAAACTGGATTGGGTTGGCTTAAACCACAATTAAAACAAAATTAGAAGGTGGTCATTCAATTATGACTACAAGCTTAAAGTGAAAGTCGAAACACAAAAATATAGTGGTAAAATATGTGTAAGTATTGTGTGAACATTGAGAGCATTGGCTCAAACCCAGGACGCTTTGTTTTGATTTTGATTTTTTTTTCCTTTGTAATCCAACAAAAAAGGCCCATGTTTCGTACAACCCCCCTCTACTCACTAGACACCCCTTTTTGGTGTGAAAAAACCAAAAGTTCTTATCAAAATTGGATTTTATATTTTTTAAACAATAAATACGGTTCGGTCAACAGACGCTGATCGAACTTGATCGAATCTCGCTATACCTAACTCACAAAGTTTACTCAGACACCCCAAATTATGTTTTGACCAAGTTCGACCAAGCGTGGGTCGATCCAAATCGACCAGTCGTGCGCCGAACCCTCTCCACCGTCCAGTCAACGGCTAAATTTTTGAATTCTCCCCAATGGTTATAATTTTAATGGTTTCGATTGTTTTAAATCAAACGGCTCATGTTTGATCACACCTATTATAGATAAGTGCAACAAGTCATACAAACCGAAAAAGTCTAAAAAAATAATTCGTGCAATGAATAAATCGAATCCTTAAAAATCAGTTAAAATTAAACAACTAGTGTTAGTCATACTAGTGTTAGTAAAGAATAAATCGAATCGTTAAAAATCCGTTAAATTAAACAACTAGTGTTACTAGTGTTAGCAAAGAATAAATCGCATCGTTAAAAATCAGTTAAAATTAAACAATTCAATATCCAAAGAACAATCGTGGAGGTTCGCCCCGCTAAGTGCGAATCTGGCTTCACAGACGCATGGTCGAACCACACTTAACATGTTCGCACACGCTGACCGAACTGCATTTAATGTTTAAAAAAATGTTTTAAATTTAAGGGTATTTTGAGAATAAAGGGGCAGATAGTAGGGTGTCTCAGTGAGTAGAGTGGTTTTATAAAGATGGGTCACAAAAATATGGTTTCAAGTATTCGTGCAATGCCCCAACATTTCCATACTTGGCTAATTTTTCCTTTTCCCATATTTCTTACCTTTTACCCCTTTTTGATCCTCTTAACCTAATTGTAAGAATTTTAGGTCAGCCTATATAGTATAGATAGCTGCAACCATATGCTTGTGTATTAAGATTGTGGGTTCAAATCTCACCATCAAGTGAGAATCTCAAGTTAGTGGATAATACGTAAGTACCTCTCATGTTCCGGTAATGTTTTGCATTCTAGGTTGGACAAGCTTCCACCATTTGGTGCCAATGTTATTCCCTACGTCCATAACCTATATCAACATTTTTTGTCTCAGACATCATTATTGGGTGGCTACACTGCTCTTCTTACCTACTTCTTGTGTGCATAAGACTACCTCCACCATCTTCTTGGCTACAAATGCGACATTTTTTCAGGACACTACTAATTGCATATTTGATTTTCAAATGAGATGAGAATGTAGTTATGTCAAGCAAAGTTTCTAAATTGGTTAAAAGATATATGACTTTTATAAACGAAAAATTAGATTATTTCACTATCACGAGACTTTGAATTGTGTTGGCTAAGATGTATACTTCTTGAACCTATCTAATTGGTGTCCTGATTTGCAAATAAGTGTTAAACCTACTCAAATGTATAAGTGAAATAGCTAATTTTTAATAAAGCCATTAAATACTTTTTAATGATTAAGTTAGTGGGCATAACTACATAATTCCAAGGTGGAAAATTTTAATTATATTCTCATGTTAAATGCCACAACAAATTTTGGTCAAAAAAAATGCCACAACAAATTATTTGGCAAATTGGTCACTCACGGACTTTAGTATTTTTATAGGGTGACAGTGCATACAAATAAAAGTAAAAATTGGGGTAGATTCACAAAATGCCCCAGTGTCTGATTCTACATCTAACCCAGTGGTAGCAACTGACATGAGAATTTTAGGAAAACGTTGGGGTGATGTGTTAGATGATGATGTCAAGATAATTTTGAACCAATGGTGTCCAAGTCTCAGATGATGAACAATCTAGAAGTGCTAAGTGCCCCAGAGTCTGTCGCTACTTCTAATCCAATAGTAGCATCTGACATGCGAATTTTAAGAAAGCTTTGGGGTGACGTATCAGATGATGTTGGTGATCCAGTGGCTAGCGATACCCAAAGAATCGCTGCGCGCAGATGACAATTTTGAACCTGGGCTTGTGTCCAAGACCCAAAAGAAGAAAAATAAAGCAGTAAAAATAATTTGGTTGTTGGATATAGTACTGCTCAAAGGCTAATTCGGCCTCTCGCTCTCCTTTTGATGTGATTTAGTATTTTAGTACCTTAACTGTCCTTCTAAATTGTCTTTAGGATGAGTTGTTTTAGGAGGTCTTCAAGTAGGGTTCCCTATTACTGCTTAGATTTTATTCTCTATTTTTGGCAAGGGTATTGGTCTAGTCTCCCCCTTGACCTCTCTTTTGTCTTTTTTCTTTTTTTCTTTTTTTAATAAAATCAGTGAAGATTTTTTTTTTTGATGTCAGAACATCGTAAGCGTTTTAATGAGGCTTCTTTCCTTCTATTTGCCTAAAAAAAAAAGTAAAAATTGGGATGTATCTCCATGTTTTGTTGTTTGGCGTGGTGTCATTTATTTTTATTATAAGAATATAAAATTAATAATTATAGTCAAATATTGAGTCCAAAAAAAGTATAGTCAAATATCAAATTTTGAAAACTTACATTAATAAGTCAAAACACTAAATTAATATATAAAAAAGATTCTTATTACCAAACAAATTTCTATACATTCAAGAAAGTAATTAATTAAAAAATAAGTAATAATTTAAATATTATGATTAAATAAGTTACTATGTATTTAATGCATTTAATGCAGTCAAGTAAAAAGTCAAGGTAGGAATTTCTTTATCTTTATCTTTATTATATTTAAATAAGAGTTTTTCAAAAAAGTTATGTCACAACACAATAAAGTCACGCTGTCAATGAAAAAAGTCATGTCAGCAACAGTAAAAGCCACGCAAGCAGCAGAAAAAGTCACGCAAGCATTTTAGCATATAATCTAACGGCTGCTGTTTACCCAAAGGAGTCAACAAACTATCAACGGATAATAATCCATAAAATTGCGGCTGATTAGTTTAAAAAAAAAACTGGGTTGTTAATGGACATTAAATGGAAAAATAATCAGGTCATTATGAGAAGAAAAAAATTGGATCCCAATTAAGTTGAAATTGTAAACTACCGCAAGAAATTAATTATGGCAAACAAACTTCATTGTTGATTTCAAATCAATAATAAAGCTTATGCTAATTTTTTGGATCGCAATTAATGACTACAAATTTGTAAACGAAATAAAAAAACACTCATTGCACTCAAACATTCATTAAGAAAAATTAGTGTAGCCTTTATCAAGATCAACAGAGAGGTAAATAAACCTCATCAATGTAAAAATATGTTAGGGATATACAAATAAATGAAATTCTTGAATCCTAGATTAGTATAAGAAAAATTAGTATCAACAGAGAGATACTCCAAGCATAACCCCTTTTCTAGACAATATCTTTCTATTTGAAGGTGAAAGAGTTCAAGAGCATGAGAAGATGTTTTGGATTTAGGTTGTTCTTGAGGTTCGATTGATCGATGAAGTTGCTCAAAGATCCCGAAAGAGAGGTTTCGATTTTTCTTGAAGGGTTAATTTCATACGAAGAGTATTTTTTCCCGCTTTCTTTTCTCTCTCGTTATTTCTCCTCATGAAATAGAACAAACCCTAGAGGGCATGAATTTTTATGATTTTTTTGTGATGTGGTTTTTTATTTTATAGATCAAGATCTATTTGATGTCGGGAAAGAAAGGATATATATTGAGGAAGGTTCTTCTCTTTCTCTCTATCCCTCTCTTACTCGTGTCTTTCTCTTGGACTTTCTTTCCTCATTTTCTTTCCTTATTTTGTTTTGCCCAAGACCTCCTCTCACAATTGGCTTTTGATCTTCATTTGATTTATTTTAAATATTTATTATTTCTTAATTATGTGAATTTGAATGAGACTTTTTTGCTTTGGTTATCATGTATGCATTCCATATTAATCTTAGTGATCTTTTTCATGTTTTTAAAATTACAGTCTAGCATCCTAATTGAAGAGTTTTAATTAATTAAAACCACAATGGATTGTTGTTTGAACTATGAAATTTTTGTTTATGTTAGGTCTATATTTTTTTTGTAGATTGAGTGTTGTTTAACAAACTTAAATATTTTCCACCGGTTGAAGATCCATCTCATTTTGTTGGCCTAATAATATTGTAGAATTTTTATCTGTGGTAATTCTTCAAAAGAGGTAAATCTTCTCCCACCATTTATCTTCCTCAAGTTGTTTTGATTTACAATTCTGGCCCTACATTCTCACTATCTTACCGATTTTAGGGGTTTGTGGTTTGGCTATTTTAGGGTTTTAGGGTTTTTCAATTTCGATTTTGTTTTTCTTGCTTGCATTTTGCAATTTCCAGATTCCAATGTCTTTATTTTTCGATTTTAGGTTTATCATCTTCCACTTGTCGTTTTTTACCAATTTTAAAATAATAGAAAAATCTTGCATTCATGTGGTGTTGTTTTAGGAAGATGACAAATTTAGAATGGGAATAGTGGACAAGGTTGGGGATTATGCTTTCAAGACATTCACGGCAACTCTCGGCGTCAGTACAATTTACCTCACCGCCACTTTCTCCGCTAACGTTTACAAGGCCTTGATTGGCACAATGCTCAAACCAAACTTAAGCAGATGCCGAGGAGCATTATCCATGATTGATGTCACCTCATCATCTCGCCTCCTTGAATTTCAAATCTTAATGTGTAGAAATATTATGTGAGTTTTTTCATAATTAACTTGATTGGTCCATAAATAAATGACCATCATCGCAATAACACGCTTAACTATCAAAAGTAGATAGTGATATTTCATTCATTGTACTTATACATTGCTTTATAATTACATCTTATATGCCCAAGATTTGCTGGTTTTGGGAAGTTTTTTAATGTTTTTTGTTTCAAAAACCATGTTTGTTTTAGAAATCATCTTATATTGAGAGTAATAAGAAATCATGTTTTACATTCATTAGTTTGAGGCTGCATTATGTTTGCTTTTGGTTTCCCTTTTCAAGCAAATTCATGGCATTGTTCCTTTCCCTATTTTGTTCAGATGCTTCTTTAAAGCTCTTTGTAAGTAATATGGAAATCATTCTCTCAGCCAATGCACGGGGAAACACGGGTATGCAATGAACACCAATTTCAGATCCATCCTTAAGGTTAAATTGTTTTAATTTGTATTATATGATCATAGTGCTCCAAAATTTGCAAGTTCAAAATCTACCTAGATATTTGCTCAAAATGGTATACATGTATAGTTTTGAAAAAAAAATATAATCAATTGATATTGTCCTTATGAAAAGTCATGTGGAAGATGCATATATATAGTTTTCAAGGTGTACTTCAATATACAGATAGATTAGTTTCAATGCAGTACTCTCTTTATAATATGTGCAAATAGATTAGTCTTGCATAAGGAGTTCAAATGGTACAAATAATAAACGTTAAGAAATGCTTGATTCATTTCAAATGCTTAGATTTGTACATGACACCACATGTGTACAATTAGTCTTATGCTCAAATGCTTGACACTGTGATAATTTGTTTTTTAGCCGACTATCATAATTCATTGATCTTTTTATAAACAATAACAATAAACTTTGTGAATTTTTTGTATAATTTTTAAGACCTTGGAACCAATGGATATGGGATGTTGAGTTGTAAAGGGAATTGTCGGAAGACATGCTACTTAACACAAATTTGGTATCCAATCGCCAAAAGATAAGCTCAACTATTTTGAAGAGTGTATCTCCAACTATGACAAAGAAGCTCAATTGTTCCAACTAAGCTTAAAAGAAACTCTTGCCTTTCTCGGCTTCGGGGCCTTACAACACATATGCCCATCAAAAGTACCAAAATTTTAGCTTTAATTTTTGCTCTAATTGTTGGATACATATAGCAATAGAAAATCACCGCTTAATCAATTTTTGAGTCTTTTATTTCCTGTGCCACATTGATTTCATTATCTCGATATGTTGTAGAGCAAAACTCAAATGAGGTGGAGAAGAGTGAGAGGGAGGCTAACTATCCAAGGGATGAGTGAAGAGAATAAGCTCAATCTTTGGAGTGTATTACTTTTACTTACCTTCTCTTTTTGTTGAAACATAGTTTTGTTGCCTCTGTTGTTGGCCTTATTTTTCTAATTTATAACTCTGGTAACTTTGTTCTCCTAATCCTCATGTTGCTTTCCCCTTTCTATATTTGTTAATAGGCCTTATCATTATATAGTTGTATATGCATTCAAGTGTTTTATTTTTGTTGTGACTGATTAGGTGATTGGTCAATCAATTGTCATTTGAAATACCTTAAACGCGTTTGTGTTCTCATTTACATATTGTGTCTGTTCCATAGCATTCTCTAAAATTTGTCGATAATGTTCACAGAGTAATGTTCGAACTAAGTAAATTCGTTTACTTTAAATTTGTATTAATTTTTACGGGGTAATGTTCAAACTAATTTTTGGTATAAACCATGTATCTATTTGATTATGTTCGAAAAAGAAATTTGCTTGACAAAAATTGAGTTAACTGCATTTTTTATTTGAAGTGAATCACTCTGTTCATAGATTTTGGTAATAAAGTATATTGTTTCTCTACAACAATTGGAATAGATGGTAATTAATGTGTAATAAGTCACAATTTTTGCAATTGATAGACTTTTTTTTTTTGCTACAAAATTCCATAGACTTCAATATTAGACAAAAAGATCATAATGATATAATATAAATATAATAGTCAAAATTATAGCAATAACATTTACAAATTGATAACAATTAGAGCAAAAATAGTTATTTGAAAATTTACACTTTTGCATATTTAAATGCCACAAGATAGTATATACATGCATCCGAAAGTTAGTAAAATTTATTGGATTTAATTAAATTTCCACCATCATATAATAAGACTCATCTTTTACTAATCATAAACATCGACAATACATATACATATTACTTTAACAAAATAATAATTACAAATTAAATTAAAAAAAGAGGATGTATACCCGTGTTGGCACGGGTGATACATACTAGTATAAATAAAATGTCACTTCTATTATTTTTTGCAGAGCAAAATAAATGAATATATCACAAAAAAACAAACAAATCAATAATTATTAGTTTCTCTACGGGTGCAATTGATTTGCAAACAATTAAAGGTCTGAATTTCACAATATTAGTTATTCCAAGTTTGATTTAAAAAATACTCATGAGATATATGTAAATTATATATAATATTATATATTATATTACATGATAATAAATATATAACATTATATTTTATAGTAAAATTATATTATGGTAAAAAAATAAAATTATATTATATAAAAATATTTTACAAATGAAATATTATATATATATATATATATATATATATATATATATATATATATATATATATATAACAAATGTTATTGAGGTAAAGTTTATATTACTTTTTTTCCTATCCATTATTCACCAAACACTTTACTACTATTTACGGTGATTTTTGGTAAACAATCGCTGGTCTGAATTGTCAACTTGCGCGATCAACCAGTAAATCTCAAGAGCATATTGCGTTGATTATTTACAAGGAACTGTGCAAACACTTCTCGTGTTCTTCGTAAATCACCAAAAATGTAAAAGAAAATAAGAGAAGAATTGCCCTGAACGCCAAGGAATTCTCAAAAGAAAACGAAAGATAAAGAAAAGATAAGTTTAAAGAAATAAACTTAAATTGCATAAAAGTGTAAAAGGGTGGTGCACAGATCCATACATTCACTTCTGTTGCTCAGCTTTCTCTATCGCTGGAATTTTGAGCGTAAGAATCAGTATGTTGGGATTGTGACTTGTTTTCCTTCTTAGGAAAAACTATATATACTAAAGAGAGGGAATAAACTGCCTACAACGGTTAACACATTTAAAATTTAAACCAAGAACCGCTAATTCTTCGACAGCTTGAACACTAACGTCTTCGACAACACTGAAACAGCTTCCTTCGACGCCATCTTATGAGCCTAGGCTTGCTACTTCATCTTTGTCTTCCCGTCGAAGTGCATCTTTTTAGTCTCTAATCTTGTAAAATATTTTCAGTGATCGAAGAACACCTCGACATGCCTCTCGAGTCGTAAAGGCTTAGGTTTCTTCTTCTAAAGCAAAAGAGTCAAACAACGTTGACTGCATTTATTTAGCCTGTCAAAAATACAGGCTAACAAATTGCCCCCCAAAAATGTCGTTTTCGACTGAGGCATGGGTGAAGGTAGAAAATGACGTTTTTTGAATTCTCTTCGACAACTTTATGTCAGATAAAGTAATGTCATTAACGTCACTTTTTGGTTTTGAAAGGATGTTTACTTTCCCTCTGCGCCAACACTTGAGTGCGCCGTCGTATTGATGACCACGTTTTGACATTGGTAACTGCTACACTCCATCACTTCCATCACTCTTGTAACTGCCAACACGACCTTCAAGGGCAACTGCCATCATGGCTCGTTATTCTTTTATTTTCTTTTTAATTTAATGAAAATACTAAGCTTATAAATAGACTATTACTCTTCACTTAGCTTCTTTTCTGAAATCCCTGCGCTTGAGCTTCCCCTTTTTCCCAAGGGGAAGCCGTTCTATTCTTTACCAGAAACCTCATTCATTCTTGTGCTTACATTCACTGCTGCATCAACCTCGATGACTTCGGGATCATCTTCTTCCAAGGCTCAAGCTTCCGGAAAGGCTTCAGCTTTTGTTCTAAAATTTGTTCATGAACCTGATCTTGACGACACAAGAGCAGAAATCTGGAAATCCCAAGTATTAATTCCCTCCTCTAGCAATTATGCTTACTTAGGTCCACTTCCTAACTCTAAAGAGGACTCTGCCAAATTAAAGGGCATTTTTCCTAGTTACCATATATTCAGCCCTATGGCTTTCATTGAAGGTCCTTACGTCATGGACTTTATGAGCAAACCAGCTAGGGTTTTTAGATCATCCCCTCCTGTAGACAATGATATCCACAAATCTTTCCTTGCCTGGTTTACCAAAGTTGAATTGAAAAAATCTGAGGTTTCGAAGGAAATAGGTATTTATGACCTTCTTCAATTATCCAAGCTTGGGTTAAGGTAAGAACCCTTTATGCTCATTGCTTCCCTTCATTTCTGGGATACAACCACCAACACTCTTCACCTTCCATGTGGTATGGTTACCCCCACTCTTTATGATGTGGCTGCTATAACTGGTTTAAAACCTTTAGGAGAATTTTTCGACCCTTTTAAGACTGGTGGTACACCTCAGTTCATGGTGTGGTGAAATAGATGCAAGTATACATAGTCACACAAGTAATAAAATGATAAGAAAGGTCGAACCCACAGGGATTATGTATTGTAAAGTTTTGTATAGTTCAGAGTGTACACTTAGTGTGTCTACACTATGCACTATTTTTTGGTTTGGAGTTTTCAAGGTAAGTAAAAACAATATAAACAGTAAAGAGTGTAAGGAATCAGTTGGATAAAGTAGTTGAGATGTTTTCACCAAGTAATTTACGTCTAAGTGTTATAGTGGAGTATGCAGTGTTTCCACAATCGGATGCAATTTGCAATAGTGTGTACCTTTCAAGATTTCTTCGTAGTTTCATTACAAGCTTCCTATGTCTAGGCATGCTAAATAGGTTCACTCTTGTCTCTTAAGCTCCCACTGTATCACCCTAAGAACTATGTTATCATATGGACGTGTTGTCCTTGTTTCTGGCCGTTGCTTTGTCTTTTTGTGAGATCATTCTAGAATTTAGCTAGCTGTCAGCATCTAGGTATGCAGCTAAGAATATTCCTAGGATTGTGTGACCTAATCATTGTACTATTTAAAGCAATCATCATTCGATGAAAAGACAACCAATCAATTTATCAAAATACTCTCACCTCAAATATCTTCTGAAATACATTCTTCACACTCTATCTCCGAGCTGTATTCAACCCATTGCGGCTCCAGGGTTAGTGCAGAGTGGTTATTGGTGCAAACCCTAGCCTACTTGTCATTATTTTCACTACTGTTACATTGATTTATCTGTAAACGTTTTCTGCATAACTCGATCACTGTTCCATTGAACTGTTATATCAGTGTTTACTGCTATATCAATATTATTCCTGTTCTGTGCTAGTCCTAGTACTACATTCCTGTTACAAACATCAAGATTAGAGGATATAAAGTTGGATGGATTGGCATTTTCCTGACATAGAAAGTACAGGTCAACAATTTACTATTTTTAAAAGAAAGAATTTCATAACAATGAGTTGTTTATATATACATATTTTCAATTATAATTTGGTGCCCTGCTTATTATACATATTTTCAATTAAAAATAGAGGATGATTGGTAGAGATGTTATCTTAATAGAGTTTGGAGTGGAGAGATGGGAGGTGTGAGGTTTAGGGGGGAGTGTGCAGGAGATGGAAGGGAAGAAGAAGGAGGAAGGATAGGAGAATATTTTTTTAGAGTCCTAGATTTCAAAATGATTGCTACTTTAATCTGAGAACTATTAAGGCAAGATCGTTGACTTCCCCATTTTGGTGGGAAAATTTTATTCCCACCATTTACCAATATACCCCTCATTTTGTACCCCACTGTTTACCAATATACCTCCACTCTATATTTTTGGACCGACATACCCCCACTCTATATTTTGTACCCCACCATTTACCAATATACCCCTCATTTTGTACTTCAATGTTTACCAATATACCTCCACTCTATATTTTTGGACCGACATACCCCTGACAAATTTTTTATTTGTCCAACACTCTTTTTTTTATCCACTTTTGGTGGAAAAATTTTATTCCCACCATTTACCAATATACCCCTCATTTTGTACCCCACTCCAATACCCCCATTCTATATTTTTAACCGACATACCCTCGATATTTTTTTTTTTTTGTCCAACACTTTTTTTTTATCCACTTTTGGTGGGAAAATTTTATTCCCACCATTTACCAATATACCCTCTATTTGTACCCCACATTGCTTACCAATATACTCCCACTCTATATTTTTGGACCGACATACCCCCCACTCTATATTTTGTACCCCACTATTTACCAATATACACCTCATTTTGTACCTCACTATTTACCAATATACCCCACTCTCTATATTTTTTGGACCGACATACCCTCGATAATTTTTTTTTTTGTCCAACACTTTTTTTATTATTAAAATGTACCCTTTATTTTGTACTCCCATGCTTACCAATATACCCCACTATATATATTTTGGACCGACATTGTTGCCTCATCCCACCAAGGGCTATTATCGCTTCTTCGCCTTATATATATGTGTTGCGATTTTATACCCCCTTATAAAATGCTGATGTTTTTTTAAACTACATCCAGTAATAAATAGTCTTGATTTAGGCTCTGTTTGATGCCAATCCACTATCTTATAGTAGATAACTTATAATGATAAGCCTTTTATAAATGTTTGGTAAGACTAGCTTATATTGCTTTTAAGGCGTTGTTTGGCAAAAACAATTGGATAATGATAAACTAAATTTTCTAACGAATAACTTAAAGTGCTTAGTAAAACTAGCAATTGAACAAACTTATAAATATAAGATGACATAAATGGACATTTGTAATCAATGCTTAAAATGAGAGAGAAGATTAATTTAATGAAGTATAAATGAGATATTTAATTAAAATAATAAGGTAAAAATGAGAGAAAAATAAAACGCTATAAGTTATAAACTCCAACGCTACTTTAAGTAACGTTTCAAAAAACACTATAGGCTAGCAAAAAATGCTATAAGCTAGTCATGCCCAACACTTAAGTTCAGCTTATCCGCTATAAACTAGCAGATTGCACTTGCCAAACAGATCCTTAAGAGCTTATAACATTTTTTCGAAACGCTTCTTGAAGTAGCGTTTGAGCTTATAGTTTATAACATTTTTTTTCTCACTTTTTTTTGGTACATTATTTTTTCTTTCAGTTTAACTCTTGTTACTTTAATTAAATTTTTCATTTATCCTCTATTAAATGTACATTATGTCTCGTATTTAAACATTAATTACAAATATCTATTTAAACGTTAATTTTACCTAATATTTTAAATTTAATTCGCCAATTTATCCATTATAAACTATCCGCTATATGATAACTTATTCGCTATCCACGAACAAAACCTCAATACCAACAAACTTTTTTATCTAAAAAATCTTTTAAAATCTTCAAAATCACAATCCTGGACACCCCCTTGTACTCTTCAAATTCAAAAACAATTTTAAGAACTGTGGAATGAGACGAGTGATGAGTTGCACGAAAATAAAAGCTTAATAAAATGAAAATCGTATAGCAGAACCACACGTGCACTTCCTATGTGATGCCTTTTACAGTTTAACTGCCACTTTTATATTTTGTTTTTTTTCCTTCACCTTCATAATTCATTGACCCTATTCCAACTTTTTCTTCTTTTATTAAAAAAAATTCAATTCAATTTATATTTTTTTCTTCTGTTTACCCATTTCTGGGATAAATCTCTCTCGTTTTTTCTCAACTATTTTCTTCTGATATTTCAATTTCAATTTCAACAAGGTTTCGAATTTTTTCCCTTCAGACTTTCTGTGCTTTGGTTTTCCCAGATTCCATTTTCAAGTTCCTCGCTCTTCCAGTTTAATTTGGTAGGTTTCACTTTCAATTTAATGCTAGGGTTTTGTAAATGGTTTTTTCGTTCAATTAAATTGGGAGTATTTATTTTCATATCCGCTTCACTTTTTTTGTTGGTTTTCTTGCATTAAAAAATGGGTACTTTCCATTTTTGATTTTTCATTCGTATAAAACATCAAAATCTGAGTTTTTTTCCCAGTGGATTTTTGATTTGGGATGAGTATTTTTTTCCCCCTCTTGTTAGTTGTGTTTTGGGATTTTTAGTGCATTGAATTGGTGCGGCATTTACTGGAATTTGCATTCTGTGAAGTGAACAAGCTGAAATGCTGAGATGAAGTGTGGTGATTGGAGGGTATTTTAGGAATAACACTCTGAATTTGAGGTGGAATGTTTAGTCAGAGCATGGATCCTGCAAGAGATGTAGGTGCTGCTGCAGTGACTGTGTTGATTCCCATGCGGTTTGTTTGGCCATATGGTGGAAGAAGTGTTTTTCTCAGTGGTTCTTTCACAAGGTGTGTGTATTGTTCATTATTGAGATATAAACATTTTAACCTCTTTGCAAGAGTGCTCTAGTTTACTTTTGTTTGTGTATGTTATTTTTCTTTTATGTGTATTTAACTGTAAATTTTCTTTGAAAAAGGTGGACTGAGCTTGTACCAATGTCTCCAGTGGAAGGTTGTCCTACAGTATTTCAAGTTATTTATAGATTGTCTCCTGGTTACCATCAGGTCAGTTTATGATTATGTTGCCGATTTACTGCGGCATGCATTTTGGTCTTGCATCCTAGCTGAAAATGACTGGTATTTCGTTTCAGTGCTGGATGATGATTGAGTAGAGCTGTAAAAGTTTAGTTTCATGGTCTTTCTACATCATATATGTGTTTATCTGGTTTGTGGATTACATATTTTTTATTGGCAATTACTGAGAGGGATGTTTTAGTGGAAATGCTGATGCATTTCTTTGGCTTCTGAGGGAAATAGCACCGACGAGCTTTGTATTACTATTAGAGAATGTAATAAGTAAGCTTTAAATTGTAGAATTCTGTTTTCTGTTGTAACTAGCTACTCAATCTGTTAGACAGTTATAAACTGTCAAAACAGTTCAGTCTGTTAGATATTAGTTTCTTATAATATGCTATAAATATAGCATCTCCTTTGTAATCAAACAATGCAATCAATAACAATTTACAGTTTCAATTCAATGCATCAATTCAATAGATTCTAACATGGTATCAGAGCATGTTGGACAGATACAGGTTCAGTGGTGGTGGCATGTATAGTTGGATATAAAGATGGTTTAAGACTGCCAGTTTTGGACCTAGTAAGCATGGGATGATTGTTACGGTTTGGAGGTGGTGAAGGTGATGGAGAGGGAGAGCTATCTGGGTTGATTGTGGAGGATGCAGTAGAGGGCAGTGACTGAGTTGGTGTGTTAGTGTGTGAGGGAGGATAAGGTGGAGATGGTGGAGGTGATGGTACTATAGGTGAGTTGCTGTTTGGTGTAGTAGCAGGTGTAGAGGGAGGGGAGGTAGTGTTGGTAGTAGGTGAAACAATCTCCAAATGTGTAGTAGTATCATGTGAGTGAGGTGCTGTGTGTGTATTAGTAGAAGTAATTTTACTTTGAAAAGGAAAATAATGCTCATGAAAAAGTACATCTTTAGAAATGTATAATCTACCAAAGAGTAGTGTCAAGACATTTATAGCCACTGTGTGAAGCAGTAATAACCTAAAAAGACACATTCTTTTGACTCGAATTGAAATTTAGGATTGTTATAAGGAGTAAGTAAAGGAAAGCATGCACACCAAATGACCTAAGGAAAGTGGTAATCGTGGAGGTTTGTTATATAACATTTGAATGGGAATTAATTGTGAGTGATATGCAGAAGCCTATTAATGACGTAAACAATGGAATGAAAAGCATGGTCCCGTAAATGGTAGGGCAGAGAGGAATGGGAAAGAAGAGATGCACCCATTTCCACTATATGTCCGTGTTTTCTTTCAACCACTCCATTCTCGATGGTGAGTTTGAGGACATATGATCCTATGAACAATGCCTAAATTGGCTAGATAATCTTTGAAAGGACTAAACTCACCACCCCAAACTGCTTGAACAGATTTAATTCTCTTGTTGAGTTGTAGCTCAACAAGGGCTTTAAATTGTTTAAACACGCTTAAAGTATCGATTTTTCACGTAAAAAGTATATCCATACAAACCTACTATATGCATCAATAAAGGAAACATAATACCTAAACCCCATGTAAGAGTTCATAGTGCAGTCCCCACAAATCGTAATATATAAGTTCTAGAGGTTCATTATAAACAGTTGTAGAAAGAGAGGAAGGCAATCTGTGAGATTTGCCAAGACAACATGCTACACAAAAATCAACTTTATTTCTTTGAAAAGTATGGAGATTACATGACTGTAAAATTCTGTTTAGAGTATCTATATTTGTATGGCCCATCTATGGTGCCATTTAGAAAATACATCCGAAGTTCCTAGTAACTATGGAATTAATGTAAGAAACAGAAACCGAGAAACATGATCAAGGCTTGTGAGTGAAGAGGGTATAGACCATTGCTAGTAAGTCTTCCCTCCAAGAGTGTTTGATCATTGACCTGTGAATGAGCAGAATAGTAAGATGGATAAAACTTGACATAAGCATCATTGTCCTTAGCAAATTTACTTATACTGATAAAATTTTTATTCAATTGTGGTACGTGAAGAACATCCTTGAGATAGAGTGTGTGTTGTGGGTGAGTTGGAGATTGAAATTGAAAAGTGCTAATTGATTGAACTGGTAATTTTGTACCGTTTCCTAGAAAAACATTTTCTAGGTGTGCTGGAGGAGGAGGTGCACCAGGTGGAGCAGGAAGCAGAGTGCAGTGGTTGGTGGCTGCAGTGTCCATCCAATTGCTGGCAGTAGGATGTGCAGAAGGTAAACCAGTGTAATGAGCTTGAGGCATAGGTGGTGTGGTCACCTGATTCCATGGAGTTGAGTTATAAGGAGCAGCAGCTTGTCTATTGTACTGGTATGGGTTTCCTGTTGGATACGCAGGCCCTGGGGGTGGGTTGAACGCCGTGTTGAACCGGTGATAGCAATGGTTGGCTTCATGTCCCAATTCGGCGGGCATACTTGGCATTGAACATTGAACGTGACCCATTCCGCCACCGCGACCACTTTAATCGACCACTCCGCCCTCGAATTGATCGCTTCCTCGATTTCCGAGTTGTGGTTCGCAGAATGGGATAATTCGTGAAATTAGGTTTCGCACTGTAATTGGCCTGCGTGCCTTGTCTTGATTTTGCTCGTTAAATTCATCATTGCCGAGGAATTCTTGGATTGCGTAACGTTGAGAGAAGCTGCATTCTTCAAGAATTTTTGCTTTGTCAATTCTTTTGCTGGCGCGCGCGAGGAGAAGGCCACGAATTTCTTCCAGATCAAACCACTGAATTTTGCTGTTGATTAGTGTTACGAGTGATTCATACTCACTTGGAAGGCCTTCAAGAATAACGTCAAGCTGATCTTGAATTGATACAGACTCACCGATTGAAATTAACGAGTCGCTGAGAAGTTTGATTTTCGCGAGGAACTCCGATACGGTGGACGACCCTTTCTTGGTCAGGCGGTCGCAGACGGAGTCGACGCAGCGCGCGCGAAGTTTTCGATCAAATGCAAAGATGTATGTTATCCCAAAGTTGATGAGTGTACCGGCAGCCAATCACCGACGGTAATATCGCCGGAGATAATGACGATTGAAGCCACGCGAGAAGCAATTGGTCCTGTAGTTCCCAATTTGTATATTCAGGGTTTTCACGATTGTTGAGACGATCTTCTTCAGTCGCGAACTGCGGAGGGATGATCGGCGCAACGCAAAACCAGTGAAGCCGGTGAGCACGAAGAACTGGTTCAATTTGTTGTAACCAAACAAGATAATTGGAGTCATCAAGCTTGACGGAAATCTTATAGTTGAACGATGAAAGGGGTTTATCGGTGGACGCCACCAGTGGTGGTGGCGTGGGGGGCGGTGTGGTCATCGGAAAAAAAAGAAAAGAAATGAGAAGAATCAAGATCGAGCCACAGTGGTGGTTAGCATGCTCTAGATACCATGCTCTAGATCAGCAAGTCCCTTGTAGTTGCTTATGTTCCTGCTCACACAGATTGCTGACATCCTCACCAAACCACTCAGTAAACTTCACTTCTGCAGACTGAGAGACAAGCTCAAAGTGCTAAGCACTGTTGAGCTTCTGGGGGGGACTATTAGAGAATGTAATAAGTAAGCTTTAAATTGTAGAATTCTGTTTTCTGTTGTAACTAGCTACTCAATCTGTTAGACAGTTATAAACTGTCAAAACAGTTCAGTCTGTTAGATATTAGTTTCTTATAATATGCTATAAATATAGCATCTCCTTTGTAATCAAACAATGCAATCAATAACAATTTACAGTTTCAATTCAATGCATCAATTCAATAGATTCTAACAATTACTGTAAATTTAAAAAAAAAATGGTGTTTTTGTGAAATCTGGTTGATATAGAAGTGTAATGAGTTGAGATTAATTACAGATGTATAGAATCCTAATCCCTGTTCATCTTTTCACTTTTTAAGTTTTGTAACATACTGCCCATGTTTGAGATTGCAAGTGTCTGATTATGATATGCACCAGTGGAAATGAATGGTAAAAAGATGCTAGTTTGGGGAAAACTTGGTATTCATTCTAAACAGGACTTATTATTAATTTGTTTCAATGCAGTACAAGTTTTTTGTTGATGGAGAATGGCGGCATGATGAGCATCAACCTTATGCACATGGACAATATGGAATAGTTAACACCGTCTTAATGGCTACTGATCCCAACTACATACCTGTTATAACTTCAGACGTTGCTCCTGGAAATAGCATGGATGTGGATAACGAGGCTTTTCGCCGTATGGTAAGAGTTAGTTACGCCTTGACAGCGTTGTTTGTTGTTGTTGGCATGGCTAGTCGTATGTTGCCTTCTGACTATGTTGTACTCCTGAATGATTTTTTATTAGTACATGTCGTTTTTCTAGACATTTTAATCCAGTAATATTGGTCAACACAGGTCTATTGGGTCTTCTATTTGGAATCAAATAAAGTATATTATTCCTGGTTGTCTTATTCGACTTAGATAGGATACAGGATATTGTCATAAGAAAGAAAGTTGGGGTAGCTCCCGTTGTAGAAAAGGTGGTGGAGTATTGTCTTAAAAGGTTTGGCATGTAAGAATAGATATCTAAAATTAAAACACTTGCTGCAACAATGATATCAGATCTGGTAACACTGAGATAGTTGAGTCGACCCACAATGCGTCAATATTTCCCAATTTCGAGCTTCTTTCGGTAAGGGAAAGCCATTGAAAGAGCTGAAATTATCGATGCCTTGTGGGCCGCCGACTCAACTATCTCCCTGTTACCAGACCTGATATCACCTTTGCAGTTGTTGTTGTAATTTAGATATCTGATTCTTACATGTCGGATACAGGGTGCTCCTATATAAGAGATAAATGAAGGCCAAAAAAATATTATATTTCATACCATTATGAGAATGTAGAGGTAAATAGTGTACCGTAGAACTTGATACATGACAAGGCATTTTGGCATCGTTTGACTAGCGGGAAAAGACATGGTGGTTATTGTTTTCATGGACCTGGATTGAATGAATCATGGCTGTGGTGCAGTATTGAGGTCACTGCAATCCGAACTACTAAATATACTTAACTTTCAATCTTAGCCTTTAAATATTTTATTTAAAAAAACACGTAGAGAGAGATAGACACAACAACATCACAGGATCCAAATTCCATTTTCATCTTATCTTAACGGTTCTGTTGGGTAAACATTTTAATTAACCGCTTGTTGAATAAGTGCTTATTATATAGGTACTTGTGTATAAGCTATTTCTGTATTTATGCAATCAAAGAGAGAGTGTATGTTTGGTGGCAAGTTGACTTGGACGCGGACATGACTTTTTAGAAGCTCCTATGTGAAGCTTCTGCGTCCAATACAAAAAAGAATTACGGAAATGACACATTGCTGTGACTTTAATGCCACTGACGCGGAACCAAACGATCTAAGAATGTGGTTTATTTGTTTTCATATAAATTGTAGTTGTTTTCATAAGCTATTTTAGAGAGCTTATTCAAATAAACTGAAAACAACTTAAAGACATATCAGAAGATAATGTCTCCCGAACACTTACTCATGTGTTTATGCTAGAAGATAAGTCCAAATTAACAAGCTGTAAATAAGCTCTTTCAAACGCACCTTAAGTCATAACCGTCGTAACTTACAATGTCTTGTTGCATTTATTTATTTATCTATTTTTTTTGACCAAGTTTATCGATTTATTATGTCATGTCCAATGTTGTATTTATTTGAAATCTGATTGTTACAGCACTAAGTATAATATGGTGCTTGCTTATACAGCAGGTCCGGTTAACAGATGGTACATTGAATGAGGTGCTGCCAAGAATATCAGATACTGATGTACAGATCTCCCGACAGCGTATTTCTGCATTTCTATCTATGCACACGGCTTACAAATTACTTCCTGAGTCAGGCAAGGTTTGGATGTTTTACCATTGACCCTTTATTTTGGACCTTTAGTTGCTTTTATCAAATAGACAACCTCAAATTATTAATTTAATGACTGTTGGCCGCAGGTTGTTGCCTTGGATGTTGATTTGCCAGTGAAACAAGCATTTCATATACTGCATGAGCAGGTACGGCTTTTTTTTTTTGCCTAAAGTTTGCAGAGCCCCATTTTGCATATATTGAATAATCTCGATAAAACTCGTTCAATTAATATCATGTCTTTCAACATGCCTTTACCCTATTAAAAAGGTGAAAATAAACCCATGCTTTTGAATTATTTTCTGGAGTTGACTAGTTGAGAGGGAAGCTTTGCTTTGTCAATGATTTAGATCTTTTCCTTCTTTCGTCGTATGATACTTTTTTTTCGTTTTAGTGTTCTTGCATCTTCACACTGCTGATTAGAAGTTTGCATTTGCAATTTTCTGATGTGGATAATTTACAGGGAATATACACGGCTCCTCTCTGGGACACGTGTAAGGGGCAATTTGTTGGTGTCCTTAGTGCTTCAGATTTTATCTTAATTTTAAAAGAGGTATGCGTTTTATATTTCATTTTAGTTTTAACAGAGGGATCTCAAGATCATTATCTCTTTGTACTGGCAAGTGTTCCGAATCTGCAAACCGCTTCTCATGATGGTTAGTGTGGATTTCAATAAACTTGGGAATGGGTAGTATATGACGTACAAAACCTGGCAAAAAGTAGTAGGATCGAAGGACAAATATGGTTAACCTATCCATTCAAATTGTATAATTTTTTGATCCCTTAACTATGACTAGTTGCAGAACATAGTTTATCCTTGGAATTGTTCAATGATCATGATCATTACATAAATTTAAAACAAATTATGTATTCATTTTTTTCCATGAAAAGGAATTGGACACAAGTCATCATGTGAAGAGAAACCATATATCCCACTTCCAGCTTCAAGTAAACGGACCAAGTCATAACTTTAGAATTGCATGAATTACTTGTCATCTGTTCATTCAGAGTGTCACAAGAAAGAAGAATAGATTTGTGGCCCTTGAAAACTGCCAACCTATTTATTTGAAAAACCTTTCTGATTGATTACTAAAGTATAGTTACGGTGATCAAAAGGCCATTAAGAAGGTTGGTTATATATATTCAGAATAGAACCTCTTTATGAGATTAATGAAATATGAAATTTGTAAGAAACCTGCTGATGCTAAATAACACAGCAGGAATTATAAATGAGCTTCAAATTAACTTTTTGAGTTCCTGATCTAAATGATTGATGACAAAAAATAATGCTCAAAAGCTTCTATTATTAAAACCGAAATTGTACCGGAGCTTGCTGATTAGAAAATTGGTTAGAACTGTGAAATTGATTAGAACTGTTTATAGTTATAGTAGTAGTTAAATAAAGTTCATAATTAGTTGCAAAAAACCTCTATAATGTTCAGAAGCTCCCTTTCTGTAAATGCGGAAATTGAATAGGAGTGGGGACAATGGATACTGCACAGTTAGGGTGTTCATAACCATATCTAATCCAATGCAGGCTGCAAAAATGGAACAGAAAAACCAAAAAGAAACTAAAAAATTGAAAATCAAGATCTTATAGGGTGGGTTAAAAAAAGAATTACTTAACAATGGGCTATTATCATTTTAGTTTTCTTCTCCTGTATTGTTTGTTTGAAAGAAAGAATTGTGTTAACAAAGTATTATTGGCGTTGAGGATTAGTCGAGTATGCAGCTTTGGTTCCTTTGCAGCTTATTTCAGAACTAGCAAATATTCTTTAATCTTTAACATTTTTCCTTGTATTGTTCATGTGTGGATTGTTAACTTGTTATTTCCCTATTCTCAGTTGGGGAATCGTGGGTCCAATCTGACAGAAGAAGAGCTTGAAACACATACAATATCAGCTTGGAAAGAAGGGAAGTCATATCTAAATAGACAGAACAATGGGCCCGGAACTGCATTTTCTAGACGTTTTATCCATGTAAGTGTTTTGTTGGGTTTATAGTATGTCCAACGCTCATGTTTTTTACTGCTTGAAGATTATGTGTGTAATATACTAATATATATATAAAGATGCTTATGTTTTGTAGTTTATGTTGAGCAGCTCGAGTTAAGAGTTAATTATAGCTCTGGAATTTTATAAAATTCTATCTCTCGGTAACGGGTTAGATATCCAATAGTGTCTCCAACAAATGTAAAGCATTACTGAAATGATTTTGGGTCCATGCCACCTTGTTTTATGCCTTAATTAAAGTCGTTTCTCTATTTCAGCAAATGTACTATTATTAGCTTGCTTGCTATGTGTGACACACTTTTTAGTTAATTTTTTACGATGCAGGCAGGGCCATATGATAATCTGAAAGATATTGCCATGATGATCTTGCAAGAGGAGGTTTCAACAGTTCCTATTATCCATTCACCTTCTGAAGATGGTTCTTTCCCACAATTACTACATCTTGCTTCACTTTCAGGAATACTCAAATGTAAGCTTTTATGATAGCTTTCTTTATAATGTTATAAAGTATGTTTAATCTTACCAAATTGATTTTTCAGGCATTTGTAGGTACTTCAGGCATTGCTCTAGTTCATTGCCTATACTACAACTTCCAATCTGTGCAATACCTGTAGGAACATGGGTGCCCAAAATCGGGGAATCAAATCGGCGGCCTCTAGCAATGTTGAGACCAAGCTCTTCTCTTGCTTCAGCCCTAAATTTATTAGTTCAAGGTGTGAACTTTTTGTCTGACCTTGTGAACATAGTGTATCAAAAAGAAATGCAAGAGAGAAAGAATGAAAAAATTGGTATCGTATTATACTTGACTCTGAGGTATTAGGCTGATGATAGAGGGCACTGTGTCCCATTTGAGAAGAATATTGATTTGTCATAATGATTAATCATCAAAAGAGAACATGAAATTTATGGGGTGATGCCATTTTCTGTTTCAAGCATAAAATATATATAAAAAAAAAATTTCTTTGAAGATGACATAGCTATACTTACATTACTAATTACTAATGGCCCTTTGCTTTTGCAGCCCAAGTGGGTTCAATACCAATAGTTGATAATAATGACTCATTGCTGGATATATATTGTCGGAGGTTTGTTTTTCATTGTTTTTGTGTTTTATATCATTGTTATTAGTATACTAGTACTTCATTATGCCTTGTTTGAGACACTATAAAGTCAATATTTGGTTCAAGCATTAAATTGTCCTTCTAGCATTTTGGTCTTTAAAATGGCTTGTAAAGCTTCTCACTTTTACTCTCCACTCTATATTTATAGTGATATAACGGCTTTGGCAAAGGATAGAGCATATACACATATCAATCTTGATGAAATTACTGTTCAACAGGTAATTTTGTAGTTATTTTTTGCATACCAGTCAATATATAGTGATTTTCTTCTTGAGATCACAGTATCTCTTCCATGCTTTGTCCAGGCTTTGCAGTTGGGCCAGGACGCATGCAGTCCCTACGAGCTTAGAAGTCAAAGATGTCAAATGTGTTTGCGTTCTGATTCACTGCATAAAGTCATGGAGCGTTTGGCAAATCCAGGTGGACTTGTTTTCCTTAGATGAACCATGCCTTTTGGTTTCTTTCATTAGGTGTCGTCTTTCGGAGTTAGCTTACGTTTCTCGTAACATTCATTTGTATTCTTGATTTAGCATTTAATTTTTAGTTTTTCCAATATCCATTAACTTTATTTTGAAGATTGTCATTCTGAAAATTTTGTGCTGCCAAATATTGGATTCAGGAGTCAGGCGGCTTGTTGTCGTGGAAGCCGGAAGTAAGCGTGTAGAAGGCATTGTCTCATTGAGTGACATATTGAAGTTTTTTATCGGATAGTTTGGATTTGGTGAATGAAGAAATGAAATGAGTCAATCATCACTTGCCTAGCTATTCAAGGGAGATTTCAATGCCATTTACATTGTGATTTGTTTCATTTGATCTCATTTTATTGTAATAGTTATTAGATTGGCTTCTTGCTTTGTTGCCTTGTTTTAAGATTTTAGGCTTATAGAAAGAGGCCTGTAAATTTAGAAAGTGTTTGATTGCCCCAAATTTATTCATCTCCCCATTTGGATTATCTTCAAATGTATTGTGCCCCTAATTCAGACACCAGCAAGGTAGGGGAACACAATCTGTAATCATTACTTGTTGTGAAAGGAAAAAAAAATCATTATATGAGAGGAAGAAGATTGAGATATTGATTAGTAATCCTTGTTTTTAAATCAAATATAGTGAAAGGAAAAAATTGATATACTTTGATATAGGACCTAGTCCAAACATGGTACCTTGATATAGGAGAAAACAATGACATGATACTAAACTCACAACTCTTATTGAAGTAGCAGTCAGAAAAACATATTAAACACAAAAATACACAAAGAAAAGAAAAACATTGAAAGAAGAAAAAAAATGTTTCATTAACTTTTTTTTGTGAAACAACACATGTACTGACCTAAATATTAATTTGACCTAAAGATATTAAGGCTAGAATAACACTAGTAGTTAAAGTTTACCCATTAACTAAACAAGTTAAACTCTAAGTAGGAATTAAGAATAAAATTTAAAATTAAAATACAATTTATATAGAATTATATCCATTATTTATATTGCATATTAATGCAACATAGCTATGCCATATCAGGAGAATACATCAAAAAAGGGTACAAATTCAGCATCGTTAAGATTCAAAAGGATGAATATATGAACATTCTCACAACACTCGAGTTATTCGCATAAAATGACAAAATGTCGACAAATGTGACCAACTCAAAGTGATCGGAATATTCATGCGTTCGAATTTGTAACGTTGACGCCCAAATTATTGATTGAATCTAGTATGGATCAAAGGTCAATCTATCAGTAAACTAAATTCAGAAACTTCATGAACACCATCAAACAACAATCATGCTGTCATATTCTTGGTTAAATGATTGACACCCAAATTATTGATTGAATCTAGAATGGATCAAAGTTCATGAGTCAATCTCTCAGTAAACTAAATTCAGAAACTTCATGAACTTCATGAACACGATCAAACAACAATCATGCTGTCAAATTCTTGGTTAAATGGTTGATAAATTTAGGGAATCATTTAAGAGTTTAGACTTATTGACCGCCTTTGAGCAAACATAGTGTACTTATTTAAGAATTTAGACTTATTGACTCTTATTTTTACAAATTATTTAAAATTTAATAGATCTGGTTTAAAAACATGTACCTAAATGGAAATTACTTAAATGTTTAAGGACCCAATTGTAAGAAATTTGAAAACTTATTTGAGATAATTTAGGGAACCATAAAAAACTACTAGTACTATTTTTTCTTCATGGTGTAGTTTTAATTCCTCTCTATATATTTTTTTTTTCTTTCATTTTTCTCATAGTCGTCAACACACAGAACCAAATCCTCTCATATCATATTAAACAACATTGTGAAACGCGTCAGACACAACAATTAAAATATAGAGATTTATTTATAATAAATAGAAGCGAATATACAAATAAAATCAAAGTGGCGCAGCGGAAGCGTGGTGGGCCCATAACCCACAGGTCCCAGGATCGAAACCTGGCTTTGATATTTTAATTCAAAGTGGCTTCTCTCTTTTTTTTCCTGCCTCGTTTGTCTCGCTCGTTATCATTTTACTATTTTATCCTTAAAATTTAAAAATACAACTCTGAACTTTCTCGTGGGGAAACATTTTCGTCCAGTTCTAACAAAATCGAATTACGATAACCTTTTGGTACTAGATTTTCATCACGAGTTAGTAGATCCAACATTTTCCTCAAAGATTCATCATTTTGCAAATTGATATACTTCATTTCTTAAACTCTAATTTGAGTATATTCTCTAAATCAAATTGAATTTGAAATCAAAAAAAGAATTAAGAAAAACACACGCTGCGCACAAAAGGGGATTTTCCCCCCCTCAAAAAATCGAAAATGGTGAAAGAGATCGAAACTCTAACAGAAGATGAAAGACGCGCACTTCGTGGAAGCAAATTCGCTCCTCTTCCCTCCCTTCCTCAATCCAAACCCAGGTTCTTCAATCTTCCTCTTTTTTTTAGGGTTTTTGGTAAATTTTTGAATTTTGAATTTACAGTTTGCTTTCTCATTCTTTTAATTGTAGTGGTTCTGACGTGAATTTTTGATTGGTGGTACAGGTTGGCTCATCCCGGTGGACCTTTGGCTACGAATAAAGCAGCGGCTTTGGCTAAATTTCTGGAGAGGAAACGGAAGGATCCTAATGGATTAACTTCTATTAATCCTGAACTTCTTGAACTTGCTGTCAATAATGCCAAACAGACTCTCTATGCAAGTAACATTGACAAATCTCTTTCCTCTTCATTTTTTTGTGTATTAGCTATTTTTTTATATAGTTTACTTTGATGTTGTTATCAGTTGAAGTTTAGTTACTGCAATTATTTGCATCAAATGTGTTTTTATGTGATTATTATTGTGAGGGTGCTGCTGGGTTTGGCTTGGGTTGCATTTGGTGCTTATATTTATCATTCAAAAAAGGGGAGAAATTCCTTTAGTAGAAGTAGAACAGTCTAATAGAAAGAGAGACACTATTGTTACATGGTATCCTGGAGTATCCTTGAGAGATTAATCTTTTGGTTGTCAAATACCGAGAGTGAGGCCTCTCCCAATGTTAACTTTTCCTAGGATAACATGCTTAAATGATTCGAGATCCTTTCCTTGTTGGTGTGATATAAAGGGTAGTGAATTGGGTTTTGAGTGTAATCTTGTTTTAATGGGAGGATGTGGTAACTACATTTGTTAATGTGATTTTTCTTGTTTGATGGTTCAGCATGCCAGCATTGTTTGTCACTTGTTCTAGTATTGGAACTATTATTGGAATGGGGGCATGTCCACATCAGAGTCATTTTACGTTCATCGTCTTTTAACCAGTGATACCCTACGCCTGTTTACTTCCTTTTTTGTTTTCAAAATTTGTATTCATTTTAAGTTACTATCAAGATGATAAAAGACTCCTGCTAGTGAGCAATTGTGACAGAGGCTTGCTAGTGAGAATACAATTTCGGAAACAATGAAAACAATTTTTTGGCATATTCTACATGTCTAGAAATTTTAGATTTGTTTATCAAAAATTGAAAAAGAAAATGATGAGGAAAGTACTAGATCTAGTGGAAATGAAAATAGAAAACAAGGGAAGTAAACGGACCCCTAGTTTCTCTTTTCTTCTCTTTGCCTTTCATTTCAAATTCTTTCCCTTGTTTCTATTCTTCAATCTTCAGTGCTTTGCGGATGCAGCTAAGAATGTTATAGGGACTGTGAGGTGTGTTCTAAGGTTGACAATACAATTTAGTTATGATATGGTGCATTTGCACGAAACCCATTATTAGGTTAGGGTACCATGGTGCTGTGAAAGGAGTGGTTGTGCCATAGAGAGGCTTCACAAGGGGCAGGATGTGTTCCAGAAGGACGAATGGACCATAAGACCATTGTTGTTAGAATCGTGATTTAACTCTTAAAATTTATGATCTCACTTGGGGCTGCGCGATTATGATTCATGTTTGACTTTATTTTGGCTGTGCACTTATTTTATGAAGTTGCTGACTGAGTTTGTGTTTTTGCTAAACAATATTCGGGGTATTCGGGCGATGGGGCAGGGATTGATATTTGCAGCAAACCAGGCCTGATTAACATTTATGCTCCAAATTTTTTGGGTAGAGTTAGTAGCTTCATTACAAGAGTATTCTTTGCAAATCCAACACACACAACCTCCCTTAGAGCTATATTAGTGCTGCAACTTACACACATCCTCTCTTATATTTTCCTTTTTACTTCTAACAATGTTACACAAGCTTTTCTGTGAGATATTTGTTTTCTGTTTACCCACATCTTTAGTCAAATTCGTATGTTATTCTTAAAGTGTAATATTTTGCGACTCTCTTTGATTGAACTTGTAAAATAGTCGTTAGGTGTGATTTTTTTTTCCTACTCTTCAATTTTAGGTGAAACTTCTAACTCTAAAAGATATGTTCGGCACGTAGACTCCTTTGGCGACTCTGATTACAAGGTATTTGCCTTATTTAGTGTCTGATTAGCATGTGACACATCTTTTTTCATTTCCTCAGATCTGTTTCTAATCTTTTCAGGATTCTAGTGAAGAGGAACAGAATAAACTTCCTGTGGTAAAAGAAAGCAAGAAGAAAAAGAAGAAAAAGAAGGGAAAAAAGAAAAATAAAAAACAAAAGGTCGTTGCTAGTTAGTGTGATTGGTTATTTTTCTATTGACTCTAACAATGTAAACAACTAGGTTTGTTTTGCTTCAGGATCTTGAGGAACCTGGATGTGCTTTGGTGAAAAAGCCTAAACAAAAGTTTAAATTTTGATTTTGTTTAAAGCCGCATGTTTTTGGAATTCAGGATTTGGGTTAGAGAATATTTTTTAACAATGGTTTCTTTCCTCACCTTGTATTTTGTCATTGCATGTAACATGGAGTCACAAATGCAAATATTTTGTTGGAACTTTTGGCTCGATTTATGTTCAGGATGAGTTAGAACTTACAACGTAGCATTATGAACACTTTTTTAATTTTAAATTTTGTTTGTTTCAGGGTGGGATACTCTTAGGATGACAAAGATGTAAGTAGCATCATGTCATTGAAATTGTTGTTATTTATTCAAGTGGTAGAATGCAAATGCAAGAAATCAATCCATTAGATTAGTGTCACTATCAAACAACTGTGTTGCTTAGGTAAATGCTGGCCCTCATGTTAAAATTTCACATGGTTTTGCCATGTGAAATTCGGATCCGATTTGTGTGCAGATCAATAAGTTTAAGGTCGTCTAATCTTGATCAGACGATCCAGAATTTAAAGTCAATTTTTTGGTAAACAAAAATTAAAAGCTGTTATTAAAATATGGATCGCCCAATCTTAATTGAATTAGTAGTTAAATTCATTAGTTAGTCCAATTCCAAATGTTGAAACTTGGTTTATGAAGTTTTAATATGCATAACTGCATCAAAGGCAATGAGTTTTCATTGAGTTGATAAATATTCAGTTCAGAAAGGCCCTACTACATCACAAAATAGAAAGAAAGGTTTTGTAATCCTTTTTTACATGGCAAGAGAATCAAAAGAGTCTCCTCCTTTTGCCATTGTTGTTTTGATTCTCTTCAATAATCTTTTCAATAATGCTATGATTAACAGTTTGGTCCCCGTCAATTTTATCCTGAGCTTTCAGTGCATTTTTAACAAAATGATTCAATCTCCACACTACGTAATCGCTCTGCAATAACAATATAATAACAAATTTGATTAGTAACTCAAAAACACTTGCTAAACAACATTAGGACAAGGTTATCTAGTCTAGCTATACTATAGAATAAAGATACCATAACAAACCTGAGAATTAAGGTCAAGATCAACATCCACCATTTGAGTATGAGGTTGGAAGTTTGGGTCATTCTCACTAACTATCCTTAATGCATTGCTGAGATCTTCACTAGACAATCTCGACATAGCTGTCCCAAGTGTTACCCTCTCTGGAGCTGACAATTTCCTACACTTTCCAATCATCATTGCTTTGAGATTCTTCAAGTTCTTATCAACATCAGACAGCTGAAACAATAGACATTGAATCCATTAATTAACCATCTATCTGATAGACTACTTCTAAGTAACATAAGGCAATTTGATTTTAGATACAACTCTAGCAACAAAACAAAATTAACCAACCGCAACGCCTAATTCCCTAGTCGTATTCGCATAATTGGCTTCTTGAGCAAGCTGTTTATCCAATTCGTTACGTGCTTCTTCCTGAAACGAAACAATCAAATAGGTAAATATGGTAAAACTATACATATACAAGTTCCATTCATCCAAAAGAGAGGAAAATGATTTTGAGAAACAAATTACCGCTTTATTAACTTTATGCAAAACTTGCTGCCATTTCTTCTCAAATCTTTCCAGCAAGGTCTTTGCCATCTGATGGATATCATGTTCTTCATCATTGTAAGTCATTGCGTTCGTAAAAATCAACCTGACATCCGCATATATCTCCCGCACGTTTTTATAACCAGATCCATCCCTAGCCTCCATTTTTCTTTTTATTGTGCCAAAATCCATAGGGTTTTTAATAATCTAGAAGAAGAAAAGCAAACAGATAAATTTTAAATTAAGAACTCTTATAAAACGACTACAAAATGAAAAAATAAACCAAATTACCTACCTGGTGATAGTTATCCAGTTCAAGACCTTCAACATCTACAGGTTCCATGAAGGGCCATGCCCATTCATGCTGAGTTATCTGAGAAAGAGCAAATGTGTCAGTACTCACTGTTGGTTTTTAGCAGAAAACTAGGTTTGATTGTTCGTAAAATTCAATTCAACTAAAACAGAGAAATATAAACATCTGAAATAATAATACTTGCACATGCCTCATGCAATATTTTGGAAAACTGGTGCATGAGCTCAGAAGTAGTAAATTCCCTATTTGGACCACGATACAACGGTGGCTTCTTAGTAGTAAAAGAAGGCTTCTCACGGTCTTTGTTTTTGGAATCATTAGTTGATTTGTAGAATTGTTCAACTTCATTTACTTGCTTATCAAGCTGCAACACAAATAATGTTAGTGTGAGGTAATCCCCCATCAAAGAAATTATAAAACAAGCAACTGACAAAAAGGTTTACATCTTCTTGGTGGAAAAGCTTACATCTTAAGCAATGGTTTGTTAAATATTTCACTGGGTTCTTGGGATCAAAAATAATAATTTTGATACATTCTCAATTTTTTTCTACAAGATTCCAAATTTCATTTTTGTACTGAGACAAAAAATATTGCAAAAAAGCATAAAGAAATAATAAATAAATTAAACTGACAATTGTGCAAAATCGTTGCACTCCACACTGTAACATTTAATTATCAAATTGTTCTACTCCCAATCTTATTTTTGGTATAAACCATTATTACACACAATCGCAGAAACTAATCACTCGAATCGAGTAAAATTAGTGATAAAACTCTCTATTGAACGTTTTAACAAAATGAATCCCTCAAACGAAGTAGAATCATGAGTACCAGCTACTGCATTCCATAGGGTTCATATTCAAACTCAAGACCACTAAAAAAACGAAAAATAGAGAACTGATCACAAGCGGAAAACAATAATAATCATGAGGATGTTGTGATACACGAGTCTTGAAAAGAATTAGTTATGAAATATGAGGTGAAAAGAAAAGTGACCTTTTGAAGTCGGATGAAAATTTCATCAGCAAAGTGACTATAACGGTTTAAATCATTCCTTGAGAGATACTCCTCCTCCTTATTCGAATCTTCAACAACACCAGAATTGCGAATTATTGATTTCATTTATGTTGATGCCAATTCCAATCTTTGGAAGAAGAAGAAGTCGAATTCTAATGTGAGAGGAAAAGGGTTAAATTTGTAAAAAAAAATATAATGAATAATGAGATTGAGAAAAATATTGCCGTTATTTCTAGAGAAAATATGGGAACAGATTTGTTGGAGCAAATATACGCGGATGCCTCTGAGATATAGTCAGAGTATGTAAAAAATCTATAACAATCTTTTTTAGTTACAAATCTATAACAATCTTTTATATAAATGCAATTTGTTATTAATAACCGTTATTTTCGCTTCCTAATTTTTTTTCAATTTAAATTCTGTTTATTTTGATTTTTTGATTTTGACCCTTTCTTCTCTTCATGAATTTATTTTTAGTGACGGTTACAACAATAGGATTATGACAACAGAAAAAGTCCTAACTTCTCTCTAGTTCTCATGGTTGAGTGAAAGGGACGTTGTTGGTGAAAACGTAGGCAAACCTTGCTCCCCACTCCTCTCTAACAATTAACACCATCCATGAAAGGAAAAACACAAATAATGGGCTACACAAGCACAAACAAAGGTAATGTTCGGAAGAGATTGAATTTTGTAATCGTGGAGAATGCAACAGACATTGAGATAGCAAAGCAAGATATCAACAACTGTATAGATATCATGTTCGCTTTCAAAATGCCCTTCAAATTTAGCGTTCTCTTCAGGTCGGTAGTTGGTGAGCCAAGCAACGAAGAAGTTTCTAATCAGTCGAGGTTTCGTTTTGAATTTGCAATCGAAGAGAATGCAAAGGAAACTGACCTTGAGATAACAAAGCAAACAATCAACAGAAGCATACATCTCTTTTCCACTATGAGAGTCAATGATCAAGAGATTAAGTTTAATGTGATGAGTGATCCCAAGTTCTCAATTGCAGGATCCGAGGAGTGTTCCTTTGTAATGTCTCTTGATTCTGTGGTTCAACAACAATTCCACAAGCAGTGACCACTTGGTCAAGGCTCTTGCCAACACTGAAAAAGAAAAGCTTGTGGAAGAAGATATGTTACAAGGGGAAGCTGATGTTAACAAGAGCTCTAAGGGGAGTGACGTAGGAAAAGATGGATCAGAAGAAGAGAGTGCCAAGGAGAAAGGTTCTGAGATGCCAACCCTACAACAACCCCAGCAAAAAGAAAGGGAGACTGCTGACGTTATAACGCTTGCCGTTGTAACGTCTTCTGAGCAGTTGGTTCCAACTGAAGAGGTGATTGCAGATTGTAATTCACCAAGACTCAAGCAGAAGGCTAAGAAAAACCTAAGTCCACACCTCAATCAATTGCCACCACACCACCAAAATTCACCAAAGATATTCAAAGAAGAAAACTAACTGAAAGGGGACAAGTTTTATCATTCACCTCAAGGCTTAAATTGTTACCTAAGAAGCTCAAATCTAGGCGGGCAAGACCCTATAAGTTGGCGAAGGTGTATCCTAATAAGATAGTGAATCTGTTTGAGGAAGCCACTTGTTTCACACTTAAGATCAATGATGAAGGGGTGAAGCAATACTGTGGAGCACATGTGGTGAGGGACAAGTTTTACACAGAGCTACCAGAACTCTAACAAAAGAGGAAGTCTGGCTGAATACTCTTAAAGCAAGCGCTCTTGAGAGGCAACTCAAAGGTTTTAATTAACCAATTTTTTTGTTTTAACTTTGTTTTTGTGCAGGAGTGAATTCTGGAGATGGAAGATATCTAGTGAAGTTGCTGTGGAAGCAGTAGATGCTATAGCATCTAACGTTATAGCGTCTGAGAAAGAGGAGCCTGAGAAACCAACAAAGAAAGAATCCAGATATGTCAAGCCAGCACCACCTCCAAGACCCAACACTAAGACCAGGTCTGGGTTAACAAAAAAAAAAAACCTAGACATTCGTAGCGTGATGTGTGTATTTAATGTTTTCAATAAACCTGTTAGGTGTTAGAGCGTCTGTTTTTGCACCTAACTGTATGTTTAGGAGTTGTTTTTAAATTTTTAAGTTATGTATGTTTGAGTCTTTTCAAGGCCTCTCCCATAGTTTGCATGTGCAGTGAGGACACTGCTGAGTTTTAGTTGGGGGGAGGACCTTTATGTGTCAAAAATGTTAAAAATTTCAAAAATAGTAGTAATGCATGATCAGTACTGTTCTAGTTTTTCAATTAGTTGAATGTGTTCTTTTTGGGCTAATTTTAGTGATGATTGTGTGAAATGTGTGGAGTAACCTTGCCTGAATAATATTTACTCTTATTGCTGCTTCTACACAAAGAATCTCTGTGCTTAAGTAGAAACTTAGTTAGCTAAGGACTATCTGATGCTTAAGTTAGTCCTTGTTAACCAAGGTGGAATCAAATCTTGAATAAAAACCTTGAAGAGCTTTTGAAGCTAAGTTTGGGGGTGCTCAAGTTATATAAAGGCTAGGTATCAAGATCCTAGGGTGGTTAGTGAATTAGGACTTCATTGTGCTCATCGGTATTAGAGATACTTTTGTAATCGCTGTAACTACCCGAAACAAAAGCTGAGCTTTTCCAAAAAGCAAATGTATATATGTAAAAAAAACAGAGAGATAAAAGAAAAAAAGAATAAATGCTCAAGGAGCTCAGTAATGAGGGGGTTGCAGTCAAGAATTATGTTCATCAAAGTTCCAACGTTATAACATCAAACGTTATAACGTTGCTGATTTATCTTCAATAGTTAGAATCACTGACCATAGATCTGAAGTACCTAATCAAGCCCTTTGTCAAGCTTGAAATCCCTCATTTCTTGTGTGAAGTTGTTAGTCTATTCACTGTTTTGAAAAAGTCTTTGATTTCACCAAAAGAAAGCCATTCTTTCTGAGGCTAGAAATCCAAATCTAGCTAGGAATTGAGATGAGTCAGAGATCACAGACTCACAATTGAGCAGTAATAAGTTTAGAAGTTGTGAAATGCAATGGTGTGTGTGTGTGTGTGTGAGTGTGAATCTGAAAGGTTAGCCCCTTGAGAACATATTTGATAAATTGTTTAATCAAGAATGAAGAACTGATTGTGTGTTAAGTTCTGTAAATATGTGTTAGTGTTTGTGTCTTTAGTCAAGTTTCATTGCTTGAGGACAAACAATTGTTTAAGTTTGGGGGTGTGATAACTCATATTTATATGAGTTATTTATGCCTTTATTCGTTAAATTAAAGTAAGTTCTCAAGTAATATTTGTATGTTATTTATTATATTATGTGCATTTAGGATAAAGAAGGGCTAGGTACTGATTTGTTGATTATCTGACACATTTGGTGTTCTTGTGAATGTTTTAACGTGTTTGCTAGTGTTACAGCATTAAGCGTTATAACGCTAGATGGCGTGGCCAGCTGAGTACCAAAGACAAAAGTTAATTTTTTGCGCCAATTGCTTTAAGTCAAGTCATAGTACACTGTTCCCAGCTGTACACACTGACGGATGCTGTCTTCTAGTGGCTAGCGTGGACACTTGGCACCTTATGAATGGAGAATAGTGTTGGTTGGTGAGATGTGTCCATCATTTTTTTGATAAAGCTACTTTATGGGGATAAAGCAAATCTCTTCATCATCTTCTTCAACACTCTTCACCCCCCATCTAAAGTTAGAGAGAGTTTTTGGGAGAGAAACTTGACACCATTCTCCTCCATTAACACACCTTTCAAGCTTTTTCTTTTTAGATTTAGTTTTATCATTTTTTTTACCGCTGTGAAGCTCACGTTATAGCGTCAACAAGCTGTTGATGAGTTGGAGTTTACGGTTTGTATCTTTTGCAACCGTCTTCCCTCTTCTTGTTTACGGTAATATGAGTCATTTGTCTTTTATTTTGTTGATGATGCTTATCATGAGCTAAACACTTGTAGTTGGACGATTGCTTTGAGCTTTGTAATGAACCTTTAGTATTGTATTTATAACATCTAATGTTTTGCGTTTCAATCTTTGCATTCTAATTCTTTTAAACTTATTTTAGAATTGATCAGCTAAAATGAGTATATTTATGGGTACATACATGGTCCATGAATCGAACTCAAAGATTGATATGAATGAAAAGTTGTTTAAAGACATTTAAGCAACATTTGCTTCGCCTAAACATAGGAAAACAATAGTTCATAAGGCAAAAGTTGTGAGTTCTTTATTATACAGGGGTGAACTTATTTAGAACCTAGACATATGAATCTTGTAACGAAACCCTGACGTTAGTGACTGAAAGACACATAATCATCTGCTGCAGCGCTTAACGTTATAGCGTCTGATGTTATAACGCTTTGCTTTTGGGGATTTACTTAGTAACAAGCAGTCCAACATATCTTTCTCATACTTGAACTACTCTTTTTACTGTCCTACTCAAACACTCTTTTCACTGTTACTTGTGACCATATATATTTGCTACTTGTTTCACTAGTGTTTGTGTAAGTTAAACTCTAAAATTAACATCAATCTCTGTGGAGACGATCTTACTTATCTTTATATTACTTGTTGCGATTGTGTATACTTGCACATCATCTTTTCGCACAACAGGGTCACAAAATGCTTTTCCTGAATTTTGTGAAGACTGTCGCTACTGCACAGAGATTTCAGGGAACAATACATCACTGCTCCTGGAGGGCGACAGACATGCGCTGTGTGAGGTAACCAGCTGCGATTTTGCAGCAGTAGGATTGACAGATGCTGGCCGCCCCAGTCCAGCATAGAACTGAACCGCGTCAGTCTTTTGTAGGAGTCACAACGACAGCAGGCACATGCTATAATGGCAGAGAAAGCATCAAATCTGTTGCGTTGGAAAACGCGTGATTGACAACGCCTTTCAATGTAGCGGCGTCAGCTAGTGCAGATGTTGTAACCAACACTCTAGACTCTTCAAGCAAAGGAAGAGGGACGCGCCTTGATGTGGAGGAAATTGGCTTGATAACCACCTGAAGTAGATCGTCTGACGATACGCAAGCCGCGTCAGCCATGATAGTATTTTGTTATTTAAAATTTCAGTTTATTTAAGGATAAAGTATTGAATAAAATTTGACCCCAATTTTTTATTTTTTTTAATATGTCACCAAATTATAAATTTTAGAACGTTAATTGTAGTTATATATAGATATGTCTTTTTACTTAATCTTAATATATTCAAATTATTAGTTACCAAAAAAAATTGTTATTAAAAAACAAACTATATAGTGTTTGAATATGAGTGACGGTGTGTAGTGCAGAGATAATGCTTTACATTTTGCACAGAAGATGGTGAAATCAATGATGGAGCGTCTACTATCATTACAGGCAACTTGATCAGTCTGCACAACTGAATATGTGTGCGTCGTCTACTATCAAAGAAAAACCCCTTTCTTGGAAAAGACTTGAGATAACGCATGCAGAATATGTGTGGTTGAATCCACATAATCCATGTGAGGTTGCAAAGGATTAGCAATGTACTGAATGAGCTTATAGACAACACAATAGATATCTGGCTTGGTGTTTGTCAAGAAAACGAGTTTGCCAAGTAGGCGGCGTTAGTATGTGGGCTCAGTGAGACCCAAACTATTTAACACTACTGTATGCCCAATATTAGATTCGAATCTATAACCTTAGTTAAACTGCCAAAGACCCAAACTATCTCATCTGAATGTTCTTAGGTGAAATAGTGTTATTTACAACTTAGTGTTACTTCACCCAAAGTGCTTTTTCAGTCAAGGTTTTTCTGAACCATGGTTTTAACTTTTTTCAGCATAATAACTTCGTTTAAGCTTAATTTTAGCAAAAATAATTTTCTTTAGAATGTGGTGGCAAAACTAATCAACACTTATTTTTTTACTTCCCAATGTTTTGAGAAATATGGTGCTTAAAATTTAATTTTTTTGGGTAAAAAATGAAAGTTTTGAAAAGAATTACTAAAATACATTAGTATTTTTTGGTGGCTGATATTTTATACATTAACCTTGTATTTCAAATTGTTGAGATTTCATTTTTATTTTTGCCCACCGAAAAAACAAGTACCAACATATAATAATAACTATATTTTTTTTGTCAAAAAATGACAGATACTTTTCCATCTCTCACTAGCTAGGGCTTTAGTTGGTGCCTCACCTAAGACACCTTATTTTTTAAGAAAATTTTTAGTATTGTTTTCAAAAAAATATGGTGCTAATAAAAATTTAATTTGATTAAAGTTATGTTAGTGTTATTGTATTTACTCTCAGTTAGTTGTTAGACATATTATATATACTCTCAGTTAGTTAGCCTTTTTGTACTTTTAATATTCTAGATTTGGGTAGTTTAGTATTTTTCTCTTTCTCTTTTGACTTGTATATAAACTCTCTAATGGACAATTTATCAAATGAGAAATTCATTTTTACCAAATAACATGGTATCAGAAGAAAATAATCTCTCTTTCTCCAATTAGGAATTCCCTCTTTCTAAAATTTTTTTCCAATCAGGTCACGATTCCAACACTGTAGTCGCTCCACGCCATCTTCCTCCGTCCACGTCAACGGCACTCTCCTCCGTGAAACAACATTCATCTCCATCGCAAAGGTTCTAGATCGTTCTCTGAATAGCTTTGGATGTGTCTCTGAATCGATCTTTCTCTGAATCTCTGAATCGATCCTTCTCTACATTTTGTGGATCTCATCTTCGTTTCCTCTGAATCGCGTTCTCCTTCAAATCGTTTTGGATCTGAATCGCGTTCTCCTTCAAATCGTTTTGGATCTGAATTGCGTTTCCACTGTTGCGTTTTGATTCTCGAATGTGTTTTTGCTTCTGGATCGCTAATCCTCTTCTGCAATCGCGTTTCTGAATCCGAGTTATTGGATGTTTGGTTCTTGTTCGCTGAGTTCCGTTCTGCTGCTTCTACTCCACCTGATGTTTCTCCAGGATCGTTAGTAATTTGAAGCTTGTTGTGTTTAAGAAATAAATTGGAAAATAAATAATAAATATATAAAAATCGGTGGAAGAAGATTAAAAAGAGAAGAGATTCGTCCTATTGAAGCTTGTTGTTTTTTCTAACACTAATCGTGAAGACCAGGTAAGGTTTGCGTGTTTGGGATTTTTTTGAGGACTCTTCTTCTTCATTGTTTCCCTTGGTTTTTTACCCTCTCTTGGCCTATTGATTCTATCTATGGACTACTGGCTTTGTTGATTGTTATTGGATTGTTGGCTATTGCTGATTGAATTGTCACGCGGTGTATCAACTGGACTCTTTCATCGATGGCTCCTAGTAATAGACTTTGCACTCACCGTAATCGGACCAACCACACTATTGATACATGCTTCATCAAACACGGTTATCCTCTGGGTCTCAAGTATAGGAAACCGGTGGCTCCCTCTTCAGTCTCCTCCTCTTTAGGCTTGACAAAAGCCCAGATTCAGAGTTTGCTGACCTTACAAACTTCCTCTCCCCCTCTCATGGCCTCCCCTATTGCCTCCTCCCCTACTATACCTCCACCTCCTATCAGACAGTCTACTCGAACTCGTACTGCTCCCAATTACCTTCAAGAATATCATTGTAACTCAATCCATTCAACTAATGCTGCCAATGCGTCCTCAGGTGTTACTTTTCCTATCTCTCATTTTTTGTCATATGATCATGTATCCCCCTCCCACAAAACCTTTATGTCAGCTATCTCTAGCCTTGTTGAGCCCTCCTAATATGCTCAAGCTATTAAGCATGATTGTTGGAAGAAAGCCATGAACAAAAAAATTCAGGGCTTAGAGGAAAACAACACATGGACTATCACTCAACTACCTCCTGATAAGAAAGCTATTGGATGCAAATGGGTCTATAAGACCAAACTTAGAGCTGATGGTTCGCTTGAAAGGTATAAGGCACGCCTTGTGGCAAATGGCTTTACACAACTTGAAGGTGTTGACTACTCTAAAACCTTCTCTCCGGTTGTTAAAATTACCACAGTGAGACTGGTATTGGCACTTGCAGTAGTTTGTAATTGACATTTACATCAGTTGGATGTTAATAATGCATTCCTTCATGGCGACTTGCATGAAGAGGCCTATATGCGGTTTCCTCAAGGGTTTGAAACTTCTGCACCTAATCAGGTTTGCAAACATCACAAATCTCTCTATGGGTTGAAACAAGCTAGTAGGCAATGGAACTTCAAATTCGTTTCTCATCTTACATCTCTTGGATTTGTACAATCCAAATCAGATTACTCTCTCATGGTCAAAACCACTAGTTCACAAGTCATTGTGCTCCTCATATATATATATATATGTTGATGACATCGTTCTCACAAGGAACAACTTAGCTGAAATCCAGTCAGTCAAGCTTTCTCTTGATGCTATCTTTAGAATCAAGGATTTGGGACTTCTAAAGTTTTTCCTTGGCTTAGAGGTAGCTCGATCTACACAAGGCATCATCCTCTAACAACAGAAATATGCCTTGAACTTCTCGCCGATGCAGGCCTACTTGCTTGCAAACTAGTTTCTACGCCCATGCCCTCTGGCCTCAACCTCTCTGCTACTAGTGGCACACTTTTGGACGACCCTTCTAGTTACAGAAGACTCATTGGTCGCTTGATATATCTTACTAACACTAGACCAGACATATGCTTTGCTGTTCATAAGCTTAGCCAATTCATCTCTGCTCCTCGGCAGACCTATATGGATGCTGCACTTCATGTCCTTAGGTACATTAAAGGGCAACCCGGTTCTGGTCTCTTCTTTGCCGCTAACTCTGATTTGAAACTTAAAGGTTTTAGTGATTCAGACTGGGCCGTCTGTCCTGATACTAGACGTTCAGTCACATGGTTTTGTATCTTTCTTGGTACCTCTCTGATTTCATGGAAGTCCAAGAAGCAGAGCACGGTCTCCAAGTCCTCCTCTGAGGCTGAGTATCGAGCTCTTGCTTCCACTGCTTGTGAGATCCAGTGGCTACTCTACCTCTTGACAGATTTACAGGTTCCTCACATAGATTCGGTTCCACTATGTTGTGACAACCGTTCTGCCATTCAGATAGCTCAGAATCCCACATTCCACGAGCGAAGTAAACATATTGAGCTCGATTGTCATTTGGTTCGTGACAAGGTTCAAGCTGGAATCCTTCATCTAATGCCTATTCCCACTGTTGCTCAGATTGCTGACATCCACACCAAACCCCTCCAGCCTGCCTCGTTCCAAAATTTGTTATCCAAGCTGAACATGCAAAACATTTACAGTCCTGCTTGAGGGGGGTGTTAGTGTTATTGTATTTACTCTCAGTTAGTTGTTAGACATATTATATATACTCTCAGTTAGTTAGCCTTTTTGTACTTTTAATATTCTAGTTTAGGGTAGTTTAGTCTTTTTCTCTTTCTCCTTTGACTTGTATATAAACTCCCTAATGGACAATTTATCAAATGAGAAATTCATTTTTACCAAATAACAAGTTACAAAACTGTGATAGTGTTTTCTTATTTAAAATTCAGTTTATTTAAGGATAAAATAGGGAAAAAAATCTGACACCACATTTCTTTTTGTTAACATTCAAAAACTGCTAAGCGGTGGGGGAGGACCTAGTCGAGTTCACATAGGTCGAGTTTATGAAGTAAAAAGGGGAACATCCTATAAATTGCTTATAATTAAATCATTCTTTCTACTCTCTCTACCCCTCTACTATTGATTCCAAGAGGAGCAACCAATAATAAAAGTTGGTAGCCTCAGCTAAGTATGGCCAAGAGGGAAAGGGTATGTGAGACCCAAAACTAAAGCAAGAATATCTTCTTAGGAAGAGAGCATTAATATTATCAATTTGGAAGAGGTTCAACCCACCAAGGAGTTGGCTAGGACCTTCAATGAAGAAATGCTTGTCGAGGGAGGCAATAGATGGTTATCATCAAGGAAACTTGGTAGAGGAGCTTGGATAATATGCTTAAGGACAAACTCACGAGCTAAAATACTAAGGAAATCATATTGCTTGTTGAGGACAAATAGCTTGGCTAAGGAATGACCCAGCCGAGGGCACAATGTGTTATGCAGCTGAGGATGTTTTGTGTAACGCCCCAATTTTATTAAAATTTATTTTGAGTTGATTTGGTAGAATGATTGAAGAAATTGGAGATTTATTGGTGTGGGAACCATGGTAGAAATGATTAGAATTGATGTTCATAGGTGGTTGTCGAGTTAGAAATCGGTTTCGCGCTTGTGTGGCATTTCGTGCGCGTAAATCCTACATGTGCGTGTGTCTGGCGCGGCAGTGGCGCCTGCGCGCAAGAGCTCCTGTAAGTTGGCGCGGCGCCTGCGCGTGAGTCGCGCGTCGCACGCCAGATCATAGTGGCTTCTGTCTTGTGGCGCGGATGTCGCGCTTGAGTCGCGCGTCGCACGCCAGTCTGCAGTATATACTGCGTTTCTGCGCAGATTGGGTCACTTTTAGCCGTTTTCACTCCTTTGAGCATAACTTCGTCTCTAGAGCTCCGTTTTTGACGCGGTTTGTTGCGTTCTCTTCGTATCGCAGAGGGCTTCGATAGGAGAGCAGTTCCTTAGTTAGAAACCCAGAGAGGCGAGAACGAAAGTGAACCTTCTCAACCTACAATCTAAGGAGAGTTGCCGTAGTTGGAGAATCGAAGAGCTTCGTTAGGAAAAAGAGTTGCGTCTATAATCCCAGGTAAGGGTGGGGTTCTGACCTTATACCGGTGTATATGAGGGATTTGTATGTGGGGTTCGGGTATCCTAGGCTATCGGTGTTGTATTGCTCGTTTTATGCACATGAAGTGTTGATAAATTGCTTATATGTGTCGAATCTATGTGCTGATAATTTTGAATGGATAAATGATGATGTTGTAATCAAAGGTGATGCTAATGAATATACTTGATGATGTTGTGATATAGTATTGCCCGTTTTATGCAGATGAAGTGTTTGATAAATTGCTTATATGTGTCGAATCTATGTGCTGATAATTTTGAATGAATAAATGATGATGTTGTAATCAAAGGTGATGCTAATGAATATACTTGATGATGTTGTGATATGGTGATGTCGTACTGTTGCCCTGTACTGTTGTTTTATGATATGATGGTGTCGTAACAGAAGGTGATGTATATGCAAGCATAATTGCATTGTTGGGAAAGGTGATGAATTACAGGTGATGATGTGAAATTTGAGTGCCTCTATTAATGGCCAATATTTAAAAGGTGATGTGTGTCCGATTGTTGTGCATTATTGTCGATGAATGTGATTTTGGTCACCCCATGGTGTCACATGCACTTGCGTCTTGAATATGAAAAATTGGTGTCTCAGGTGGTGATGAGGGTTACGCCCTATTAGCCCCTGTTTGGGCATTGGTGATGATTTGGTGATGGGAGCTCTGCTCCAAATGGTACCACATGCATATGCATAGTCCGGGTCACATACCGCATAATTGTGTGATGATTTTATCGATAAAGCGTATCGCATACCCGATGAATTACTTGTTATTGGGGTAGTTGTGTAATGTCCGAACCATATATGTACATGTCTTTCATTTATGCCCTTATGTGGTTTGATATCTCAACCTTCTGTTTGAATGTTACCCCTATGCGGTAACATGCAGGTAGTCAAGAGTGAAGGCGAAGGTCCTTCACTAAGCTGAGTCGGTGTCGTCTCTGATACGTAACACTCGGGGAGGGGATTGAACTCTAGTTGATTTAATTATTTTATTACACGGTTTTGTTTTGAACGTGAAAATATGAAGTTTTGAAATGTTAGTCGAATTTTGACCTTAATCGAGTTTCGGTGATGTTAAATGACCCTACGTGTTGTGACGTGTTTCCGCAAATGTTTATATGTCGTTTATTTTGGTTGAACGGAGAAATGTGGCACTCCAATGTATGTTTTAGTTTAAATTTCGCACTTTGATATTGAACAAATTAAACGGGTAGAATTGGGGTGTTACATTTTGGGCGAGACAAATGAGCTTGCTTTGGGAGAAAGTAAACAATGCATATGGACAATTGGAGCATTGGGCTATGGTTGAAGAAAACATGCCGAAGCACCGTCGAAATAGGGGCTGAGATATTTCACCCCACTTTCCGTCGAAATATGTGATGATCTTGAACTCTATGTGACACTTTTATACCTACATTGGATACAATGAGGAAACCTAAGCAACTAGCATTATGCACTTAGCCCAATTGAACTTATCAGATTTGATCAACTAACATCAATTACTTATGTCTAAATCTCACATCATTTCCCTTTTATAAAATAAAATTATTTTTATTCAGCACCACGTCTCAATTACTTCGCCCTTTAACTCTAAGAATTCCTTCTCAGCATCTTCTATTCCATTCGTGGTAGTAGAATAGGTTTACACATCCTAAATTTCTATTTTACTCTTATACGACTCTCCCGAATAATGATTAATGTTAACAAAGGAAAAACCCCATACCATATAGTTAACCCCATACCCTAGAATGCATGACCACAAAATTTCATAAAAATTTTTTATGTGTTTACCCCACTTGTATATCCCGTCCAGGTTTTATTGTGCTTAACGCCAACATGGACTCGACACGAGAAGCCTTTAGTTCGAAAGGGGAGAATTCTAAGACGAACAAATCGGCGAAAGGGGCGGAGGTCAATCTCGCCGACCTCGACGCAAAATACGGTCCCATTAGTTCGGAAGAAGAAAGGGACGATGTACAAAGAAAATGAATATGCTTATGAAGCTCTTCTGGCATCGATCATTTTGATAGTTTCATGCTTGAGAAGTATTTAGATAGTTTCATTCAAGATCTTCTCATGCTTGAGAAGCATTCAAAATAATGAAAATAATCAAAGTTGATTTTTAGTTGTTAAACGGGATTTAGACAACTGTTTAATATCAGTAAAATTCAGGAACAAATGTAATGCGATGTCTTTTTATCTATTAAGGCTTTCTCATTGAATAATGGAGGATTGCTTAACTTGTGAAGTCAATGTCACTTGATTTTCTTATATTTATGATATATCCTCAAAGCATTATCTTTGAATAATGCTCTTGTTAGGAGATCACTTTCTTGAGATGTGTTTAATGAATATCTGCACTTTTGATCACTCAAGAAAAACTTTAGATCCACAATGAACCAAATAAATTAATCACTTGTCAAAAATGGTTTGTTTTCATCAAAATTATTACAAGGGATTTTGCCTCAACAATCTCCCATTTTTTATGATGACAAATTTTTTGAGAATCTTTTAAATTGTCTAATATTACATTTATTTTTATACATGTTTTAATTTATGCTCCCCTGAGAAAATAAAAATAAATTTACACCATTACTATAAAAATAAATTTAAAAAATACATATATTAAAAAAAATTGAATAGGACTTTTATTAATGAATTTAGGTAAAGGCTTAATACAAGTCAAGACCATGAAAATTACAGCTTTCTCTATGAGTAATGTTGAATCAAATGGGCCACAATGACCTTACATAACAAAAATTACATTTTACTAAGATAACTTATGATTAAAACATAATATACTAACACCAGACATTACTCCAATCCTCCAAAATATTAGCTCGGCAAAAAATCATTTCACCACCTTTGAGTCGTTGCACTACCTCCTGAATACATAGTTTTATATAAAATATGTCTTCCTATTGGGGTAGGATTTCCACTTTTGGTATAGTTGCAGGGACCATTTTCTATTGCAAAAAACTGCACCAGGTTCCTTCTCAACTATTTCAACCAAGTCCTTGTGAGGAGGATTGTGATGCTAATAAGCACTAAGCCAGCAACCAGGTTCCTTCAAGAAATGAAACATATACAAGCAACAAAAGGATACCACTATAAAATTCACAGTTCCAATCCAACACACAAAAAATGGAAGCAATAAGATTCAAAACATCCAAAAGCCTCTCCAAGTCACTCCTTGTGTCCCATCTTTTTTTATCTTCAGAATATTAAACTTCAAATCGAATAGAATAAATCCCCTAATTTTTATTCCTCATTGAAAAAGAAAGGTGCAAAGTCATTAATTTTTATCAGAACATAAAAGGAATTTTGCTCACTTCCAAACAAAAAAGTATTTATGTGGATAAACCAACGAACTAAAAATTGCTTATGTGGAGTTGTAAGCTTCTACTTATCTTGCATCCCTTTCATGAAGTTGATCAGCAGTCAGGGATACATATAGTCTTTGTAAATGTCTACAAATCCATTTCATAGTAGAGCTGAGGGAATACTCACATTCCATTCAGCTTATGTTATATTAGCCTTAGCATTCATCTGCTATCATATACTAGAAGCCAAACTACAGGTCTTAGTACTGCTCAACTGCAAACACATCAACTGCATAAAATTCCAGGTTGGACCATTCAAATCTAATCCCAATAAAGAGATAAAGAGATCTAAACACAACCAACAAAAGTAGTGCAAATGAAATAGAGAAAAAAAAACCTGACTACCTATGTGTTAGATAGATAGTAAAACATGAATCGAGATACTATTAATCCAATAGGCTTGTATTGATTATTATTATTAAATTATTAAATATAAGAAATCAATAATAAATAAACGTTGTATAAGTGAAATAGAAGAAAGCGAATGATTTGGATAGATAGTAAAACATCGAGCAAATTATTCGAGAAAACTAAATATGAATTATAAGAAAATAACGAGGACCATTGACATACGACCACAAGCAATTATTAGCCAACAAAACACTGAAGATAACAAGCAACCAGGCCCTTGTGAACCAACTATTCAATTGTATTAAAAAAAAGATGGGGAAAAAGCATTATAATGGATTCATTAGCAGTGCTTAAAAACAAAAATGCTACACAAAAGGTATAAAGAAGTAAAAATAGAAATAGATGGCCATATACGGACCCGGTGAGGACGCTAACTTCGAGAAAAGTAGCATTCGTTTGTCTTTGCCGCATCTTAGGTGGACGAACTCCTAACCACGGAATCTTTCCTTATGGGTCATTGGTAAGACAATGGCTTCAACTAATTCTTGGATCATCGACAAAGAAATAGTTATTGATCGGAAAGATCCAGCAATAAATTTATTTGAATAAAAACGCACTTCAATAAATTATGGCAAAAATTAAAGCTTACTGTTTCTCTAATCCACCAATGTCTTTGTAGTCCTCTGTCGGCTTTTCATCAACTTCCATGGCCTTAACTCTAGAATCATACTCGGAAGGCGGGGTATCTAAGATTAAGTAACTATCTTTGTTAACACCAACAAGATCACTGTGTTTCAACATCAGGGTCAACAAGCCCAACAACGGGAAGAAATATTGTCTGTGATCAAATTAAAACATTATTGAGAAACTAAGGTTGCAACAAGTTATACAAAGATACTTCTTTCACTACTTACTACCAATTAAGGTATACAACAAATGAGCAGCAAGAGCATGGACATAAAATTCAATTATCATATAGAAGCAATGCAACTAGCGGTAACCTACCTCAACTAGTGAAACCCTAACCGCTAAGAGAACATAGCAAGATAAAGTTTTACAAGTAGAAAAACATGAGAAAAGGAACCTTAAGGATGCGAATCTCGTTGTCAAGAAGGCGAGAGGCTCGAGGCGATGTCATCGATGGTCATAGTGAACCTATTCACTTGAGAAAGGCCAAATTTGTTCCCATTGGACATCAATTTAGAAATTAAGCATGTAGCATCCTCTTCCACTCATCCAAACCCAAAAATAAAAAGAACAAGCTCTGCATAAAGCCCGAGTTATCATTTCTATAATAACTAAATAACTAAGGATAAAGTCATGGAGACCGATCACCTCCATGATTATTGAGAGTACAAAAACAATGGCGACTTACATCGATAACTCAAGAACTTGGTGACAGTGGAGAGCTAGGGTTTTGGTCCCCTTATTGGGGTTTCGTTCCGTCGTCAGCGCCGGCTTGTCGTCTCCATCAGAGGCTTCTATTTCCTGGCTTTCAACTGGTTCTCGTTTTGGCTCTCATCCTCATTTTTCATCCAACATCTGCAATAGAGCCTTCACCTGCGATTCTCTCCACTCACCATCGACGTCGCCGCTGTTACAAGTATTATCTTGTAACAGATCGATTTGATGCTCGCAGATGCACTGAGAAGAAGCAGATCTGAGAGCTATGAGGAGATCTGAGAGCTACGTGCTGATCTGCCGGGTGAGAGGGTTTGAGAGAGCTTAGGGTGCGACGCGGTTGGCGGCATGGTTAGGGAGACGGCGAGCTGGTCCAGGTCCGTCGGGCGAGAGAGTTTGCCGTTTGAGAGAGAGCTTAGCCCAAGAGGGTTTGAGAGAGAAGAAGAAAACTAGTCATGGTCAGGGGTTTGGCAAAGTGGATGAACGCGTGCGTGTAAAAAACAATTTTAACAATAATAAGGAGCACTCGTTACTAAGCGCTACCAATGGTCTTTCCGTGTTTTGCAATAAGGATCGCTCGTCCTCTAAGCGCTCCCTATGATCACTCCGTGTTTAGCAATAAGGAGCGCTCGTCCTCTAAGCGCTCCCTATGATCATTCCGTGTTTAGCAATAAGAAGCGCTCGTCCTCTAAGCGCTCCCTATGATCATTCTGTGTTTAGCAATAAGGAGCGCTCGTCCTCTAAGCGCTCCTAATGGTCGTTCCGTGTTCTCAATAAGGAGCGCTTATGTCAAAAGCGCTACTAATGGATGCGATCTTTTTTATGATTTCTGTTGTAGTGAGGAGGAGTAAGCCGATTATTAAAAGCAATCAACTGGGTTTGAATGGAATTTTGGGTTTGAATCATACGTTGTACCAATTCTGTGAGTATTGAGAGATGCCTTTCAATTATTGTGAGCTTAGATGGGTTCTAAAGGAGGATGAGAGGATATGGGAATGGCAGGGATTGGAGTGCTTCGCAGAAGGCTAGCTAGGATGAGAAAATTCTTCATGACCATGCAGATGATCATCTTTTATGGTCTTCTTTGGAAGCATTGTTTCTATTCCTGTGACTCACAATATGTAGAAGATTGGTCTGAGAGAAACCTATGAGATTTTTTATGAGAGTGTTATTTTTTGAGTTGAAATTGCTCATCCCAAGCTATGTATAAATGACCTCTTTGACTCTAGACTTCAAATTTCAGGAAGAGGATTTTAGCTGAAATTGATGTATTTATCGGATGATGTTTATGCTTTAATGAATGGATGTTGATATAGATGTCCGTTTTCCCAACATTATGAATAACAATCAACTCACTCATTAAAAAGGTTTTCCTAATATCATCATTACTTTCTAGCTATATACTCCCTCCGTTCCTATATACTTGTCGTTTTTTGGCATTTTACACATAACAATGAGCTCAATAAATTTTGTTACATTTGATACAATTAATTCTCTTTTACCCATAATACCCTTAATCATTTACTATCTCATTTCTTCTATTTCTCTCTCTACAATAAATACTTAAGGGCATTATTGACAAAATAACAATAAATGTTGCATTGGACTTTGAAATGACAAGTAAATAGAAACAAATTTTTTCTCCAAAAGCGACAAGTAATAAGGAACGGAGGGAGTATGTTGCAATAAGAGATAGTTATAATTTTCAAGGGCAACCTAGTTACTCTTTCTTTAGATGGATTATTAGATAGGTTAAATTATAGTATTACATAGGTTAAATTATAGTTTTGGTCCCCCTATTTTTTCAAACTCTGACATTTAGTCACCCTATTTAAAAAAACACAAGAGATTTAGTCCAAATGGGGCTTTTTTTTTGCTGATGTGGATGCTTGTCCAAAAAAAAACTTATGTGGCACTCATTAAATGACGTGGCAGTTGACACAGCTAACACACACATGTGTGCCACGTCATTTAATGATCCAGTCAGCACGCCACATAATAATTTAATAATTAAAATAATTAAAATAAAAATTACGATTAAAATTAAAATGTAAATAAAAGATCATCATCATCTATTCCCAGATCATCATCATCTACTGACCATCTCTCTTCCAACTTTTCATTATCATTACAGAGAACAAAAACAACAATTTAAAATACTAAGTGGCTTGTTGACTGGATCATTAATGACGTGGCACACACATGTGCAAGATGTGTCAGCTACCACGTCATTTAGTGAGTGCCACATAAGTTTTTTTTGGACAAACATCCACATCAGCAAAAAAAAATGGAAACACCCATTTGGACTAAATCTCTTGAGTTTTTTAAAATAGAGGGACTAAATGTCCGAGTTTTAAAATAGGGGGACTAAATGTTTGAGTTTGAAAAAATAGGGGCACCAAAACTATAATTTAGCCTATTAGATAATTAAGCACTCATACTCTCTAACTGAGCACATGTCTTAAGAAGCACATATATATATATATATATATATATATATATATAGAGAGAGAGAGAGAGAGAGAGAGAGAGAGAGAGAGAGAGAGAGAGAGAGAGAGAGAGAGAGAGAGAGAGAGAGAGAGAGAGAGAGAGAGAGAGAGAGAGAGAGAGAGAGAGAGAGAGAGAGAGAGAGAGAGAGAGAGTAATTTTGACACAGTAAAATTCACACAGATGATGCACAATAAGTCATGAATTTGAAGTAAGCTATGTTCTTTAGAACTAGTAGGATACCCGTGCATACGCACGGGTGCTACCATATTCTTTTCATGAATAAACTTAGACATAATTTAAATAGTCTGGACAATACTTCGTGAAAAAAAAAAAAGACAAATTTATTATAGTTAAAAAAAGGAGTCTCAAAAAAAAAATTAGATAAACATTAAAATCTAAAAATGTAAAAGTATCATTTAAAAACAATCTGTGCATTTATCCCGTGTTCTTTTATATATTAGTGTCAGTGTTGTTATCCCGTATTTTTTATATATCAGTGCAGCAATCTCGTGTTTTTACATACATCATTGCAATTATCCTGTGTTTTTTTATATGTCAATAAAGTTATCACGTGTTTTTTAATATATCAGTGAAGTTATCTCATAGTTTCAATTGATTATTTTTAGTTGATTAATAGATTATATTAGACGATAGCGGATAGATGGTAGATTATCAAATATTTGATAAAGTGTTTTTATATATCGATGCGATTATCCGTGTTTTTATACATATCATTGCAGTTATCTCGTGTGTTTTTTTACATATTAGTATAGTTATCCTATTTTTTTATATATCAGTGCAGTTATCTCATGGTTTCAATTGACAGTAGATAGTACATTATAGTAGATAGTAAACGATAGATTATCAAAGATATCGATGCGATTATCCGTGTTTTTATATATCAGTATAGTTATCCTGTGTTTTTTATATATCAGTACAGTTATCCCGTGTTTTAAATATTAATCAGTAGTTGAAATAGTAATTAAGTTTTCCTTTTTTTATATATTAATATCGTGTTTTTTAATATATCAGTGAAGTTATCCCATGTTTTTATATATTAGTGAAGTTATCTCGTAGTTTAGACTGATTATTTTAGTTTATTAGTAGATTTGATTTGATTTGAATTTCGAAATTTTTTAAAAAAAAAAAAGAGGGGAAGTTAAACAAAAATTGGAGTGAGAAGAAAGTGGATTGGGAGAAGAAATTTGAAAAAAAAAATGTGATAGTAAATTACAATGTCGCCCTTAGTTAGATGAACTGTCAAATAAATAGGGAAACTTGTTTGAGTAATTTAAGTATGGGTTGTTTGTATAAATAGATATTAGATTAGTAGATAGTGAGTAAAGAAAGTTGGTGAGTTTGATTTGAATTTTGAAAAAAAAAGTAAGTGAAAGTAGGGAAAAAGTGTGAGTGAGAAGAAACTGAATTGAGAGAAGAAATTTGATAAAAGTATGATAGTAAATTACAATGTTGTCCTTAGTCAGATGAATTGTCAAGTAAATAGGGAGGCTTGTTTGAGTAATTTAAATGTGGTTTGTTTGTATAAATAGATTAAGTGTGATTTGTTTGTATAAATAGATAAATAGATCTTAGGTTAGATAGTAAATAGGAGTAAATTGTAGATTATTTAATATTAATTTAATTATATTAGATTATATAGTAGATTAAAAAAAATTGGGAAAAAAATATTTTTAAATAATGGATGTGTAAGAAGTAAGAAATATTAGGAAATGTGAGATTGAAAGAGAGTGAGTCAGAAAGAAAGAGAAAGTAGAATTAAAAAATGATAAATAAAACAAAAGTGGTGATGTGTCAAAAAAGTAAGATGTCTAAAATTGTAATTTTGTAAGTTGTTTGTTTGTATAAATAGATATTAGATTTCGAAATTTTTTTAAAAAAAAAAAGAGGGGAAGTTAAACAAAAATTGGAGTGAGAAGAAAGTGGATTGGGAGAAGAAATTTGAAAAAAAAAATGTGATAGTAAATTACAATGTCGCCCTTAGTTAGATGAACTGTCAAATAAATAGGGAAACTTGTTTGAGTAATTTAAGTATGGGTTGTTTGTATAAATAGATATTAGATTAGTAGATAGTGAGTAAAGAAAGTTGGTGAGTTTGATTTGAATTTTGAAAAAAAAAGTAAGTGAAAGTAGGGAAAAAGTGTGAGTGAGAAGAAACTGAATTGAGAGAAGAAATTTGATAAAAGTATGATAGTAAATTACAATGTTGTCTTAGTCGGATGAATTGTCAGTAAATAGGGAGGCTTGTTTGAGTAATTTAAATGTGGTTTGTTTGTATAAATAGATTAAGTGTGATTTGTTTGTATAAATAGATAAATAGATCTTAGGTTAGATAGTAAATAGGAGTAAATTGTAGATTATTTAATATTAATTTAATTATATTAGATTATATAGTAGATTAAAAAAAATTGGGAAAAAAATATTTTTAAATAATGGATGTGTAAGAAGTAAGAAATATTAGGAAATGTGAGATTGAAAGAGAGTGAGTCAGAAAGAAAGAGAAAGTAGAATTAAAAAATGATAAATAAAACAAAAGTGGTGATGTGTCAAAAAAGTAAGATGTCTAAAATTGTAATTTTGTAAGTTGTTTGTTTGTATAAATAGATATTAGATATTAGATTAGATGTATCAGTTGTATCATAAAAAAAGTTTCAGTTCAGAAGGGCACTATCCAATCTAATCTAAACAGAGAGTTCTTGAGTATAAAACTCAATCAAAACGAAAACAATAACTTATATGTTCATGGACAAGTGAATCGCCAAAAAGAAAGAAAGGTTTCTATAGTCATGTTTACATGGCAACTGGCAAGATCTGGTCCTATCACTCCTGTCACTAAATATTGGTCATTGAATACAGATTCGATGGCTATGATTTAACTTATAAAAAACTGATATAAAACACAGCTTTAAATCAGCACCATCAGATCATAATTCAACAGTTGAGATTGTGACTTGTGGGAAAGCTGACTGGAGGGAATCCATTTCCAAGAATCAGAAAAGTTTCATCCTTTTGGCGTTGTTGTTTTCACAGTCTTCAGTAATGATGTTGTTGTTGTTGTGATTAACAGTTGAGTCCCCATCAATTTTATTCTGAGCTTCCAGTACACTTTTAACAAAATAATTCAATCTCCACACTATGTAGTCGCTCTGTAATAATATACAAACAAATTAATTTAGTAGCTCTAAAATACTTGCTAAACAACATAATTTTTTTAAGTTAATATTAGAAAATGAATTAGGTAGCTATAAGATAACAAACCAGAGAATTAAGGTCAAGGTCAACGTCCGACAAATGAGTATGAGGTTGGAAGTTTGGGTCATTCTCACAAACTATCCTTAATGCATTGCTGAGGTCTTCACTAGACAATCTCGACAAAGCTGTCCCAAGTTTTACTCTCTCCAGAGTTGACAATTTCCTACGATTTTGTCAACAACAAAACAATATCTAATATGAGTAATCAACAAAATTCTCTAACATAACCAAAAGAAAATATATAGAGAACTCTAAGTAACGGGTTATAAATAACAGTCCACAACCAGAGCTAGAAAAACAGGCTATCTAGTCGCAATGAACTTGGGCTTTTATGGGTTGAGCTAAAAAATAGGCCCATGTTTCGTACAACCCCCTAACTACTCACTAGAAACCCAAAAACGGTTGAATCCCAAAATGCCCTCACGTGAAAAGCACGTGACTGACGAATCGGCGCACAGCTAATAGAACATGTTCGACTGGACGTGCATCGAATTGTGAAAAATAGACGGTTCGGTTGGACCTCCATCGAATCCTACGTTTTGTAATGTTCGGTTGTATGAAATGCGAACCTGTTCGACTCTGTGAGGGCCGAACCGTCCTGATACTTGATGTAAAGCAGTGAGTGCGGACAAAGAATCGCTTTGTGCGTGCAGCTTTTTTTTTGAAAAAAACTTGTAATTTCATAACTAAAATAACTACTAGAATCAATCGTGGCCTTGTATTTATTTGGAAGACCGGTGCAGTATTGATTGGTCCAATCTGAAATGGATAAACAGAAAAGGGAAGAGCACGATACCAGGAAACAATCGTGGCCTTGTATTTATTTGCAGCCAGATAAGCACATTCCGGAAAAGTCATCCAATTCTCATTTCCTTCTACTTCCCTATGTTGTTTCTTCAAAGCCTTCATAATATGGTGGACTCTGGATATCCCCCCTTCAAACAACGTGGTGTACAAATCGATGTTTTTCTGTAACTCTTCAAATAATTCATTCCTCACGCTCCAGAAATCGTCCTCACCCCTTCCAAGTAGTCTAGCAAAGCACCGAAACCCACAGTTACCGTCACCTTGCACATTCACTATATCCTCCACAAAGCGATGCATCTCCTTCGGCATATAATCTATGAATGAATCGTATGCTTTTGACCGAATGATGGGAGGGGTTGGGTTTAGTGTTAGTCCCTGAATTTGAGTGAGTGCGAGGTTGGAACTTGTTGTTTGGCTTGGTTGCTCAATTTGCTCGATTTGTTAGTCCCTGTATCTTAAGCATCTCATTCACAGAATCCCAACACTTACACATATCGCCCCTACTGTCATGTAGAACATTCTTTAAAGCCGAGTGTGCCGACTCCACACAGTTGGTGGTGGTGTTGCCTAGGTGCATATGATAGTTTATCCACGCTTCTACGAATCTCTCTTTATGGGGGTCGGTCCAAGTCTTCTTCACATACGAAACAAAGTTGTCAAAAGGTTGACACCCGCCTCAAAGGTCGCGAAGCCAACTCATAAGCTTCCTCTGTCTTCGCGTGGACAACTTTTTGAAAATATTCCATGACTTCATCAACCCGGTCCATCGGACGCTCTTCTTGCCCCTCAACAACAACCACTGGATGGATCAACAACATTGCCTTTGCCCTGACATTCTTCTTTATGTGAAATTGACACAACAAGTTTGCGGAAGTCGAGAAAACAATTGCCAAAGCATTCATAATAGCCGTGTCACAGTCGGTAAGTATCACCTTTGGCGTATCTCCCGGTCTTCTAAACAATCCCGCCGGTTTTTCAAGTACCCAAATAAAATTACCCTTCTTCTCCCGGTTGACATAAGCGAATGCAACCGAGAAAGTATGCTCGTTGATGTCACACCGACAATCTCAACTAACGGATACCTATCTTAGGTTGGTCTTGTATGTGGAATCGATCATCAAAGCAATTGGAAATGTATTCAACATGACTCCACTAAGTGCGGGTGTGCCCAAAAATGTCCTTCACAATGTTAGTCCCTTTATCAACTCTGTGCCAATAAACATACCTATCACGCTCCAGCAAATTCATCAAATGTTGTAGTTACGTCCTACCACGGCGATTAGTTGTTCTTAACCTTGCACGTCACGTTGTGAATTTGCTTCACATTGAAGTGGTCGTCTTTAGGGTAAGTAGACCTCATTTCGGCCAAGATTCGATTCGAGCAATCAAGTTCTTCGTCATTCTTGCAACCACTTCCTTCGCGCTCGTTGTTAATCTATTATCATTTGGATGACCTTGAGAGTAAGTCTCAGAATGCGTGGTTATGTATGCCACACATAATGAGACAATATCCATCCTCCAAGTTTTTAATAAACTTTCCTTCGCATTTAAACTTGCAACAACATTTTCTACTCCTGTAGGAACCTTGTCAAGCATGCTTGTACTTCCATGCCTTTTCACAAACCACTCACGAGAATATTTTCCCGACCTCGCCCGTTGTCCGATCGATTGATAACAGTAACCATCCCAAGTGTGCGGCAAACAACCCGAACATAATTCAACAAATCATCACGACTAGCAAAGACATGTTCGGTTTGGAATGAACTAGAATGATCGACAACAATTGAATTAGCTAGTGATAGGGATAGCGGGCGATTTCATCCATATTCAAACCTACAAATTTTGAAAAAAATCACACAAACTAGTTAAAAACAGAATTCCTGCAGATTCTGTGTATCAGGTGGGTTCAGATAACAAAAATCCAAACATGTTCGGTGCACGCTTGGCCGAACCAACTCAATATAGAGACCCTATTTTACTTTGTTAGGGACGCGGCCGGTCGAACCAAGTGGTTCGACTCACGCTTGGCCGGGAGTGTTCGACCTCTGTGGAGGTCCCGAACGCACGCAATTTAAAAAAGCGCCAATTCAACGAGAAAGCGCGAAATATGCTACAAATAGATAGATTGAGCTACATACCTTAATGTTGATACTAAATGGAGGTAGATTTTAGCTTGAGATGTTAGATTAGATTGAGGTAAGGGTGTGGAATGTGAGTGAGTGATGAGAGTGAGAGTAATGAGTGTTTAGAAGTTTAGGGGGTGTATGGGATCATGAGAGTGAGAGTTGAGTTTGGAATTTTCTATTTTTAGTGAGGGTATTTTGGTCTTTTCATAGGACAAAGGGGTTCTAGTGAGTAGTTAGGGGTTGTATGCAGTATGGGCAAAAAATATTAGGTTAAAATTTTGGTTTAACCTTTGGTCAAAAAAATTGGGCTTAAACCTTTGCGGCTCAAGCCCATTACTATCTTGGTTGAATATTTTTACAGCTAGCGCTGCGTTATACATAACAATATAATAATTAAAAATAATGATTTTTTTAAAAAATACAAAAAATGCTCTTTGAGACTTTAAAATAATCGATGTCAATTATATAATGCCACTTTGTCAATCTCTGTATATTAAGAGAGGATCGTTGACTATAGCCATTTTAGTAGGAAAATTTTATTCCCACCATTTAGCAATATACCCTCATTTTGTATCTCACTTTGTTTTACCAATATACCACCACTCTATATTTTTGAACCGACATACCACGACAATTTTTTTTTCTCAACACTCTTATTTTTTATTATTATCTCTCTTAATTAATACACAATCGTTGACTTCCCCACTTTTGGTGGGAAAATTGTATTCCCACCATTTACCAATATACCCCTCATTTTGTACCACTTTGCTTTTACCAATATACCCCACTCTATATTTTTGGACCGACATACCCCCACCATTTACCAATATACCCCTCATTTTGTACCTCACTTTGTTTACCAATATACCTCAATCTATATTTTTGGACCGACATGACCCCACGACAATTTTTTTATTTGTCCAACACTTTTTTATCCACTTTTGGTGGAAAATTTTATTCCCACCATTTACCAATATACCCCTCATTTTGTACCCCACTCCAATTTACCCCACTCTATATTTTTGGACCGACATACCCCTAACAATTTTTTTTGTCCAACACTTTTTTTATCCACTTTTGGTGGGAGAATTTTATTCCACCATTTACCAATATACCCTCATTTGTACCCCTTTGTTTACCAATATACCCCCACTCTATATTTTTGGACCGACATACCCCACTCTATATTTTGTACCCCACCATTTACCAATATACCCCTCATTTTGTACCTCACTATTTACCAATATACTCCCACTCTATATTTTTGGACCGACATACCCCTGACAATTTTTTTTTGTCCAACACTTTTTTTTATTATCAAAATGTACCCCTCATTTTGTACCCCACTGTTTACCAATATACCCCCACTCTATATTTTTGGACCGACATTGTTGCCTCATCCCACCAATGGCTATTGTTGCCTCTTCGTCTTATATATATGTGTTGCGTATTTTTATACCCCCTTATAAAATGTTGATGTTTTTTCGAAACTACATCTGTAGGCCTGTTAATCACTTCCCCGTGCATCGCACGGGTAATCGTCCTAGTATTAATAATGTAAAGTCATTGTGGATTTAGTCATATATGTTGATGATGCTTTTTAAGTTTAACATCACTGTGAAAAATAAATAATTAGAATAGAGATGTTTTTAGTCCCTATAAAATTTTATTATTTTGTTTTTAATCCTTATAAAAATTTTCATCGACTTTAGTCCCTATAAAATTTGAAAATTTCACTTTTAGTCCTTGTAAAATGCCAACTTTTTTATAGGGACTAAAATCAAAATAATGAAATTTTATAGGGACTAAAAACATATTAAACGGTAATTAATTAGCAATTTAGAGAAAGATGTGTAGTGGTATTACGAATGGCGTGATGATGAGAAGAATTGTGAGCAAGTTGCTAACCCAATTGGTACAGAGAATGAGCAATAATAGTGGACTAGAATAAAGATAAAATTACCAATTCACTCTCTCAAGTTTGGGCTTTTGGCAGCAATGTACTATAAGGGTCAGTTTGATTCGCAAATAGGAAAATATTGGACTAGACAGTAATGTACTAGACAGTACTGTATTAGACAGTACAGTATTGGATAACATGTTGTCCAGTACACTGTTTGATAAACACCGGACAACATACACAAACAAAAAAATGTAAAATTTACTAAAATTCTCTTTTATGCGGTTTATAATGATTTTATATAACATATATTATAATATAATTAGAAAATTATAGTAAAAATAATATGAGAGAGGATAGGGGGAGAGAGAGAGGGAGAGGGGAAGAGAGACCATGATATGAGAAGATATATAGAAGAAAGATGAGAGGTAAAGGGGGCGACAAAGAAAGAAGAGAGGCTGAAGAGGGAGAGAGAGAGAAATAGAGAGGGAGAGGGAGTGAGGAGTAATGATATGAGAAGATATATAGAAGAGAGGGAGAGAGAAAGAAGAGAGGAGGATGAGATCGAGAAAGGGGACAAAGAGAGAGGATAAAGAGGATAGCGGAGGGGAGAGAGATAGAGAATAGAGAGAGAGATAGAAGAAAAAATTATTGAGTATGAAATAAAAATAGTATTTTTGGAATTTTTGTAGTGAACAAAAAAGTAAATGCTGATGGGACAGAAAAGTTGTATTGTGGTTTTATGAGGACAAGAAATTGGGGTTTTGTTCGGTTTGTTTGCCCCACTGCTATTGTTGCCCCCACTGCTATCTAGTACCATAAATAGCCCAGTCCCTTGTTTTTTAGCAAATCAAATACACTTCAAGTCCCTAGTGGGCTACCTATGACACAGGCGGACTAGCCTGGTACGGGTTCAGGTTTTTTTGGGCTGGGCTAAAACCCCAAATTAAAAATAGGCTCCATTTCGTAGGCCCAAGTCCTATGTTTTTGCGGGCTAGCCCGATGGGCCCAACCCATTTTTCTAGCTCTATCCACAACCACGATTTAGGTCGCAATATCATGTTCTTATGATGTTTCAACGTTCACAAAGCAACTGCAATTGAGACCACATTAACTGTGTTTGACTGTGTTCTTCTGCAATATCAAGAATTACGACACGACTGCAACTATACAATTTAAAACCATATATATATATATATATATATATATATATATATATATATATATATATATATATATATATATATTAGTTCAAAAACCTAAATGTCCAAACTAAAGGGAAGTTATTGTGGGACTAAATATTAAACAAACATTGGACATGTGACACCAGCTTATTGCAAATTGAACTTTATCACCAAATAATAATAAGGGATGAATATTTCACGAACCTACACTTTCCAATCATCATTTCTTTGAGATTCTTCAAGTTCTTATAAACCTCAGACACCTGAAACAATAGAAATTAAATCCATTAATTAACCATCCGATAGACTTCTTCTAAGTAACATAAGACAATTAATTAGATTTTAGATACAACTCTAGCAACAAAACAAAATCAACCAACCGCAACGCCTAATTCCCTAGTCGTATTTGCATAATTTGCTTCTTTAGCAAGTTGTTCATCCAATTGCTTCTGTGCTTCTTCCTGAAACAATCAAATAGGTCAATATGGTAAAATACTATATAAGATAACTGAAATCATTGTCATTTATGAGTGAATAATCTAAAAATACATGTACAAGTTCTATTACCGCCTTATTAACTTTAGGCAAAAGTTGCAGCCATTTTCTCTCAAATTTGTTCGACAAGGTCTTTGCCATGAAATAGACATCATGTTCTTCATCATTGTAAGTCATTGCATTCGAAAAAATCAACCTGACATCTGCATATATCTCCCTCACGTTTTTATAACCTAATCCATCACTTGCCTCCATCTTTCTTTTTATTGTGCTGAAATCCATAGGGTTTTTAATAATCTAGGAGAAGAAAACAAACAAATTTTAATTAGAGTTCTGATAAAAGAGATAGATAGCTAACAAGTTGAAGAAGGGTCATCATTACCAAAGACAGAAACACTACCAAGCAAATAAGTTGTAATAATAGTTACAAATGTCATTTATGTAATTAAGATAATTATAGTCTCATTAATAGAAAAAATTTAAGATGAAAAAACAAAGGTTAAATATCATTTACCCATGCAAATATCACATAATCCATTTACCTCCTGTAAAAAAAAGTTTTAAAATGGCCATTGCAAAATATAAACCGTTTACTGATTTACTCCCGCTATTAGATTATGTTGTGACGTTAAATGTATAATGGGTATAAATAGTTAAACTGATTTACCACTGCAAAATATAAATCGTTTACGGGTACCTCTGTAGGGGGTAACTAGAAATACTTATTATTTGCAAGGGTTATTTTAAAACTTTTTTTTTACATGGGGACTATGATGATATTTACAGGAGGTAAATGATATTTAAGCCAAAAACAAATCAAATTACCTGGTGATAGTCATCGAGGCCAAGACCTTTAACATCTACAGGTTCCATGAAAGGCCATGCCCATTCATGCTGAGTTATCTGAGAAAAATCAAATGTGTCACTCATATTGTTGCTTTTTACCTGAAAACTAGGTTTGATAGTTCATAACATTCAACCTCCTTCCTTATATTAGGTAACTAACATGCTCATATATGAAATATATTAATTAAGCAATAATAATACTTTCACTTGCCTCATCGAATATTTTGGAGAACTGGAGCATGACCTCTTGCATTTCTTCTGAAGCAGTAAGTTCTTTACTTGAAGCACGATACAATGGTGGCTTCTTAGTGCTAAAAGGAGACTTTTCACGACCTTTGTTTTTGGAATCATTAGTTGATTTGTAGAATTGTTCAACATCATTCACTTGGTTCTCAAGCTGCATCCAAAACACAACACCAATAATATATTGTTTTCAAGTTAAATTTCAAAATTCAAATTTGCACTTGTGGTTCCCCCCACTCTCAATAAAGTTTTTCTCACACTCAAGATTCGAACTCGAGATCTTAGGGTGCGATCTAAACTCAGTTACTGCTCAGACCAACCCTTGTAAACTTGCAACTATCAACGCATAGTAACAAATCAACTCTTCACAAAATTGCTACTTGGGATTAGAATTCTTTAATTACATTCTCAATTTTTTTCACAAGATTTTTATTTTCATTTTTGTACTGCTGAGACAAGAAACACCGCAAAAAAAAGGGGGGGAAATAAAGCATAAAGAAATAAGAATTCAACTGAGAATTGTGCAAAATCATCACAGTCCACATTGTAATATTTCAATATTAAATTGTAATCTTTTTCTTGATAGGGAATTAAATTGTAATCTTATTTTTGTATAAACCATTATCACTCGCAGAATCAAATCTCTCAAAACGAGTAGAATCACGAGTGTGATAAAACTCTCCATTGAATATTTTAACGCAACTAAACCCTACAGCTAAGTAGAATCATGAGTATGATAAAACTCTCCATATTGAAAGTTCCAACGCAACTAATCTCTCTCGGGCCGATTAGAATCACAAGTGCAATAAAACTAAGGGTTCAGATTCAAATTCAAGACCACTATAAAAATTCAAGATGTCTATCTACTCCAAATCATACGAATATTAATATTAAACAAAAACGAAAAATAGAGAAACTGATCATGATTGATAAACAATAATAACTCATGAGCATGTTGTGATATGAGAGATCTTGAAAATAAATAGTTATGAATTATGAAAAGAAAATTGACCTTTTGAAGTGTGGTGAAATTTTCTTCAGCAAAATGGTTATAGCGGTTGAAATCTTCCATTGAGATATACTCCTCCTGATTCGAAGCTTCAACACCAAAACTGTGAACTGTTGATTGCAGTTAGGTTGATGCAAATTCAATTTTCGAGATTTTATGTAACGTTTTAAACTAAGAGAAAAGCTAAAATGTACGAGAAGAAATGTGAGAACCCATTGTAACCTTTATTGTTAACACCAAACCCGCATGTATTGTTATTAAATATATGTTGTTTTTGACAATTCGTTAAAAAAAATTCGTACTAAATATTACGGCTCTTCCCCCCTAACGATGGAGTCTGTAAAGCGGAAGCGGAAGGGGGCACAGGAATTTAATTCCCAACTAGCCTTATTACCCGTGCGATGCACGGGGTTGACTATATTTAATTGATTTAAAGTTAATTTTTTTTAAAGGCAACATAACTTGAGTTGTTTTACGCTATTCATCAAATTTTTTTCTACATTTGTGGTGTACGTGTTGTCTCTTGTATATTATGAGAGGGGAAATTTTGACTCTATAGTCAATTGGTATTATGAATGTTTATAAGGGAGTTGTTTTTTTTAGATAGACAAAGTGGTTAGGAATTAGTGTGTTAGTTGTTAGAGGGGAGAGGGGAGCGGGGTTCGAACCCCGTACGCCTACGTTTTTCCACCAACAATGTCTCTTTCACTCAACCATGTGAGCTACCCATGCAGGACTTATAAGGGAGTTGTTAACGTTTGTTAATTGCGTCTCATTGCCTCATTCCCCAGGCTTTAATTGCGGCTTTGAATCAGACATCGGCTTTAATTTACTCTCTCTAAGTTTGGTTTAATGAGATAGAAAAAGGTAAAGAGGAGGAAACATCACTAAATAAAATGTGTTCAAGGAGAGAGCCACATACAAAGTTATTATCAATTATTTGAATTAGTTGTCAAATGGATTTTATTACTTTACTTTTACCAATTTTTGATAGATTTAGATTAACTTTTATTTTTCATGAAGGAGAATTATGAAAATGAGGAATTAAGATTTCTCTGAATTCAAAATTTTCTCAAAGCAACTACATTCAAATGCATTTAGAAACATATTCTTATTCTTTTTAAACGCATCGAGGCTGAAGTTGTTCTACCATGTTTATCTGTTTCATGAGGAAGTTAGTCTCGATTATGCGAGATGGAAAACAAAGACAAAAAGCAAGTCAAAAATAATGTAAACATTTGACTACTATTAAAGTTATTATTAAACAAAGTAACATATTACATTAGTTATATACTACAACAAAGACATAGTTAGCACATAAGAACGAAATCAAAGGACTGATACATCATGTAACAGACAATAAAAACATCATAACTAATTATAATTTAAAAACAAAGTATTTGTTTCAAAACTAATACCCAATTTAAGTATGCTTTTAATACTCGTTGGTGTGAAATTATCAAAATAAAGAAGAGAACACCAAATTTGACATGTAAAATTTCTTTTGGACCCTAAAGTACCCCAAAACACACTGCTGCGTAGAATCACACTTTACGTTGTTTGTCACAATTTGTTTTTATTTTTCATCTAACTATTATTGATGAATAAACTTCGCGTATTTGAACTTCAAAAAATTACGGACCCTAAAACACCCTAAACTACATCATCAAGATCGCACTTTACGTATTTTATCACGAACTTATTATCATTTTTACCACACTGATTATTTACGATGAAACTTCTGGTATTTGAAGAATTGTATTTTTTTTCCTGAATCCTAAAGTACCCCTAAACACATCACTTAACATTTCACTTTACGTATTTTGTTACAAAATAATTTTTTTCCCATCAACTACACCAAAGTACATTGTTTCACATCACACATTACGTATTTTGTCATGAAATTAAATCGTTCTTCACCGAAAATTTGCATATTTAAACGTCAATAATTTTCAAGACCATAAAGTACCTCTTAAAATATAAAAGAATAAGAACCTTGGATGTGGTAAAAACTCTATTGGGGGAGAACTACACGGACCAACAAAACCAGATACTCGTGGTCAGCCAGACTCCCTAACGTAAATTAATCGACAAAGTCGATGAAAACTACGTACCAATGACATAGGAAAAAAAAGTAAAAGAAGAAAAAATAAATAATAAACAAACGGAAATAAAATCACATTTAAAAAGTACTCATGGCCAAACGTGTGGGCCTTTGGATCATTCTAAAATAATACATATAAGGAAAAACCTATTTTTCTTCTAAAACTAATTTAGCTTACATGGTGACACGTGACACATCCGAAAGTAGCCCAATTGGTAGTGGGAATGCATTGAACTTGTACTTGAGTCCCGTGGTACAAGGTTCGATTCCCACGGAAAGCAAAAACTCTACTTGAGGGTAGAGAAGGTCGTGATGTATGCAGGTCAAGCATGACCTACTAAGATAGAAAAGGACCGGTACATTACATAAAGTAACCCTAAACACACCGCTTAACATTTCACTTTACGCATTTTGTTACAAAATAATCTTTTCCCCCTCTACACTACACGAGCACATTGTTTAGCATCACACATTACATATTTTGTCATTAAACTAAACTATTTTTCACCAAAAATTTGCATATTTAAACAATTAAAAATTTCAAAGATGTAAAGTACCCAATAAAATATAAAAAGAAAAAAAGAATCTTAGATGTAGTAAAAACACTAATGGGGAGAACCACTGATCGACAAAGTCGAATACTCGTGTGACCGGACTCCTCAAATACATTAGTCATTGGCAAAGTCGATGAAAGCGTGTACAAATGACATAGGAAAAAAATAAAAGAAAGAAAAACATAAAAACAAAACCAAAAAATTGAAGCAAAAAAAAAAAAATGTTAAAGAAAAAGAAAAAAAGACAGATATATCTAGATCAGATCAGGAACATATTTTTAGATCAAACCATCGTATCTTGTCACTTTGGCGGGACATTGTTTTATTTTTCTACAGCATTTCCTCTTTTTTTTCTCTTTTTTCTTTTACTTTTTTTTTGTTTTTTGTAAAGGCATCAGAACTGAAGTTGTTCTACCATGTGCGATGCACGGGGTTGGCTAAATTTACTTGTATAATCGAGTAATTAAATTTTTTTAAAGACTAATTAATATCCCGTCGTGCTTGAAAGCAATTTCGCACAGGCCAACACTGAGTTTGTCAATCTGTGAGAATTAAACTTAGAGCACGGGATCGACACCGTGCCCCATAGTAGCCTATGTCATTGGGCAAATGGTGTTAGTTTGAAAAATATAAAATCTAATAACTGTGAATAAAAATTGAATTATAAATATAAATTAAATAAAAAGATTATCGATTTTAAAAGGAACATTAACAAAGACACACACCCTCCTTAGATAAAATAAGAAGAGAAAATCTAGAGAATTTGAATAACATAATTTACATTCATCAAATGCAAATATTACAAATTAATCCATAATTAGAATGAAAAGAAAACAACACAATTAAAAAGTGAAACGCGTAGGGGGTATCATGCATGGTTGAAGGAAAACCCATGATAAAATAGGAGTAATTATACAAAGATTGTAAATGTGGCTGAAATTCTCACGGGAGTCATTGTAACAACAATGTACTCAAATATTAAAAAAGATAAAAATATAAACACAAATTAAAGAGTGGTTTTAATACCCATTGATCCGAAATGATCAAAATAAAAAAAAACACAAATAAAAAGTAAAACATGTGGTATTGTGCAGTGATGGATGAAAATTACCAATAAAATAACAACATCTATAAAAAGTTCCACCGAATTTATTATTAAAGGACAAAATTTGCATATTTAAACATCTAAAAATTTTCGAGACTGTAAAAGTGCTTCTAGGGTGAGAGAGCAAATCAAATCTCTCACCGGTGAAACACTAAAATTGACCGTTAGATATTGTTTAAAATGTTGTGAATTGTTAAGATTGAATCAACCAATATTAAATATCAATCATTGATGAATTTTTATACTACATCCAACTGTCAATTTTAGTGTTTTACCGGTAAGAGATTTAATTTGCTCTTTCACCCTAGCTCCTTAAAATATAAAAGAAGCAAAAAGAACTGAAGAAAAAAAAAACTGAAATAGAAAAGAAAGAAAGAAAAAACCTGAAATTGTAAAAAAAAATTACAACAAAAAAGAAAGAAAAAAGGACAAAAAAAATGTCACTTGCGCGCGCAAGTGACAAGCCGATTAGGATATCTAGATACAATAGTGTTATTTTAATTCCTAATTAATGGTTTTTTTTTTTTGACGTGAAATAGTGTTATTTACTTATTTATTTATTGGTTACAACTTAGTGTTACTCACCCAAAGTGTTTTTACATGAATTTTCATAAAGTTCGTTTTTTTAACACAAGGATTTTAATAAAATTCACATTCTCTATACTACTGCTTTTAATTTTTGTTTTCAGCATAATTTCTTTAAGCTTAATTTTACGAAAACTAGTTTTCATTTGACTGTGGTGGAAAAACTATTCAACACTCATGATTGCAAAGTGATTTTTTTCTACATTGTGATAGTCATTAGGGTCGACTCCGGGCCTAGGCTGGGGGTGCGACCGCCTAGGGCCTAGGAGTGTAGAGGGCCAAAAATTGTATACTAAGCTTAAATTAGGTTTTTTTTGTACCCCCACCAAATTTGAAAATCCCAAAATGTCTTTTGTAATCTATTGTTTTTTAAAAAAATAAATAAATTGTATATACGTATTGAGTACATATATACGATGACTATTTTGAGTCCAATCGTATATACGTACTCAAAACGTATATACGATGGGGTTTATTATTATTTTTTTTAAAGAATTATTTTAATTTTTTTACTAAAAGACTACTAAAATAGCCAAATTATTCGTTCGACGGAGTAGCTGGGGAGTCATGATTCTTGAATTTTTTCGGATTTAATGGCTGTGGTTTCATTGCGATCGGAGTAGGTTGCCCGAAAACCGATTTTTAAGCATAAATTATTCGTTCTACGTATAACATCGTCACGTGTTAACGAACTACACACTAAACCTATTTTCACGCCTTAATTAATTTTTATTTGACTAAAAAAATTAAATACAGAAAACAATGAGATTGTATATATGTTCAAATGCACATATATACGACCCTAAACATTAACCCATCGTATATACACCCCCAAGGCGTATATACGATTGATGTGGGGGTGGGCCAATCGTATATACGCCTGGGGGGTGTATATACGATGGGTTAATGTTTAGGGTCGTATATATGTGCATTTGAACATATATACGAATTTTGGGGTTTCACTATTATGTGAGGGTATGGGGGAAGATGGTGGGGGTACAAAAAAAAACCCCTAAATTATACTAGCTAGTGTTATAACAAAAAAAATTAAGTAAAAAGGCCAAAAAAAATATACTCGATTATTTTTCTTCCCAAAAATAAACTAACGCGGAGAGAAAACTCTCGTAACTGCACGTCAAACTCCTTTAAACGTGAAAACATCTCTGCAAATCACTGATGCGGCTGTATTGTCATTTCACTTCAATTTCGATTTCTCTCCCGTCGCCATTGTCGTTGCCTCAAAATTGAGGTTTGTCTGTTTATTGTCCTTCTCATCCTTCATACACTTTTTATGAAGATAAAAGAGACAAACAATGAGATGATGACAGACAATTAAGGTTGAAGAGCGTGAACTGAATTTGTTGTTCCATCACAAAATCAATTTTTCTCTACTTCCCAGGTGCTATATTGTTTTATAGTTCTGTTTGCTAGCTTTTTACTTGAGTATTTGATTTATATTAAGATAGATTGAACGGTTTTACAACTTTGTCATTGAGAATGATATGTTGGAGAACATTGATGTTGATGTGATTATAAATGATTTTGCATCTCAAAATGCTCGAAGAAACCACTTCTTATGCCTTTCTGAGAAAAGATAAGTTTTTTTGATATTATGTAAAACTATTATTATGTATTAAGACATACTACTATTACGAAAAAGTTAAATTATAAATATAAATTAATAATAATATTACAAAATAAAAAATAAGCCTTAACACACATATTAGATTTGAACATCCACAAATAATAAGAAGAAAAATCAATTTTTTGTTAATAATGTTATATATTCATCAAAAATATAAAAACTTAACTCATAACTAAATAGAAAAGAAGAAAACACAATTAGAAAGTGAAATACATACGTAGGTATCATGCCGAGTTTGATATAAAACTAAACATCAATTTAAGTATGCTTCTAATACTCGGTGGTGCGGAGTTATCAAAATAAAGAAGAAAACATCAATTTGGACATGAATTTTTTTTTCTAGATCCTAAAATACCACAAAACACAATGTCTGACATCACAGTTTATGTATTATGTGACAATTTTTTTTTGTTTTTCATCAAACAACTTATTGAGAAAACAAACTTTGCATATTTAAATATCTAAAAAATATTTGGGACGCTAAAATATACCCCAAAATGCACTGTGAGCATCGCGCTCTACTTATTTTATCACAAACTTATTATTATTTTTTACCAAACCGGTTATTTACGATGAAACTTCTGATATTTGAAGAGTTAAAATTTTCTCTGAATCCTAAAGTACCCCAAAACATACGGCTTAACATTTCACTCTATGCATTTTGTTAGAAAGTATTTTTTTTTCACCATGAAGTACACCAAAGCACCGTTTAACATCTCACTTTACGTATTTAGTCATGATATACAATTATTTTTTCACCGAATCGGTTATGAACAACAAAATTTGCATATTTAAACATCTCAAAATTTTTGAGGCGGTAAAGTACCTATTAAAATATAAAACTGTAAAAAATGCAAAATCTTAAAATTTAAAAGCAAAAAAAAAAAACTGAAAAAAAGGAAGAAAAAAAGTGAAGTAGTATAAAGAAGGAAAAGGACAAAAAAAAGTAAAGTACAAAACACAAAAGAAAAACCTAAACAAAAAAAAAGTAAGAAAAAAAAAAAGAAAGTGGCGGCAAAGTGACAAGCCGCATATATGTATTAGATTAGATTAGATGTTAAATGAAATTTTTTTTTGTCTTTTATTAAAATATTTTCAAATTAAAAAATAATTATGTAGGGGGGCTTTTCTCACAATTTTCGTAGGGCCCATAAAATGTCAAGAACGGGATTGATAGTCATATATCGACTACTTATATACGTATCCACTACTTATATACGTATCTTGACAGTGTCGTACCATGATTTTTAAAAAATTATCGTATCTGTGTCGTATCGTATCCGTATTGTAGTAAGTATCTGGGATTTTAGGCGATGCTAAACAATGTGTTTTGAGGTACTTTAGAGTCCGGAAAAAAAATTAGATGTTTAAATACATGAAGTTTGTTTCTCAATACCCCGTTTGGTGACGAAAAATTTAATTTCATGAGAAAACACATAAAGTGCAATGCTAGTTATTGTGTTTTGGGTACTATAGTGTTCGGAAAAAATTCTAACTGTTCAAATACGCGTGAGGTTCGTTCTCAATAATCAATTTGGTGAAAAAAATAATTTCGTGTCAAAATATCAAAAGTGCAACTCACCACTTTAAAAATTTGATTTTTTTATACTTATTTTCCAATTATTTGCATTTATTCTTATATTTATTTTTTAAGTAGTACTACACTCTGTTTTTTTGGTTCTTAAATGAGTAATCCTTTTCGACCCTCTATTTTTATGACCCTTATTTGGGTCATTTCGTATAATAAGTATTATAAGCATACTTAAATTGATGTTTATATTTTTTTAGTCTAACTTTTAGTACTTTATTGAGATAGTGTTTAATGAATATATATATATATATATATATATATATATATATATATATATATATATATATATATATATATATATATATATATATATATATATATATATATATATATAAGATGACAAACGTTCTTAAATCAAGACTAACCAGCACACATGAATAATAGAAATTTTGTGACTTCTCTTTCATAATTTGTTTAAAAATCTAATTAACAGTACTAAGTCATGCAACTATTCATTTTACTAATTTCACAACTTTAAAGAATCATTTTATTTTTTATACTTGAGCTTTTTTTCCCTTTTCCATATTTTATTGTTTTAAATTTTTAAAATAATAGTGTTTTCTTTTTTTTCCTTATTTTTTAAAATATATGGTTCAACTTATCCAATCTTACCACCACACATGAACAATAGAAATTTTGTGGCTTCTCTTTCATGATTTGTTTAAAATTCTAATTGACACTAACTTGAGTGAGTGCGAGGTTGGAACTTGTTGTTTGGCTTGGTTGCTCAATTTGCTCGATTTGTTAGTCCCTGTATCTTAAGCATCTCATTCACAGAATCCCAACACTTACACATATCGCCCCTACTGTCATGTAGAACATTCTTTAAAGCCGAGTGTGCCGACTCCACACAGTTGGTGGTGGTGTTGCCTAGGTGCATATGACAGTTTATCCACGCTTCTACGAATCTCTCTTTATGGGGGTCGGTCCAAGTCTTCTTCACATACGAAACAAAGTTGTCAAAAGGTTGACACCCCGCCTCAAATTCGCCCCAAGCCAACTCATAAGCTTCCTCTGTCTTCGCGTGGACAACTTTTTGAAAATATTCCATGACTTCATCAACCCGGTCCATCGGACGCTCTTCTTGCCCCTCAACAACAACCACTGGATGGATCAACAACATTGCCTTTGCCCTGACATTCTTCTTTATGTGAAATTGACACAACAAGTTTGCGGAAGTCGAGAAAACAATTGCCAAAGCATTCATAATAGCCGTGTCACAGTCGGTAAGTATCACCTTTGGCGTATCTCCCGGTCTTCTAAACAATCCCTTCGGTTTTTCAAGTACCCAAATAAAATTACCCTTCTTCTCCCAGTTGACATAAGCGAATGCAACCGAGAAAGTATGCTCCGTTGATGTCACACCGACAATCTCAACTAACGGATACCTATACCGGTTGGTCTTGTATGTGGAATCGATCATCAAAGCAATTGGAAATGTATTCAACAGCTCCACTAAGTCTGGGTGTGCCCAAAAAATGTCCTTCACAATGTTAGTCCCTTTATCAACTCTGTGCCAATAAACATACCTATCACGCTCCAGCAAATTCATCAAATGTTGTAGTTCTGTCCTACCCTGACGATTAGTTGTTCTTAACCTTGCACGTACGTTGTGAATTTGCTTCACATTGAAGTGGTCGTCTTTAGGGTAAGTAGACCTCAGCTCGGCCAAGATTCGATTCGGAGCAATCAAGTTCTTCGTCATTCTTGCAACCACTTTCATACGCTCCGTTGTTAATCTATTATCATTTGGATGACCTTGAGAGTAAGTGCAGAATGCGTGGTTATGTATGCCACACATAATGAGACAATATCCATCCTCCAAGTTTTTAATAAACTTTCCTTGAGACGAAACTTGCAACAACATTTTCTACTCCTCAGTAGGAACCTTGTCAAGATGCTTGTACTTCCATGCCTTTTCACAAACCAACTCACGAATATTTTCCCGACCTCGCCCGTTGTCCGATCGATTGATAACCGTAACCATCCCAAGTGTACGGCAAACAACCCGAACATAATTCAACAAATCATCACGACTAGCAAAGACATGTTCAGTTTGGAATGAACTAGAATGATCGACAACAATTGAATTAGCTAGTGATAGGGATAGCGGGCCAGTTTCATCCATATTCAAACCTACAAATTTTGAAAAAAATCACACAAACTAGTTAAAAACAGAATTCCTGCAGATTCTGTGTATCAGGTGGGTTCAGATAACAAAAATCCAAACATGTTCGGTGCACGCTTGGCCGAACCAACTCAATATAGAGACCCCTATTTTACTTTGTTCGGGGCACGGCCGGTCGAACCAAGTGGTTCGGCTCACGCTTGACCGGGAGTGTTCGACCTCTGTAGGTCCGAACCGTACGCAATTTAAAAAAAAACGCAATTCAACGAGAAAGCGCGAAATATGCTACAAATAGATAGATTGAGCTACATACCTTAATGTTGATACTAAATGGAGGTAGATTTTAGCTTGAGATGTTAGATTAGATTGAGGTAAGGGTGTGGAATGTGAGTGAGTGATGAGAGTGAGAGTAATGAGTGTTTAGAAGTTTAGGGGGTGTATGGGATCATGAGAGTGAGAGTTGAGTTTGGAATTTTCTATTTTTAGTGAGGGTATTTTGGTCTTTTCATAGGACAAAGGGGGTTCTAGTGAGTAGTTAGGGGTTGTACGAAGTATGGGCAAAAAAATATTAGGTTAAAATTTTGGTTTAACCTTTGGTCAAAAAAATTGGGCTTAACCTTTGCGGCTCAAGCCCAGCCCTATGCGGTTGAATATTTTTCTGGCTAGCACGCGTTATACATAACAATATAATAATTAAAAATAATGATTTTTTTTAAAAAAATACAAAAAAATGCTCTTTGAGACTTTAAAATAATCGATGTCAATTATATAATGCCACTGTCAATCTCTGTATATTAAGAGAGGATCGTTGACTATAGCCATTTTAGTAGGAAAATTTTATTCCCACCATTTAGCAATATACCCCTCATTTTGTATCTCACTGTTTACCAATATACCACCACTCTATATTTTTGAACCGACATACCCCTGACAATTTTTTTTCTCCAACACTCTTATTTTTTTATTATTATCTCTCTTAATTAATACACAATCGTTGACTTCCCCACTTTTGGTGGGAAAATTGTATTCCCACCATTTACCAATATACCCCTCATTTTGTACCCCACTGTTTACCAATATACCCCACTCTATATTTTTGGACCGACATACCCCCACCATTTACCAATATACCCCTCATTTTGTACCTCACTGTTTACCAATATACCCTCAATCTATATTTTTGGACCGACATGCCCCTGACAATTTTTTTATTTGTCCAACACTTTTTTTTATCCACTTTTGGTGGAAAATTTTATTCCCACCATTTACCAATATACCCCTCATTTTGTACCCCACTCCAATTTACCCCCACTCTATATTTTTGGACCGACATACCCCTAACAATTTTTTTTTTGTCCAACACTTTTTTTTATCCACTTTTGGTGGGAGAATTTTATTCCCACCATTTACCAATATACCCCTCATTTGTACCCCACTGTTTACCAATATACCCCCACTCTATATTTTTGGACCGACATACCCCACTCTATATTTTGTACCCCACCATTTACCAATATACCCCTCATTTTGTACCTCACTATTTACCAATATACTCCCACTCTATATTTTTGGACCGACATACCCCTGACAATTTTTTTTTGTCCAACACTTTTTTTTATTATCAAAATGTACCCCTCATTTTGTACCCCACTGTTTACCAATATACCCCCACTCTATATTTTTGGACCGACATTGTTGCCTCATCCCACCAATGGCTATTGTTGCCTCTTCGTCTTATATATATGTGTTGCGTATTTTTATACCCCCTTATAAAATGTTGATGTTTTTTCGAAACTACATCTGTAGGCTCATTAATCACTTTCGCATCGCATCATGCGAAATAATAAATCTAGTATTAATAATGTAAAGTCATTGTGGATTTAGTCATATATGTTGATGATGCTTTTTAAGTTTAACATCACTGTGAAAAATAAATAATTAGAATAGAGATGTTTTTAGTCCCTATAAAATTTTATTATTTTGTTTTTAATCCTTATAAAAATTTTCATCGACTTTAGTCCCTATAAAATTTGAAAATTTCACTTTTAGTCCTTGTAAAATGCCAACTTTTTTATAGGGACTAAAATCAAAATAATGAAATTTTATAGGGACTAAAAACATATTAAACGGTAATTAATTAGCAATTTAGAGAAAGATGTGTAGTGGTATTACGAATGGCGTGATGATGAGAAGAATTGTGAGCAAGTTGCTAACCCAATTGGTACAGAGAATGAGCAATAATAGTGGACTAGAATAAAGATAAAATTACCAATTCACTCTCTCAAGTTTGGGCTTTTGGCAGCAATGTACTATAAGGGTCAGTTTGATTCGCAAATAGGAAAATATTGGACTAGACAGTAATGTACTAGACAAGATCTTGTATTAGATAAAGACTGAGATTGGATAACATGTTGTCCAAAGACAATCGTTTGATAAACAGGACAACATACACAAACAAAAAAATGTAAAATTTACTAAAATTCTCTTTTATGCGGTTTATAATGATTTTATATAACATATATTATAATATAATTAGAAAATTATAGTAAAAATAATATGAGAGAGGATAGGGGGAGAGAGAGAGGGAGAGGGGAAGAGAGACCATGATATGAGAAGATATATAGAAGAAAGATGAGAGGTAAAGGGGGCGACAAAGAAAGAAGAGAGGTCAAGAGAGAGAGAGAGAAATAGAGAGAGAGAGAGGGAGTGAGGAGTAATGATATGAGAAGATATATAGAAGAGAGGGGAGAGAGAGAAAGAAGAGAGGAGGATGAGATCTGAGAAAGGGGACAAAGAGAGAGGATAAAGAGGATAGCGGAGGAGAGAGAGATAGAGAATAGAGGAGAGAGATAGAAAAAAAAATTATTGAGTATGAAATAAAAATAGTATTTTTGGAATTTTTGTAGTGAACAAAAAAGTAAATGCTGATGGGACAGAAAGTTGTATTGTGGTTTTATGAGGGACAAGAAATTGGGGTTTTGTTCAGTTTGTTGCCCCCACTGCTATTGTTGCCCCCACTGCTATCTAGTACCATAAATAGCCCAGTCCCTTGTTTTTTAGCAAATCAAATACACTTCAAGTCCCTAGTGGGCTACCTATGACACAGGCGGACTAGCCTGGTACGGGTTCAGGTTTTTTTGGGCTGGGCTAAAACCCCAAATTAAAAATAGGCTCCATTTCGTAGGCCCAAGTCCTATGTTTTTGCGGGCTAGCCCGATGGGCCCAACCCATTTTTCTAGCTCTATCCACAACCACGATTTAGGTCGCAATATCATGTTCTTATGATGTTTCAACGCTCACAAAGCAAGCGCAATTGAGACCACATTAATCGTGTTTGTTGTGTTCTTACGCAATATCAAGAATTACGACACATTGCAACTATACAATTTAAAACCATATATATATATATATATATATATATATATATATATATATATATATATATATATATATATATATATATATATATATATATATATATATATATATTAGTTCAAAAACCTAAATGTCCAAACTAAAGGGAAGTTATTGTGGGACTAAATATTAAACAAACATTTGACATGTGACACCAGCTTATTGCAAATTGAACTTTATCACCAAATAATAATAAGGGATGAATATTTCACGAACCTACACTTTCCAATCATCATTTCTTTGAGATTCTTCAAGTTCTTATAAACCTCAGACACCTGAAACAATAGAAATTAAATCCATTAATTAACCATCCGATAGACTTCTTCTAAGTAACATAAGACAATTAATTAGATTTTAGATACAACTCTAGCAACAAAACAAAATCAACCAACCGCAACGCCTAATTCCCTAGTCGTATTTGCATAATTTGCTTCTTTAGCAAGTTGTTCATCCAATTGCTTCTGTGCTTCTTCCTGAAACAATCAAATAGGTCAATATGGTAAAATACTATATAAGATAACTGAAATCATTGTCATTTATGAGTGAATAATCTAAAAATACATGTACAAGTTCTATTACCGCCTTATTAACTTTAGGCAAAAGTTGCAGCCATTTTCTCTCAAATTTGTTCGACAAGGTCTTTGCCATGAAATAGACATCATGTTCTTCATCATTGTAAGTCATTGCATTCGAAAAAATCAACCTGACATCTGCATATATCTCCCTCACGTTTTTATAACCTAATCCATCACTTGCCTCCATCTTTCTTTTTATTGTGCTGAAATCCATAGGGTTTTTAATAATCTAGGAGAAGAAAACAAACAAATTTTAATTAGAGTTCTGATAAAAGAGATAGATAGCTAACAAGTTGAAGAAGGGTCATCATTACCAAAGACAGAAACACTACCAAGCAAATAAGTTGTAATAATAGTTACAAATGTCATTTATGTAATTAAGATAATTATAGTCTCATTAATAGAAAAAATTTAAGATGAAAAAACAAAGGTTAAATATCATTTACCCATGCAAATATCACATAATCCATTTACCTCCTGTAAAAAAAAGTTTTAAAATGGCCATTGCAAAATATAAACCGTTTACGGTTACCCTCCTGCTATTAGATTATGTTGACAGCGTTAAATGTATAATGGGTATAAACCGTTTACAGTTACCCCCTGCAAAATATAAATCGTTTACGGGTACCTCTGTAGGGGGTAACTAGAAATACTTATTATTTGCAAGGGTTATTTTAAAACTTTTTTTTTACATGGGGACTATGATGATATTTACAGGAGGTAAATGATATTTAAGCCAAAAACAAATCAAATTACCTGGTGATAGTCATCGAGGCCAAGACCTTTAACATCTACAGGTTCCATGAAAGGCCATGCCCATTCATGCTGAGTTATCTGAGAAAAATCAAATGTGTCACTCATATTGTTGCTTTTTACCTGAAAACTAGGTTTGATAGTTCATAACATTCAACCTCCTTCCTTATATTAGGTAACTAACATGCTCATATATGAAATATATTAATTAAGCAATAATAATACTTTCACTTGCCTCATCGAATATTTTGGAGAACTGGAGCATGACCTCTTGCATTTCTTCTGAAGCAGTAAGTTCTTTACTTGAAGCACGATACAATGGTGGCTTCTTAGTGCTAAAAGGAGACTTTTCACGACCTTTGTTTTTGGAATCATTAGTTGATTTGTAGAATTGTTCAACATCATTCACTTGGTTCTCAAGCTGCATCCAAAACACAACACCAATAATATATTGTTTTCAAGTTAAATTTCAAAATTCAAATTTGCACTTGTGGTTCCCCCCACTCTCAATAAAGTTTTTCTCACACTCAAGATTCGAACTCGAGATCTTAGGGTGCGATCTAAACTCGATTCATCGCTTCACTAACCCTCAGTAAACTTGCAACTATCAACGCATAGTAACAAATCAACTCTTCACAAAATTGCTACTTGGGATTAGAATTCTTTAATTACATTCTCAATTTTTTTCACAAGATTTTTATTTTCATTTTTGTACTGCTGAGACAAGAAACACCGCAAAAAAAAGGGGGGGAAATAAAGCATAAAGAAATAAGAATTCAACTGAGAATTGTGCAAAATCATCACAGTCCACATTGTAATATTTCAATATTAAATTGTAATCTTTTTCTTGATAGGGAATTAAATTGTAATCTTATTTTTGTATAAACCATTATCACTCGCAGAATCAAATCTCTCAAAACGAGTAGAATCACGAGTGTGATAAAACTCTCCATTGAATATTTTAACGCAACTAAACCCTACAGCTAAGTAGAATCATGAGTATGATAAAACTCTCCATATTGAAAGTTCCAACGCAACTAATCTCTCTCGGGCCGATTAGAATCACAAGTGCAATAAAACTAAGGGTTCAGATTCAAATTCAAGACCACTATAAAAATTCAAGATGTCTATCTACTCCAAATCATACGAATATTAATATTAAACAAAAACGAAAAATAGAGAAACTGATCATGATTGATAAACAATAATAACTCATGAGCATGTTGTGATATGAGAGATCTTGAAAATAAATAGTTATGAATTATGAAAAGAAAATTGACCTTTTGAAGTGTGGTGAAATTTTCTTCAGCAAAATGGTTATAGCGGTTGAAATCTTCCATTGAGATATACTCCTCCTGATTCGAAGCTTCAACACCAAAACTGTGAACTGTTGATTGCAGTTAGGTTGATGCAAATTCCAATTTTCGAGATTTTATGTAACGTTTTAAACTAAGAGAAAAGCTAAAATGTACGAGAAGAAATGTGAGAACCCATTGTAACCTTTATTGTTAACACCAAACCCGCATGTATTGTTATTAAATATATGTTGTTTTTGACAATTCGTTAAAAAAAATTCGTACTAAATATTACGGCTCTTCCCCCCTAACGATGGAGTCTGTAAAGCGGAAGCGGAAGGGGGCACAGGAATTTAATTCCCAACTAGCCTTATTACCCGTGCGATGCACGGGGTTGACTATATTTAATTGATTTAAAGTTAATTTTTTTTAAAGGCAACATAACTTGAGTTGTTTTACGCTATTCATCAAATTTTTTTCTACATTTGTGGTGTACGTGTTGTCTCTTGTATATTATGAGAGGGGAAATTTTGACTCTATAGTCAATTGGTATTATGAATGTTTATAAGGGAGTTGTTTTTTTTAGATAGACAAAGTGGTTAGGAATTAGTGTGTTAGTTGTTAGAGAGAGAGGGAGCGGGGTTCAACCCCGTGACGCCACGTTTTTCCACCAACAATGTCTCTTTCACTCAACCATGTGAGCTACCCTTCTGGGACTTATAAGGGAGTTGTTAACGTTTGTTAATTGCGTCTCATTGCCTCATTCCCCAGGCTTTAATTGCGGCTTTGAATCAGACATCGGCTTTAATTTACTCTCTCTAAGTTTGGTTTAATGAGATAGAAAAAGGTAAAGAGGAGGAAACATCACTAAATAAAATGTGTTCAAGGAGAGAGCCACATACAAAGTTATTATCAATTCACTGAATTAGTTGTCAAATGGATTTTATTACTTTACTTTTACCAATTTTTGATAGATTTAGATTAACTTTTATTTTTCATGAAGGAGAATTATGAAAATGAGGAATTAAGATTTCTCTGAATTCAAAATTTTCTCAAAGCAACTACATTCAAATGCATTTAGAAACATATTCTTATTCTTTTTAAACGCATCAGAACTGAAGTTGTTCTACCATGTTGTCTGTTTCATGAGGAAGTTAGTCTCAGTGTACGAGATGGAAAACAAAGACAAAAAAGCAAGTCAAAAAATAATGTAAACATTTGACTACTATTAAAGTTATTATTAAACAAAGTAACATATTACATTAGTTATATACTACAACAAAGACATAGTTAGCACATAAGAACGAAATCAAAGGATCGATACATCATGTAATGAGATAATAAAAACATCATAACTAATTATAATTTAAAAACAAAGTATTTGTTTCAAAACTAATACCCAATTTAAGTATGCTTTTAATACTCGTTGGTGTGAAATTATCAAAATAAAGAAGAGAACACCAAATTTGACATGTAAAATTTCTTTTGGACCCTAAAGTACCCCAAAACACACTGCGTAGAATCACACTTTACGTTGTTTGTCACAATTTGTTTTTTATTTTTCATCTAACTATTATTGATGAATAAACTTCGCGTATTTGAACTTCAAAAAAAATTCTGGACCCTAAAACACCCTAAACTACACTGTCAGCATCGCACTTTACGTATTTTATCACGAACTTATTATCATTTTTTACCACACTGATTATTTACGATGAAACTTCTGGTATTTGAAGAATTGTATTTTTTTTCCTGAATCCTAAAGTACCCCTAAACACATCACTTAACATTTCACTTTACGTATTTTGTTACAAAATAATTTTTTTCCCATCAACTACACCAAAGTACATTGTTTCACATCACACATTACGTATTTTGTCATGAAATTAAATCGTTCTTCACCGAAAATTTGCATATTTAAACGTCAATAATTTTCAAGACCATAAAGTACCTCTTAAAATATAAAAGAATAAGAACCTTGGATGTGGTAAAAACTCTATTGGGGGAGAACTACACGGACCAACAAAACCAGATACTCGTGGTCAGCCAGACTCCCTAACGTAAATTAATCGACAAAGTCGATGAAAACTACGTACCAATGACATAGGAAAAAAAAGTAAAAGAAGAAAAAATAAATAATAAACAAACGGAAATAAAATCTGTTTAAAAAGTACTCATGGCCAAACGTGTGGGCCACTGGATCATTCTAAAATAATACATATAAGGAAAAACCTATTTTTTCTTCTAAAACTAATTTAGCTTACATGGTGACACGTGACACATCCGAAAGTAGCCCAATTGGTAGTGGGAATGCATTGAACTTGTACTTGAGTCCCAGGGTACAAGGTTCGATTCCCACGGAAAGCAAAAACTCTACTTGAGGGTAGAGAAGGTCGTGATGTACAGTGCTGGGCAGCCTACTAAGATAGAAAAGGACCCAGGCTGTTACATAAAGTAACCCTAAACACACCGCTTAACATTTCACTTTACGCATTTTGTTACAAAATAATCTTTTCCCCCCTCAACTACACCAGAGCACATTGTTTAGCATCACACATTACATATTTTGTCATTAAACTAAACTGTTTTTCACCAAAAATTTGCATATTTAAACAATTAAAAATTTCAAGACTGTAAAGTACCCAATAAAATATAAAAAAGAAAAAAAAGAATCTTAGATGTAGTAAAAACACTAATGGGGGAGAACCACACAGACTGACAAAGTCGAATACTCGTGGCCAGCCAGACTCCTCAGCATACATTAGTCATTGGCAAAGTCGATGAAAACTGTGTACAAATGACATAGGAAAAAAAATAAAAGAAAGAAAAACATAAAAAACAAAACCAAAAAATTGAAGCAAAAAACAAAAAAAAAATGTTAAAGAAAAAGAGAAAAAAAAGACAGATATATCTAGATCAGCGGAACATATTTTTAGATCAAACCATCGTATCTTGTCACTTTGGCGGGACATTGTTTTATTTTTCTACAGCATTTCCTCTTTTTTTTCTCTTTTTTCTTTTACTTTTTTTTTGTTTTTTGTAAAGGCATCAGAACTGAAGTTGTTCTACCATGTGCGATGCACGGGGTTGGCTAAATTTACTTGTATAATCGAGTAATTAAATTTTTTTAAAGACTAATTAATATCCCGTCGTGCTTGAAAGCAATTTCGCACAGGCCAACACTGAGTTTGTCAACTGTGAGAATTAAACTTAGGAGCACGGGATCGACACCCGTGCCCCATAGTAGCCTATGTCATTGGGCAAATGGTGTTAGTTTGAAAAATATAAAATCTAATAACTGTGAATAAAAATTGAATTATAAATATAAATTAAATAAAAAGATTATCGATTTTAAAAGGAACATTAACAAAGACACACACCCTCCTTAGATAAAATAAGAAGAGAAAATCTAGAGAATTTGAATAACATAATTTACATTCATCAAATGCAAATATTACAAATTAATCCATAATTAGAATGAAAAGAAAACAACACAATTAAAAAGTGAAACGCGTAGGGGGTATCATGCATGGTTGAAGGAAAACCCATGATAAAATAGGAGTAATTATACAAAGATTGTAAATGTATTTGAAATTCTCACGGAGTCATTGTAACAACAATGTACTCAAATATTAAAGAAAGATAAAAATATAAACACAAATTAAAGAGTGGTTTTAATACCCATTGATCCGAAATGATCAAAATAAAAAAAAACACAAATAAAAAGTAAAACATGTGGTATTGTGCAGTGATGGATGAAAATTACCAATAAAATAACATCTATAAAAAGTTCCACCGAATTTATTATTAAAGGACAAAATTTGCATATTTAAACATCTAAAAATTTTCGAGGATGTAAAAGTGCTTCTAGGGTGAGAGAGCAAATCAAATCTCTCACGGTGAAACACTAAAATTGACCGTTAGATATTGTTTAAAATGTTGTGAATTGTTAAGATTGAATCAACCAATATTAAATATCAATCATTGATGAATTTTTATACTACATCCAACTGTCAATTTTAGTGTTTTACCGGTAAGAGATTTAATTTGCTCTTTCACCCTAGCTCCTTAAAATATAAAAGAAGCAAAAGAATCAAGAAAAAAAAACTGAAATAGAAAAGAAAGAAAGAAAAACTGAAATTGTAAAAAAATTACAACAAAAAGAAAGAAAAAGGACAAAAAAATGTCACTTATGCGCAAGTGACAAGCCGATTAGGATATCTAGATACAATAGTGTTATTTTAATTCCTAATTAATGGTTTTTTTTTTTGACGTGAAATAGTGTTATTTACTTATTTATTTATTGGTTACAACTTAGTGTTACTCACCCAAAGTGTTTTTACATGAATTTTCATAAAGTTCGTTTTTTTAACACAAGGATTTTAATAAAATTCACATTCTCTATACTACTGCTTTTAATTTTTGTTTTCAGCATAATTTCTTTAAGCTTAATTTTAGGAAAACTAGTTTTCATTTGACTGTGGTGGAAAAACTATTCAACACTCATGATTGCAAAGTGATTTTTTTCTACATTGTGATAGTCATTAGGGTCGACTCCAGGGCCTAGGTCAAAAGCGACCGCCTAGGGCCTAGGAGTGTAGAGGGCCAAAAATTGTATACTAAGCTTAAATTAGGTTTTTTTTGTACCCCCACCAAATTTGAAAATCCCAAAATGCCTTTTGTAATCTATTGTTTTTTAAAAAAATAAATAAATTGTATATACGTATTGAGTACATATATACGATGACTATTTTGAGTCCAATCGTATATACGTACTCAAAACGTATATACGATGGGGTTTATTATTATTTTTTTTAAAGAATTATTTTAATTTTTTTACTAAAAGACTATTAAAATAGCCAAATTATTCGTTCGACGGAGTAGCTGGGGAGTCATGATTCTTGAATTTTTTCGGATTTAATGGCTGTGGTTTCATTGCGATCGGAGTAGGTTGCCCGAAAACCGATTTTTAAGCATAAATTATTCGTTCTACGTATAACATCGTCACGTGTTAACGAACTACACACTAAACCTATTTTCACGCCTTAATTAATTTTTATTTGACTAAAAAAATTAAATACAGAAAACAATGAGATTGTATATATGTTCAAATGCACATATATATCGACCTAAACATTAACCCATCGATATATACACCCCAAGGCGTATATACGATTGATGTGAAAAGTGGGCCAATCGTATATACGCCTGGGGGGTGTATATACGATGGGTTAATGTTTAGGGTCGTATATATGTGCATTTGAACATATATACGAATTTTGGGGTTTCACTATTATGTGAGGGTATGGGGGAAGATGGTGGGGGTACAAAAAAAAACCCCTAAATTATACTAGCTAGTGTTATAACAAAAAAAATTAAGTAAAAAAGGCCCAAAAAAACATACACTGATTATTTTTCTTCCCAAAAATAAACTAACGCGGAGAAAACTCTCAGAACCGTACGTCAAACTCCTTTAAACGTGAAAACATCTCTGCAAATCACTGATGCGGCTGTATTGTCATTTCACTTCAATTTCGATTTCTCTCCCGTCGCCATTGTCGTTGCCTCAAAATTGAGGTTTGTCTGTTTATTGTCCTTCTCATCCTTCATACACTTTTTATGAAGATAAAAGAGACAAACAATGAGATGATGACAGACAATTAAGGTTGAAGAGCGTGAACTGAATTTGTTGTTCCATCACAAAATCAATTTTTCTCTACTTCCCAGGTGCTATATTGTTTTATAGTTCTGTTTGCTAGCTTTTTACTTGAGTATTTGATTTATATTAAGATAGATTGAACGGTTTTACAACTTTGTCATTGAGAATGATATGTTGGAGAACATTGATGTTGATGTGATTATAAATGATTTTGCATCTCAAAATGCTCGAAGAAACCACTTCTTATGCCTTTCTGAGAAAAGATAAGTTTTTTTGATATTATGTAAAACTATTATTATGTATTAAGACATACTACTATTACGAAAAAGTTAAATTATAAATATAAATTAATAATAATATTACAAAATAAAAAATAAGCCTTAACACACATATTAGATTTGAACATCCACAAATAATAAGAAGAAAAATCAATTTTTTGTTAATAATGTTATATATTCATCAAAAATATAAAAACTTAACTCATAACTAAATAGAAAAGAAGAAAACACAATTAGAAAGTGAAATACATACGTAGGTATCATGCCGAGTTTGATATAAAACTAAACATCAATTTAAGTATGCTTCTAATACTCGGTGGTGCGGAGTTATCAAAATAAAGAAGAAAACATCAATTTGGACATGAATTTTTTTTTCTAGATCCTAAAATACCACAAAACACAATGTCTGACATCACAGTTTATGTATTATGTGACAATTTTTTTTTGTTTTTCATCAAACAACTTATTGAGAAAACAAACTTTGCATATTTAAATATCTAAAAAATATTTGGGACGCTAAAATATACCCCAAAATGCACTGTGAGCATCGCGCTCTACGTATTTTATCACAAACTTATTATTATTTTTTACCAAACCGGTTATTTACGATGAAACTTCTGATATTTGAAGAGTTAAAATTTTCTCTGAATCCTAAAGTACCCCAAAACATACGGCTTAACATTTCACTCTATGCATTTTGTTAGAAAGTATTTTTTTTTCACCATGAAGTACACCAAAGCACCGTTTAACATCTCACTTTACGTATTTAGTCATGATATACAATTATTTTTTCACCGAATCGGTTATGAACAACAAAATTTGCATATTTAAACATCTCAAAATTTTTGAGGCGGTAAAGTACCTATTAAAATATAAAACTGTAAAAAATGCAAAATCTTAAAATTTAAAAGCAAAAAAAAAAAACTGAAAAAAAGGAAGAAAAAAAGTGAAGTAGTATAAAGAAGGAAAAGGACAAAAAAAAGTAAAGTACAAAACACAAAAGAAAAACCTAAACAAAAAAAGTAAGAAGAAAAAAAAAAAGAAAGTGGCGGCAAAGTGACAAGCCGCATATATGTATTAGATTAGATTAGATGTTAAATGAAATTTTTTTTTGTCTTTTATTAAAATATTTTCAAATTAAAAAATAATTATGTAGGGGGGCTTTTCTCACAATTTTCGTAGGGCCCATAAAATGTCAAGAACGGGATTGATAGTCATATATCGACTACTTATATACGTATCCACTACTTATATACGTATCTTGACAGTGTCGTACCATGATTTTTAAAAAATTATCGTATCTGTGTCGTATCGTATCCGTATTGTAGTAAGTATCTGGGATTTTAGGCGATGCTAAACAATGTGTTTTGAGGTACTTTAGAGTCCGGAAAAAAAATTAGATGTTTAAATACATGAAGTTTGTTTCTCAATACCCCGTTTGGTGACGAAAAATTTAATTTCATGAGAAAACACATAAAGTGCAATGCTAGTTATTGTGTTTTGGGTACTATAGTGTTCGGAAAAAATTCTAACTGTTCAAATACGCGAGGTTCGTTCCTCAATAATCAATTTGGTGAAAAAAAATAATTTCGTGTCAAAATATCAAAAGTGCAACTCACCACTTTAAAAATTTGATTTTTTTTATACTTATTTTCCAATTATTTGCATTTATTCTTATATTTATTTTTTGCGAGTACTACACTCTGTTTTTTTGGTTCTTAAATGAGTAATCCTTTCGACCCTCTATTTTTATGACCCTTATTTGGGTCATTTCGTACCAATAAGTATTATAAGCATACTTAAATTGATGTTTATATTTTTTTTAGTCTAACTTTTAGTACTTTATTGAGATAGTGTTTAATGAATATATATATATATATATATATATATATATATATATATATATATATATATATATATATATATATATATATATATATATATATATATATATAAGATGACAAACGTTCTTAAATCAAGACTAACCAAGCACACATGAATAATAGAAATTTTGTGACTTCTCTTTCATAATTTGTTTAAAAATCTAATTAACAGTACTAAGTCATGCAACTATTCATTTTACTAATTTCACAACTTTAAAGAATCATTTTATTTTTTATACTTGAGCTTTTTTTCCCTTTTCCATATTTTATTGTTTTAAATTTTTAAAATAATAGTGTTTTCTTTTTTTTCCTTATTTTTTAAAATATATGGTTCAACTTATCCAATCTTACCACCACACATGAACAATAGAAATTTTGTGGCTTCTCTTTCATGATTTGTTTAAAATTCTAATTGACACTAACTTGTGCAACACACTCTTTTTCTAATTTCACCAATTTAAGAAAATATTTTATTTTTATACTTCTTCTTCTTATATTTTTCGAACTGTCTTTTTATCAACTTAAAATATCTAGAACACAAACATCCATCCATTTCGGTCAAAACCAAATCATAGATATATTTTCAATCCACTTAGCTTGGTCATTACCATATCACAAAGAAAAAATCAATTTATATTTGTGATCGTACCTTGACCAATGAAGTGTTGAAGTGTTTGTTGTCTCGTCAAATGGGCCGGTCGTTGAAGGAGTGAAAGGACCGGTCCTGGCTTCACGCGTTGAGCACCTCGGGTGGTACCTGCAAAGACACTCCGACGATCTAGTGAGAGGTCGCTCGGGCAGATAGCACAAGGTTAGAGAACGTGCACTGATGCCATGTGCGAATGACATATATATATCGTAGAAGTGCCGACCGTTAGCGAAGATTTCTACCAGAGCGAGAATTGCGGTCCAAGCGACTTACTTGGGCGGCTATACTGGTCGGGCCGACGCCCAATTGCTATGGGAGCCCTTGTAATTGCCGATACACCGGAGCAGCTTGCCCCCAAGCCTCAGTCGCTAAGAGCGGGCCGAGGCTTGAATCGTTGCCTTCAAGTAATGTTGTAAGCGGTCGGGTTGCATTTCGTGATCGGTCTCCATCCCTTGAAGCGTGTAGTGGTCGCCACACCCGGTCGCGACCGTCTTGTAGTCTCAGGCCTTTGGGTCGCCGACCGGATCTTGCCTCGAGGTCGCTGCCCCCTTGGGGTCATGCGCGGCCAATTCGAGGCTCGATATGTTGCCCCCCTGTCTAGCCTCGCGGGGCTGACCTACGGGGAGCGACCTGTCATAAACTGTTGGAGGCCATTCGTTGGCTGCCTTTGTTGTAGGTCGTTCGACGCCCTACTCTCGTATGAGACCGCCAAGGTCCGTGCTTGTTCGTGGGTCAATCTTTGACTCTTGGACCGCTTCGGGCACTTGGTTGGGATGTGGACGCTGCCACTGCCGAGGTGTGGATGCTGCCATTCATGCTGGAGAGCGATCCAATTGGTCGGGACTCGGTCGACCTCCTTAACTTACGAAGTCTACTTGGATCTTGCTCGTTTTAAGAGGTGCGATCATTCTCGGCTCGCTCAAATTCGTTCAAGTGCTGTCACTCATTGCCTATTTCGTTTCGGAAACAGCTCGATTGTGACCTCAACGGGCCGCTATCGTAGCGGACTCGTTCGACGCGTTTTGCGATTTTTGGCAATGGGCTTACTAGGTTAGACGGCCCTTATTGTAGCCGGTCTCTTCTGGCCGTGTTCGGCAGTCAATGCTCGTTATTGGGTCATTGCTTGACCTCGGTCATTCGATGACACTGGTGGTTGTGCCAACTCGGTGGCACTAGATTGGGCCAACTCGGTGGCACTCGATGTAGACCGCTCGGGGCCTACGCTGTTTGTGGGTCCTTTTGACCCTTGGGCCACTTCGACGGCGCTCGATTGTAGACCGCTCGGGGCCTACGCTGTTTGTGGGTCCTTCTGACCCTTGGGCCATTTCGATGGCGCTCGATTGTAGACCGCTCGGGGCCTACGCTGTTTGTGGGTCCGCCGACCTTGGGCCATTTCGATGGCGCTCGGCGGAACCTATGGCCGCTTCACGCTGCGCTCGCACGGCGAGCTACCAATCATACATTCTTGCATGCGAAATAAATTACAAAGTACTACTTTTGAAGGTCGGGCCTCAGTAAAAAACCCTGGTGGGGAAAAAGAGCGCCCGCCTGACATTTATTCATAAATCGTTAGTCTGTCCTGTTATCACGAGGACTGTCTTGTTCTTCAAGCGACCTATCTCGCTCTTACGGGCGCGCGACGCGCCGCACTTTCTAGCGAATAGTGCTTCTTCATAGGCCATATGATCATGGTCAGATCCATATAACGATTTAGGCCGAACTCTTCTGCAAAGCTGTGGTCCGGTCTGATCCCACGCTTGAGATACTTTAGCTTGTCTCTATCAGTCAGGTCGCGCACCTGATCGGCCTCGGCGTTGAATCGCTCTATGTACTGTCTCAATGATTCGTTGTCCTCTTGGATAATCGTATCCAAGTGCTCTTCATGCCGCTCTGGGCATCTGTTGGCCGTGTAGTTGGCAAGAATGTTTCGACCGAGCCGCCCCAAGACGAGATGGTGTTGGGCGGCGAGCTCTCCCACCACTCGGTGCTCGTTCCTCGAGCGACTGTGGAAAGAGTCTGCACTTCATGGTCGTTCCTAGCTCCCTATAGCTGCAGTAATTGTTGAAGTACCTTAAGTGTCTGTCTGGATCCCCATGGCCGTTGAATTTATTCAAATTTGGGGGCTTCCTCAGTCTCGGGGATACTGATGAACGGCGTATCTCTCTAACTAAAGGTCCATGGCCGGTCGGGATACCACTCGCCCAAAAGGCTGCATGGGAAGGTATGCCCCATTACTCGGCATTTCAGTAGAACACACCGCTCATTTGGCGGACGCATGCACGACGGTGGCATTTGAGAAGATTGTCCCCGGGTCGCTCGGAATGGTGTCTCCTCGACGCCGGGGATATCCACGACTTTTCCATCACGATAATCATCAAACTCTTCGTACGAGTCCCACGATCGACTTCTCGATCTTCGAGAACCGGAGGACCCGCAGGAAGGATACCTGGTAGTCGAGCGACTTGACTTAGGACGATAGCTAGGATCTTCATATCCATAATCATAAGAGAGGAAGCGGCGTCTGCGCGCACGTTCTCGCGCAGGAAAGCGACTTTGTGTGCCATGATTCTTCGTGCCGGAGACCGGTGGGTGGTGCTCTCCCGGCGAGAAAAGCTCCTTCGAGGAGGGGAGCGATGTCTTCGCGCCGGTCGGCGACGAGCAGGAGGTTCTCCGTCTTCCGCACGCGGGCGGCCCGGAATCGACCCTCTTTCATAACGTGAGATCACCTCATCTCGCATCGCAATGACTTGGTTCTTGCTGCGAGAATCCGCAGAACGGCCCGAGTCACATGCTCGCAATGGTTTCACAATTCCGCTTCAATCGGCTCGGGCGGTAGATCATTAGAGGCAGGCGGTGAATCTGTTGAAGGACCAGGCCCACGCACCAGATTGTACTGCAGAGGGCTCGCCGTGGATGTCCTTGAGATTCGTGGATCGTAATGCTGACCACGCCTCCGGTGCATTCTTCGAGGATGTTGCCGGAGGGGTTGAGTCGGATGAGGCCGCAAATGCGGGCCGGTCGCGTGGAGCCATGAATGGAGTAGGATAGCGCGCTCGGGCCTCCCATCGTGGTCGCCAATTGATCGTACCTTGACCAATGAAGTGTTGAAGTGTTTGTTGTCTCGTCAAATGGGCGGATCGTTGAAGGAGTGAAAGGACCAGGCCACGGCTTCACGCGTTGAGCACCTCGGGTGGTACCTGCAAAGACACTCCGACGATCTAGTGAGAGGTCGCTCGGGCAGATAGCACAAGGTTAGAGAACGTACCTGATGCCATGTGCGAATGACATATATATACTGTAGAGTGCCGACCGTTAGCGAAGATTTCGGCCGGTAGCGAGAATTGCGGTCCAAGCAGCTTACTTGGGCCGGTTGCGCTGGGCTGGGCCGACGGCCCAATTGCTATTGGGAGCCCTTGTAATTGCTGATACACCCCGGAACAATTTGCATTTTTTCTTAGGTTTATTTTTTGCGAGGCCGAGCCCCCTATTTTTGTTTCTTTAATGAGTTCTCTTGTCAACCCCCTTTTTTTACCACCCTTATTTTGGTCATTTTGTACCATCAGACATTAGAAGCATACTTAAATTGTTGATACTATTGATGGTCCAATCGAGGCTCCTAAGAGTTATTGGAGGTAGCTGTGATTAGAGCTATCAATTTGGGCCCGACCCAATGGCCCGACTTTTTGGGCGGGCTTGGGCTCTAAAAATAGTAGCCCAAAATCAACGGTATGTTTTTTGGCCCGGCCCGATGGTGTTATTGGGCCGACCCGGCCCGGCCCATGGCCCGGCCCGTTTGTTTTTTGTTTTTGTTTTTTTTTATATTTTAAAATATGACAAGTGCTATACATGCTATTTTTACTGTTATCCAATCAAAATATGACAAGTCAATTATTTATTCCACGCCTTCGATTTTGGAGCTTAATGGATCGTCCTTCGTCTTCTCTTCAAACCGTTCTGCAACTCCATTCATAAATTCTTGAAGCGATTCGACTCAAAAAAAAAAAAACACCACCACCAAATACCGATCCATAACTGTTCGATATGCCTTTGTCTTCTTCTCTATTGAAATTGTCCTATTTCAAAAAAAATACCAATTCGGTATAAAGGCAATCAACATCCTAATCTAATCCTAATCCTAATCCTAATCCTAATCCTAATGAATCACACTCAAGAAACAAATAAATTAGAGGCAAAGCGAATAAGATTTGGTAACTCAAATTTTGAGTCGGTAATATCATGAGAATTTAATCACAGTATATCAACTTTCCACTTTTTTTTCATATATATGAAATCAACTTGATATGCAAGCTCAAGCATTTGTGTTTGAAGTTCTAGTCATAGTGGTTGGAAATTCTAATTTTGATTTATACAAAATTTTAAAAAGTCAATGATTTGTGGCCCGTTGGGCGGGCCCATTGGCCCATGGGCTGGTGTTGGGCGGGCTTGGGCCTTACATTTTGCAGCCCATCCGAATATTGGGCTGGCCCGACCCTGCCCATATACATCGTTTGGTTCGATGGAGTGCAGGCGGGCCGCCCAAAACCCGCCCATTGATGACTCTAGCCGTGATCTCGCAAGACATATTGCTTTATTGTAGTAGGTTTGGCTTTCTTGTAACCGGGAGGGAACCCATGCAATTTAAAATACTCGTCCTTTACATGGCCTAGAGCACCACAATGTGAACATAAAGGACAATTCCTTTTTTCATTCTTGGATAGATTTGTCACAACACAAGCCATTTGGCTCGAAGTATTAATGGTAGTGAAGCCCATTTCTTTTGATTTTTCCTCTTGAATGACCACGGAAAAAACACAACTCATATCCGGGAGAGGATCTTAGATCAAGATTTGGCCACACACTTGACTAAAGGAGTAATTCAAAATCCCATTAGGAAGATCATGACATATTCATTTTTGAGATAAGAAAGCAAGGCAGCAGAACCACCACAATCGCAGTTGGTTACAGCTTGATGTTTAGAAAGAGCGTTCCATAAACCCTTGAATTTTCTAAAATAGGCACTAACACTGAGATTACGTTGTGCGCAGTTGAGAACTTCCTTCTTTAGTTGAAACATCCTAGGGTCATTGCTTTGCTGGAAGTGATTATTGAGTTCATGCCATATCTTCACAAGAGAATCAGATTACATACACTCGCATGGAGTTCCTTTGAGATGAGATTAAGGATCCGGGAGGTGGCCATATCATTGTCGTGAATCCACACAACATAATTGGGAGAATCCTCTGGTGGCATTGAAATTGAACCGATTACAAAGCCAAGCTTGTTCTTCACTCCAAGAGCCATCTTCATCGCACGAATCCATGAGCCAAAATTTCTACGGATTTGTTGAGTGGCTAAGACACGAGCACCGCACCGGGATTATCAGAAGGATGAATGGAGAATAGATTCGTTGTGAGGTCCACCATTGATGTAAGCAGAAAAAGCGAAAACCATAAGAAAAAAAAGAAGGGAAATCAAGCAAGAAAGGCTCGAAATGAAGATGAAGATTGATTGCGATGCGCACTCTATGAAGCAATGCATTTCCATGAATGTGATATCTTTTTATAATCGGGCATCACATATGTCATACAAAGTAGTAGGCAGGTTCACAGTTCCCCTTCCTATGTTGATCTGTCACATGATCTTGTACGAGTTTCACCATGCATTCTAGTACGACGTCTCGAGCACCGAATAGATATTCACCAGACGATTCCTCACTTACCACTCTAATTACATATCTCTTTAGTGAAATGATGAACTAGCGAACATATCATAATATGGAATCAGATCCTCAACAACATTTTTTTCTACTACAATCTCTACCTCATCAATCAAGTTCGTGTGATTAAATAAAAGGTTAAGATGTATAAAAAAAACAAATTAAAAAATGTAAAAAAAATTAGTTCCATACTATAAACAAAATGTTTTCTCTATGAACTTTTCAGCTTTTTGCAGATAGTCACATTTCCTATTAACGCCCAACCTCATGTTCTATTCAGCATCATAACACTCCAGTATTTTTTTCCTACATAAAAGAGAAATTGAGATTTCAGAGAACTGGTATTTTCATTGAATTGAAAGGAATTGTACAACTGAACTTCAATTGAAGCAATTAGGGTTTATATACATGAGCTAGACATTGATCAACTAATCAGTAACAAGAATAACAGTTTAACAGCTATCTAACAGACTCAACAGTATTCAGTTAGTTCTTAACTGATTTAGAAGCTTTTGGTGCGGTGACCTGCTTCATTGATGAAGCTGAAGCTTCAAGCGAGCTGCGTTCATTGTTGCCATGAGTGTTCTTCGTAGTGTTATCCGTGTCTTCAATGAGTGAGATAACATTGAGTGAGTTGTCTTCAGCTCGTGACTTGAGTGATGATTTGGCTTGCTGACTTGTCATTTCGGTTGAGTCACTTGGAGCAGTAGTGTGTTGACTAGTTGACTTTTCCTTTACAAGTGTAACTCCCATATTCTCTATCATTCCCCTCTCAAGCTCAAGTAAATTCTTTACTTTGAGCTTGTCTCTAAGACTTAAAAATGCTGCTGTGCCAAGCGGTTTATTCAATATATCAACAATTTGTTGATGTCCAGGAACGTGCTTGACAGTGAGGACCTTTGAAGCAATCTTTTCTCTTACAAAACGGACATCCATTTCAATGTGTTTTGTCCTTGAGTGCAAGATAGGATTATGTGCAATTGACACAGCTGAGAGGTTATCACACAGGATGTTTGGTGTTAGTAATGATTTGATCCAGAGTAGCTCTGCAATGGCGTGTGCCAATGCCCTGTATTCTGCCTCTGCACTTGACTGTGCAACGAGGCTTTGTTTCTGGGCACTCCATGTAACTAGATTGGGTGCAAGAAATACGCACAGACCTGTTGTTGATCTTCTATCATCAATATCGCTTCCCCAGTCACTGTCACAGTAAACATTGACAGAAAATGGTGTATCAACAATGCCTGGTTGTAGGAGCAGACCATAGTGAAGTGTTCCACTCAGGTATCTTAACAATCTCTTAGCTGCTTTCCAATGAGTTTCAAGTGGTTGTGATATATATTGGCACAATTTGTTGACAGTGTAAGAAATTTCAGGCCGTGTTAATGTGATATACTGCAGAGCACCGATAATTGATCTGTATTGGTGAGGGTCTTTCAATATATCTGTTCCCTATTTGCTGAGCTTAGGATGAGTGACCATGGGGGTGGAGATGCTGTTGCACCCCTCCATGTTAGCCTTGTGAAGAAGGTTTTGAATGTACTTCGCTTGAGTGATTAAAAGTGAACCATTCTGCAGTGTTTTCAGCTTCAGGCCCAGAAAATAGTCTGGTTTGCCTAGTTCTTTGAGGGAAAAGGTGGCATTTAGTTTAGAAATGAGGTCATGTATCAATGATGATTAGGTGCCCGTGATTATGATGTCATCAACGTACACAAGTGCATACAAAACAGTCCCTTTTGTAGAGTATACAAACAGTGAAGAGTCACACTTGCTAGATTTAAAGCCAAATTGCAGTAGGACTTGTGTAAGTCTCTCATACCAAGCCCTTTGGGCTTGTTTGAGTCCATAGAGTGACCTATGTAATTTACACACTTGTGTCTTATCATGACTTGTGAAACCAGGAGGTTGTTTCATAAAAATTTCCTCTTTAAGGAAGCCATTTATAAAGGCATTGTTAATGTCTATTTTTTGCATTTCTCACTTGTGGGTGAGTGCAAGTGTGAGTATGATCCTAATTGTTGCTGGTTTTACCACAGGAGAAAACGTTTCTCCAAAGTCCTTGCCATGGACTTGATGAAAGCCTTTGGCTACAAGTCTGGCTTTGTATTTGTTTAAGGTGCCATCAGGGTTTTGCTTAACTCTAAAGACCCATTTGCACCCTATAGCTTCCCTTCCCGGGGGAAGATGAGTTAGAGACCATGTACCGATTCTTTCTGATTGCCTCATACTCGGTTTGCATTGCTTCTTGCCACTCTGGATCTTGCCGTGCTTGTTTTACAGTAGTTGGTTCTGCCACAGTCAAGAATATCTTTGGCTTGAGATGTCATGTCTTGGCCCTTGTCACCATATGATGTCTGTTGGCATGCTGTAAGGTTGTAGGAGGATCATGGTGAGGTTGAGGTGCCACTGCTGCAGAAGATTCTTCTTGTTGCAGAGTTTGTTCACTGATTGGTGGAGAAGAATTGTCATTTGCAGGTTGAGGAGTTGCTGCAGTTTGTGTGTTGCTGGTTGTTGGAGCTGGTGCAGTTGTTGGTGCCTGAATTGGTGCACCATTTGGCGCCTGTACTGATGCAACTTGTTCTAAATTAGGTAGCATTAGTGATGTTCTGTACAGTTCGTGGTGGAAGGCTGAGGGATGCTTTGGTGGACCTTGAATAAGTCACGATATGGCATGATAGATTCCTCAAACAATACATCCTTGGATATGTATATGCGGCCTTCTGCACTAAGGCACTTGTAGCCTTTATATTGTGGTGAGACTCCCATATTTACACATAGAGAACTTCTGAACTGTAACTTGTGCTTGTTGTAGGGCCTCAAGAGAGGATAGCATGCACAACCAAATACCCTTAACAATTTATAGTTGGGTAATTTGTTGTACAAGACTTGATACGGTGATTTGCCATCTGAATGACTAGCACTCGGTAACCTGTTGATTATCTGTGTGGCAGAGGAGAAGGCATGATCCCAGTAGATTAATGGCAATGATGCTTGTGCTAGCATGGACAAGCCCATTTCTGCAATGTGGCGATGCTTTCTTTCAAGTGCTCCATTCTGGTGAGAGGTGTAAGGGCACGTGAGCCTGTAAATGATCCCTTGTTCTGACAAATATTCAGTGAATGGCCTGTACTCTCCTCCAAAATCAGATTGTATAGCCTTAATTGGTTTGTTGAACTGAGTCTTTACCATTGCTTGAAAGCAGCTTTGAAAGCAAAGAAAGGCTCCAGATTTGGTTTTCAACAAATAAATCCATGAGAATTTTAAAAAGGCATCTACAAAAGCTATGTAATATAGGTAACCAAACTTAGTGGGAGATGGTGAGGGTCCCCATAAGTCTGTGTGTACTAGCTCAAAGGGATGAGCATATGTGGTGGTGGAAGGAGGTGCAAACAATTTGTGTGACTTGCCTAAACAACAACCATTGCACAGTAAAATCTCAGCTTTATTAGGTGTAGGAATTTTATACAATTTGAGAATTGCATTAACTGAGTTTACATTGGCATGGCCCAATCTTGATTGCCATAACTTGTACTCAGTTAATGCTTTTGATTCAGAACTAGAATTAAAACTGGAAACAGAATTACAATTTGCAGAATCTATAGAACTAGACACACAAGCTGTGTTTACAAAAGAATTAACAACAGGTGATTTTGGCTTTGTCTTTAGCTGAGATGAAACTTTGACTCTAGGCTTGATTGAAACCTTGAATGGAAGAGATTTGAAGGGATATAGTCCATCTCGTCCAACCAAGCCTTTGAGTAGAACTTTGTTAGTTTCCTGGCATGTAACAAGACACACTTTATCATTAAATTTAAAGCTAACATTGTTATCCCTTGCAAATCTTGAGACTGATAACATATTTTTCTTAATAAGAGGGACATGTAACAGTTTAGTTAACTTCAATCTAACTCTAGGATCAAAGGGAGAGACTATGGTGGTTGTGCCTATTGACTTTATAGGTATTTTGTGTTCGTTTCCCATGGAAACTTGTGTTGTGCCATGATAGGGTGTACTAGTTTCAAGAATTTCAGAATTAGAAGTTACATGGTGTGACACACCTGTATCTTCAAACCATTCTTCTTCATTCTGAGATGCAGGATGCTCCTCACTTGTTGCAGCTGCATAACTCACATGAGGCTGTGAGGATGAGCTTGGTTTGTCACTAGCATCCTTCTTGCCACCTTGATCTTCATCTTTGGGATGTTGTGGCCGTGTATAGTGTCTTGATACAAAATTTTCATTATACCTATGCTAACAATTGATGACTGAATGACCTATCTTACCACACAATTGGCACACAGGTCTAGTGCCTGAATTTGCAAATGCATTGTTACTGTTGAAACTCTGATTGTGTCCACAGCCCCTGCCACGGTTGTTGTTGCCTCCATTGCGACCTCCAGATGTGGTTTGCACAAAGTTTGCACTCACCGGAGCATTAGAAAGCTCTTGATGGTGTTTTTGGAACTGTGCTCTTGCACCAAAGAGTAATGCCTCGACCAGAGAGAGGGTGAAGATTTACCAAAAACCATCATAACAAATGGATTGTACTCCTCGGGGAGTCCATCCAGTAACACATCTAGTCGATCTTGCTCAGAAATGTTCTCACCGATTGAAATCAATGAGTCTGCAAGGGCGTGAATCTTCATCAAGTATTCAACAACGGTTTGGCTTCCTTCTTCATGTTCTTGAACTCCGATCGAAGTTGTCGTGCCTTTGCTTTCAGGTGTGAATAGTAATGATTATGAATCTGATCCCAAACTTGATGTGCGTGTTTGCAGGTGAGAACACGCGGTAGCATCGATTCTGAGAGAGTGGATAACAACCACGTAAACACCATTTGGTCTTGCACGAGCCATTTTTCATACTCTTCTGAGAAGTTACTTGCAATGCGATCTGCTTCGGAGTTGAACTGTGGCGGTATCGTTGGATTGACCAAGATGCGATGTAGTTTGTAGGAGGTGATAACGCCGGTTACTTGCTTGTTCCACATCAGAAAGTTCTTGTCTTCCAGTTTGATGGATAATTTGGGAGTGTGGAAACCGTGTGATGAATTGGTGTCATTTCCACCAAGAGCGAATACATTTGAACCGAAATCAGTTTGGGATTGTGCGATTGGAGAAGATTCTGACGCCATGGACGAAGCTTTGAGCAAGAAAAGATGAAAGCGGAAGGTGATTATGGATCGAATCTAGCGATTGATGCCATAAAAGAGAAATTGAGATTTCAGAGAACTGGTATTTTCATTGAATTGAAAGGAATTGTACAACTGAACTTCAATTGAAGCAATTAGGGTTTATATACATGAGCTAGACATTGATCAACTAATCAGTTATAAGAATAACAGTTTAACAACTATCTAACAGACACAACAGTATTCAGTTAGTTCTTAACTGATTTAGAAGCTTCTGGTGAGGTGACCTGCTTCATTGATGAAGCTGAAGCTTCAAGCGAGCTGGGTTCATTGTTGCCATGAGTGTTCTTCGTAGTGTTATCCGTGTCTTCAATGAGTGAGATAACATTGAGTGAGTTGTCTTCAGCTCGTGACTTGAGTGATGAGTTGGCATGCTGACTTGTCATTTCGGTTGAGTCACTTGGAGCAGTAGTGTGTTGACTAGTTGACTTTTCCTTTACAAGTGTAACTCCCATATTCTCTATCACTGCACAATCATATTCTATTTCAAAAGCATCATCTTGCTTCATCTTCAACAAAACTAGGATACAAATCAGTCAACTCAATAGTAAACAACACAATTAGCAAATTGGAGGATAATTTTGTGTATTCCAACCCAAAATTTGTGTAATCCCAATACCGAAAAATACTCAAACCCAAAGTTCAAAATTGAAAGTGAAGCCATGATCTCCACAATCGATGGGGTATTAATTTCTTAGTATGCTTTGTAGTTTCAGCTTTATTTGATCTTCCACATCTGGAAAGATGTTTGATACTGTGAAAGTGTCGTTTGTGAATGGTTCTAGCTAGAAAAAACATGGTATTTAAGTGTGTCCATTGTGACCCACCTCTCTTTCCTAGGAACCTACTCGATACACATTTTACAGTCTCTTTATAGTTGCGATGTCAAATTTTTCAAGTGTTGTGAAGTTTGACATAGAGAAACTTGATGGAAAAATCAATTTTGGCTTGTGGAAAATACAAGTTAATGATGTGTTGATACAATCGAGAATACACAAGGCACCGAAAGGAAACATTTCCAATGAGGACAAGGAGAAATGAGAGCAACCAGATTGGAGAGCCGTAAGTGCAATTCGTCTGTGTTTGGCTAAGAATGTTCTTGCAAAGGTGCATGAAATATTGTCAGCATGGATGATGGGAGAAATCGGGCTATATCAGGCCAAGGACATCTCAAATCAATTGTTGTTGAAGGAGCAATTTTACAATTTACGCATGGAAGATGGTATGAAAGTCTCTGATCATCTTAGTGCTCTCAAAGGTATTGTCTCTGAATTAGAAGCTATTGGAGTCAAGATTGATGATGAAGATAAAGCATTGAGACTCATATGGTCCCTTCCGCCTTCCTATGGGCACACGAAACCTGTTTTGATATACGAGGAGGAAACTTTGAGTTTTGAAGATGTTTCAATAAGATCATTTCACAAGAAAGAAAATTGAATAGTGGGGAAGGCATTTCATCAAACTCAGTGTTGGTGGATAGAGATATGGCTTATGGGAAGAAGATCCGTGGAATGAATTTGAAATGCTGAAAATGTGGAAAGTCTGGTCATGAAAGAAAAATTGTCCAGGTGGAGAAGTATCAGAAAAAGGCTCTGAAACGTATGCTATCAATATCTCCTTTGTTATGGGAGATGATGATCTTATCTAAAAATGAGATGTATATCGCCATGGTGCTGTTGCACTACCATGGAAAAGGATGAGTTATTTCTAGCGGATTCAAGATAGCACATGAACATGGGTTTATGCAAGGTATGTTGTGATATTATGTTGATTGCTTTCGGCATGTAAAAATTCTTGAAGTGGTTTAGCTTCAAGTGAAGTATACTCTTTTATGGTGGAGTATGATAGTTCTTTGAACTATAATTGTCGATGTAGACAATGAAAGCGGAAGACGTCTCGTGTAACGCCCCAAAAATAGTTCGATTATTTATTTAATTGGGTTATTTAAGGCTTACAACATTTTAATTAAGTCAAGTAATTAATTTGGAAGTTTTATTTCATTTAGGAAGTGTTTAAGTAATGGAGAAGGTGAGATTAGATGCCCATGATCTATTTGAGGCCCATGAGCCATTGAAAGCCCTTATACATGCCTTAAATGAAGTTGTCGTAGTGGGAGACATTCATTTGCAACAAAATATCAAAGACAAGTCAAAGAGTAAAGTAAGAGAGAGAGAGAGAGTGAGAAAGGTACGCAGCTTAGAGAGAAGAAGAAGATCTTGGAGAAGAGAGCTCAAATTCAAGGGAGAGGAGCTAGCTTGTTGGTGAATCTTAGAGTATTGGTGAAGGGAGCACTTGTTGTCTTCAAATTCAAGGTTAGGGGGCTCTCATTTCATTCATAATAGTCTATATGATGAGTGTTATGTGTGAGTTAGGTTCTAGGATGATTGTTAACTTGATTTGTGTTGTTGATGATGTTATCTATGTTGTGTTTGCTTCATTTGGTTGAGATTGTGATATATGTATGTGTTGATTGATGATCGGTCCTATGAGAGACCTAGAAAGGGAAAAGGGATTTGAGAAACCCTAGGCGCAAGGGCGCCATTTGTAGAAGTGTTGTGCCACCTATAGGTAGTAACCGAGGTGTAGTTGTAGAGGTGAATGATGATGAAGTATTGTTCCTAAGTGTAACCGAGGTAATAACCGAGGTGAATGATGATGAGGTGTAGTTCCTAAGTGTAACCGAGGTAATAACCGAGGTGAATGATGATGAGGTGTAGTTCCTAAGTGTAACCGAGGTAATAACCGAGGGGAATGATGATGAGGTGTAGTTCCTAAGTGTAACCGAGGTGGTGTAACCGAGGTGAGTGATGGCGAAGTGAGGAAGTGTGGTAGCCTAAGTGAAGTGTCAAGGTGTAGTGTAAGTATGCCTAAGTGTAGTATTCTAAGTGAAGTGTAAGTTTGTCGGAGTATATATATATATATATATATATATATATATATATATATATATATATATATATATATATATATATATATTAATTGAAGTGTAGGTATCGAAGTGTAGTGTTGTCTAAGTGTAGGTGTGTTGAACTATAGGTGAGTCGAAATGTAAGTATGTCGAAGTGCAGAGTTGTCGAAGTGAAGTGTGCCGAGGTGCAGTGTGAGTGTGCCGAGGTGCTGTTCTAGTGCCAATGTGGCGTAGGTTGCTTCCATGCGCAATCTTGGGCGCAGTTTGGCGCCGAATGTGTCTAAGTTGTTGAGTGTGAAGCCGGTTTGATCCCTATGTGACAGTTTAGTCCTTGTGGTGATAGTTTAGTCCATCACTTGGTGCCGAGGTGTTGTTTTGGCGCCGACATGGTGTAGTTTACGGTCAAGCGCAGTCTTGAGGAGCTGATGTTAGCCTTAGAGCTATAATTGGAGGTGTGTTAAGTGGTGGCGTTCCTATTAGGGACTTGATTATTGGTGATGGGTCTATGACCACTTTTCGGTGATGGTGAGTTAATTGATGGCACTGGTGAGCCTATTAACTATTGGTGAGTATGCATTATGATTGACTTGGTGTGTTATGGTGCATTGTTCATGGCGTCACATAAAATCATGTGCATTTGGTGAGCAGAAGACTTCGGTCTTATTGGTGAGCAGAAGACTTCGGTGTTATTGGTGAGCAGAAGACTTCGGTCTTATTGGTGAGCAGAAGACTTCGGTCTTATGGATCCACATGCATTATACACTTGGTGTTGGGTTGCATTGCATGCATATACTCATGCATTTGATGATGTGTTTTATTGATTTTGAGTTGAAGTGGTAAGACTTGAGTATGTGTATTTCTCTATTGAGCTGAGGTGATTTTAGTTGCCTTCTCTAGGATAATGCTTATCCTATTTGTTATTATTTATGAAAAGAGACTCACCCTACTGCTTTTATGTTGCTTCTTATGTTGGCAACGCGGTGTAATTCCAGTGAAGGTTCTTCCTTACTCATTTTGGTTATGGCGTTGTTGCTCTGATATGTAGCACTGGGGGCCGAGTAGTATAATAGGTGTCTTAACTATGTATTTGAACTGTAATCTTGGTGATTGTTTTGAACATGCTTTATTCCGCTGTGCTGTAAACTAAAACATGTGATTTTGTGGGCTCGTCCCTTTGGCCGAGGTGCTATATATCGCATTAGTTAAATGTTGATTTGCGCCATTGATGTTTGTTCGGTTTCTTGAAGTAAATGTAGCACTCTCTTGTGAGTGATTTTGAAAACTCGATTTTAATTATTAAATAGTAGTTAATTAGAAGCGGGGTGTTACATTAGTGGTATCGAGCAAAGTTCTATCCGTCCACCAAGTTGTTGAGTCTTGAGTTTCTTAATCCTCGAGTATTGATGCTCTTTCCGAATTGATCTTTTCGGTGATTAATTTGAGATGGCCGGAAGAGTGGGAGGAATGACGACGCCATAGTCTGCTGCGTTGGAGGCAATGGCAAATGCTGTGGGGAATCAGCATGTTGCCGAGGATGCTGGAGCTCGTAGACTAGCTACTTTCCAGAGGGAGAACCCTCCTACTTTCAAGGGGAGGTATGACCCCGATGGGGCTCTTGCGTGGGTGAAGGAGATTGAGAGGATATTTCGTGTTATGGACTGTACGACTGCACAGAAGATGAGGTATGGTACTCACATGTTAGCCGAGGAGGCCGATGACTGGTGGCTTGAGGTTCTGTCGAGATTGGAGACTGCTGGCGAAGAGATCACGTGGGATGTCTTCAAGAGAGAATTTATGAGGAAGTATTTCCCTGAAGATGTAAGAGGCAAGAAAGAAATGGAATTTTTAGAGTTGAAGCAGGGGAGCAAGTCGGTGGCCGAGTATGCGGCAAAGTTTGTAGAGTTGGTGAAGTTCTACCCTCACTACATTGGGGCTACAGCCGAGTTCTCTAAATGTATTAAGTTTGAAAATGGTTTGAGGCCTGAAATCAAGAAGGCAATTGATTATCAAAAGATTCGGGTGTTTGCTGATTTGGTCGACAACTGTAGGATTTTTGAGGAAGATAGTAATGCTGACTACAAGATTGGGAAAGAGAAGAGGAATTCTCAGTATCGTGGGAAGCCTTATGAAGTTTCTGGTGGCAAGGGCAAGTCGAAAGTCTGTTAGGGAAAGAGGCCAAGTGGGGGAGATGCTTCTGCGAACATTGTGTGCTACAAGTGTGGTAAGCCCGGTCATAAGAGTTTTGAGTGTCCGGTTAACAAGTGTTTCAAATGTGGCAAAGAAGGCCATATGGCTGCTAATTGTGAGAAGAAGGATATTATTTGCTACAACTGTGGAGAGGTGGGGCATATTAGTTCCAAGTGTTCCAAGCCGAAGAAAGAGAAGAGTGTTGGAAAGGTGTTTGCTCTTGCTGGATCCGAGGTGGTTAATGAGATAAGAGGTACGTGTTTTATTAATGGTATTCTTTTGGTTGCAATTGTTGATACCGGTGTGTTACCTCAAAATTTCGACAGTGCATTAAATAAAGCTTTAAATGGGGCTGACTTCACATTTAATATTGTTCTGTGGGCCATAGGTCAATATTCAAGTCAGTGCACCATGATTTCGACAGGAAAGGCAGACAAGGGCAAGGAGTGCAAGCGATCTTCGACAAGCTTAGCTCTCAAAGCCATGAAGCAAGGAATCTTCGACAAGCGAGGACACAACATTTCGACGGAGTTGGGCTCAACATTTCGTCAAGCAGTTGACAACGGGTCAGTCGAAAGTGCAGAGCAGCAAGGTAGTGGGCGGTTACTCTCCCGTAGTTTTAGGAGGCGATTATTCTTTCCCCACGATTGTTCCTAGGAGTATAAATACCCCTTTGTAATAGGAAACAGAGGTCACCACATTTTACAAAAACTCTGGGAAACTCAACTTCCAAGTCAACGCGAAACACGAGTGAAACAGATCCTTGTACGTGTTGGTGAACCATTTTTCTTTCGTCGTTTAATGCAAAGTCTTTACTTTCTTTTTACGTTTGTTGCATTTATTGCTTTTACTTCGCTTTCAAGTTATTTCTTTCTACCATTCTCTGTTCTTACGTACTTCAAAAATACAAACTCAATGGCAATTGTCAAAGAGATTTTCTAGTTTGATCTCACAGTCTCGATATTGAAAACTAGTGATTGTTTGCTAAAAACACCAGCAAACAAATTGGCACGCCCAGTGGGACCTTTGCCATTAATTTTGTATCTTTTCTATCAATATACGTGTTTGTATGCACTTGAGGAGTGGTAGGATGGTACGCACCAATTCTAACAACGCCTCTAGTTCCAGCCCTGTGATATCACAAGTGCAAGGAACAACGGTAGATTCTCGCCAATGTCGTTGGAAATGTTACAGGACTATGGCCCCAAAGTGACATCAATAACCGCTCCCACGATGTCAATGACCAATGTTGGTTCGACATCGTCTATGGCCTTGCCACAAAGTATAGGAATTCCTTCTAGTCCTTATGTGGCAACAGAAATAGTTTGGAGACACGCTTTCGAGCAGAGTCTACCACCATACCCTTTTGGGGTATATGGCATGCCTACTTTGGAATGCCACATGTCTCGACCTTTTCTCCTTCACACGCCTCTTCGAGGCGGGCGCATTTGGTCGAAATCCCACCGTGATTAACCAATGCGTCCTTGTTGGCGTTAAGACAACAAGTAGACGCAAAGCAATCATGATATGGTTAACATGCTGACTCAACAAATTGGTACTGTGTTTAATCCTTTGATTCAGAACACAAATACCAGTTACCAAATGTTAGCAAACCAAATGGGTAGGATTGCAGATTTCTTTGGGGCTCCTACAGGAAACAATAGGCGATCACCCAATTGTAGGAATAATGCGCCTAATACCCCACAGAGATCGGTTCGCCGAAGCCGTGCGATTATGGGCGAACAACAAGGGATGGGAAACCACGTCCCTGAAGTAGTTATGGTAAATCGAAACCAAAATGCCGACGAAGTTGTTCGACAAGTGCAACGAAATAACGTTTGTGCTCAGGACAACATAGCCACTTTGGTAGAAACCATAATGGCGCAGAATGGCCTTAACGTAGGTTTACACAGGCCTAATTTCATATCGCCACTGTGTGAATATGTCTTACAGGCAGAGTTGCCAAGAGGTTGGAAAATCCCTAAATTTACTAAGTTTGGGGGTGATACCAATGAGTCCACTGTCGAACACATTGCCCGGTACATGACTGAGGCAGGGGACATAGCCCAAAATGAGAGTTTAAAAATGAAATACTTTCCAAATTCTCTAACTAAGAATGCCTTTACGTGGTTTACCACTTTACCCCCTGGTTCCATATATACATGGGGGCAATTAGAAAAGGCTTTTCATGAGCAGTTCTACATGGGCCAGTCGAAAATTAGTCTTAAAGAATTGGCTAGTGTTCGACGTAAAGTGCCTGAAGCCATTGACGACTATCTGAATAGGTTTAGGCTATTAAAGGCTAGGTGTTTCACGCAAGTGCCTGAACACGAGCTTGTCGAAATGGCTGCAGGAGGCCTTGATTATTCAATTAGAAAGAAATTGGATACCTCTCATTTGAGAGACATGGCCCAGTTAGCCGATAGAGTTCGACAAGTTGAAAGGCTTAAAGAGGAAAAGGCTAGAGTGAATAAATACAATAGAAAAGAAAACTCAGTTGGCTTTCACAAGAAAGAAAAGGTAGCCTATGTCGATGAGCAATTCGACTTTGCGCTTAGTGATGTCGAATCTGAGGAAATAGACGTGGCTGAACTTAAGCCTGGTCCTCCCTATGCCTGTAAATTATTAAGGCCTGCAAATGGGAATAACCCTGTGGAGCCTAAGAATGATAGATTTGTGCCTAAGACATACACTTTTGATGTTACTAAATGCGACGAGATCTTTGATTTATTAGTAACTGATGGCCAAATCATAGTGCCAAATGGCCTGAAAGTTCCTCCTCTCGAACAGAGGAAGAAAAAGGGTTATTGTAAGTTTCATAATTTTTTGGGACATACAACTGACCGTTGTGTTCTTTTCAGAGACATGGTTCAGAAAGCAATCGAAGAAGGAAGGCTCAAATTTGGGGACAAGAAGAATAAAGCACCTATGCAAATCGACGCTGACCCACTTCATCAAGTGGAGGCTATGTACGCAGAACCAGTTGAGATGAATATCAATATGGTGGATTCTCCAAAGCCTATCAAACCCTCTGTTGACAAAATCAGAAGTGTAGTGCAGAAGGGTGTTCTTTGCACAACCTGGCCACTCAGAAGAGTATAATGAGAAGGTACAATCTGTGTACCCCAAAGTCGAGGAAGAGCCGATAGACTTCTGAGCAGTGTGTAACCGAGAAACTCTGAGGTCATGTTGTGCCCAAGGTGTAGTCTGTGTGTTCGATAAGGAGGCAGCTAAAAGTGTCGAATGCTGTGAGGTTCGACAACCTCTAAAAAGGAAATGGCCAGACAAGAGGCCAAACTTTAGCTTTAAAAGAGGGGACCTTCCTTACAAGGTCAAAAGTTCGAACAAGGCTTCGACAAGCAAACCACGCTTTCTTTGGCAAGAGCGCTTGATCAAGAAGGAATTCGTGTTATACGCCTCGCTAAGCCATTTATTCCAAGAGCGATCTCTCCAACGAAAAGTGGATACATGCTTTGGGTGTAGACACTATAGGAATGTCGCTCGAGAATCTTTGAAAACGGTCAAGCCACGTACAGGTGAGGCCGCAAAATATAATTATAAGAATAATTATAAAGGGAAGAATCCCATGACTAAGACCCAATGGCGTCGTTATCAGCGCTCGAAGAAGAAGGCAGCACTTGCTGTTTCTGACGAGAAAACGCCAGAAGGTTCAAAAACGGCTAAGAGTATGACCTCTAGAGCCGTGGGAACGACGAAAGTAAACATAGGTGCTGCCAATCAGGTAAAGGTTGGGAATAAGGCTAAGGGAAAATCTATTGTGATAGAGGAACCTAGGAGGCCTGCATTGGAGAGAATTTTTCCTCCATTAACATCATTGAAGAAGGAAAGCGCTTCGTTCGACATGGATGAAGACGTTACTTCGGATTTCAAGACGAAGACTCCGAAGCCAGTCGACGTCATCTGCAACGTGGTGTCCATTCTGCCTAGTGAGTATGACGCCGTTACAGTACCAAATGATGTCGAAGAAGACTTCATTGGAGATATGGCTAATCACAAGCCAATGTGCTATTATGTAATGAACAACGGCTGCGTCGAAGAGCAGATGGCCACTTTCGAAAGGCCAGACGGAAGCATGCAACACCATCTGAAACCTTTGTACGTCCAAGCCAAAGTTAATGGTGTGGGTGTCAATAAAATATTGGTCGATGGAGGTGCTGCTGTCAATCTGATGCCTCAAGCCATGCTGCAGACAATAGGGATGTATGATACAGACCTTAGGCCCCATAATATTGTGTTGACTAATTATGAGGGTAAATCTGGCCGGTCTTTGGGGGCCGTTGAAGTGGAAGTGGTGGTAGGAACTGTCAGAAGGACTACCATGTTCTTTGTCATCGCTTCGAAAGCAAGGTATAATCTGCTCCTTGGGAGAGAGTGGATACATGGAGTAGGAGGCTGTCCCTTCAAGCCTACACGGAAGTGTGGTAATGTGGAAGGAAGATGGTCTTGTGGAATATGTTGAAGCAGACCAAAGTTACTTCCTGCCGACGTAAATAATGTCACCAAGGAAAACTTGAAAAACAAATGGCGAACATTGCGCCATGTTCATCTTCTAGTCAAGCATATATCTCTTCGAGATAATGTGCTTTCCTCTGTTTTCTTTATACCCAACACATGGTTTTGTGTGGGAAAGAGAGGTGATAGAAGGTGCAGATGTCTATCCTGAGGGTGTGTTACCCCCAACAGGATGGGACACTGATTCTTAGAAAGTTTTAGATGTCAGTGCCCAATGCTTGGGATAGAATTACGGCTTACATGGCCGAAAAAAAAAAAGCGGCTTTGGAAGCCGAGATAAATCAACAAACAATGGTCATCGGGCCATAACTTCATCTGGAGAAAATGGTGAAGTCATAGATGGCAAGCTTGATTGCATTTATGATGACGAACCATTGGGTTTTGAAAAAGACCCTAAAGATTCGACAAAGCGCATGCAAGCTCAAGATCGATGGAAGAAGTGGATTTGGGAGATGGCCTAACCAAAAGGCCAACATACATTAGTGCACACCTTGATGCCGCCTTCAAAACCCAAGTTGTTTCACTTGCGGGAGTTCAAAGATTGCTTTGCTTGGGAGTACAACGAAATGCGGTGCGAGTCGAGAAGTGGTGGAACTTCAAATACCTATTCGACTGGGGAAGGAAACCGAAGAAAGCAAACACCAAGAAGATTTGCTCCTCCAATATTGGCTAAGATCAAAGAAGAAATAGAGAGGTTGTTCAAAAGCAAATTCATCGAAGCGCTGGGTATGTCGATTGGCTAGCTAATATTGTTCGAGAATGAAGAAAAAGCGGAAAACTTAGAGTTTGCGTAGACTTTAGGGATCTAAATAATGCAACACCTAAGGATGAATACGCAATGCCTCGTAGCGAAATGCTAATAGATTCAAGCAGCAGGATTTGATTATCTCGGTATGCTAGATGGCTACTCGGGGTATAATCAAATTTTTATTCTTGAAGAGGACGGTTTATGTCAGCTTGACTTTTCGATGTCCGGGGGCATTGGGTGTTTATGAATGGGTAGTAATGCCCTTTGGGTTAAAAATCTTTGGTGCCACTTATCAAAGAGCAATGAATTCTATGTTTCATGATTTTATTGATGATTTTATGCAAGTATACATAGATGATGTGGTGGTTAAGTCATCCTCGTAAATTGGTCATTTAGACCATCTTCGACGTTCTTTCGAACGAATGAGGAAATATGGATTGAAAATGAATCCAACCAAATGTGCTTTTCGTATGCGTGCGGATGAATTCTTGGGTTTTGTAGTGCACAAGAAAGGCATTGAGATCAACCAAAATAAGACTAAAGCAATTATGGAAACGAAGGCTCCTTCGACCAAGAAAGAACTTGATCTACTACTTGGGAAAAATCAATTTCCTTCGCAGATTTATTTCAAATCTAAGTGGCAAAACACAAGCTTTTTCGCCATTCTTTGAGATCAAGAAAGAAGATGCATTCAAGTGGGAGCGTGTTCACCAAGATGCTTTCGACGCAATCAAGTCTTATTTGGTCAAACCACCAATTTTATTGCTCTGTTATTAGAAACAAATTGCTAAAATTGTACATAGACACGATAACACAATAGGTAGCATGTTAGCGCAAGAGGATGATAATGGTGTCGAAAGAGCCATTTATTACCTTAGTAGGGTTTTGATTGATCTTTGAAACTAGGTATAGTCCAATAGAAAAACTATGCCTTTGCTTGTATTTCTCTTGTACAAAATTGAAGCAATATATAAAGTCGTGAGATGTTTATGTTTATTCGCATTTTGATGTAATTAAACATATGTTGTCAAAACCAATGTTACATAGTCGAATTGGAAAGTGGGCTTTGGCTTTGCTAGAATACAACTTAACGTATCACCCCCTTAAATCAATCAAAGGACAAGTGGTTCTTTGATTTCATAGTGGACCACTCTGTTGTCGAACATGAAATACATTCGTTAGACATACGTCCTTGGAAACTATACTTCGACGGCTCAAGCCATAAAAATGGAGTGGGTATTGGAATATTAATTATTTCCCCAGAGAACATTCCAACGAAGTATAAATTTAAAATTCGAGACTCTTGCTCCAATAATGAGGCTGAATATGAGGCCCTAATAGTAGGCCTTCAAATTTTACTCGAATTGGGGGCAAGCCATGTCGAAGTAAAAGGTGATTCACAACTAGTTGTCAAACAATTGACAAAAGAATACAAATGCATCAATGAGCACCTTATTAAATATTTCGTCATTGCCAACACGTTGCTAAAAAGGTTTACATTTGTACACCTAGAACATTTACCACGAATTGAAAATCACGTGGCAAATGAGTTGGCACAAATTGCCTCAGGCTACAAGGTATCAAAACAAAGCCTAGAAGAGTTAATTGAGATAAAAGATAAACTAATCTCAGAAGACTCTCTTTATAATACTACTACTTCGACGCTATTGTCAACACCAAAAATTGGGGGGGCAATAAATGCAAATGAAATACGCGTCGAAAAGCGCCACATTTTCGACGATGTTGACTTAGCAGAAATTTTTGCTATTGACAATATGGTGATGATGATTAGCGCAAACCCATTGTAGAGTATTTGCAAAATCCTCTGGGGACACTAATAAAAAGTAAAGTCTGAGCTCTAAGCTACGTGTTAATTGGAAACGAATTGTACAAGCAAACTCTGAAGGGTACTATTAAAATGTCTTAGTGAAAATGAGGCATATTTAGCGATTCCGATACACACGAGTGGAGCATGTGGCTCACATCAAGTAGGCCACAAAATGAGATGGTTGTTATTTCGACAAGGAATGTCTTGGCCAACCATTTTAAAAGATTGCATAGAATTTGCTAAAGGTCGCCAAGAATGCCAAAAGCATCTTTGGGATCCGACGTGTGCCGCAAATGAATTGCATTCTATAGTGAAACCTTGGCCATTTAGAGGTTGGGCTCTAGATGTAATTGGAGAAATAAAAGCAACGTCGTCGAAAAGCCCACGGTACATCTTGGTAGGGATTGATTAATTTACTAAGTGGGTAGAGGCAATACCTTTAGCCAACGTTGATCAAGAAGCAGTGATAAGGTTTATTCAAAACCATATCATTTACAGATATGGAATACCAGAAACCATTACTACAGACCAAGGTACTGTTTTTACCGGTCGAAAAAAGGGTAGATTTCCATGCCGAAATTGGTTTCAAGTTGTTGACTTCGACACCATACTATGCGCAAGCTAACGGTCAAGTAGAGGCTGCAAATAAGATCATTATTAACTTGATCAAAAAGCACGTTGGACGTAAGCCTAAAAGTTGGCACAGTTCTCTTGACCAAGCGTTATGGGCTTGTCGAACGTCGCCTAAAGAGTCTATAAACACTACTCCTTACAGGTTAACATTTGGGCATGATGCGGTGTTACCGTTGAAATTTGTTTACAATCAACAAGGATTCAGAAACAATGTGAAATTCCCTTTGATCACTATTGGGATATGATGATTGATGAATTAGTTGATTTAGACGAAGAAAGGTTGTTAGCTTTAGAGATGCTTATTCGACAGAAAGAAAGAGTAGCTAAAGCCTACAACAAAAAGGTTAAGTTAAAAACCTTTGAGGAGGGAGAGTTAGTGTGGAAAGTCCTATTACCTATGGATAAAAAAGATAGAGTTTTAGGCAAATGGTCACCAGGGTGGGAAGGCCCATTTCGCGTGTTGCAATGCTTTTCGAATGGCGCTTATGAAGTCGAAGAGCTAGGTGACGAAAATAGAATCTTTAGAATAAATGGCAAGTATTTAAAGCAATACAAGCCAACATTAACTGAGATAAAAATTGAGCAATTATAAATAAACGGAAATTGTTCATAAATGGCAATGTATAAAGAAATGTCAAGATTACATAGACATTTTCAGAATTCTAAACTATTACAGTCTCAGAAGTTCGACAAAGTGGCCTTATGCCTCTCCATAATGCTAACACTCAAAGAGATAGAGGTGTCGAGAAGGTGCAGCTCTTTGTCGAGGTCGGCGAGAATGGCTTGATGCTTGTCAATCTTCTCCAAGTGCTCTATAGCTGCCAATGCCTTGGTGGTTTTGGTGGACGAAGAAGCAACACTCACTCTTTCGACGATCAGGCCCTTCTGATGCTTAGCGTTTGACAGTTTAAGTTGAAGTGTCTTTATTTCTTCGTCAATACGCGCGATCTCTGCATCCCATTCAGCGATTGCTTTCTCATCGTTGGCTGCTTGGGTCTCGAGAGCCTCGATGTCGTCTTGATCGGCCTTGAGAGAGGCGAGTTCCACTTCACAGAGTTGAGTCTCTTGAACTTTGCGCTTGGAGGTGGTCGACCGTTAGTTGATTAGAAGAGAAAGTTGCTCAAAAATGGGGTCGAATTCCATGAAGAATGAAAGGATGTTTTGAGGAGGGTCCAATTTGGTGATCTTGTGAATGAGGGATTTTACCTCAAGATACACAGATGGGTCATTCTCAATGGTTGCCACCAAATCCCCTTCTAACACCTTCGTCTTCAGCTGGCGAAGCAGGCTTTCGACCGTCTCCTGATTGATAGAACTTAGAGAATTGTTCAAGAAGCGCAAATCAAGCGGCTCGGACGAGCTCTTAAGACTCAACATGATCTTCAAGGTCGCCAAGGGATTCGTCTTCTTTAACTCGGCCAATTCTTGATCGCTACTTGTATTTGTTGGATGACTCTTTGGCAGAAGCACCTTGATCTGCAGGCTCCTCCACTCTAGGCTCCTCTTGTTCTTGATCGATCATATTTTCTTCAGGAATTTCGACGGAGGTAGCCACCACTTCTGTCTTTCGACTTACGGAATGTTAGGCTCGGGCGTGGGCGTTCTCTTCGACAACCGCTTCTACGCCCACATTTGGAACAAGCTCTTGAAAGGAGGAATCCGTGGTCGACAAGTGCACGAAAAACCTCTTCAAAGATCACACCTCGAGGCGAAGAAGGAAAGGAAGCATTGGAGCCGACAATTCCCGTTCGGCAACCTCAACCAAAGACTCAGCGCCGGGATTCTCGGCGAAGCGATCCACTGCACTGTTTACTGATGAAGTAATACCACTTAAGTTAAAGCGGGAAAAGTGCGATCAAAGAGTTTTGAAATGGCGTCGAAAGGGGAGTTACCTCATGTACCTTAAGCCTTTTGATTGGTGGAGAAGAAGGTGATTCTGAAGGCTCGGTGATGGTGATGCCTTGAGCTGCCCTTTGGGATTGGTAAGGCCCTTTTCTTCGACCTCCGCGTGAGAGGAATGTTGTCATCACTTTCGATTGTCTGCAAAAGAGATCAAGTTATGGTACAGGTGATGCCACAAGAAAGTGAATGATAAAATCAAGAGAAATTTCGACATGTAGTAAGGTGTATCTGATGACCTCAGTGGAGGAATAACCAATTTCTTCTTGGCTTTAGGCTTTTGAAGAGTTTTAGCTATTTGGGTTGTCACCTGGAGGGAATTTCCAACATGAGTAAAAGCCATAGTCAACAGACAACTTGAGATAAGTGGAAAGTGCCATACCTTTTTGGAGGTTGCACGGAATGGGATTTGCTGCCACTTCCTTCAGAATGTGGGGAGAAGATTTTGATGTGGTAGCTTTGCCCACCTTGACCTTCAACTTTGTTGCAGGCTTGTCTGAAAATGTCGAAAACATTGGTAAGCAATTGGAAATGAAGCCAAGTTATAAGTAGCTAAGACTTAAAAAGCTTTGAGTGTCGAAAAGTGTTTACCAGTGTTGTTCGAAGGGAAGGTCCTACCAATTTCTTCACAATGTTGCCAAAGAAAAGTATCAATGGCTTCCCAGCGGCTTTGGTGTAATAACCGGTCCACCATTCATGAAATTTTTCAGTACATGAAAACCTTGGATTGAATTTGAGAGGTTCGAAGTTCAAGGCTTTGTAGTGAAATCTCTTGAAGGCTTGTTTGTAAGCCACCTCTGATTCTGGACTTAAAAATCTCTTTGTGAAAGCATCTTTGGTGCAGGCGGAATTTGACAAAGGCCAAATCGCCTAACAAAATAACTTGGGAAATATCTAGTAATTCCCAAACTATTTTTTGTTTTGCCAGGGGTGAGCCTAGTGGAGAGGACAGAAGGAGAGAGGTAAGCTTGCCAAATCCGGTTAACTTCCTCAGCAGGATCGACAGAGGAAGAAGGAAATGGTTGCTTAAACCATGCTGGACCACAAGATCTTTGGACAAAGGGAGCCATAGAATCTGTAAAAGTGGCACAGTTCGAGAAGATCTCGAAATAGGCTAGAAAGGATTCTTCGGCAGGGAGAGTTGCTTGCTTAGGCCTAAACTGCGCCAATCGAATCCCGCCGATCTTCTTTGTTCTCCACGATTAGTCGAAAGCGGACTTGGGATATACAAGTTTAGTCGAGACTCGAAAGTGGCCAACAGCCACAACTGCAACAGCCATAGTGGGCCAGAAGCCAAAAACTTGGTGGCTGGTTCATTCTCTTTCAACTCTATAACAACATTATCAAGTTGCTGGTAGAGAGAGCCTAAAATCAACTTGGCAAGGTTGATGTCTTCTCGGTCATGGAGTTGACATGCCAAGGGGACGTAAGTTTTGGAAACTTGGAGGGCGTGTAAGAGGCGAAAATAGATAACCACAGAGTTAGAAAGGCTACGTGTTCCATAGCAGACACTTCCTCAGTGTCAAGCCTGTGGTGCTCAGCAATGTAAGGGGAAAAGGTGGCATTGGTGAATTTGAAGCCGTATGTATAGTCAGGATGTGTGGGATCGAAGGTTTCTCCTAGGGTTTTCGGACACAGAATGGCAGCCACATCTAGCAGAGCAGTGGGGATAACATGTCACATTTCAGGTGAAGGCTATGGGTGGGCAGATCCCAGAAGCGCATAGCGACCAAAAGTAGGGTGCTATCGCACTTGGGCCCATACCTAGACAATTGGATAAGGTCGAAGATGCCTGCTTTTTCCGGACTTTGGCTTTCTTGGCTTCTACTCTGTCAAGCCGGCCTAGGTAGTTTTCTTTGGTCGAGCCCAGGAGCGGACCTAAAGACTCTAGAAGGGTTAGCGAAACTCTAAATGAAAAGGGGTTTGACAAAGATTCTAGGTTGGAGACGAACATGGTCAGGAAAATCTCGAAACTTGGTAGTTTCTAACAAGATGTCGGGGGAAGAGGACCCAAATAGGCATGAGTGTAAATCTCGTGAAGGGATTAATACAGGTTTGCGGTGAGTAGATCGTTCGTCGTTGATGTCGAGTTCATCAACGAAGCCATCTAGGGTTTGAATGTTTCGGATTCATCGTTCCTCTTTGAGCTCTCGTGTCGCGTCACTACTGAGCAGATGATGAAGCCATGAGTAAGGAAAAGTGAATACAAGGTGAAATCAGGTGTAGATTAAAGAGAAAAGACGAAAGTTTGAAACTTTAGTGAAAGTTGAGGTTTTGCAAACGCAGAATGAAGAAAGCGAAGGACTTCACAAGGTTTCAAAGCGAGGAAAGAGGAATTCGAAGGGTTGTGGGCGTTTATATGTTTGGAAGTGCTTGATTATTGCACGTTCGCCATAACCCACACGTTTGCGCGACGTTTGGGAGGCGTGATGGCCCACCAACTATGCAACGTGTGCCAATAAAGCGGTTCGTTTTACTGCGCAAGTAATGATGGTCATCTTTTCGACCATTGTTGAAGTGCAAAAGGCGCAAAGCGACCATTGCACCTGATATTCAAAAATGCCTTTTCTTAACTCCTTTCCTTATTCCGTCGAAAAAGCATTTTTGGGGCAATCTGTTACCTCAAAATTTCGACGATTGCATTAAATAAAGCTTTAAATGGGGTGACTTCACATTTAATATTGTTACGTGGGCCATAGGTCAATATTCAAGTCGGTGCACCATGATTTCGACAGAAAAGCGGATAAGGGCAAGGAGTGCAAGCGATCTTCGACAAGCTTAGCTCTCAAAGCCATGAAGCAAGGAATCTTCGACAAGCGAGGACACAACATTTCGACGGAGTTGGGCTCAACATTTCGTCAAGCAGTTGACAACGGGTCAGTCGAAAGTGCAGAGCGACAAGGTAGTGGCGGTTACTCTCCGTAGTTTTAGGAGGCGATTACCCTTTCCCCACGATTGTTCCTAGGAGTATAAATACCCCTTTGTAATAGGAAACAGAGGTCACCACATTTTACAAAAACTCTGGGAAACTCAACTTCCAAGTCAACGCGAAACACGAGTGAAACAGATCCTTGTACGTGTTGGTGAACCATTTTTCTTTCGTCGTTTAATGCAAAGTCTTTACTTTCTTTTTACGTTTGTTGCATTTATTGCTTTTACTTCGCTTTCAAGTTATTTCTTTCTACCATTCTCTGTTCTTACGTACTTCAAAAATACAAACTCAATGGCAATTGTCAAAGAGATTTTCTAGTTTGATCTCACAGTCTCGATATTGAAAACTAGTGATTGTTTGCTAAAAACACCAGCAAACACGGTGCCACGCATTCATTCATTTCTGCTATGTGTGTTAAGAAATTGGATTTAGTCTTGTCTTCTTTGATGAGGGAGATGGTTATCGATACTCCAGCTAAGGGTTCGGTGACTACCTCTCTCGTGTGTGTGAAGTGCCCTCTGTCAGTCTTCGGCAGAGATTTCATTGTAGATTTGATTTGTTTGCCTTTGGATGGGATGGATGTCATCCTTGGTATGGACTGGTTAGTGGATAACCATGTTCATATCAATTGCTTTAGTAGGTCTGTAAGTTTCCCTTCTTCCGAGGTGGAAGAATGCATTTTGTTACTCTTTGAGTCGATTCGCATGATGATGAAGGAATGAGCTATACTGTTTGCTTTGAGGGTGTCATTGTCAGTCGAGGATCAAGCTAAGATTATTGAAGTACCGGTGGTGCGAGAGTTTCCTGAGGTATTTCCTGACGAGATTCTGGATGTACCACTTGAGAGAGAGGTCGAGTTTGCTATTGTTTTGGTACCTGGTACTAGACCGGTGTCTATGGCACCTTATAGGATGTCTGCATCCGAGTTGTCCGAGTTGAAGAAGCAGCTTGAGGAATTGCTGGAGAAGAAGTTTGTAAGGCCAAGTGTGTCGCCTTGGGGAGCACCTGTGTTGCTAGTGAATAAGAAGGATGGGAGCATGAGGCTCTTTGTTGATTATAGGCAGTTGAATAAGGTGACAATTAAGAATAAGTATCCACTACCAAGAATTGATGATTTGATGGACCAATTAGTAGTAGCTCAAGTGTTTTCTAAGATTGATCTGAGGTCGGGGTACCATCAAATCAAGGTGAATGACGAAGATATTCCTAAGACGGCGTTTAGAACTCGGTATGGACACTATGAGTATTCGGTGATGCCATTTGGTGTGACAAATGCTCCAGGGGTATTCATGGAATATATGAATCGTATTTTTCATGAGTATCTAGATCGGTTTGTGGTGGTGTTCATTGATGATATTCTGGTTTACTCCAAGTCGGAAGAAGAGCATGCCGAGCACCTAAGATTGGTGTTGGAGGTCTTAAGGGATAGGAAGTTGTATGCGAAGCTATCCAAGTGTGAATTTTGGTTAAGAGAAGTGAGTTTCCTTGGTCATGTAATTACCAGTGATGGTATTGCAGTCGATCCTTCTAAGGTTGAGGCTTTGTTACAGTGGGAAGCACCCAAGTCGGCCACTGAGATAAGAAGTTTCCTGGGGTTGGCCGGTTATTACAGAAGATTCATTGAAGGCTTTTCCAAGTTGGCGCTACCATTGACTCAGTTGACTTGCAAGGGAAAGGCGTTTGTTTGGGATACTCGTTGTGAAGAAAGTTTCAGGGAGTTGAAGAAGAGGTTGACGACATCTCCGATCTTAACGTTGCCTAATCCGAGTGAACCTTTTGTGGTATATTGTGATGCGTCTAAGATGGGTTTAGGCTGTGTACTTATGCAAAATGGTAAGGTAGTTGCTCACGCTTCAAGACAATTGAGAATTCATGAGAAGAACTACCCTACACATGATTTGGAGCTTCTTTGCTTAGTGGTGTTTCTTATTTGAAGATTTGGAGGCATTATCTTTATGGCTCTAGGTTTCAAGTGCTTAGTGACCATAAAGGGTTACAATATTTGTTTGACCAAAAGGAGCTGAACATGAGGCAGAGGAGGTGGTTGGAATTGTTGAAGGACTATGACTTCGGTCTGAATTATCACCTAGGAAAGGCTAATGTTGTAGTTGATGCTTTGAGTCGGAAGTGTAACATCCTGCATCGCTTCTAGAATCGATCGCGCCCCACGAACCAACACGAGTCTTTTCAAAGCATGCTTTGTCCTCACGTGCATGCTTTCCAGAAACTTTCAGAAGGTCACCCATCCCACCACTACTCCAAGCCAAGCACGCTTAACTATGGAGTTCTTATGGGATGGGCTCCTGAAAAGAAGATGCATCTTGTTGGTATAGGTAGTCCAAATCAATTCTTTTAAGCCTTCCTTCAACTGTACAGTCCCATACCTGCACAACCTTAAGATCCCTCTCATTTCGGTGCGTATTCGGTTCATTCACGCGCCCCTTCGCTTTGAAGCTGCCAGGAGTCACTCTTTGCCATGCCACCATTTTGGGCGCAACGATCACTCCCTCCTCCTCGGCCGGATGTCACATGCCCACTGACCCGCTTGGTTCGTCCCCCGAACCACACCGCATTGAGAGAGGTCCGCCGCTCGATACCATTTGTAACGTCCCGGCATCGCTTACTAGAATCGTTAATCGCCCCCACGAACCAACACGAGTCTTTTCAGCATGTTTTGTCCTCACTTACATGCTTTCCGGGAAACTTCCCAGAAGGTCACCCATCCCACCACTACTCCAAGCCAAACACACTTAACTATGGAGTTCTTATGGGATGGGCTCCTGAAAAGAAGATGCATCTTGTTGGTATAGGTAGTCCAAATCAATTCTTTTAAGCCTTCCTTCAACTGTACAGTCCCATACCTGCACAGCCTTAGGATCCCTCTCATTTCGGTGCGTATTCGGTTCATTCACGCGCCCCTTCGCTTTGAAGCTGCCAGGAGTCACTCTTTGCCATGCCACCTTTTTGGGCACCGACGATCACTCCCCGCCCTCCTCAGCCCCGGATGTCACAGGAAGTCTTTGCATGTGTCAGCAATGATGGTTAAGGAGCTCGAATTGATTGAGCAATTCAGAGATTTGAGTTTGGTTTGTGAAGTAACACCTCAGAGTGTTAGGTTGGGAATGCTGAAGATTACTAATGAGTTCTTGGTTAACATTAGGGAGGCGCAGGTTTGGATGTTAAGCTTGTTGACTTGGTAGTTGGAGTTAGTAGAAAGTGAAAATAAGGATTTCGAGTTGGATGCGCAAGAGTTTATTGAGATATAGAAATCGAATTTGTATTCACGATCTTGAGGAGATTAAGAAGGCAATTCTTGAAGAATGTCATAGGAGTAGATTGAGTATCCATCCAAGAGCTACAAAGATGTATCAAGATTTGAAGAGGTTATTTTGGTGGCCAGGGATGAAGAGGATGTAGCTCGGTTCGTCTATGCCTATTTGACTTGTCAGAAGTCAAAGGTGGAGCATCAGAAGCCGGCAGGGCTGATGCAGCCGTTGGAAATTCCGAAGTGGAAGTGGGATAGCATTTCTATGGATTTTGTGACTGGTTTGCCGAGTACAGGGAAGGGGTATGATGCCATTTGGGTGATTGTTGATAGGCTAACTAAGTCGACTCACTTTGTTCCTATTAACATCACATATCCGGTGCCGAGGTTGGTAGAAATTTATATTCGAAATTGTGAGAGACCTAGAAAGGGAAAAGGGATTTGAGAAACCCTAGGCGCAAGGGCGCCATTTGTAGAAGTGTTGTGCCACCTATAGGTAGTAACCGAGGTGTAGTTGTAGAGGTGAATGATGATGAAGTATTGTTCCTAAGTGTAACCAGAGGTAATAGCAGAGGTGAATGATGATGAGGTGTAGTTTCTAAGTGTAACCGAGGTAATAAGCAGAGGTGAATGATGATGAGGTGTAGTTCTAAGTGTAACCGAGGTAATAAGCAGGGAATGATGATGAGGTGTAGTTCTAAGTGTAGAGGTGGTGTAGCGATAACTCATATTTATATGAGTTATTTATACTTATTCAAAGATAAATCATGCAAGTTCTCTAGCAATTGTAGGTTGATTCTATTAGTTTTCTGTTAGTTTATTGTTTCTTAGTTAGCTAGGGGCTAAATTACGAGTTTCAGTGCATTTTGGCACCAATTGGTGCCTTTGTGAGCATTTTGATGCTTTTTGTGCTTGTGGGGAAATTTAGAGTCGAGCGCCGCATAGCGTCCTCACCACGCGTCGAGCAAGGAGCGTGAGCAAGAGTGAAATATCTCGATTATGGCGCACTAGCAATGATGGTTAAAGATTGAGAAAGTCGGAAGATCTTCTATTCCCACGTGTGGCGACAAGGATGGCCTTGCTAGTAACTATCTGATGTCGATTCGAAGTGCGAGCGAGAGCTTGGTAGGTGGGCAAATGACATCGGCAACATGTGACCCATTTGGCTATTTAATGGAAGACTTGTCTCTCTCTAGATATGCATACACACACCGCATCATACCAGTCCACACCTCCATCATCTACCTTCCTCCATTGTTTGAAAGAGTTCTCAAAGCGAAGTTACGGACACGAACTTCGGTTTTTTGAACTCTACTCAACTCCATTTCGGTCATAACCACTCTTTGTGAAGCTCGAGGCGTTGTATGCGTCTCTACTGATCGCATGCGGGAAAGTTACTTAGGTGTATCTTTTGCACTCGAGTTTCTTTTCGATTATGTATGGTATTTTAACTTCTTATCTTTCTGTAGAGATGCTCGCGCATGAGCTAAACATTTTGTAGTTGGGTTGTTGTTTTGCATGTAATGAATTTCTAGTTAAATGTTATGAAGTATTGGCGCTTACATGTTTTAAATCTTTGCATGATAATATTTCCAAACTTGTTTTGAGGTGATCACTTAAAATAGGTAGATTCATAGGTACTGGACATGGTCTATGAAAAGAACTCAAAGATTTATATGAGCGAAAAGGTGCACTAAAGACATTTAGGCATTTTTATCTAAGTCTAGACATAGAAAGGATAAATAGTTCATAGAACATTCTTTGTGGGTGCTTAAAAATACGAGGAGTGGGCCTATTTAGAACCTAGACATAGGACCTCTTATACTTGAAACTCGGCGTTTTGTCTTTGAAAAGCATAGCTCTTTTGCACAGCAGCGTTCAAAGCGTGGCCACGTCTATCTGAGAATAGCATTTATGCGTAATAGCGTGTAAGCGTTATACGCGTCGACTAGAGAGGAATTACTTGCATGCAACAACCTGACTCATTCTCATCCATATTCACAACCACTATCTTATTTACTTGTTTTATTTATGTTCCTAGTTTTAACACCAACTTTTAGTGCCGATTTGTTACTTGTTTCACTTGTGTTTTAAGACTTGAACTTTGAAAGTACAATCAATCCTCGTGGGAACGATCTCTTACTTATATCCACTCTATTACTTATGCACGACGTGTATACTTGCACTAAATTTGCGAATACCACACTATTTTACGCGCAAACAAGTTTTTGGCGCCGTTCTTAGGGATTGTAGTAACTTTTATTGTTCAAAAGTATTAAAACACAAGTTGAAAGAATTTTACTATGTTGTTTGTTGTTTCTGTGTTTGAACAGGTAGACGTTACAGCGTATGCTTAGTTCAATTCAAGCTCTAGTTCAATTGAACTAGGGAGTGAATTTGCATTGTGCTTTATACGTAGTGTGTTTTCTTTGTTGTTATTATTATTATTGTTTGTGTTGAGTGATTTGAAAAAAAAAAAAAAAAAAAAAAAAAAAAATTCACTTTATGCCATGGACCATTGGAGTTCTTACTCTATGCAAGAATTGAATGCTCAACAACAATATTTCAATTATGATTTCCATGAGAGTGAATATGAAAGGGAACATTATGAGAAAATTCCATGCCCATGACTGCCCAAAATATGGATTATGGAATGGGAAATGTTATGTATGAGCAAGATTCATATTCTCAAGCTCAAGCAGTAGGATTATATGAGAACAACTCGAATTCAAAGAACTCTTAACTCATTCCATTGAATATATGAAGGTGCATCGTGACAACTTTGAAGCTTCATGTAAGAATGTAGAGGCTCACATTAAGGCGATTATGGAGCATCTAAAAGAAGAGAGTTGTATTGAAGATGTGGTTGAGCAAGAGGAAGAAAAAGAAAGTGTAGAATATGAGCGTGAATGTGGTCATTTGGAAATAGTGGAAGAAAAAAAAAAATATTGTGTAGTTGTAGAAAAAGAAAAATTCAAAAGCAGTGACAAGGAAGAAAATCCAAGGTTGAGGTATGAAAAGAGTCATGTGACAATTGAGATTCAACCTTTGGTAATTGAAGAAAATAATCCCCATAAAATGAACTTCAATTTTTTCAAGTGAGGGGAATTCCTACCCCAAATGTTTATTGGTTGATGCATGGGAACACTTGCTTCCATATGCCAAATACATGGGATTTCGACCAAAAAGAGAAAGCGGAAGGATGATGTCTTCTTCTTGTCCTATTATCCACCCTAACTTGGGTTTTGAATTCCAAGTCCGGGTGAGGACTCTTAAACCAAGCGCTCTTGGGAGGCAACCCAAAGGTTTTAAATTAACCAAATCTTTTGTTTTAACCTTGTTTTGTGCGGGAATGGAAGCTAAAGGTAGGAGAGATTCATGACTCAAGTTATTGAAGTGTGGTAGACGTTATCACGTCTCTCGTGCGTCGAGGGCGTTGTCACGCGTTCTTTGCTGGGTGAAGTTTTAAATGAAAAAAAAAAAAAGAAGAGCGCTCAGCGGGCATCCCCACTAGAGCAAAGTGGAAGGCTCGGTCAGGTGCTTTGAACAAGTAATTTAGCCCTTTCTTTTTAGCAGTAGAGTAGTTGTAGTTTTTAATTTTAGTAAGAATAAACAACTGTCCAACGTGATAACGTCTGTTTCAATGTTGGATGGTTAAAAGATAGTAGTTTGTTTGTCTGTGTTCTGTTTGATTGTTCCTCCCCCATTATGAAAAAAAAAAAAAAAAAAACAAAGATAAATCAATTTTCATCATTAAGCGGTGAGGACCTTTGCTCAACTTTAAGTGTGGGGGGGAGGATCCTGATGTCCTAAGTTTTTTTTGTTTTTGTTTTTGTTGTTATGTGCATGCATGAAATCAAATACAAAATCAGTTTTTGTTCTCACTCTGTTAAGCATTGAAAATAATTCTCTTTGGGCTAAATCTAGTGATGAATGTGTATGTGTGAGTAGGCGATGCATGTTTAGATGAAAAGAATTGATTCTTTGCTCCCACACAAACTCTGTTTTAAGGAAAAATCACGGTTAGCTAGGGAATATTTTATGCTAAAGCTAGTTTTGGTTGACTATGGTGATTGTAAAACTTGATTAAAAAGCGAGAGTAGCGATAGAAGCTAAGTTTGGTGGTATATCGGGTTGTACTAAGGGTGGGTGCAAAAGGCGTAGGATGGTTAGTGCATGTGTAGTGTGAGTGCGGTATTTATGCGTCTACACCCGTAACGTTATAGCATTATGCCGTGTGTGTTTGTGTCTTGTGTTACGTGTTTCAAGCGTTGTAACGTCTCATATATAAGCGTTATAACGTCTAATCTCAAAAAGATCAAAAAGAGTGTGTTGTTGAAAATAAGTGGAAAATCCACAAGTGCTTTGTGTTTCTTTGCAATACCACAGAAACAAATCTTGGGGCAATATGATATATGAAGTAAAAAAAAAAAAAAAAAAAAAAAAAAAAAAAAAGAGAAGAAAAGAGAGAAAGAAAAAAAAAATAGTTGCAGTCAAAGGAATGAATCAAAGGAAGCTGCTCAGTAATGAGGGGGTTGCAGTCATTTGCGTGTGTGAGTCAGAAAAATAGTTGCACTAATCTAGTCCTAGCACCCAATTAAGACCCTTTGTCATGCTTTAAATTAACCCTCATTTCTTATGTGAAAATGTTAGCCTACTCTTTGTTTTGAAAGATGTTTTGCCCTCACCAAATGGAAACCACTCTTTCATAGGCTAGAATAGCTTCTGAACCTAGCTAGGAATGGAATTAATGCAGAGGTCACACACTCACTTTGGGCAGTAATGAATCTAGAATTTAATTGTGTATTGGTGCGTGAGTGTGTAGAGAATTAGCCCCTTGAGAATAATTTTTGATCAAATGATTGATTAGAATGCAACCTGCTGGTGTAGTTGATTTCATGCATTTCTGTTAATTTTGTTTTGTCTTGATTGCTTGAGGACAAGCAATGATTTAAGTTTGGGCGTGTGATAACTCATATTTATATGAGTTATTTATACTTATTCAAAGATAAATCATGCAAGTTCTCTAGCAATTGTAGGTTGATTCTATTAGTTTTCTGTTAGTTTATTGTTTCTTAGTTAGCTAGGGGCTAAATTACGAGTTCTGTGCATTTTGGCACCAATTGGTGCCTTTGTGAGCATTTTGATGCTTTTGTGCTTGTGCAGAAATTTAGAGCCGAACGTCGCAACGCCCTCACCCGCGTCGAGCAAGGGCAGCGTGAGCAAGAGTGAAATATCTCGATTATGGCGCACTAGCAATGATGGTTAAAGATTGAGAAAGTCGAAGATCTTCTATTCCCCATGTCTTGACAAGGATGGCGCCTTTGCGTAGCTTTATCTGATGTCGGTTCGAGAAGTGCGCATGCAGGCTTGGTAGGTGGGCAAATGACATCGGCAACATGTGACCCATTTGGCTATTTAATGGAAGACTTGTCTCTCTCTAGATATGCATACACACACGCATCATACCAGTCCACACCTCCATCATCTACCTTCCTCCATTGTTGAAAGAGTTCTCAAAGCGAAGTTACGGACACGAACTTCAGTTTTGAACTCTACTCAACTCCATTTCAGTCATAACCACTCTTTGTGAAGCTCGGGCGTTATAACGCGTCTCTACTGATGCATGCGAGAAAGTTACTTAGGTGTATCTTTTGCACTCGGTTTCTTTTCGATTATGTATGGTATTTTAACTTCTTATCTTTACGTAGAGATGCTCGGCATGAGCTAAACATTTTGTAGTTGGGTTGTTGTTTTGCATGTAATGAATTTCTAGTTAAATGTTATGAAGTATTGGCGCTTACATGTTTTAAATCTTTGCATGATAATATTTCCAAACTTGTTTTGAGGTGATCACTTAAAATAGGTAGATTCATAGAGTGCAGGACATGGTCTATGAAAAGAACTCAAAGATTTATATGAGCGAAAAGGTGCACTAAAGACATTTAGGCATTTTTTATCTAAGTCTAGACATAGAAAGGATAAATAGTTCATAGAACATTCTTTGTGGGTGCTTAAAATACGAGAGTGGGCCTATTTAGAACCTAGACATAGGACCTCTTATACTTGAAACTACGGCGTTTTGTCTTTGAAAAGCATAGCTCTTTTTTGTGACGTTCAAGCGTGGCCACGTCTATCTGAGAATAGCATTTGTGCGTAATAGCGTGTAAGCGTTATAACGTCGACTAGAGAGGAATTACTTGCATGCAACAACCCAACTCATTCTCATCCATATTCACAACCACTATCTTATTTACTTGTTTTATTTATGTTCCTAGTTTTAACACCAACTTTTAGTGCCGATTTGTTACTTGTTTCACTTGTGTTTTAAGACTTGAACTTTGAAAGTACAATCAATCCTCGTGGGAGCGATCTCTTACTTATATCCACTCTATTACTTGTATGCAGCGTGTATACTTGCACTAAATTTGCGAATACCACACTATTTTACACGCAAACAAGTTTTTGGCGCCGTTCTTAAGGGATTGTAGTAACTTTTATTGTTCAAAAGTATTAAAACACAAGTTGAAAGAATTTTACTATGTTGTTTGTTGTTTACGTGTTTGAGCAATTGAGCGTTCTGACGTATGCTTAGTTCAATTCAAGCTCTAGTTCAAGTGAACTAGGGAGTGAATTTGCATTGTGCTTTGATACGTAGTGTGTTTCTCTTTGTTGTTATTATTATTATTGTTTGTGTTGAGTGATTTGAAAAAAAAAAAAAAAAAAAAAAAAAAAATTCACTTTATGCCATGGACCATTGGAGTTCTTACTCTATGCAAGAATTGAATGCTCAACAACAATATTTCAATTATGATTTCCATGAGAGTGAATATGAAAGGGCATTATGAGGAAAATTCCATGCCCATGACTGCCCAAAATATGGATTATGGAATGGGAAATGTTATGTATGAGCAAGATTCATATTCTCAAGCTCAAGCAGTAGGATTATATGAGAACAACTCGAATTCAAAGAACTCTTAACTCATTCCATTGAATATATGAAGGTGCATCGTGACAACTTTGAAGCTTCATGTAAGAATGTAGAGGCTCACATTAAGGCGATTATGGAGCATCTAAAAGAAGAGAGTTGTATTGAAGATGTGGTTGAGCAAGAGGAAGAAAAAGAAAGTGTAGAATATGAGCGTGAATGTGGTCATTTGGAAATAGTGGAAGAAAAACAAAAATATTGTGTAGTTGTAGAAAAGAAAAATTCAAAAGCAGTGACAAGGAAGAAAATCCAAGGTTGAGGTATGAAAAGAGTCATGTGACAATTGAGATTCAACCTTTGGTAATTGAAGAAAATAATCCCCATAAAATGAACTTCAATTTTTTCAAGTGAGGGGAATTCCTACCCCAAATGTTTATTGGTTGATGCATGGGAACACTTGCTTCCATATGCCAAATACATGGGATTCGACCAAAAGAGAAAGCGGAAGGATGATGTCTTCTTCTTGTCCTATTATCCACCCTAACTTGGGTTTTGAATTCCAAGTGCTGGTGAGGACTCTTAAACCAAGCGCTCTTGGGAGGCAACCCAAAGGTTTTAAATTAACCAAATCTTTTGTTTTAACCTTGTTTTGTGCGGGAATGGAAGCTAAAGGTAGGAGAGATTCATGACTCAAGTTATTGAAGTGTGGTAGGCGTTATCACGTCTACGTGCGTCGAGGGCGTTGTCACGTTCTTTGCTGGGTGAAGTTTTAAATGAAAAGAAAAAAAAGAAAGCGCTCAGCGGGCATCCCCACACTAGAGCAAAGTGGAAGGCTCGGTCGGTGCTTTGAACAAGTAATTTAGCCACTTTCTTTTTAGCGATAGAGTAGTTGTAGTTTTTAATTTTAGTAAGAATAAACAAGCGTCCCAGCGTGATAACGTCTGTTTCAATGTTGGATGGTTAAAAGATAGTAGTTTGTTTATGCGTATTCTGTTTGATTGTTCCTCCCCATTATGAAAAAAAAAAAAAAAAACAAAGATAAATCAATTTTCATCATTAAGCGGTGAGGACCTTTGCTCGACTTTAAGTGTGGGGAGGATCACGATGTCCTAAGTTTTTTTGTTTTTGTTTTTGTTGTTATGTGCATGCATGAAATCAAATACAAAATCGAGTTTTGTTCTCACTCTGTTAAGCATTGAAAATAATTCTCTTTGGGCTAAATCTAGTGATGAATGTGTATGTGTGAGTAGGTGATGCATGTTTAGATGAAAAGAATTGATTCTTTGCTCCCACACAAACTCTGTTTTAAGGAAAAATCTGGTTAGCTAGGGAATATTTTATGCTAAAGCTAGTTTTGGTTGACTATGGTGATTGTAAAACTTGATTAAAAGCGAGAGTAGCGATAGAAGCTAAGTTTGGTGGTATATCGGGTTGTACTAAAAAGTGGGTGCAAAAGGCGTAGGATGGTTAGTGCATGTGTAGTGTGAGTGCGGCGTTATGCGTCTACCCGTAACGTTATAGCGTATGCCGTGTGTGTTTGTGTCTTGTGTTACGTGTTTCAAGCGTTGTAACGTCTCATATATAAGCGTTATAACGTCTAATCTCAAAAAGATCAAAAAAAGAGTGTGTTGTTGAAAATAAGTGGAAAATCCACAAGTGCTTTGTGTTTCTTTGCAATACCACAGAAACAAATCTTTGGGCAACCCAATATATATAAAAAAAAAAAAAAAAAAAAAAAAAAAAAAAAAAAGAGAGAAAGAGAAAAGAAAAAAAAAATAGTTGCGATCAAAGGAATGAATCAAAGGAATTTTGCTTTCGATAATGAGGGGGTTGCGAGTCATTTGCGTGTGTGAGTCGAGAAAAATAGTTGCACTAATCTAGTCCTAGCACCCAATTAAGACCCTTTGTCATGCTTTAAATTAACCCTCATTTCTTATGTGAAAATGTTAGCCTACTCTTTGTTTTGAAAGATGTTTTGCCCTCACCAAATGGAAACCACTCTTTCATAGGCTAGAATAGCACGAACCTAGCTAGGAATGGAATTAATGCGAGAGGTCACACACTCACTTTGGGCGATAATGAATCTAGAATTTAATTGTGTATTGGTGCGTGAGTGTGTAGAAATTAGCCCGCGAGAATAATTTTTGATCAAATGATTGATTAGAATGCAAACTCTTTGGTGTAGTTGATTTCATGCATTTACTGTTAATTTTGTTTTGTCTTGATTGCTTGAGGACAAGCAATGATTTAAGTTTTGGGGTGTGATAACTCATATTTATATGAGTTATTTATACTTATTCAAAGATAAATCATGCAAGTTCTCTAGCAATTGTAGGTTGATTCTATTAGTTTTTGTTAGTTTATTGTTTCTTAGTTAGCTAGGGGCTAAATTACGAGTTTCTGTGCATTTTGGCACCAATTGGTGCCTTTGTGAGCATTTTGATGCTTTTTGTGCTTGTGCGAGGAAATTTAGAGCGAGCGTCGCAGCGTCCCTCACCACGTCCCGAGCAAGGGCAGTGAGCAAGAGTGAAATATCTCGATTATGGCGCACTAGCAATGATGGTTAAAGATTGAGAAAGTCGAGAAGATCTTCTATTCCCCATGTCTTGACAAGGATGGCGCCTTTGTAACCTTGCATCTGATGTCGATTTGAAGTGCGAGCGGAGGCTTGGTAGGTGGGCAAATGACATCGGCAACATGTGACCCATTTGGCTATTTAATGGAAGACTTGTCTCTCTCTAGATATGCATACACACACACGCATCATACCAGTCCACACCTCCATCATCTACCTTCCTCCATTGTTGAGAAAGAGTTCTCAAAAGCGAAGTTACGGACACGAACTTCGGTTTTTGAACTCTACTCAACTCCATTTCGGTCATAACCACTCATTGTGAAGCTCGGGCGTTATAACGTCTCTACTGATTGCATGCGGGAAAGTTACTTAGGTGTATCTTTTGCACTCAGTTTCTTTTCGATTATGTATGGTATTTTAACTTCTTATCTTTTCTGTAGAGATGCTCGGCGATGAGCTAAACATTTTGTAGTTGGGTTGTTGTTTTGCATGTAATGAATTTCTAGTTAAATGTTATGAAGTATTGGCGCTTACATGTTTTAAATCTTTGCATGATAATATTTCCAAACTTGTTTTGAGGTGATCACTTAAAATAGGTAGATTCATAGAAGTGCAGGACATGGTCTATGAAAAGAACTCAAAGATTTATATGAGCGAAAAGGTGCACTAAAGACATTTAGGCATTTTTATCTAAGTCTAGACATAGAAAGGATAAATAGTTCATAGAACATTCTTTGTGGGTGCTTAAAATACGAGGAGTGGGCCTATTTAGAACCTAGACATAGGACCTCTTATACTTGAAACTACGGCGTTTTGTCTTTGAAAAGCATAGCTCTTTTGCAACAGCGTTCAAGCGTGGCCACGTCTATCTGAGAATAGCATTTATGCGTAATAAGCGTGTAAGCGTTATAACGTCGACTAGAGAGGAATTACTTGCATGCAACATGCCAACTCATTCTCATCCATATTCACAACCACTATCTTATTTACTTGTTTTATTTATGTTCCTAGTTTTAACACCAACTTTTAGTGCCGATTTGTTACTTGTTTCACTTGTGTTTTAAGACTTGAACTTTGAAAGTACAATCAATCCTCGTGGGAGCGATCTCTTACTTATATCCACTCTATTACTTGTATGAGCGTGTATACTTGCACTAAATTTGCGAATACCACACTATTTTACACGCAAACAAGTTTTTGGCGCCGTTGCCGGGGATTGTAGTAACTTTTATTGTTCAAAAGTATTAAAACACAAGTTGAAAGAATTTTACTATGTTGTTTGTTGTTTACGTGTTTGAGCAGTAGGCGTTCTAACGTATGCTTAGTTCCAATTCAAGCTCTAGTTCAATTGAACTAGGAGTGAATTTGCATTGTGCTTTATTACGTAGTGTGTTTTCTTTGTTGTTATTATTATTATTGTTTGTGTTGAGTGATTTGAAAAAAAAAAAAAAAAAAAAAAAAAAATTCACTTTATGCCATGGACCATTGGAGTTCTTACTCATGCAAGAATTGAATGCTCAACAACAATATTTCAATTATGATTTCCATGAGAGTGAATATGAAAAGGGTCATTATGAGGAAAATTCCATGCCCATGATTGCCCAAAATATGGATTATGGAATGGGAAATGTTATGTATGAGCAAGATTCATATTCTCAAGCTCAAGCAGTAGGATTATATGAGAACAACTCGAATTCAAAGAACTCTTAACTCATTCCATTGAATATATGAAGGTGCATCGTGACAACTTTGAAGCTTCATGTAAGAATGTAGAGGCTCACATTAAGGCGATTATGGAGCATCTAAAAGAAGAGAGTTGTATTGAAGATGTGGTTGAGCAAGAGGAAGAAGAAAAGAAAGTGTAGAATATGAGCGTGAATGTGGTCATTTGGAAATAGTGGAAGAAAAACAAAAATATTGTGTAGTTGTAGAAAAGAAAAATTCAAAAGCAGTGACAAGGAAGAAAATCCAAGGTTGAGGTATGAAAAGAGTCATGTGACAATTGAGATTCAACCTTTGGTAATTGAAGAAAATAATCCCCATAAAATGAACTTCAATTTTTTCAAGTGAGGAGAATTCCTACCCCAAATGTTTATTGGTTGATGCATGGGAACACTTGCTTCCATATGCCAAATACATGGGATTTCGACCAAAAAAGAAAGCGGAAGGATGATGTCTTCTTCTTGTCCTATTATCCACCCTAACTTGGGTTTTGAATTCCAAGTGCGGGTGAGGACTCTTAAACCAAGCGCTCTTGGGAGGCAACCCAAAGGTTTTAAATTAACCAAATCTTTTGTTTTAACCTTGTTTTGTGCGGGAATGGAAGCTAAAGGTAGGAGAGATTCATGACTCAAGTTATTGAAGTGTGGTAGGCGTTATCACGTCTCTCGTGCGTCGAGGGCGTTGTCACGTTCTTTGCTGGTGAAGTTTTAAATGAAAAAGAAAAAAAGAAGGCGCTTTCAAGCGAGCATCCCCACCAGGCAAAGTGGAAGGCTCGGTCAGGTGCTTTGAACAAGTAATTTAGCCCTTTCTTTTTAGCGGTAGAGTAGTTGTAGTTTTTAATTTTAGTAAGAATAAACAAGCGTCCAGCGTGATAACGTCTGTTTCAATGTTGGATGGTTAAAAGATAGTAGTTTGTTTGTCGTGTGTTCGTTTGATTGTTCCTCCCCATTATGAAAAAAAAAAAAAAAAAAAAAAAAACAAAGATAAATCAATTTTCATCATTAAGCGGTGAGGACAACCTTTGCTTTCAACTTTAAGTGTGGGGAGGATCACGATGTCCTAAGTTTTTTTGTTTTTGTTTTTGTTGTTATGTGCATGCATGAAATCAAATACAAAATCGAGTTTTGTTCTCACTCTGTTAAGCATTGAAAATAATTCTCTTTGGGCTAAATCTAGTGATGAATGTGTATGTGTGAGTAGGCGATGCATGTTTAGATGAAAAGAATTGATTCTTTGCTCCCACACAAACTCTGTTTTAAGGAAAAATCAGTTAGCTAGGGAATATTTTATGCTAAAGCTAGTTTTGGTTGACTATGGTGATTGTAAAACTTGATTAAAAAGCGAGAGTAGCGATGAGAAGCTAAGTTTGGTGGTATATCGGGTTGTACTAAATTTGGGTGCAAAGGCGTAGGATGGTTAGTGCATGTGTAGTGTGAGTGCGTGTATTTGTAACGTCTACCCGTAACGTTATAACGTATGCCGTGTGTGTTTGTGTCTTGTGTTACGTGTGTTTCAAGCGTTGTAACGTCTCATATATAAGCGTTATAACGTCTAATCTCAAAAAGATCAAAAAGAGTGTGTTGTTGAAAATAAGTGGAAAATCCACAAGTGCTTTGTGTTTTCTTTGCAATACCACAGAAACAAATCTTTGGGCAACCCAATATATGAAAAAAAAAAAAAAAAAAAAAAAAAAAAAAAAAAAAGAGAAGAAAAAGAGAAAGAAAAAAAAAATAGTTGCGATCAAAGGAATGAATCAAAGAAATTTGCTTTCGAATGTGGGGGTTGCGAGTCATTTGCGTGTGTGAGTCGAGAAAAATAGTTGCACTAATCTAGTCCTAGCACCCAATTAAGACCCTTTGTCATGCTTTAAATTAACCCTCATTTCTTATGTGAAAATGTTAGCCTACTCTTTGTTTTGAAAGATGTTTTGCCCTCACCAAATGGAAACCACTCTTTCATAGGCTAGAATAGCTTCACGAACCTAGCTAGGAATGGAATTAATGCGAGAGGTCACACACTCACTTTGGGCGATAATGAATCTAGAATTTAATTGTGTATTGAGTGCGTGAGTGTGTAGAGAATTAGCCCCTTGAGAATAATTTTTGATCAAATGATTGATTAGAATGCAACCTGCTGGTGTAGTTGATTTCATGCATTTACTGTTAATTTTGTTTTGTCTTGATTGCTTGAGGACAAGCAATGATTTAAGTTTGGGGTGTGATAACTCATATTTATATGAGTTATTTATACTTATTCAAAGATAAATCATGCAAGTTCTCTAGCAATTGTAGGTTGATTCTATTAGTTTTTCTGTTAGTTTATTGTTTCTTAGTTAGCTAGGGGCTAAATTACGAGTTACGTGCATTTTGGCACCAATTGGTGCCTTTGTGAGCATTTTGATGCTTTTTGTGCTTGTGCGGGAAATTTAGAGCCGACGTCGCGGCGTCCCTCACCACGTCCGAGCAAGGGCAGCAGAGCAAGAGTGAAATATCTCGATTATGGCGCACTAGCAATGATGGTTAAAGATTCGAAAGTCGAAGATCTTCTATTCCCCATGTCGACAAGGATGACGCCTTTGTAGTAACCGCATCTGATGTCGATTCGAAGTGCGAGCAGGCTTGGTAGGTGGGCAAATGACATCGGCAACATGTGACCCATTTGGCTATTTAATGGAAGACTTGTCTCTCTCTAGATATGCATACACACACGCATCATACCAGTCCACACCTCCATCATCTACCTTCCTCCATTGTTGAAAGAGTTCTCAAAAGCGAAGTTACGGACACGAACTTCAGTTTTTGAACTCTACTCAACTCCATTTCCAGTCATAACCACTCATTGTGAAGCTCGGACGTTATAACGTCTCTCAGATCGCATGCGGGAAAGTTACTTAGGTGTATCTTTTGCACTCGGTTTCTTTTCGATTATGTATGGTATTTTAACTTCTTATCTTTTCTGTAGAGATGCTCGGCATGAGCTAAACATTTTGTAGTTGGGTTGTTGTTTTGCATGTAATGAATTTCTAGTTAAATGTTATGAAGTATTGACGCTTACATGTTTTAAATCTTTGCATGATAATATTTCCAAACTTGTTTTGAGGTGATCACTTAAAATAGGTAGATTCATAGAGTACAGGACATGGTCTATGAAAAGAACTCAAAGATTTATATGAGCGAAAAGGTGCACTAAAGACATTTAGGCATTTTTATCTAAGTCTAGACATAGAAAGGATAAATAGTTCATAGAACATTCTTTGTGGGTGCTTAAAATACGAGGAGTGGGCCTATTTAGAACCTAGACATAGGACCTCTTATACTTGAAACTCGGCGTTTTGTCTTTGAAAAGCATAGCTCTTTTTTATGACGTTCAAAGCGTGCCACGCTCTATCTGAGAATAGCATTTATGCGTAATAGCGTGTAAGCGTTATAACGTCGACTAGAGAGGAATTACTTGCATGCAACAACCCAACTCATTCTCATCCATATTCACAACCACTATCTTATTTACTTGTTTTATTTATGTTCCTAGTTTTAACACCAACTTTTAGTGCCGATTTGTTACTTGTTTCACTTGTGTTTTAAGACTTGAACTTTGAAAGTACAATCAATCCTCGTGGGAACGATCTCTTACTTATATCCACTCTATTACTTGTACGACGTGTATACTTGCACTAAATTTGCGAATACCACACTATTTTACACGCAAACAGTAACCGAGGTGAGTGATGGCGAAGTGAGGAAGTGTGGTAGCCTAAGTGAAGTGTCAAGGTGTAGTGTAAGTATGCCTAAGTGTAGTTCTCTAAGTGAAGTGTAAGTTTGTCGAAGTATATATATATTGTCGAAGTGTATAGGTATCGAAGTGTAGTGTTGTCTAAGTGTAGGTGTGTTGAACTATAGGTGAGTCGAAATGTAAGTATGTCGAAGTGCAGAGTTGTCAAGTGAAGTGTGCCGAGGTGCAGTGTGAGTGTGCCGAGGTGCTGTTCTAGTGCCAATGTGGCGTAGGTTGCTGCCATTCGCAATCTTGGGCGCAGTTTGGCGCCGAATGTGTCTAAGTTGTTGAGTGTGAAGCCGGTTTGATCCCTATGTGTGTGAGTTTAGTCCTTGTGGTGATAGTTTAGTCCATCAGCAGTGCCGAGGAGTCTTTGTTTTGGCGCCAAAGCATGGTGTAGTTTACTGGTCAAGCTTGATCTTGAGGAGGCGATGTTAGCCTTAGAGCTATAATTGGAGGTGTGTTAAGTGGTGGCGTTCCTATTAGGGACTTGATTATTGGTGATGGGTCTATGACCACTTTTCGGTGATGGTGAGTTAATTGATGGCACTGGTGAGCCTATTAACTATTGGTGAGTATGCATTATGATTGACTTGGTGTGTTATGGTGCATTGTTCATGGCGTCACATAAAATCATGTGCATTTGGTGAGCAGAAGACTTCGGTCTTATTGGTGAGCGAAGACTTGATCTTATGGATCCACAAGCATTATACCCTTGGTGTTGCGTTGCATTGCATGCATATACTCATGCATTTGATGATGTGTTTTATTGATTTTGAGTTGAAGTGGTAAGACTTGAGTATGTGTATTTGTCTATTGAGCCGAGGTGATTTTAGTTGCCTTCTCTAGGATAATGCTTATCCTATTTGTTATTATTTATGAAAAGAGACTCACCCTACTGTTTTTATGTTGCTTCTTATGTTGGCAACGTGCAGATAATTCCGAGTGAAGGTTCTTCCTTACTCATTTTGGTTATGGCGTTGTTGCTCTGATATGTAGCACTAGGGGCCGAGTAGTATAATAGGCGTCTTAACTATGTATTTGAACTGTAATCTTGGTGATTGTTTTGAACATGCTTTATTCCGCTGTGCTGTAAACTAAAACATGTGATTTTGTGGGCTCGTCCCTTTGGCCGAGGTGCTATATATCATACCGTTAAATGTTGATTTGCGCCATTGATGTTTGTTCGATTTCTTGAAGTAAATGTAGCACTCTCTTGTGAGTGATTTTCGAAAACTCTGATTTTAATTATTAAATAGTAGTTAATTAGAAGGGGGTGTTACATCTCTGGTATCAATTACAATCAAGGTGAAGATTGTTGGAGTTGATTGGAATTGAGCATCTTGAAAAAGTCCTGCACTGCCTTGTTTTGTGAAGGAAGAGAGAGAGAGAGAGAGAGACCAAGGCTATATATGGGCTCAAATTCTCCTTTACAAAATGCGCTAGTCAAAAACACTTTAAGTTTGTATTTGACTTTTTCTTTCTCTTATACTCTTGTCTTAGAGTGTTGTGAGATGTAGTTAATATTTACTTTGGAGAGTGTGGGTGTACATGGGTCATTGGGTGCGCGAGAGAAGTCTATTTGTTGTAACAGGTTCGTCTAACAACTTGTGCAAGCTGTGCTCTTTCATAGGCCAACTTAAAAAAAAATTAGGCCCCCAAAAATTGGAACAAACCCATAACCATTTAGCCTATATCTAAACCCTCAGCTGACCAAAAAAAAAAACACACCCTCACTCAACAGTAATACGCATACGCACAATTAGGGATGGAAAAATAGGCTTGTCCCGACGGACCAGCCCACTAGCCCGCCAAAAAATTGTGGGTTGGGTTGATGATTTCACCCCGTCAATCCATTGTAGCCTGCCCCGCCTAACCCACCAACTCGGCGGGTTTAGACAGCTGCCCTTCTTCGTGCTCCGTCGCCGCCGCCGCTTGCTTTGTCATCGTCCCCTGCTTCTTCTCCATTAGTTGCTACTGCTCTTCGCGGTTCAATGTTAGATTTCGTTTTCCTTCTTCTTCTTCTTCATTTCATTTTTGTTTTCCATCTTCTTCAATCTGTTGTCCTTCTTCGTTTCATTTTCATTGCCTCTTTGATTTTGTTTTCAACCTACTTATATAATAAATACATTCAGATCTACTATAAACAAACTGATTTGGAAAATTGTGTGAAAATTATTGATTGATTATTTAACTGTCAAATAGAAAGAAATCTAGCTAGTGTCTTTGTCAAAGTCTGCCTTCCCTCTTTATGTCCGTTTATACATTTTGTATTTGTTTTCTGATTTGAGTGAATTCCATTTTGGTTTCTGGTTTATGCATTTTGATTTCTTGTTTATGCATTTTGATTTCTAATTGGAAAAGATTATCAAAATACAACATTTGTAGGGATTATAAAATTGTGATTTCGCAGCACATCAGGTTTTATTTTTCTATTATGCCTTCTAAGTTGCCTCCTAAGATTAGAAAGTATAATAAAAGCATAAAAAGATGGAAGGTTGAATTTATTTTGAGGTTGTATCAATATGTTATTTACAATTTAAATAAGTACTTTAAAGTTTTTTTATGGGGAAATTACACTCACATCCCTTAAGTTTTGGTCAAATGTCACACACCTCCCTCTAGTTTTAAATTGAACAATGACCTCCCTTAAGTTTTGGTCAAATGTCACACACCTCCCCTCTAATTTTAAATTGAACACTCATATCCCTTAAGTTTTGGTCAAATACAATTTTCTAATTGTATTTGAAGATATAATCATGTGTTCTTGACTTGTGCTATTCTTGCACATCCATTTCCTTTATTTTCTTCGGCCATCGAAGGCTAAATGTTATAGGTCATTCATTTCAAATGAGAGTTCTTCCCCTTTTGTACTCATTTGTGTTGTGCACTAGTTACTTTCTCTACTTAATTTTGACTTCCTAACACTTTGCAAAACTGTCGATAGGCTGCACTAGTTTCATCTCCCATCTTCCTCTGTGAACCTACTACAAATCTTTGTGATGAATTCTTATTCAAAACTAGAACCTACTACAAATCAAGTGTTTCTCTCATAACGGAGGTTGAGCGGTTTTTTTTTACATTTTTATTAGTTTATTTTTGCTTTTACTCTTAATCGTTGGATTGATCAAATAGCCACAATTGATGCGGTAGAGACCATTTCCATCAAAGATATATATATATATATATATATATATATATATATATATATATATATATATATATATACTTTGGGTAAGTTCTCATTTCATATAAGAGGGACAAATTGAAATGTTTGCAAGTTTTCAATCATGGTAATGATATTTGGACAAAAATTTCTAGACAAAAATAGTCAAAAGCCACTTTACAACACTAATTAATTAAGTTTTTTTTTGGTCATTAACCAACCTGTCTTTTCAATCATGGTGATATCGAATTTGGAGAGAGAAAAATAATATAAAATGAGAAACAAAATAATAATGAGAGAGATAGAGAGAAAATGGGTTATAGATGCATCATAAGTGTTATTTGGACAAAAAAGTGACAAAAAATGTACCAAAATTGGAATACATATAGAATATGGATGAAATACGTGTATAATACAATAATTTTTTATTTTAAATTAAATATATTATATGCGTATAACACTTTAAAATAAAAAATAAATATATTATATGTGTATTCTTTCTATATCTTATTCATATTCTTATTTTAATACAAATTTTTTGTCAAAATAACGTTTCTCTAGTCCAAGTTCAACTATTCTTATTTCTTGGTCACATCTGAACACATCATATCAAATATCTTAATTTTAAATACATTTTCTTTTTGTTTTCTATTAAGTCATTAGTAATAATTCCTTTTAAAAAATTGAGAGTAAACAAGATAAGGTTTTGAAGGTCAGCAGACTAGACTTGAATCAGTTTAAAAGCGTAAGATAACTACCTGACGAACCTATAATATGTCCACAACCCAACTCTGATTTTGATTTCTGTTTCCTTCAATTTCTGTTTGCAAAACAGAATATAAAATGCCCTCTTTATTCTCCTAGCATTTATCTTCTCATGGTCAATTTAGAAAATTAAGTATAACTATATGTTCTTGATGAGAATTTCATTGATGAACTCGGTAACAATGAGGCCGGATAACTTTTTGTCTATCTCGGCGTGTCAAGTTTACATGTGTTTTGTGTAGAAGAATATGTCTCTCCCTTTATCTGTACTCTAAGCATTCCATATATAGAGTCTGAGTCACCCCTCAGCGGTTACTAAGGGTGGTTTCTTTATCTTCTCTCCTGATGGGCTTAATCGGGCCTCTTCTTGTATTGGGTCGAGGTCTTTATGTAAAGTTGGAAGATGGTCCGCCTTGCGGTGTGCCGAGCCCAAAATTCCATGACGGTCCACAGCCCCCCAAGCGCGAGCTCTGTAGGGGTGAAGCGCTTCAAGTTCTTGATTGTTGTCGAGTTCTTTTGGAGTCTCCGTTGAACTTTATTTGTTTTTGCATCTTGAAGTGCACCTACAATCATATGAGAAGAAGAGCAGTAGTCCGTTCGACTTATCCATTGCACATGCATATACATTGATATTCAATTTGACTTTGTCATATCGTTAAAATCATGAACTCAGGTAGCAGCCAAATCATTGAAGTCAAACTTTAAATAAAAATTGATGAGTAAATTACCCTCTAACCGAATGTCATTGTTATCATTGCGGTTACGGAAGGTCTTTGGCCGAGTTGATGACGAACTCGGCGAAGTTGATGAATCCATAGAAACTAGATGCTCATATTTAATTAATTAAATACTGGTAAGGAGAGATAAAACCTGGTGTTAGTTTGCTCGGTTATTCTTGATATGGTCTCAAGTGTATAATTTGTTTTCAAGTTCTTCTTTAGCTCGATTGTTTCAGCTCCCTCTAGTGTGGGCGAGTTAGACTTAGTTGACTCACCAGTAACTTGCTTTAACCTGTGTGGACCAATAATTTAGCCTTAATGTTGTGTTCTCTGAGTTGACTTCCATATTTGAATTAATCTTTGTCTTCACGACGAGCTTTTGAACTGATTGGCGCGCTTTTTAATGGTTTGCGACCTTGAATTGAGTGAGTGCCGACTAGGTATTGCCTATTGTGCATCCCTCTAGGTATGAGGTCAACATGCCCGAAGTGTCAAAAGAACTTCACCTTATGTGTTCGGTCGATGTTGTGGTTGAGCTCCCTAGCTCGGCTTTATTGGCTATAGGTCGACTTTAGGCTTCTTAATCTTTTGTAGTCGTTGCCGATCTGGTGGTTTTTCTTTTTGCATTTAAAAAATGGTTGCATGGGTGGCTCTTGAGGCATGAGGTCAATAAGGTATCTTTATGCTCGTTCGACGAGTTGTGGTATGAGCCCCCTAAGGCACGATTTTATTATCATCAATGGCCCTTAAATGGATGCACTATGTTTGTGTTTAACTCGGTTTCATCTATCTCATGAAAGATGGTCTTGTGTGGATCTCTTCGGTCCTTGACTTCATTATGCATCCTTTCCTTTGCTTAAATATACTCAGTTCATCCCAAGGGGACTTGACCTCGGTGGTGGTTTTCCTTTTGGAAGGTTTGGCGCATGGATCACCTCATGTAGGATTGACTCTTGGCTCACCTTGTGGAGTTTTGGCTCCTAGCTCACCTCATGGAGGTTTGGCTCTTGGCTCACCTCTCGATGGTTTGTCTTGTGGCTCACCTCTTGGAGGTTTGGCTCTTGGCTCACCAATTCGGAGGTTTGGCTCTTGGCTCACCTCATGCAGGTTTGACTTCTTTTTTATAATGGTTGCCAACCTGGTAACTTTCCTTTTTGTTTAGGTTTGGTTTTTCCCAGGGGAATTTGACTTTTAGATAGTGTGTTACTCAACTTGAGACGAGGAGGTGAATCTCAATGAGATTTGATCTTTAATAGTCTTTTACTCGACATGGGCCGAGAAGGGGCATCTCTTTGAGATTTGACCTTTAGTAAATTGCTTGATTTTTTCCTTGTCAAGTCATTGCATTTGCTTCCTTGTCAAGTCATTGCATTAGCTCAGGTCTTGGATCTCAAACCTTTATTTGAATAATTAACCTCCTTCAAACACGGGAGCATTAAGCTATGTGTGATTTAAAGGGATTTGTTTGTAAGCAATTTTCATTGAGTGCATTTCAATTTTAATGCATTATGAGCCCCCCAAGCGTGTCATAGTAGGGGTACACTTGGTCTTACATGCTTTGACCGAGTTGTTTTTAGGGTCGGAGTAATTTTTGAGGGAGCCGATTATGCTTGTAGATCGAGCTCATCTTATTGATTTGACTATGGGGTTAGCCGCCCAAGTGTAGCGTGGTAGGGGTTTGTACTCGGGCTTACATGTTGTGTCCGAGTTATTTTTGAGGTGTACACTTGCTTGGGCAAGTATCTCATTTTATCCCCCAGTCGGTGACAGGCTTAGTTTATGAATAACCGGATTTCCGACTTATGATTTAGGGGAGGAACCATGGACTTAATGCTTGTTTGATAGTTTTATCCAATGGTTGCTTTTTACTTACTTTAGAAATAGTAAGTTACAATCTACTGCCTCCAAATGTCCCTATGCTGGTTTGACCTTTTATGATGATGAGGTTGAGATCTCCAATTTAAAATGAATTGGAGGAGATAATCGATGGGTGAACTGTCCCTAACCGAGGCAAGTTTGGTCAATCTTGGCCGGGGTTTGGTGTCTATTGATTATGTTTTATTTGCTTTTAAAATTGTAAATGGGAGTATCCCTTTAATAGAGGCGTTTTAACCCAAGCTAAGCCTTTGCATTTTGCTTTTTAGTTGCAGTATGCGTGCAGAAAAGAATTTTGGCCGAGTGTTTGTGTTATCACTGGGGCTCAATAGTAAAAGGAGTTTTGGCCGAGTTTATTAAGACTCAGAGGTTTAATTTTACCTCGAGTTTATTAAGACTCAGAGGGGGTAACTGTGGAGTGAAACATGATCCACTTGTTTTGTCCACAAGTTCCCTTTTTCTTACTTAAGATGCAGTAAGAGGGAGTATCTCTTTTTTGCTAAGAGTTTTAACCCAATGATCCTCAAGTTTATTAAGACTTAGAGGTTTAATTTTACCTCGAGTTTATTAAGACTCAGAGGGGATAACTATGGAGTAGAACGTGATCCACTTGTTCTATCCAAAAGTCCCCTTTTTCTTACTTTAGATTAGCAAGAGGGAGTATCTCTTTTTTTTTTGCTAAGAGTTTTAACCCAAATGTTGTTCCCAAATCAGTTTGACCTTTAATGGAGGGTAGGTCGAGGATCTCCGATCATTTATTTGAGTGGGAATTTGATCAAATTGCTTAACTTGGGCCTGGCCGAGGTGGCTTAAACCGTCCTTGACCGAGGTTTGGTAGAAGCAAAATGTAAATAGTAGAGAAACAACTTTTCAACTGACAAGTCTCGTTAAAAACTCCCAGTGGGATAAAAGAGTATTTGCCTGGTTTTATTTATTGATGATATGATGTCTGTGGAAGAGAATGTTGGCCGAGTGTCTATGTTATCACCGCGGCTGAATAGTAATAGAACAAATCAAGAGTCGAAAACAATTTTTCAACTAATCAATTAATGTACTTTGGAGAAATCAATGTTAAGCATGAATATTCAATTGTATCGAGTGAATGGAAAATGTCCGACTTAACAAATTGTTTCGTCGCAAATGAAAGGTAAAGTAGTTGAAAGATTATTAGTAAAAACTTAATGCTCATCATCAGTAATTAAACAACTGAAAGTTATCCATTAACATACAACATTCTTCAGCAAAGTTCGTTTACAAACCGAAGGTTATTTGTAAAGAAGCAGTTGAGTAAAATTAAAATGAAATGAAATGAAATAAAGGGATGAGTAGTTCTTGAAATACTACCACATAAGTATGAAATGAACTCCTCCATAAATACTGATAGTAACATTGATTATAATTTGCTACTAAACCAGTCAGTTTAAAAAATCACATGTTAAAGTAGGAATTAGTTTATCAATCAATAAAAATGATCTACTCTACGTGATCAATGCACGACAATTGCAAGGCAAGAAAAATCAATGTTTGGGTTATTATCCCAAAAAAGTCATCCGCAGAGGAACTGGTTCACAAAACAAGATACCTTTTTTTTCAAACTCAAAGTAATTTATCAGGAATCAACATTCAGCAAGAACGCATGAAGGGCGGAAGAATTTTTTAAGATTTGACTTCCCCCTCGAGCGCAAAAGGACATATAACAATTAAATAAATGATAATAAAACAATTCACAAACTTATCTTGGTGGGTTGAAGTACGATTCTGGCTGGTCTTCGCAGAGAATTCCGAGATATCATATGTGTGTGATGGAATCCAATAAGGATTTTAACCATTGCCGAATAATTCAGAATGGTGTCTACAACAACTATGGTGTGGTGTTGCTTACAACCCATGCATGGAGAGTAAACAAGATTTGGGTTTTTCATATATCAATGATATTCAGGAAATCATTTTACACCACCTTGCTTCATTTCAGCGTCTTCCATTTGAGAAAGCTTCTTTGACCTCTAAATTTGATGACATGAGAGAAGGAACTGCAGCGACAAGTTGGGGATAAATTCAGCCGTTTTGAGAAGTCTTGTGTAATTGAGCGATTTGGTAATGAATTTGACGGTTTGTTCATGGTGACAACCGTCAATCGTACACTTCTCATGGGATTGAACTTCGATAAAAAATGTTTGCGTCGGAGATGAGAATGGTGGCCGGGAAAAGTTTTACCGCGGCCCCACGATGGGCGCCAATTATTAAAAATAATAGTTGCTTAGGAAGTGTTACATTCTCTTAGGGACTAATTAATAATTTGCTAGTTAGTTAGTTTTTTCTAGAGCTCTATATAAAGAGCGCATTGTAATCATTTTTACTATCTTTTTTCAATATGATTCCTTATGAAGAGTATCTAGCTCTTTTACCTCATGAGTACACTTATGCTCAATTTCTCTCTTATGAGTTTGATCTATGGATGTATGATCCTATGATTCTTAACATGGCGATACCCTAGAGATGAGGATTACGCTTCCGATTCCGACTATGATTCGATCACCGATGAAGATTTCGATTTTGACATCCCACTGTTGGTTGTTTCAAGATCTTGAAGATGAAGATGGCTCGCCGATTCAGCAAGAAAATGATTATCTCAAAATCGTTTTCGGTAGTTTCGATCAAGATTCTGATCTGGATACAATTTTTGTTTCTCCACCGATTCCAATTGTACCAGAAATTGAAGGACGGACGGTTAAAGATTGGAGAAATCACGTGTTCTCTTGCTACCTTCAAAAATAGAAATGATGGTGGAAGTTCTTCCGAGAGTAAAATTGCAACACTGTTTGTGGATCTTGAATCCAAGACTGCGGAGGTTGCAACTGGATGCGTTTTTGATTGTATCTCTGATCGTGACTATTGTTCCAAAGATGAAGCAGCAGGGAACCTCTCAGATTCAAGGAGCAATTTCCGAAAAGAAATAACAAAGAAGGAGATAATCTTTGTAGCCACCGAAAAACAAACGCATCCAGATCTGGCAAATCAGTTGCTCTTCCAAATTGTTCCTTCAACGTCAACCTTCATCAACAACTCAACCAGAAGGTTCAGTATCACACCATTCACCTTCGATCCAGGTGAAGCTTCAATAGAAACTGTCTACACCAAAAGGCCAACACATCCAGATCTAGAGCAAAAAACTTTCTCTGAAATCATTCTTTTAAATTCAGTCTGTTCCTCTTCTTTCTTCGATCAAATCTCACTGCTAGTTTTGATTTTGTTTGTGCGAAATCATTTCTTGACTTTTCAATCCTAAATCATTTTCGCATGGAGTACGACGATCGGATGGTCGCATCGGTTTGCTTGGCGTTTCCTATGGAAGCACAGAATCAAGGTACAAGGGTTGTTGCATCTGCAACTTTTCTGGCATCTACTATAGGTACTACTATGATCCCTAGTCTCGGTTTTAGTGGATTTTTTGTGCATAGAATAAGGACAATAGTTGCATCTACTAGAATACGGTCCTTAACTGATGCCCAACAAGTGCTTGATGCAATGACTCTTGGTAGAAATTGGGTTCACACTTACCTGGAATTCAAATTCTCATCACTTGCTCACTTAAGGTCCATATATGCATTTAAAGCTTTGGCTAGAGGGGTGTTGTATCTTTCTATTGATTTTGGGAAGGATGCATTTCTGTTGCCTATGGCTCAAGGTGACTCTTATTGGCATGTTGGAATTGCATCTTTAAAAATAATTGGGTTGTTTGAGGTATTGTTGCATATACAAGTTGCTGTCATGGGTATTCCAATAGATTCTATTGATTGGTTTTCTATTCTCAATTGGTATACTGATGGAGGATACTTGTTAGTTGTTGGTTTTATAAATGTGATTAGCACTTGCTTAACTTCTTGGAGGATGCTACTTCTCTTCAAGCAAAAAGAAGAATCAATAGGAAATATTGAAGCACATGCCAAACCAATTAGAGAAGTTATGCCAATAGTTTTATCTCAGCTTCCCAACACTTGCACTGATGTTATGAAAACAATTCCTGGAGCAATTATCTTTAGCTTCGTTTTTGATGAATATTTCAAGTATGTGGGCTCCAAGCATGAAACAACCTTGTTTTTAGCCAGCAAAATTCAGCATTGGAAACAATTTGTGATAGTGCTATTGTGTGACACAAGTGGATGGGGCAACTCCTCTTCGGTCATGTTATGGGGAAGCCAGTTGGAAGTCACAATTCAGAATTTTTCTGAAGAGAATGAATCCCTTGTACATGAGATATTCCATGAAGTCTTCCATGTCATGTTTCTTCCAATTGCCAATAGAATCCACATGATTGCTTGTATTTCAACCTGATTGTGAGTATATCACTATCAGCTTGAGGGAGACTATTAAAAATAATAGTTTCTTAGGAAGTGTTACATTCTCTTAGAGACTAATTAGTAATTTGCTAGTTAGTTAGTTTTTTCTAGAGCTCTATATAAAGAGCGCATTGTAATCACTTTTACTATCTTTTTTCAATATGATTCCTTATGAAGAGTATCTACCTCTTTTACCTCATGAGTACACCTATGCTCAATTTCTCTCTTATGAGTTTGATCTATGGATGTATGATCCTATGATTCTTAACACCAATGTTCTTGATGAGAATTTCATTGATGAACTCGGATTATAACAATGGAGGCCGGATAGCTTTTTGTCTATCTCGGCGTGTCAAGTTTACATGTGTTTTGTGTAGAAGAATATGTCTCTCCCTTTATCTGTACTCTAAGCATTCTATATATAGAGTCTGAGTCACCCCTCAGCGGTTACTGAGGGTGGTTTCTTTATCTTCTCTCCTGATGGGCTTAATCGGGCCTCTTCTTGTATTAGGTCGAGGTCTTCATGTAAAGTTGGAAGATGGTCCGCCTTGCGGTGTGCCGAGCCCAAAATTCCATGACGGTCCACTATACATTATCACAGCTCGAACTAAGAGCCGGTGGTGCAACCGGCTAGAGCAAAGTATTGGATTGGTCTTGTCATGGACCATTGAGAACCGATTAGACTCGGCCGATTTGCATGAAGCGTAAGCCTATCAATTTTGTCAACTCGAACTGGTTTGTTAGTAACCACCCCTTAGTGAACCTCTCCTCTGGTATGTGGTATGTGACTGAGTGTCATGACCTGGTCTACGACCAGTTTGATTCTTAAAACATTGCCTCCAACACTTCATTTTCTCTCTATTTTTCTCTTTCTATTCTATCACACATTTATTATAGGCTAATTACATTTTTAGTCATTTATCTTTGATCATTGTTTCAGCTCCGCCTTTTATCTTTTTTTCCCATTTTAGTCATTTATCTTTCATATCTGTGTCAGTTTGGTCATTTATCTTTTTTTATCTCACTTTGGTCATTTATCTTTAATATCTGATTCTATTTGGTCTTTTAAAACAAAAACAAAGAAAAGTGAAGAGCACTATGAATGTTCAATCAAGAACACTTCGATTTATTGTTTATTGAATAACTCATTCAATACGCGACCAAATTGAATGAAACTTGAATAAAATTTTACAAGGAATTCAATGGAACATAAATTAATCTCTAAAAAGTACTTATGCGCAAAATCACTCCTGGACCGAAATCTTGAATTTGAAGTTAAAAAAACCTTTAATCTCAACAATGGTGATTTTGTTATAGAACACCAAATTGAACGATTCTTGAGTTTAAAATGATCGAAATTCAACAAAGAATTAGAATATGGCAAATATTTTGTTCAGAAAAACACTTAAAACACAAAAAAAAAATGTGAAAAACAATTTGCATCTATAAAACGTGTTTTGGCTCTTATTTGCTTATTTCTGAACCATTCGCATTTCTGTTTTTCACATATTTCTCGAATTTGCATCATTTTCGTTTAAACCATTCGCGCTTCTCCTTTTCATTCAATACGATTTGAACACAATTGGTTTGACGCAAATTTATTGAGAAATGAGAAAATAAAAGCCAAAACACGATTTATAGATACAAAATGCTTGCTATATTCTGATTCCTTGTTGAATTTCGAGCATTTTAGGCTCAAGAATCTTTGACTTTGGTGCTTTGTAGCAAAATCACCATTGTTAAGATTGAAGTGTTTTGAACTTGGAGTTCAAGCATTCGGTTCGAGAAGTGATTTTGTGCATAAACACTTTTCTGAGCTTAATTTTTGTTTCGTTGAATTCCTTGGGAGATTTTTTTTAAGTTAGAGTTCAGTTTCAATCAATTTGATTTCTTATTGCATGAGATATTCAATAAACCAGAAATCGAAGTGTTCTTGAACACATTTATAGTGTTCTTCAATTTTCTATATTTTTTGTTTTAAAGGATCAAACGTAAACATATATGAAAGATAAATAACCATAGTGAGAAAATAAAAAGGACCAAACTGACACGGATATGAAAGAAAAAGACCAAAATGAGAAGAAGAAAAATAAACCAAACTGAAAATTTGATCAAAAATAAAGGACTAAAATGTAATTTAGCGTTTGATATATTATTCTCGTCAGTTTTTGGTCCTTTATTTTCAGCTTTAAAGCCAAAATGTAATTGAGTTGTAAAAGGAAGTCATTTTTGTTTAAATATAGGTGCCTAATTGCAGGTCTTCCAAGTTAAAAAAAAAAAATTTACTCGTCACTTTCTTTTCTTAGTAATGCTATTTGGAACAAAAAGTGTACAAAAATACATATGTGCATAGAATAGGGAGGGAATACGTGTATAATACATTTATTTTTTTATTTTAAATTAAATTCAGCGTTATAGACAAAATTCGAAAATTAATATTATCTCATCCCCTAACTAATTTACCTAGTGTTTACTCTATTCCCACTGTATATATAAATCTACGGTTATGCTATTTGGACAATGAATAATGGACAAAATTCGACAACGTGGTTAATTTTTCAAAAAAGTTGGGTATTTATCCTGTTGCAATGGTTAACCACAATTCCACGTAGTAAAATTCCAAAGTTTACCTTTTAACGCTAACCATTGCAGCATGATAGATACCCATCTTTTTTGAAACATTAACCACGTTGTCGAATTTTGTCCACAATCTCATTGTCCAAATATCATTTCTCATAAATCTATTGCAAAAATCAAGCCACAGACATACACTGCTACAAATAATTAAAATGAAAATTCAGCAAAACAAAACAGGGCACTGATAACTTTCAATTAAAACAACAAAAAGGAAATAACTGAATGAACCAAATTAAGATCCAAATCAATTTCACTTCCTTAACAGTAAAATAAAATTGAAAAATTACAAAATGATATTCATCATCACAAACATTCACATTCACATTAATATTATCCAATTTTCAAAATCAAACTAAACAACACAAATCAATTACATTACAGAGACATATAAAAGAATAAGAAATATTGGTGTGTAACAAATTTGAAACTATATATGCAAAGTAATACACACACACACACAGATATATATATATATATATATATATATATATATATATATATATATATTTAATATCAAGGCTTTGGTGGTTCAACTGTAACTGGTTTGTTTTCTCTTCTTGTTTAGCTGGCTCAGCTACAGGCTCAGCTGCAGCTGCAACAAACATTCACATTAGCTTCATAAACTTGAGATACTTCAGTTTGGAGTTCAGTTTTCTTTTCCTCAAACACTTTATTGTATTCCTCCTAAACAAAACACAAAACAACAGAACATGAACTACTGTTTTATTTTCAACAAATATGTAAAGTAATAATTACTTTTCAGAATTTAAGATGACAAACAAACCTTAGATTCATCGAAGGATTTGGTGGCTTCAGCAGCAGCAGTTTTCTTGGTATTATTAGTCTTCTCAAAGACCTTCTTGATTTTAGGAAGAACCTTAGATTTCCAGTAACCCATTCTTGTGATTCAAAGTTTCTCTGTTTCTCTCTTTCTAGTGGTCCTCTCTTGAGGTTAACTATCAAAGCCGAACTCGATGAAAATGTTTCAAAGCCACTTGTCTCTCCAAATGAAGAGCAACACACAAAAATAGAGATATAAATAAAAGATTTTATTAGACTGTAGGTACTATTCCAGCACATACACCATGCATAATTCCAAATAGAGATATAAATAAAAGGATTTGGTCAGAAATATATGATTAATAGGGTTCCATGAGATGGTGTTGGTGGTAATTAAGTGGGGAAGGATATAATCTCAAAAAAAAATAAAATAAGTGGGGAAGGATAGGGATACAAAGGGGAATGAAAGTATTGTGGGGGAAGTGACAGTTGGCATTAGCAATCAAACTCATTCTTTATGTGGCAAATATCATACGTGGGGTCCTTTCCAATTTGTATTTATGTTATCTATCGTTTTAATTAATTGATTTGAATTTCAATGTCTATACATGATGTTGATCTGTAACTCATAATTCGGCTTTATCAATTCAATTGTGTTATGTATTTTTTGTGGGTTGTTATGCTTGTTTGTGTTCACCCTACTACCATGTTCTCCCTGTAGGAGTTCTCTAACGCTCGAAGACGTCCAAGCAATTTCTGGCCTCTGTAAAGTGTATGGAGAAAGAAAGCTGCTACTACTCTCTTGGCCCCGAGAAGAATCGCTCGCGTCGTCGTCATTTGCGGTGTTGCTTTCACGAAGACTCTCTGCCACACACTGCGTTAATACGATCGTCTCACTCGCCAATTATAAAAAAATAAATGTAATTAGAAAATATTAAATTGAAAAAAAAATGGATTTTTGAATTACAGTAATTAGAAATTCTTTCGAAATCTTGGTAATTAGAAAATCCCAACCGAATTTACTTACTTTTTTCGGAATTATGAAATCTGAATTGTGAAATGTGATTTTTGTAAATTTTCAAGGGTATTTTTGTCCGTTTGGGGATTTATGGGGGTGGGATTGATAACGATGGGGTGGGGAAAAAAAAAGCCATTTTTTGTGGGTTGTTATGCATGTTTGTGTTCACCCTACTACCCTGGCTTCTCATATGAAACTTGTCACATGGCTTCGCTGGTAATGTCATCACATTCACACACCCTTCTCAATGACTTCAACTTCAAACTATTCTCAAAGTGGACCGAATATTTACATGACATAAGTCATTCTCAAATATTTTTTACAAGGAATGTTTTTACTACTACGCACGTTTTTGTATTATCTTAATAGAATTAGGTAGACATTCCAGTCTCATAGTAGTATCTCAACAAGGTAGCATCTAGGGTGCACAAGGGTGCTAGATGGTGTATCATACATACAAGGTCAATGCTGTTTAAGATTGCTAGATGGAAACAGCTTCAGATTTGAGAGCAAGTCCAAATTTCCAGAGGAACAGGGGCATTATGCTTTAAAATGTATAGAGAAAAAAAAAAAACAAGTTGGGAATGGGAATCAAGATTAACGTTAATGTTCTATTAGACAACTCTGAAATTATTTTTTAAAGTTGTTCTTTATATATAGTAGCGCTACTAATTCACACATGCATTATAGGGATAGGCTTTGAAGAGTTATCAACATAGGACACATGTTCATAACCTCCTATATGCTTAGTCAAAAATTTCAACTTGGGATCAGCCTCAAAAGCAACTACTGACTATTATCCACTCGAGATTACTTCAACATGAAGGAAGGAAACACTCTCTTGAAGCGCTATAAAAGGACCTCACATCTTCATTTGGAAATATATCACAATCCATAAGTTAGATCAAAATTTCAATATACATAGTTAGTTTCTATTTTATAAGAGGGAAAGGAAGGAATTAACAAATCCTCCTTAACTCGATTTCATAGTGTTTGTATAGTACTAAGGAGTAATGCTAGTGCATTACAAGAAGACTTCATACAAAGGGCTTCAACTTGTGTAACTTCTATCTTATTGTTTCTCTTTTGTGATTTCTATTATATAAATATGGTATATTCGGTTTATATATATACCTGCAATGTCTATTGTTAGATAAATCTTTCTTAGTTGGAATGTTCTAATCATTTAATGAGCTTTTAAGTAAGTATGATGCATGTATGTATGTTTGTACTTTAGTTCTTGCTTGATAATGTTTTCAACACTTATTTTATGATTGATCACTTAAAATAAGTAGATGTGTAAAGAGCGCATATGACTTACATTTAAGAACTCAAGAACTAATATGGGTGAAAGATTTTACATAAAGGAAACTTTGTGAAAACCATGCTAAGTCCTAGACATTGGATAGTATAGTCCATAGGGTGAAACTGTGGGTACTTTCAAAGGCAAGAGTGAACCTATTTAGCATGCCTAGACATAGGAAGCTTGTAATGAAACTCTGAAGAAAAGTGACTGAAAGACACATAACTAATGCAACAGCATTCAGTGCAGTCTGCATCACATACTGCATCAAACACTTAAAAATAAATTACTTGATGAAGACATTCCAACTAACTTCTCTTATTTGCATTATCAACACTTATACTTTGCTTTCTTTCTAACTTAGTTGTGATCACATAAACTCCAATATTATTTGTTACTTAGTTACCTTACACTTTATTACTTTATATTGTATTTTAAAAGTGAGTTTTTCAATCTCTGTGGGTTCGATCTTTTTACTACTTATTTTTTTGGACTGTGTATACTTCAACACAAGTGTAATTTTCCTTTACACCAATTGGATGTTGAGTTGTAAAAGAAAGTCATTTTTGTTTAAATATATGTGCGTAATTGCAGCTCCTCAAGTTAAACAAAATATTTACTCATCACTTTCTTGTCTGAGAAATGCTATTTGGATCAAAAAGTATACCAAAATACATATGCGAATGGAATAGGGAGGAAATACGCCTGTAATAGATTTTTATTTTTATTTTAAATTAAATTCAATGTTATAGACAAAATTCGAAAATTAATATTATCTCATCCCCTAACTAATTAACTTTGGGCTCGTTCGGGGTGGTTCTGAGTTTTTGGTTTTTGGTTTTGAAAGTCAATTTCAAAACAGAAACGTGTTCGTGTAAAATGGAGCTGAGTTGGTTTTTTCCTTAATTTCAAAACAGTTTTCCATCCACTTTTGATCATCAATATATCTGACCACCACCAGCTACCACTCTGACCACGCCAAACACCACCGACCACCGCCAACCACCACTTCGACCACTACCGACCACCACTCCGGCCACCGCCAACCACCACTTTGACCACCACCAACCACCACTCCGACCACTGTCGACCACCACTCTGGTCACCGTCAACCACCACTTTGACCACCACCAACACCACTCCGACCACCACCAACCATCACCACCGACCACCACTCTAGCCACCATCAACCACCATCAACTACCACTCCGACCACCGCCAACCACCACTCCAGCCACAATCAACCACCACCAACACCACTCCGACCACCATCAACCACCACACTGACCACCACCAACTACAACTTCGACCACCGCCAACCACCACCAACCACCACTCCGACCACCGTCAACCAACACTTGACCACCATCAACCACCACTTTGACTATCGTCAAACACCAGCACTTTGGCCACTATCGACCACCACTCTGGCCACGGTAACCACCACTTTGGCGACCACCAACTACTTCTCTGTCCACCGTCGACCACTGTCAAACACCACTTTTACGATCACTATGACCATCACCACCAATCTGACCACTACCGATTACCACTCTAACCTGCGTATGTCGATAATTAGTACTTTCAACCTTTGTTATTAGTATTTAAATGATAAATAGATTATATAGTTGTAATATTTTAATATTTTTCAAACTTAATGTTATATATTGTTTTGATTCAAATAATCTTATGATGAATTTTTAATTTTATGTTTATGTTTGAAAGTGATTTTGATTGTTAAAATTTTTTTAACTGAAAACTAGTTTAGATTTTGGTTTTTAAAATTTTTAAAACTCAAAACAGAAACTGGTTTTGGTTTTTGAAAATTTCAAAACAGAAAACCACTCGAACGGGTTAGTGTTTGCTTTATTCCCACTGTATATATAAATAAATCTATTGCAAAAATCAAGCCACATACATACACTGCTACAAATAATTAAAAAGAAAATTCAGCCAAACATACTGATAACTTTCAATTGAAACAACAAAAAGGAAGAACTGAATGAACCAAATTAAGATCCAAATCAATTTAACTTCCTTAACGGTAAACTAAAAATGAAAAATTACAAAATGATATTCACCATCACAAACATTCACATTCACACTATCCAATCTTCAAAAGATCAAACTAAGCAACACAAACTACATTACAGAGACATATAAAAGAATAAGAAATATTGGTGTGTAACAAATTGAAACTATATATGCAAAGTAATACACATATTTTTTTTTTAATTTCAAGGCTTTGGTGGTTCAACTGTAGCTGGTTCAGCAATTTTCTCTTCATGTTTAGCTGGCTCGGCTGCTGGCTCAGCTGCAGCTGCAACTACAGCTGGCTCAGCTACAGGCTCAACTTTTTCTACTTTCTCCTCTTCTTTCTTTTCTTCTTCAATAACTATCTCTCTTTCTTTGACACCACTTGTTTCTTCTTCTGTTTTAGTTTCTGTAGTAAGAGGAGATTCTTCAACTTTCTCTTCTGTAACTATGAAAGTTGACACTTTCTCAAAAACAAAGAAAACTGGTCCTGAAACTAAAGCTGGTCCAAATTTTGAAGATGCTTCTGATACTGCCTTTGATCCTGGGAAATCTGACATAAAAACTCATATTTAGTTGTATATGTATTTATATAATAAATTTTCTTTTTTAAAATAACAAAGATCCAAGTTGTAACTTTATTCCAGGTAAATAAAAAGAGTAAAAATATTTTACCAATTTTAACAAGTTCTTCTAGGAATTTGTGAACTGCTGTTGAGTTTTTCTTTAGCCCTGCTTCATCACGTTCTTTCACCAAACCCTGTCAAGTTATGAAAATTTTAACAAGGACCATGTACATCAATATGTGGCAAAAAAACTCAATTGGAAGAGGAGCACCACACCGGCCCGACAAAGTTGAGTATTTGTGACCAGCCTCAGCATAGATTAGTCACTAGTATCGATGGATACTGCGTACTTATAACACAGTAAAAAAATAGTATGTGTATGAATATTGTCATCATTACCTTGATTTCAGTTGATGAAGCCTCATAAACTTCAAGTACTTTTGTTTGAAGTTCAGTTTTCTTTTCCTCAAACACTTTATTGTATTCCTCCTAAACAAAACACAAAACAACAGAACATGAACTACTGTTTTATTTTCAACAAATATGTAAAGTAATAATTACTTTTTAGAATTTAAGAAGACAAACAAACCTTTGACTCATCAAAAGACTTGGTGGCTTCAGCAGCAGCAGTTTTCTTGGTGTTATTAGTCTTCTCAAAGACCTTCTTGATTTTAGGAAGAACCTTAGATTTCCAGTAACCCATTCTTGTGATTCAAAGTTTCTCTGTTTCTCTCTTTCTAGTGGTCCTCTTGAGGTTAACTATCAAAGCCGAACTCAATGAAAATGTTTCAAAGCCACTTGTCTCTCCAAATGAAGAGCAACACACAAAGATAGAGATATAAATAAAAGATTTTATTAGACTGTAGGTACTATTCCAGCACATACACCATGCATAATTCCAAATGTACAACCAAATAATAAGCCTTCAAATTCCAACCAATTTACTTGTATGACCACTTGTGCCTATTCATGACAGCCATTGCTGTAACTCAAATGACCTAAAAGCCCTCTCTTATCATCCCATGCAACTATGGTGAATAATTTTATTAAACTCCACCTATCATTCAACCGCTCAATGCACTGGGTCAGCGAGTCGCTAGTTATATCACATAATTCATTCACTACTAAAAATATCAAAAAGATCATGACAGATATAAATTTCATACTTTAAAAAACTATAAAAAAGTCTTATTATATCGTGAGCACCCTATAATAAGCAAAAGTAGAAATATGTCATTTTGTAGTAACAAATAAAAATATTGCTCGGACCCATCGACCACAAGTTGGACACATCAATCCAATTGGCCAGGTCACCAATTCGACCACCAAATCGGTTGGATCACATCGGGTCTAGGCCATGTCTAGTCCAATTACTTGTTCAGACCAACCATATCACTGATTCTCGTCTGGTCTGGTCTGATTTTAATAACACTGTGTTGGAGCTCACATCGGATGAAAAGGGGAATAAAAGTATTGTGGGGAAGGATAAGGATATAAAGGGGAATAAAAGTATTGTGGGGGAAGTGACAGTTGGCATTAGCAATCAAACTCATTCTGTAGGTGGCAAATATCATACGTGGGGTCCTTTCCAATTTGTATTTATGTTATCTATCGTTTTAATTAATTGATTTGAATTTCAATGTCTATACATGATGTTGATCTGTAACTCATAATTCGGCTTTATCAATTCAATTGTGTTATGTATTTTTTGTGGGTTGTTATGCTTGTTTGTGCTCACCCTACTACCCTGGCTTCTCATATGAAACTTGTCACAAGGAATTGTTTGTGGGAATGTCTATACAAGTTGAATTTCAATGTCTATACATGATTTTGATCTGTAACAAGGAATGTTTTTACTACTACGCACGTTTTTGTATTATCTTAATAGAATTAGGTAGACATTCCATTCTCATAGTAGTATCTCAACAAGGTAGCATCTAGGGTGCAAAAGGGTGCTAGATGGTGTATCAAACATACAAGGTCAATGCTGTTTAAGATTGCTAGATGGAAACAGCTTCAGATTTGAGAGCAAGTACAAATTTCCAGAGGAACAGGGGCATTATGCTTTAAAATGTATAGAAAAAAAAAAAACAAGTTGGGAATGGGAATCAAGATTAACGTTAATGGTTCTATTAGACACAACTCTGAAATTATTTTTTAAAGTTGCTCTTTAGGTTCTCTTGGGAGAAAAAAAAACTTTTTAAATTTATTGAATAACAAATGTATCTATAATATAGTCCAAATGCATAAATTATTCGATGAATCTAAAAAATTATTTTTTTGGCTTAAAAATAAGTTCAGAGTGACTAATATGTTTAGTTACTATTTCATCAACAACAAAAACTAGTCACTGATATTTTTAACAGGGTATGACATTGCTTAATTAAACAGCAACCAATTCAACTGTTGATAAAAAATAAATACAACTAAACAAATGTACTAAAGTCTAAAACTTTTCATTTTCTCAGGTGCTGTAGGAATTCTCTTACTACTACTGACATCTGAAAAGTGACCAGCCTGCAGCTCAAGACAGTGAGTCCATCGAGTCACTAGAATATTGTGAATCCGAAATGATGATTTCCAATCCAATTTCTTTCATTGTTACCAGGCTCTCATTCAATGACATAATTAGGAGCCACAGCTAAAACTCGATCTTTTCTAGATACCGATGTGGATTGCTCTGCACCTGTAGCTTCTGCTGCTGCTTGACTACCATCATGCACCACTATCAAATGTCCCTCTCTTCGAATTAAACTCTACAGTACAAATGTTTAATATAGTTAACATGCCTGCCAATAATGTACTACTTATTCTTTAAAGGATGTAAAACAAGTATATACCTCTATAATTGCTTTAATTTTGGAAATTTCTGTTTTAACCTCCTCCGTGGAACTGTAAGCGTTTTTCTGATTTTGTTGGGTTACATACCATTGAATCAATGCTTCTTGCGTCATCCCAGACAAACCAGTTCCTGCAAATCAATAAGCCCACAGAAAACTCATTTCTCAATACGATCACATTGGACATTATGTACTATCCCTAACAAAATGTTCTTATAAATAAATCTTAATGTACAGCAGTCAAAGGGTATTTTAGAGCTTCAGGATCTAAATAAAGTATAGAATTTTATAATATTATTATACACCATCCGCAGTGTATAATAATTAAACTCGAAAGTGTAACAATGTTCATATATTATATATCAAACTACAAAGGTCACAAGTGACAACCTTCTTGTCTAACAGTCTCTTCATTTTGTCTAAGTCGCATGATAAGGGCCCTGGTAATCCTCTGAAAATATTCATCAGTTACGACAAATTTCTTTCCTTGGGGATTTGCTCCATCAGCTGGATTTTCTGCAAGTTAATTAAACCAATAAACAATTGAACTTTATCAAATAAACTATTTCAAGGTAAAATGGGTTAGTGAGACCGTACCATCAGTTCCGGCGGCTTCCTGTTCCTGAGCTGTAGAGCCTCCCGCTTGACCATCAGCATCTCTGTTGTTGTTATTTTCATTACCAGTACCTGTGTCGTCATTCCGGTTTGGATCTTCAAACTCAGATAGATCAATCTCATTGGACTCCACACTGCAGAAGGAAAAAAAAAGTAAAAACCAGTTTATCACCAAAAGCTAGCTCCCAATATAAAAGTTGAAATAGGTAAGCAAGAAATATGCCTTACCTTATTATGGATGTCCTCAATAGTCTTACTGCTAAACCAACATGATGAGGTTTCACCTGTTACAAAAACTTTTTTAGGCCGGGGAAGGAAAATACAACAAGCATACCAATCAGCCTATGAAAACTTAAAATACCGTATTTTCCAAATGACTCCGTGCAATGGCCTCTGACAGCCTGATTAATGCCTCCAGCTGCCTAACTGTCATACGGTATGCAACCCTAGTTCCAGGATTGGCATCACCCATACGGAGATCAACATAAGACTCTACCAGTAGTTTTCTGGCTTCTGCGGTGAGCTGCATTAATCAAGCTAAATAAGAAAGAAGCACACAGGCAAAACTATTCCCCGTGCAGGAAAACACTTGATCACAAATATAAAATGAGTCGTCAAACCTTTGGTTTAAGAGTTTTTGCATAGGCTATATAACGCTTCAGTTCTGCTGTGGTGAATGCTGGACTAAGAGCCTCTTCACGCTTTTGATGAACTCGCACGATATGATGAGCTATGTGGTAATCTGTATCCTCGTCCGGATCATCAATCATAACATATACGAGATCAAATCTTGAAAGTATTGCCGGTGGAAGAGCCACGTTGTACTGAAATAAGACAAGGGTAAAAGGTAAAGCAATTAAGTAGGCCAAGTTGTACTCAATAGAATGGCGGTCAATAGCCAGGTTACCAGAACACATTACCTTCAGTGGTTTAGACTTGTCATACCGTCCCCCAGCAGGGTTGGCAGCAGCAAGAATGGATGTACGGGCATTAAGTGTTGCTTGTATTCCTGCTTTTGTGATACTGATCGTCTGCTGTTCCATGGCTTCGTGAATTGCAACCTAAAATCCAGCAAAATATGAGATTCCTTACCAATTCATGACAATGAGATGCCAGTAAAAAAAGAAAGTGCCTCTTACCTGATCTCGGATGTCCATCTTGTCAAATTCATCAATGCAGCAGATGCCATTGTCAGCAAGCATCAAAGCACCAGCCTGAAAACAAGTTCATATATAAGAACAAGACATTGGCAAGTATTTATGCAGTCAGATAATGATATCGCCTGAATATACTATAAGCCACCCCTTTTGAATTCTTTTATGCCCTACTCAGGCAATATCTCTAAGTCATGTTTCATAAATATTTTTTATGCCACACTTTACATGGGTTGCTAAAGGTGAAATTCTAATTACAACATGCAAACATTTTGGCATGATTATATTTCAGAATCAAAGATGGGCAGACAAAATTATGATATGCAGCCTACATTGATGAGAAATGAGAGGATCCAGATACCTGCTCTAATTATTTCTTCTGAAGTGTGTACATGACATTCTATTACTTTTTTTTTTCAGTTTCAACCTAAAGTAGTTCCAATCTTGTTAATATGTTTTGCCAAGTAAGTTGCACTAGTTTAGTCTAACTTAAACTAGGAAATGTTATGCATTTAACATTTTAAACTTGCAAAAAAAAAAGACAACAAAACACAAATGAAATAAAATAATGGAAGTTCGTGTATGGTAAGAACTTAATAATTAACATCAATCTCCCAGGCAGCCTCGCTCAGCTGCCTTGATTGAGAGCACAGCTAATTTTACACTTCCAATCAGTACAAGAGAGAGAGAGAGACAGATTATTGACCTCAATACAAAACTCTCCTGTTTCTGGTTCCTTGGCAACAGTTGCAGTCAAGCCAGCTGCAGATGAAGACTTACCAGATGTATACACAGATCTTGGAACGAGGTTTGAAGTATACCTGAAGTGATAAACTAGCATACATAAGCCATTCAAATTGCATACACCTGTATAAAGTATCCAAACAAAAAGAAAAAGGGCAGTACTTAAGAAATTGAGACTTTGCACAGCTGGGATCTCCAACAATACAGACGTTTATATCCCCTCTAAGGCTGATGCCTTCATGAGTAGATTTGTGGACACCACTCATAAGCATAAGAAGGATTGCTCGCTTTATATCTCGATGACCAAAAACAGTTGGAGCAACACTATCAACAAGTTTGGTGAAGAAATCTGGCGTGTTCCTCATTCGTTGAAGTTCATCCAGTTCCTGTGCCTGGCAAATCAACCAGCCAAATACAGGGTTAATTATTTTCTGTCAGATATGTGGCAGAAAATTGACCAATAACATTCTGTCTTAGGTGCATGTGATGGAGGAAAAATGTTCAGGTTAAGGCCTGCAGCAAACGATGTACAGGAAAAGAAAATGAATACAAATGTCCAATGGTATTTTTTATACAAAAATATATTGATAAATATTGGGGAAAGATATGGCGAATAGTGATCAACCAAAACTATATAACTTGATTAAAGCAAACAAAATTTGTGAATGATGCTCATCAACGTGAAGACTCAACAACCTTCATTGTCATAATAGAGGTAACAGCAGTTAGTCAGCGATAACAGCTAAGTATATCAAATCAAAATCAGATGGTGACATAATAGGGGTTAAAGATAGAGAGCATCACGAACTAACAGTAAATTGCTGCTCATCGTCATCTGCATCTTTCTTTTTATTCCTGATGTCTGTTTCTCTTCTACCATCACAAATCTGATTAAAAGAACACATCCTTCGGAAAATTAATGTCACATCACATGAACTAACAAGTAACAAACTATAAAGTATTAAAGTAACCAACCTGGACAGAGTTGGCAATAAAAGCTAGACGATAGGAGAGGTCTCTAACTCCCAAAGCTCTAAGGCCACTCACACCTTCATTTCCAGCTGTAGAACCCTTGCGTTGAGAGGCATCCCTACGGCACTCTGATCTCTCTCCAGGAGATGCCAATGCCGATATGTCAGGTATGACAACTACAGTTCCCGTAAAAATCACCCTGCAAGGGAACATAATGAGTTTGATTATTCAGACTCCAAAAGGTTAAATTTTCATTATGATTAGACATGTTAGAGCAAATTTGGGTCAAAAGAAATCTCACGTGTCACCAGCCCTGGCTTGTTCCACAATCTCGTGACGAAGAATAACATCCAATGACCTCGGAAGAGAGCCCGCAGGTATCTCTTTGGATGTCTCCTGCATCCTGACCCTTTGCCAATCGGTAAATTTGCTCTCTTGGCGCAGCAGCGCCCACCTATTCCGATTGTTACAGGTTGCGTTTGCACATATCGTTGGCTGCATTGGCATAACAACACCACCAAATTAATCAAAATGCACACCAATGATAGTTAACACAATATCAATAAAAAAAGAGTAGTTTTCTTAACCACCTGAGTGTACTTAAATTGCTGTTCAACATTCTTTATAACTCCACCACATTCAAGGCACTTGAAAGTCCCTTGAAGAAGCTCAGGTCGAACCTCACTTGTCCTCGTTACTACTCCTGTCACAGCTACAAGCTTTCCAACCTCTGCTGTAGCCAATTCTCTTAACCTGCAAATGTGCAACTTCGGTGGTAAACAACACACCTAAACACTTGATTTTCACACACACACACACGCATTAAATTGAGAATTCACTCATAAAGACACAAATTAGTAAAACTAATAGCTAATTGAAACTTTAAAGCCAAACGTGCAACTTCGGTGGTGAACAAAACACAAAAAAAAACACTTGGTTTCACACAAACTGGGGCTCATACAATTGAAAACTCACTCATAAAAGCATACTTAGTGAAACTAATACCTAATTGAAACTTTAAAGCCACAATTTTCAATTAAAATTACATTAAACTAAAATTAAGAATGTAAATTTGAACAAAATTGAAGATACCTCTTGACAATTGGAATGTTGTAGAAGGCAACGTTGATGTCCCTGTTAGGGTTATCATCAGCCATGAAAGTTGGCTTGACGTCCATAACAAACCTCTTGCAGGCGTTCTGCAAATAAGGTTCAAACCTAAGATATTCATCAGAGATTGCTTTCTGTAAGAGATCACTGAATCTGATAACATGATCAAAATCGATGAACATAGTGTTGGATTCATTGTTTTTCATCACTTCAATCTCGTTTTCGTAATAAAGTTCATTCTGCTGTCCAGATCTGAAGCTGTTGATGATTCAAGAAACAAATACAGTAATTCAGTTAACTGTCAGTTTATTTATCATGAAAACGAAGAAGAAGAAAAATAGGATGAAGAAGAAGAAGAAGGGAACCTTTTGAGAAAGTCTAAGAAAGCGTTTTCAGCTGTAACGGCTTTCTCGTCTACCATGTACCCGCCAAAAGCTTCCATTTTCGCTTAATCAGTTGATGCTTCTGCGTTTTTGTGATTTCGAACCCTAACCTCCGTTCGGTGTTTGGAGTTTGGGAGTTGGCTTCTAATGGGAGCACATACTCTGTGGCGGGAATAAGAGAAAGGGGATCAACGTCTTCCCGCCAAAAATACTGGGCTTGGTGATGGGCTTCATCATCACGACCCGCTTTTACATCTGACTAATACTAACTAATATTATTAGTATTAAATACACACCCTCTCTGTAAGAGACAACCCCAGACATCAAATTTTGCCAAAATACCATCCGAGGTTTATTAACTTATTTTTAGGTTATGACTAGGTCTCTTATGTTTTTGGAGCAAAAAAAAAAGGTCTCTTATGTTTTGTTTGTAATGAATAGGTCTTTTATTTTTTTTATAACGAATAGGTCTCTTATGTTTTTATTGTAACAAGTAGGTCCCTTATGTTTTAAAATCATTGCACCATTACCCTTTTTCAGGTTTCAAATAAGTCATTTATGATTTTATTTTGTAACGAAGAGGTCCATTATGTTTTAAAAACATTGCACTGTTGCCCTTTTTTTAATAGTGTTCAACGGAAAATAACAAAAAATGACGATAGTGCAATGATTTTAAAACATAAGAGACTTATTCGTTACAAATAAAACATAAGAGACCCAATCGAAAACTGAAAATAAGCTAAGAGACCTCAAATGGTATTTTGCTTAAAAATTTTCAAAATATCTCTAAGGGTGTGTTTGGATTGAGTTTTTTTTGGGGTAATATAATTTATTGGGGGAATTGTATCTCAAAAATTATATTAACACACTTTTAGTTGTTGTTAGGCTAAAATACATTTTTGGTACTTTATCTTTGGTCATAGTTTCAACTTGGTATTTAATCTTTATCTTTGGTCTTAGTTTCAGTTTGGTCTTTAATCTTTTTTTCCCTGCTTTGGTCCTTTATTTTTTATATTTGTGTCAGTTTGGTCCTTTTATGAGTTTTCCGTCCATTGAGTTTCACAGACGTCACACTGGCAGTTAATTGCTAGTGTGACATCTTAAGTGTCAAGAATGACTTGGATATCATTAAATTATGTAGCATTTCGTTATTTAAATCAAAAACAAATGACACATAATTAAATGGCATTTTAGTTTTCATTTTTATTTCAGAGAAAAACATAAAAACAAAAAAACATACAAAATTAGAAAGTTGAACCCTAACTCACCCACATCTTCATCTTCTTCCTCACTAACTCACCCCCATTTCATAAAGTTGAACCCTAAATCAAAACAATTCTCATCATCATCATCATCATCTTCTTCCCCGCTAACTCACTTGCTTACTGAAACACGAACAATAATCAATGACATCTTCCAATTTGAACAACTACCCATCAATTGGTCCCTCTAATCCGCGGAGCTCTACTCCACCTGGCTATTGATGTACTGTAAAATGTGTTGCTCGAATTGTGAAAAAATATGGTCCAAACAAGGGAAGAAAGTTCTACGGCTGTAGGCATTTCGTGGTAAGATTCAGGGTACTTGTTCCCTCTATTTCACTATTGATGCATATCTGAATTGCAACTCTGGGTTTTCTGTTGAAGCTCAATTGGTTTCAATTTAGCCCAATTTGTGTAATGTTAATTGTTAAATCTGGGAATTTTGTTAAAATAAATATTTAGTTAATTAAATTAATGAATAAATTATTTTTTATTTCAAGGGTATTTTTGTCCTTTCAAAAATAATATCCTCTCTCTCTCTCCCCTATTTCTCTTCTCTTTCCCTTAAACCAAATAATACCCCAAATCTACTCTATTTCCCACATCTTTCTCTCTTCCCTTACTCTCTCTCACTTCTTTCTCTCTCCTCTCTTTCTCTCTTCTCTTTTTCTCTTCTAAACCATACACACTTAAGAGAGCTGACATCATGGACTATAAATGTCTGGCCTTCAAATAGCCTTTACTATTAGAATTATCTAGGCTAGCTAAATTATAGTTTTGATCCTCCTATTTTCAAAAACACAAAGTTTAATGAGTTCCACATAACCTTAATCATAAGAACCCTCCCCTCGCTTTTTGGATTAAATGTCCGTGTTTTTACAAATTTAGAGACTAAATGTCGACTGCACCAAATGTCCGAGTTTTTGAAATAGGGAACCAAACTATAATTTAGTCAATTATCTACTATCAAATCTCTAAAAATAGAGGCAATTTAAATATCTAAAAATAGATTTACTAAATATCCGAGTTTTAAAATAGGAAGAACAAATATCCGAGTTTTTAAAAATAGGAGGACCCACCTATAATTTAGCCAATTATCTACTATCAAATGTCTTGGTTCCTTTCTTATTTTTTGTTGATAAAGCTCAAAATTTTCTCCTCCGTTAAAAAAACTTGTTATTTTATATATAATTTGAATAAGAATTAATTTATATACACCATCACTGTACGAGATTATTTAATACGTCAACTAATTATGGAGTGACATGTCATAAAAAAAATGTTTGATTTTATCTCAACTACCTTAAAAGTAATTCATACCAAGATTTTTTGGTGGTTGTCGGTGTGAAATTATTTACAGAGATCGTATATACCAATTAAATTCATTTTAATATAGATAGATAGATAGATATTTACATTTTATAAGATATATGAATATATATATTGTCAAAAAAAAGAAAGATATATGAATATATGAATACATGCAATGAAGAGAATATTGATATTTTAGCCAAACAATTCAAAGTAAGTATAGCTAGTTAATTACACAAAGATAGACCATGATAAATTATGAAAATATAATAGCCAATTCAGTAATTCACACCATGATTCCCAATAGGAATCATCTCAGTAGATGAAGAAGATTCATTCTTGTTCCTCAATCGAGCTTTCTCTTCCACCATCTTAACATACATACCATAAACATAAGAGCAAAATCCCCACATACACAAAACAGTAGACACAACCTTAACACCATCAAAAACATCTCTATAAACAACCACACCACCCAACACATTCATAGACAACAATGCTGTCATACATATCCCACCTGTCAATGATGATGTCAGAAAAACCATTCCAGCAGTTCCCATAAAGCAAAACTGCCACGTCACAACATTACCCAAAACAGTTACCCAATAAACCATTGACCCTTTATCAAAAACACTTTGACTTTCTCTCTTCATTTCAGAAAATCCACCATCAAATCCCATTCCTATAGTGGCCAATGCTGTAGCTGCAATCTCCATTATAAGTTGCATTTCCATCACCATTTCATAACAATAAACTTCTTTATAAACCTTCTCCATCACTGGTAAATACAAAGCAAATAACAAACCAGCACTTATTGTGCAAAAGAAACCAATAAAATACTCCTTTTGAGTTAACTCATTTGGTTTCTCATTACTAGAATCCAAAGCTAGAAGGATAGAACTCAAGGTAAGAAGAATCACACAGTTAAGATTTGAAAAAGTGATTTTTTGTTTCACAATGATGACAGAGAGAAGAAGATTGAAACCTAGTTGTGAGGATAATAAAAGTGCTGAGGTTGAAACTGGAAGATATGAATTTCCCCATGAGAAGAAAAGATTATTGATTCCTAACATAACACCAATTGAAATTGATAAAGTTAGCATCTTTGGGTTGAAATCTGAAAAGGGTTTTCTTTTGGTGGATTTAATGAGATAATAAGGGAATGAAATTGGGATTATCAAAAGAGGAAAACCTGCTGATTGAACCCAAGTTGAAACCCATCTACTTGAACCTTTGTGAATGAAATAATATTTTGAGAGTAAACTTGAAGAGAGAGAACCAATAAAGAGTAAAAGGTAGTTGATGATCAGAAGGGGCATGTACCTTTTGTTAGTGGTTGATTTTTGATCTGCATGCAAGGGCATTGTGGAATTTGAAGGTGAATCAAAATGAGTTTCTTCTTCTACACTACCTTCAGTAATGGATTCAATGTCATCACTTGCATTGCTCTTACTCATGGTGAGAGATTGATGATGATGGTGATGTTGGTTTGTTGAAATGAAAATGAAAAAGTTTGTGCAAGAAAAAAGGGCTTTCGGTTTGATATAATCTGATTCTGATGAAAAGAAAACGGATGATTTTGTTTGTTTCGAACATAGTTGTCGGCCTTATTGAGAAACATTTGTCAAGTTTGTTTATACGTGTGTTGGGATAAAATCTTAGTTGACCACATCGGAAATTTAACTCTCTTGAAAATACGTTCACTGAATTGACTACTCAAAGCACTTTTTTTTGTGGTGGGGGTGGGGGATTAATGTTTAAAGTAACAAACTAAAAGAAATTCAATTAAAAAATTTAATTAAATGCTATTGTTATACTTCATCCGTTATAAAATATAAGCAAAAATTGATGTAATAAGAAAAAAGTTATTTTAACCCGTTATACTTCATCCATTAAAAATTACTCTACTCATTATTTGTAAAAAAGAAGTACTAAAATTTGTCAACTACTATTTACCATTTAAAAATTATTTTAAAATTAATTATATAAAAAGGAAGCATGGTTTACATCACTAAAGGGAGAGTTGTAACTAAACAATCCCAACATCCAAATCCCTAAACCCAGAAACGAGAAATGAGAACCCCAAAACGAGAAACGAGAACCCAACAACCCAAAACCCCAAAACGAAAACCAAAACCCAGCAACCCCCAAACAGCGACTAACCAAACTTCTTCCAAAGTGTGGCTAGTTCTTCAATAACCAATCTAGTATGGTACTAGCCACGAAATGAAACAATTGTGGTTAATTGTATCTTAATTATAGATCATCAGTAACAACAAAAGTGACCAACAGTGGTTAGAGATCAAATATGGTTAGAATAACCAAGCGCTCAGAGTTGTGATTAAGAGTGTGGACATATCACCAATAAGAGGAAAAAGACTTACGAGCAAGTAACCGTAAAAAGCGATATTCGTCCCATGTTCATCAATCCCGTAATGAAGCTTGAAGGTTGTCAATATGGGGTATTGAAGGAGATGTTGAGTGCACTAAAACGTGGAGAAATAAATTAATGGAGAAATAAATAAGAGAGCAAAGATGTGAAGAGCTTGAAGGTTGTAAGCGTGGCGTGAAAAAATTGAAACGTGAAGCTTGAGGATTGATAGGAAAAATATTAGGAATGATAGGATTGAAGCTTGAGGATTGAAACGTGAGGATTGAAGGTTGTAACTATGGCACAAGCTTGAGGATTGATAGGATTGAAACGTGAAAAATATTTAAGGAAGAAAAATATTGAAAAATCAAGCGATGGATAAATAATAGCAAAAAAAGGAAAGAGAAAAATTGAGAGTTAAAATGTGGCATTAAATGTGCCATAAAACAAGGAATTGATATTATTATTAATTATTTGAATAATTTAATTAATAGGCGATTTTTGGATTGTACAAAAATACCCTTCTTAATTGCCAACCATGCGATACATTTTTATTAATAATTTGATCATCCAACAGAGTACATTAATTTAGTTATTGTCACTAAGGAAATCCTTTAGTGATGTAATCCGTAGTAGTCGTAATAATACAGACACACATATATATATATATATATATATATATATATATATATATATATATATATATATAATAGTTAAATATTTATGATAGTGTTTATATTAATAACTTAATATTTATTTTCTATTAGTATATTCCATATATCAAATACTAACTATTAGATATATATATATATATATATATATATATATATATATATATATATATATATCTATCTTTGTGTCTCTGTGTGTGTGTGTGTGTGTGTGTGTGTGTGTGTGTGTGTGTGTGTGTGTGTGTGTGTGTGTGTGTGTGTGTGTGTGTGTGTGTGTGTGTGTGTGTGTGTGTGTGTGTGTGTGTGTGTGTGTGTGTGTGTGTGTGTGTGTGTGTGTGTGTGTGTGTGTGTGTGTGTGTGTGTGTGTGTGTGTGTGTGTGTGTGTGTGTGTGTGTGTGTGTGTGTGTGTGTGAGATTAAGATACGTGCATACGCATGCAGGTGTTGTTATGTTTTTTTATGAATGACTAAGAAAAGATTTAAATAGTGCGAGCACTGTGCATACGCACGGGTGTTGTTATGTTTTTTTTATGAATGAACTAAGACAGTATTTAAATAGTCGAAAGCATTACCCCTGTGAAAATAAAGACAAATTTATTGTAGATAAAAAGGAGTTTTAAATAAAAATAGATAAATATTAAAATCTAAAACTATAAACGTATAATTTAAAAATAATTGTGCATTTATCAGTGTTTTTATATATATATATATATATATATATATATATATATATATATATATATATATATATATATATATATATATATGGAATGTATATTATGAGAGGACTTTTATGAAGAGAGGGTGAGAGGAACCAATCATGACCATAGATCAAATTAAGAATGGTTGAAATTACAACAAAAAGTCAACGTGATAACACCCCACTTTCTAATCACAACCACCCATGTTTTTATCCCGTGTTTTTTATCTATCAGTGCTGCTATCTCATATTTTTATATATATCATTGCAGTTACCTCTTATTTTTTATAGTTTTAAGGAAAAAAGTGATTTCCTCTTACTTATAAAATTTTGGTATTTAATGGTTACATTGACTTTTATTTTAAATAAACGTTAAATTAAATAATTTTTTTTGGTAAATTAAGATATTCTCGCAATGACCGTGAATACTATTCATTCGAGAGATATCAGGAATCTATTAATTTAAGGAGTTGACTTCTCCCGTTAGTTATTACATTAATCATTTATTTCACAAATATACTCACTTATTTATGGCAGTGAAAAATAAATGTATTAAGTACGGTGTCAAGAAATACTGTATATAAAATTTATTATTTATTGTACTGAAAAGACCAAATAAATATTGTAAATTTTCTTTTTTAAAGTAGATAACATTAATAAAGTGTATTAATTACTATATTTTTAATTAATACTAGCATATGAATCTTGTGATGAGAGAAACTTAGAGATGGACACCAAATGCATAAATAGGTGTGACACATGGAACATACTACGTGAAAAAAAACTTCACTTTATTTATATATAATAGATAATAGATTATAAAATTATGTTTTGAAAAATGTTTTTTGAAAATTTGTACTCTAAGTATACTAATATCTATACAAAAGTAATTTTAATAAGTGATAGTAGTAAAAAAAATGGGTATTCTAAAATATATAATAAACAAAAAAATGTTTATGTAAAAATTAAAGTGATGTAAAGAAAATGTAAATAGGTGCGAATGCTTTATGAGAGTTTAGCAATAATAGATAGCTAAGATGCAATTAATGGTGGGTTTATTTTTGTTTAATTCGTAATAACATTATTATCATTTTTGACAAATCCATGTTTTAGACGTCATACCATAGAAAAGAGCTTTTCAAAGAATAGTATTCTCGTGATCATAGTTTGCAAAAATCAGATACTTTTGAAGCATTCACAAATTTCAACCGAAAATGTTTCATTATTCATAGTAGAAATGAAAATAATACGTTGCATCAACCAAAGGTTGAGTGATTGAATTGGCAAGAGCGATGAAGCATTGCCATTCATTCCTCTTAATTATTTTAACTTTTAAGGTAAGTCACATGTATAGTAGGAGTAGTAGTAGTAGCTAAAAAGAAAAGTAGGAGCACTGATATTAGGTGGCATTTTGTTAGATGATATTTATCTGCAATATATTGTATCATAGCTACCTTAAGTCCTTTATTATACTGTACTTCAGTTATAGGCATTACCTCTTTATTTTGACTTTGTACATGTGTACATTGACTATATATATATATATATATATATATATATATATATATATATATATATATATATATATATATATATATATATACTAATCGACCAATCAATAAAATCAGAGTGTTACTTTACCAATTATGACATGGTATCGGTGAAAACCATTTCTCCCAAACACTTTGTTCTCTCTCTCGTAACAAACCTCTTCTTCACCGAATCCGTATCGTCCTCTTCGATCGGCCATGGCTACCATCACCGGAGACAGATCTGATTCCTCTTCCGATGACTCCGATCGTTCTAATCGTTCCTCTCTTCAAACACCTCGCCGGCATTCGTCCAAGCCAAATGATTACTTCGATCCTTATTATATCCATCCAAGCGAAGTCCTTCTCTCTCGTTCTCGTCTCTCGAGTGCTCGACGGTTCCAATTATCATTCTTTGGATCCAAGCTATGACGTTGGCATTGGAAATGAAGAACAAATTTGTTTTCGTTGATGGTTTAATTCTTCGTCCTGCGAATACAGATCTTAAGTTTGCTCTGTGGAAACGCTGCAACATGTTGACGTTATCATGGATCAATCATTCGGTTTCACCAGGACATCTCCTCCAAAGATACTTTGGATCATCGACGCCACGCCGTTTGGCAGAACTCGCAACGCTTTTTCTCAAGGTGATAACACTAGAATCTCTCACCTTCATCTTGACATTTCTCTTTAAAGCAAGGTGAACTTTACTTTTTGACTTATTTCACCAAAATGCGCATTCTATGGGATGAAGCTGTACAATTATCGCCCTATTACGCCGTGTCTTACTCAGGGGACTTGTTGTTGTCATGTTGCGAAGATCGATCGACTATCGTGAGCGTGATCTTCGCAATGTCATTCCTTCAAGGTTTGAATGATAATTTTGGTCTTTGTTAGGTCACAAATCCTTCTTATGGAACCTCTTCCTCCTCTTGCGAAGGTCTATGCTATGATTTTGTAGCAGAGCGCCCAATTGGAGCCCCTATTGTGCTCGACATTTCATTTGCGGTGCCCAAGCTTCGCTTACTATGACTCATGGCGCGCAAGCCGATATCAGTCGTGTTAACCGATTATGCACGCATTGCGGCGTGTACCAATCATACGGTGGAAACTTCTTTGGAAAAAGCATGGTTATCCTCCAAATTTGAACAAGACTAATGCCAAGAATGTTAACAACGTTTTTGTGGATGCTTCACCTGCTGCTACTTCACTTGTAAACATCACTGCTGAGCAACTCCAGAGTTTGCTTTCGCATCGCTAACTACTCCTCCCCCTTGCATCGCTCCGCCAATATGGTCGGTGTGAATAGCGTTCTCCGCTGCTCCATCGGTACATCTCTAATTACATGGATTATTACTTGGTTGGTCGATAGTGGCGCCACTGGATCACATATGCTCTTGCCTTGAATTGTTTTCAACATTCTTTGCCATCAAGCCTCTTCTTATCACTTTACCTTCTAGAGATACAAGATATACTCAAAACAAGGGCACTATTCATCTCACTCCATCAATTACACTATATGATGTCTATTATGTTGCTGATTTCAATTCAAATATTATATCTGTTGGTCAACTTGCTGATACTATCAATTGCAGAACAGTCTTTGATGGTGATTTTGATGTGTTATAGGATATCCCCTCGAAGAGAGTGATTGGCCATGCTAGAAGAGATGGAAAGCTTTACACAATGAAGATGTCACCCTTATCTGCTTCAGATAAGCCTAATTCACTTCATTGTAACTATGTTTCCATTTCTTCCATTAATGTAGACATTTGGCATAACCGATTAGGCCACCCCTCCCCCACTTGTTACCATCTTATACAAAAATTACATTGTAATGTGCCTTCAATATCAAATGAAAATTGTGATGCTTGTCACTTTGCCAAACAAAAGAAACTCCCCTTTCCCACTCACACTTCACCTTCACTACACTTTTTTGACATGATTCATGTAGACATTTGGGGTCCATTTGCCACTCCGTCCATGAATGGCAACAAATATTTTTTGACCATAGTGGATGATATGTCTAGGTTTACATGGATTAAGTTGATGAGAGTCAGAAACTAGAAAACTACTTATGCAATTTGTTGCCTATGTCCAAACACAATTTCACACCACCTTTAAGGTCATTAGGTCTGATAATGGCACTGAATTTGCCATCCCTGAGTTTTATCTAGACTATTATTCACCAAAAATCATGTGTGGAAACCCCACAACAAATTAAATGGCATAGTCGAACGAAAACATCAACATATCTTGAATGTTGCTCGTTCCCTTATGTTTCAATCTCACTTACCTATCCAATTTTGGGATTTTGCTATTTGTCATGCCACATCATAAATAGACTTCCCACCACCACTCTCAAGTCCAAATCTCCCTACTATCTCCTATACAATAAGCTCTCTGATTTATCCCCATTACGTGTATTTGGTTCTCTTTGCTATGCAACAACTCTTACCTCCCACAGAACAACTCCCTAGAGCACGCAAGTGCATTCACATTGGACACTCCCAAGGTGTCGAAGGTTACCTTTTATTTGACCTTCACACTCATGAGATTTTTCTTTCTAGGAATGTCTCTTTTTATGAAAACATCTTTCCATATCTCTCTACAAACTCACAACCCAATTCAACTTCCCCTGCCACTCTCACCCCCTCCAGAATTGCCATAACTAACCTCTTCACTTACCCTTCTTCACCTATTGATAATTCTCCATCAACATTAATCTCTGATACTCCTATTTCCTCTTCTCCTCCATCAATACCCGAAACTATTCCCCCACCACCCCCTGAAACCTCAACCTCTTCTATACCTATGCCAACCATCCCTCCATCTACCACTCCAATCCCTCCTATATCTTTTAGAACCTCTACCCGAGCCAAAACAAAACCCTCTTACCTCAAAGATTTTCATTGTGGCATGCTTTCTGTTTCTTCAAGTGCTCAATCATCCTCAGGTACTGGTTATCCTTTATCTGATTTCATTTCCTATGATGGCTTATCTGCTTCACATAGAATGTTTATTGCAGCAATCAGTACTAATGTTGAACCCAAAACCTATGCTCAAGTCTCAAAGCATCAATGTCGGCTTGATGCTATGCAAGTTGAAATTCATGCTCTTGAGTCCAATTCCACTTGGGTCCTCACTGATTTGCCCTCTGGTAAATATCCTATAGGATGTAAGTGGGTTTACAAGATTAAGCACAATGCTGATGGTTTTATAGAAAGGTATAAGGCTCGGCTTGTAGCTAAAGGGTTCACTCAACTTGAAGGGGTTGATTACTCTGAAACCTTCTTCCTTGTGGTCAAGATGACCACTGTTAGGCTTGTTCTTGCTTTGGCTGCTTCTCATCATTGGCATCTCTACCAACTTGATGTCAATAATGCATTTCTTCATGGGGATCTCCATGAGGAGATCTACATGAAGGTCCCTCCAGGTATTCCTACATCTTCTCCTAACAAGGTTTGTAAACTTCAAAAGTCTCTATGGTTTGAAGCAAACTAGTCGCCAATGGAATGCTAAACTCATTTCCTCCCTTCTTCCATTGGGTTTTGTTCAATCAAAACATGACTACTCTTTGTTGATCAAGCACTCAGCCTCCTCCATCACCATCCTCCTCATCTATGTGGATGATGTGGTTCTCACTGGTGATAATCTAGATGAAATCAACAATGTTAAACATCTTCTTGATGCTCAATTCAAAATAAAAGACTTAGGTACTCTGAATTTCTTCCTCGGTTTTGAAGTAGCTAGATCACCTACTGGGATTGTTGTTTCCCAACGCAAGTATGCACTTGAACTTCTTGAGGAAGCAGGGCTCTTGGCTTGAAGCCCGTTTCAACACCCATGGTTCCCAATTTGAAGCTAAGTGCACACACTGGTGCTCCTATGGAGGATCCCACACCCTATAGACGCCTGCTTGGCAGACTCAATGGTTGTTGTTTATCTTACAGGATCTGCATTTGCCTCATTCTGATGCTGTTTCGATTTTTTGCGATAATAAATCCGCTATACACATTGCTCAAAATCCAGTGTTTCATGAACACACCAAACACATCGAGTTGGACTGTCATTTGGTGCGTGATAAAGTTCAAGATGGAATCATTCACCTTCTTCCTGTCCCTACGAAGGCCCAACTTGTTGATATGTACACGAAGTCGTTGCATCCATCTCAGTTTGATCAGTTTGTCTCCAAGCTCAACATGAAGGATATTCATTGTTTAGCTTGAGGGGGGCTATTAGATGATATTTATCTGCAAATATATTGTATCATAGCTAGCTTAGTCCTTTATTATTCTGTACTTTAGTTATAGGCTTTACCTCTTTATTTTGACTTTGTACATGTGTACATTGACACTATATATATATATATATATATATATATATACTCTATTCTGACCAATCAATAAAATTAGAGTGTTACTTTACCAATTATGACACATTTCGGGTGTAATATAAATTATTACTAAAACTTGTGGCTTGCCTGGTCTTTGTGGCTTGTCTGGTCTTTTTGAAGTTCCTCATTCATGTGTGCGTAACATAGAGAATGAGTCACATTCGATTATATTTAATGTTTTGAAAACCGGACTACTGATTATTGATTTGGTGTAAATACTGGTTTAAGGTTCAATGATCCAACTGCGTTTGAATTGGACCGATCAGTGAACCGGTGAAGATACTAATTATACCATATATCAAGTGATAAATTTTAGATATAACTAAATTATAAATTAAGATAAAATAATTATTTTATATATTTCATTAGACTAAATACTAATCAAAACGATAATAAAAAACTATATATATATATATATATATATATATGTAATTTTATAACTTGGCACTTACCTTTTATTTAAGTAAAAAAATAATTTTTTTGAATTTAAATTTGGAATTTTTAATTTTTTATAAACTGTCTGGTTCTCACTGGTTGTGGCCCGGTTTGTCCGGTCCCCACCGGGTCTGAGACAGATCGGATACCTGGCCGGTTGAAACAGTCAGTTCGGTCCGCCTCTAAACCATGTTTATATTAGTTCGGCTGAGACAGATCGGATACCTGACCGGTAGAAAATTATTATGACTCCATTTTTGACTTCCTTAACCCCCTCCCTCCAGGGTGTGCATAAGTTTGGTGGAAACATATTTGTTTTCTTGGTATTGTGCGGAGTATAGATGGTGACTGGTTTGGTGATTGGGTGGCAATTAAAGTGGGTAAGGGCCCCGACCTTGTTTTGGCATGACAGTTGGGCGGGTTTCCAACCGGAGAATGTCCCAACATTAAACACAAGCCCACCCTCTCACATTAGAAGATCATGCAACACACAAAATTTTAGGCAAAATTCTTAAGATAAATTTCGATGGAAACAAACCTTTTTTTATAAGTGTTTGAGTTTTCTGATTCATTAGTGTTCTATTAAATCTTCTTGAGAGATATAGGTACAAGAGTTACTCATTTAGGTCTCAAGAAGATAGTGTGCTAAGAAACCACCACATAATAAGGTATTGCTAAGCCTTAGATGCTAATAATGGGTTTGGGGTTCTTCAGCGTTCTCAATTTTTTTTAACTATTCAAAAACGCAAGTCTGTTCCTCAATAACCAGTTTGGTGAAAAAAAAATTGATGTTAAGTAGTGTGCTTTGGGGTACTTTTAATGTGTTTTGGTGTAATTATGCATGGCTCAGAAAAAGTTTTAACTATTCAAATATGCAAATTTATTCCTCTATAATTGGTATGAAGAAAAAAATTGTGACAAAACACGTAAAGCGCGATACACGAGGGTATCAAGTATGTGTTTTGTCAATTACTTGTGTTTCACTTATGTGAAAAAAATATTATGTGTGTTCAACTATTCAGATATGCAAAGTTTATACCCACATAATTTTTTTCGAATGCTAAAAGTTTCTATTTTATTGGTGGTTTTCATTCGACCATACTTGATACCCTTGTGTTTCATTTTCTATTTGTGTTTTCTTATCTATTTTGGTCATTTTGCACTAACAGTTATTAGAAACATACTTAAATTGGTGTTCCCCAAAAATATGCCTATTAGATTAAGAAAGAAAATAATACCATTAGCAGTCCAATTACTATATGAGGCAAGTTAAAAATAATTAGAAAGTAATATCTATGATAATGTATTTCAAGCTAGGCTAATTGGACTCTAATTGAGTATTATAAACATGAACTCTTATTAGACCTATTTACCTTTTTGCCTTCATTATGCTTGGTTTGCAACTTTAGTCTGTCCTGTGCGTAGCACATGTATGTAGACTAATAGTGTAAAATCCCAAGTTCAAAAGACACAAACAACAAGAGTTAGGCGCCTGAAACAAAGTACAGTTTCCTGCAAATTTAGGAAAGTACACCTACTTTTGTTCAGTGAATAGTAACAGATCTATTGACCGTTGTGGTCCCTTCCAACAATTATTTTAGGGTTCGAGCATTATAAATACACCATGGACTGCCTCATTCAAGTCAAGAGAGATTTTACGCAAAATTGTATATCTTCAGAAGTAGCCTCTTAGAAGCTTCTAAAGCATCTACGTACCTTCTCTCATATATACACATTTAGTGCACTTTATATTTTCTTGGAACCTTTCTGAGTATGCTCATAGCTTTGACTCATATTGATTTCATTATTTATCACAAGCTATTGTATTCCCATCCTTTACCTAAACTTGTTTTTGTATACAAGTACCTTCTTAACAAGACATAGGTTTGCCATGTATTGTTAAAGAAGTTGCCTAAGTAGGTTCTTAGGGTTTTTCAGTTGCTAAGTCTGTGGAAGAAAACTGGTTTGACAATAGATAGAGTTGTAGAAGAAAACTATGAAGTGTTTTGGCCTAGGTAGGCTTGTAAGTGTAAACTATTTTAAAAAATAATGGAAATACTCATGGGGTGTGAGGAGTGGACGTTGCCCTGATTGTTTTGGGGTGAACCACTATAATTCCTATATGTCATTTACCGTTTTCTACTTTCACATTTACACTTAGCTTTGAAGAGAAAACCTCTTCTCGCACATTTGTGAGAGGATAGTTTCAAGAAGCTTTATAGCTTCTGTGAATAAATCTTCTTTCACTGTCTATTTCAAAAAGCACGGTTTTATATCTTTTTTACAACACACAACATCTATTAATCATTATTACATGCTTAAGAAACCTTATTAAACCATTTCCAGAAACAATCATCAACTATCTTCTTACACTCTGTAGCTTCTAAGAGAATATACCGTAGCTTCTAAAATTTATATCTTCTTAAAAGACTATCTTTCATTGGCGTATCTAGGACGCTAGTTCAGGGTGGTCAAACGATTTAATTTAACAATTAATATATATCGTCATGTACAATTTCTTTTACAACGTCACTCAATCACAAAACAACACATTATAAAAAATGTTTGATTTTATCTCACCTATCTTAAAAAGATTTTACAGCGATGGTGTATACCAATTAAACATATTTTGCTCTTCTAATTTGGTAAGTGTGTTATTTGTGATTTTTAATTCTTTGCACTTTTGGTTGCTAAAAATCATGGATTGTGCAATTTTATTCCCTTAATTTTCCAAAATTCAAGATTTTTTAAGAACCAAAGTGCTTATAATATATGATTTTTAGAGAAGAAATTGCGAAATTAAGAAGAATGAGGACCAAAATGTAAAAGTAAAACAAAAAGACTAAAATTGTTAAGAGTCTCACATCAGATGTGATATGGCTTGAAAAAGACTTTATAAGTGGATGACAACCCTCACTTTACAAGCCGGTTTTGTGGGGTTGAGTTAGGCCTAAACCACTTTCTAAGATGGTATCAGAGCCAATCCAAGATCTGTTGGCTCCAGATGTCTATTCCTGGGCTAACTCACACACCAGATGTCTGTTCTTGGGCGGGAGGGGTGTGTGTTAAGAGTCCCACATCGGATGTGATATGGCTTGAAAAAAACTTTATAAGTGGATGACAACCCTACTTTACAAGCCGGTTTTGTGGGGTTGAGTTAGGCCTAAACCACATTCTAAAAAAAATCACCAAGTTAACAAAAGTAACCATATCTGTTTGTGATAATAATAGACTTTTTTATCAAATGAGATTAATTAAACTAATGAACATGTTATTGTTCTTTTATCTCATTATTAGAGGAATAAAATTTGTTGGAGTAGCTAAATAACATATTATTGGGGTAGCTAAATTAAAAATATACCTAATTATTCAAATACATATATTATTTTTGGATAACCAAAATTACCTCATAGTTACACTACCAATCGCTCCAGAGCTACAATAGGAAAGAGTAGCTAAGAAAGAAAAGAGAAAAATAGTAGCAGGATATTCATAAAATAAAACTAGGCGGTGTCAACATATATTTTTCATATATAGGGGCATTGGTGCAAATTTTTAAATTTGAGAGTGTGCACCTACACACCCTAGCCTATATATAGGTCCACCTTACTATCTCTTATCTTCTTAACAATTTTGATCAGCACAAATTAATTTTAAAAAGATATTCAAACCCCCTTTCTTGTGACTTAAATTGACTTCAAAGTCTTCCTAATTACCTACAAGACTATGTATACAATATCCAATATTGTCCTTAATATTTTGTGTGTCTTGTGCCAAGTCTGAATTTAGTGCCTTATTTTTTATAAGTCGTGTTTCTATCTATCTATCTATCTATCTATTTATCTATCTTTATTGAAATTAATTTTTTTATACAAATCCAAGTAAGATAAAATATTATTAAAGAAAAGTCAACATTTGAATAATATTGAAATTTTCAAACCAAAATTACTATAGTATTATAGCAACATTCATCTATTTTTATTTTTATTTTTATTTTGATAAGACAACATTCATTAATTAATCTTTGAATATCATTTTCCTTGCATTTTTTGATGCGAATTGTAAATAATCTGTTCATAATCAAGATTATTTAAAAAAAAAACGTTTTCAATTGAATTCAAGATAAGACTATTTAATATTCTAGTAATTGGTTAATCTACGATGTATAAAAAATAAGGAATCCTAAAAAACTCCTTAGCATACTCAGAGTTTAATTATGTGCATGCATCATAATGTTTCTTTTTACAATTTGACTTTTCTAAATAAACACACATTCGATCTCCATTTCATTTGCAATCAATTCAACACTATAATAGTTTTTGAAAATTCATATTCTCTATTTTTTAAGAGAGTAGCCTTTTACTAATTCTATAACCACATCAATGCATATGTCTTTTCTTTGTAAACTTTTGCTAATTTCATTAATAACAAATAACAACTCAAACCAAATAACATAGCTAAAAAAATCAAAGTTCCTAGCCTCATGGTTTGCTAACGATTCATCTTCACTCTTGATTTTTAGGTCATTATCTTGTTCAACTGGTTGAATTAATGCTTCTCTTATATTTGAAGCTTGAGTTTTAATTGCATGTACACTATTGACATGATTTTTTCAACGTGTTTGTGACAACAGTTTAATAGTCAAACATTTCAAATTATCTATCAAAATTTTCCAATGCTTTGTAGAATGAAAGAATATATATATACACATAAAAAAATTGAGACCTTGTGCGATCGTACCCTACTAAAAGCATCTCTTATCCTATCCAAAATCACGTGTCCTTCCATAGACTCTCACCTTAATTTCAACACTACATTTGCCAAATCTCTAATGTGGCTAACCCTAAATTCTATCATTAGGTTATAAAATTCCTCGAGTGGAGCAGGGCAATGGTAGAGGACATGTATTAGAAAGTTAGTTTACAAGTTAGTTAAATTAGTTTTCAATTCTAAATACTTTTCTTAGTTAGTTAGTTAGTTGGATTTTTGTATTTACTAAGGTGTACTATATATAGTGATCACCTCTTCATATTGTACTAAGTTTTTACTTCACCATTCATTTGAATAAAATTTATATTCAATTCATAGATAGAGTTTAACTCTTATATGGTATCAGGAGCGATTATGTAGTTTCCGCGTTCATCTCTCATCGGTGATTCCTCCATTGTCTTCTCGCAAATTTCTTTTTTTTCTTTATGATTCATGAACAATAGTGTTCATCGTGGTATCAAAAGAAATTTCTTGATTTTTTCTTCCATATGTTCTTTGAGATTCTCTGTGTTCATCATTCTTCCTTTGTTATTTGACATACTTGGTTGTTGTTCAACTCATCTCTACCATGGCAAATCCTCCACAGAACCATGATGACGCATTATAGCTCCATCCTTCAGATAATTCCGCTCTTGTGTTGGTATCTCAACATCCCCATAAGGACAAATTCAGTCACTTCTTGCGTGTATTCAAGAAGGTCATTGAAGTTTATTCGCCGATTATCCCTCGAGTCAGCTTCATCATCATTGTTGTGTTTCTGTCTCTTGTTTCTTCCTAGTCAAGCTGTGTAGCTATGGAAGAGCAAATGAACCAGCAAATGAAATCTTTTTCAACTCATATATCTAACAATCCATTTTTTTTGCCAGAACTATTGTTCATTTTTGCAAATTAAAAACCCGTTCAACATTTGTTTGTGTTTTTTCCATCATCGGCACCACCATGGGAATGGTCTTTCGGATATGTTTGGTACATTTTAGGATTTGCTCCTACTATTCTTAGCCTTTCTCCTTTCCATAGAATTCAAGGTTTGCTATGTTTGATAAGGAATTCACCGTTTGGTTGTATTTCATCTTGTTTTCTTGTTGGATTCTTGGATTGATTTCTTGGATCCACATTTTTGTGCGGGGTTTTTGAAGGCGCTCAATGTTCTTTTGTCGACATGTGGTTTCTTGCAATTTTCAATTGCCATCAACATAGTAGCTTGATGTTTGGCCTTGTAGAATGAGATTTCAATTTCCTAAGTTTCCTAAAGTGTCTATAATGGTTCTTTGAATGAACTTCATATTCATGTGGCTTGTGTATTTGAATTTTTGGTTGACCGATAGTGCAAGATGCATGAAAGCTTTATTTTAGCATCTCATCTCCAAGTTGGAATATCTTGACATCTCTCTTCCAACTTGAGGAGGAGTATTAGAAAGTTAGTTAAATTAGTTTTCAACTGTAACTACTTTTCTTAGTTAGTTAGTTGGATTTTTGTATTTACTAAGGTGCACTATACATAGTGATCACCTCTTCATATTGTACTAAGTTTTACTTCACCATTCATTTGAATAAAATTTATATTCAATTCATAGATAGAGTTTAACTCTTAATAACATATTGGCCCTAAAACTCAATCCAATCAAATCTTACCAGCAGACAAAGTCCCAATTGATTGTAAGGGACTATATAAAGTGAAGTTCAAAGCTAAAGAGACCGTGGATCACTTGAAGTTCAAAGCTAAAGAGACCGTGGATCACTACAAAGCAAGACTAGCAGTAAGAGTGTTCACATAGCATGTTAAACTTCATTGATGTGTTTTCCTTTGTGGCCAAACTCACAAGAGTAAGAGTTGTCTTGTCTCACTCTTGCAACACAACATAATTAGAAGAATAATGTTATTTGGACATTGGATTTTAGACAAAAATAGACAAAAACCAACGTACAACACCAATTAACCAAATTTTTTATACAATTAGCCAACCTGCTTTTTCACAGTTTTCGAGGTGTTGATTAAAAACTTGGTTAGAATGCTATAACCGAGTATAGACAACAAAAATGTTATTTAGACATAAGTTTTTAGACAAAAATCAACATAAACCAACTTACAACACCAATTAACCAAGTTACTTAGACTATTAGCCAACCTGCTTTTTCACAGTTTTCGAGGCGTTGTTAAAAAACTTGGTTAATTGATCACTTGACTAATAGTCTAAAAAACTTGATTAATTGGTGTTGTAAGTTGGTTTTTGTCGATTTTTGTCTAAAACACAATGTCTATATAACATTGTTGTATAAACAATAATATTTTTCTTTATGGCGAGTTGCAAGAGGGAGTATATGTGAAACTCCCATTAAGATGCCCAACCACACCAAAAAACCTTTTGTATAAGCTTCAATTCAAATATCCCTATATGGTCTAAGACAAAACTTTAAGACACTGATATTCATAATTTTCTTTTACAATACCGCACCATGGTTTCAACAGTGTTCTTGCTGACACCTCATTATTCTCATAAGAACTGGTCCATCCCTAAAATGCATTCAATCGTAGACTCGCATTCTCAGTTCTAACATAATGGGGTTGTTGTCAACTTAGAATTAGTCGAAGGTCGGCGAAAGTTTGAACCTTGTGATTTCCTTTCTTCAAGCAACTATGCTGAGGAAGGAATTCAGTTCCTCAGCTATCAGTTCCATAACTACTCCAAAGAGTGTTAGGATTAAGCGTGAGAGAAGATTTGACTAAACTGAGACTATTTTATGGCAATGCATCATGTAAAAGAGAAGTAAAATGCTTGAAAATTAAGAGACCGATTAATTGTCGTGTGTCTAAAAAATTTACAAGCTAAGTATTTATACACAATAGTTTCTATCGATCATGATCACAAGCCAACACCTTAGCACGATCACAAAAACGACTACTTGGCTAAGAATAACGTACACTAAGCTCATCACACGCTAAAATCCTAAGAAATCTCCCCACTAACAACCTATTGGCACAAATCATGGGGAGTAACCACTATATCTTATATTTTAGGCGCCTAAACTTTAACCATTTCCACACTTCCGTTGGATCTTCAGCGTAATTTCTCACATGCTTATCTTGTTTGCTTTCAAATAATTCCCTTGTGCTAGCAACAATATCCCCGGCTACCAAGTTCTTAGCTATTGAATCATCGGCTACTACATCCTTAATTAACTGAATTAGAAACATTCTTCTGAGTTAACCAACGTTCTTTTGTGGACCTTCATAGGTGCCTCTTGGGTAGTCCTTCAAAAGAAAAGAGAAGAATTGAAGGGCTTGAATCCTTAAATGGCTTTTTAGGAGTTGGCTTACAAAAAAATTAAGCTAATCGGCTCACCCCGACGACGACTATATCGCCTCCTTAGCCGAGGGCTCACTCGACTAATAGCTTAGCAATTTTTAGTTGTTAACGGAGGTATATGTCTAAAAAGTTGGGTGTGGCTATAGCTGTAGCCCTTATTCATACTTGGCCCAAGATACTACTCTTGTCTACTTTCACTTCACTTTTTTTTATTTCCTGATTGATGCCAGCACGTATAAACTCAACATTGAAATACTCCAAACCTTAATTTATCATTTCATTCATGCGCTCAGTATTTTAGCATAAAAGAGAGTTGACCATTATTATATATCATCAATGTTTCCTAGGAAAAAGTCAGGAGATTCCTAAAGGCATAAATATATACTATTAAAATAAATATAATACACAGAGAACATGGTTCTCACGACTAAGATGTGCATGATCATGCAGGCAATGTACACATTTTTTTACTCTCCACGTCTCTTCTTTATAAGTAACCAACTACTCTTTGGTGTTACACAAGTCCAATTTTCAGTTTCTGATACAAATATCCCTATCATCAAATAACATGGCTTCAATCAAAGAAGCTAATCTTCTTGCAATGATGATGGAAAGTCCAAGAATCTCAATCACTGAGTTCTTACAAAAGAAAAGCAGATTATGGTTGATCCACTTTCATTGAAAGAATCTTCCAAGCTTGAAAAAACAACAATGCCACCAACTATAATCACAACAACTTCTTCATCACCTACCCATTTGCACCCTCCATCACTAAAACCTCCAAAGCTAAGATTTTTAAGCTCGAGTCTTCCAAATTCAGCTATCTCATCACCTAAGTTTGCTTCAAATATTTCAACTAAGAAATCATCAAAAGGTGAAGGGAGTCCAGAAGAACCACAATATCAAACAAGTAACTTGAGCAACAAGCTACACAATTTGTTACAAGAAGTTCATTTAAGGAAGAGCAAATCATATGATGAGGGAAGAGAATCAGCTTATGGTGCACCACCCTTAGAGGATTTTGATCACTGGTTGGGTCAAATAACTGCAAAAGAAAATGATAAGTGGGAATGGCATCATCCTAGCTTCACAAAAAATGATGATGTTAAAGAAAATCCTAAGAGTGTTAAACAAATGAAAACATCTTCATCAGATGATGATGATGGATTCAAATGTAGTTCTCTTTGTCTTTATCTACCTAGCTTTGTTGCTAAAATAAAGCAAGTTAAAACAAGAAAGGAAAATGAAGCTGCTGCAATATGTAGAACAGTTTCTTTGGAGAATTTTGAATGTGGTTCTTGGGCTTCAGCAACTATGTTTCATGATACTGATGGAGAATCAAATAACTCTTACTTTGATTTACCAATGGAGTTGATTCATTATAGTGCTGCTACTGAAGTATATTCACCTAGTGCTGCTTCTTTTGTTTATGAAAAAGAGGTTAAAGTTAAAGGGGTCTTGAAAAATAGTTCCTCTAGAACTGGTGCTAGAAAATCGAGTCGTTGACGCCGCGACATGTTCGGTTTTCTATATCATCTTCTGCATCAAATCCTGCTTCTCCAGCTTCTTGTATCTCTCCTCGTTTGAGAAAGGCTAGAGAAGATTTTAATGCTTTCTTAACAGCACAAACTGCTTGAGAAAATTGGAGACTGCATGATGATTTTGGAAGAGCTAGATCTACATGTTAAATTATGAATTTTAAAGGGAAAATGGAGGGTGTTTTGTTTTTGATAGAAATAATATCCGTAGTCTACTTACCATGCATAAAGTTTCAATCAAATGTGTAATATGACAATCTGAGATTTGTAATATCATGTTAAAGACAATACAACTTTTGATTTTTGCCCACGTTTCGGCTGCACAACAAAGATGTGTTTTATGTTGACAGTTTATTAAGCTATCACTTTTAAGATTTTAACTACAAATATGGTCTAACCTCTTATTATACATCAGAAATATATAAAATGAAAAGCCAACATCTTTAAAGCCTAGCTCTCTCACCCACTCTAGAGGGCTCTCAAACCACAAGCTTGTGTCGGGACCAATGAGTTCTTGCTCCAATAAATAGACTAAATTCATCCCTCAAACAAAGATCAATGTTTACAACTCTAAGCTTGGTGTGAGTGGTTAACGTGACTCCATCTTGAAGTCGACTTTACTTACCTCTCAAATTAACTCCGTATTAGTCAGACTCCTTTCCCCTAGACAGCGGAGTAAGGTCAAAGACCTTTATACCAAAACCCTAATTATAACTATGAAAAAACGACACATCAATGGTGCAATTTATAAACTTGGGCGGTGACCAATTCCTTGATTACATGTTAAGGCGTTTTGGCTTCGATGATAGATGGAGAGGTTGGATTCGGGCTTGTGTATTTTCAGGGAATCTCTCAGTTCTAGTCAATGGTAATCCGACTGAGGAGATTAGCATTAAGAGGGGGTTAAAGCAAGGAGACCACCTCACACCCTTTCTGTTCCTTCTCGTTGTTGAGGATTTGAGTGGGCTGATGTGTCAAGTTGTGGCCTGTAATCTTTTCTCTGGGATGATTCTCGGTGCTGACGGGCTATCGATTTCCCACTTGCAGTATGCTGATGATACGCTCCTTATTGGAGAGGTGTCGGTAGATAACTTGTGGGCAACGAAGATTGTTCTTCGAAACTTTGAGCTTTCCTCTAGGCTCCGTGTGAACTTTGTGAAGAGTAGTCTCATTGGTTTCAATGTCTGAGATGACTTTTTGGCTTTGGGCGCTAGGTTCCTGAACTGTAAGAGAGGAGCCCTTCCTTTTAAATACCTCGGGCTTCAGGTTCGAGCTAACCCTCGTAGGTCCTCTACTTGGGATCATATGCTCCAAGTTATTAGAGATCGACTCCTAAGTTGGCAGTATAGGTCTATTTGTCTAGGTGGGAGGATTATCCTCGTCAACTCTGTCTTGAGTAGTATTCCGATTTTCTATCTTTCTTTCATGAAGATTCCAATGAAAGTGTGGAAATAGGTGGTTAAGATTTAGAGGGAGTTCTTGGGGGAACCTCGGGGGTGAAGAAAATCCCATGGGTGAAGTGGTCAGATATTTGTAAGCCTAAGAGTGGTGGTGGGCTGGGGATTAGGGATCTGAGGGTTGTTAATGTTAGCTGTAACACCCCAATTCTACCCGTTCGTTTTATAAAATATCAGAGCGAGGAAACTAAATTCAAAACAGAAATTGGAGCGTCACATTCGACATTTTCAAAATCCAGCGACGGGTAAATAAATAAAACATGGAAAACAAAATACTTCAATTTAGTTTACATCCCGAATATTTGTTCCATACTTCAAAACCACAAACTCGTGTTCAAAATAATTAAATGCAACAAAATAAATAAAAAAAGCGATGTTCATTCCCCGGTGCTACGTGCGAGACGCATCGCTTCGACTCATAAAAGACCTTGATCTTCATTCGTGATTACCGCACGTTCACGGAGACATCGAGGTAACATTTTAAATGCGAGAAGGGTGAGTCTCAAACGACATAAAAGCATATATGATAGATAATATACTAGAGAATAGGCAACTATAACCACCACAAAGACATCAACGACGGAATACAACACATCACAACAACATCACTACGCAATCACATCATTACACCACAACATAATTACACCTCAACATAAATATTCCCCAACGCCATTACAACTCAACATCATTACAACTTCCAAGTAGCAACACCAATGAGCAACACAATAAGCAACAACAAAGACAACAACAATAAGCGACAACACCTTGATATGAATGTATGTATGAAATGCAACCCAAAACTCCACGGGCATATGCATGTGAATCCATCACCAAAATAGCCTTGAGGGCATTCACCAAAATATATAATGAGGCCGAAGCCTACTCACCAAAAATGCATATGATTATGTGACACCATGACAATGCACCATATACACCAAAATCACCAAAATTATGCAATAGCATGCTCACCAATAGTCTTATCGACTCACCAACACCAAAGAAGGTCATAGACCCCAATCACCAATATTTATTCACACCAGTTGGTATACAACACCGTTAAAACAACACCACAAGGACTAAACGCAACACCAAGGACTAAGACAACACCAAGGACTAAAACAGCACCAAATGACTAAAACAGCACCTAAGGACTAAAACAGCACAACAACATGACAGCAACATAAAAACAGCACAACAGCATGACAGCAACATAAAACATCACAACAAAGATGACAAAGAACACAAAGCGACAAAGGTTGAATTTCCTCACAGAAGTGCACCTACTTCGGCGAATTAATTAAAATAGTAAACGACATCGGATTTCGACAAATAAATAATCGTTGGAAAGCCCTATGGGTCTATTTCTTATCCCTAAGTTCAGTTTTTGAAGGAGAGTGTTCAATAGGTACAGTTTTCAAAAATACACATACTAGTTTCAAAAGAGGGCAGTTTCTGTCCTTCAAATTCAAGCAGTTCTAAAATGACCAAAACTCAATCAAATTGCATGAAACTTGTGCATAAACTGGAGAAAATTCTGTTTAGTTTTCAAAGAAATTGGATTCGTTCGAAAAGGAGTTCTTTTGAAAACGCAGTAGCCAAAACACTGACCCTATGTCCAGATTGTTTCCAGAATCTTACCTTAACTTGTGGAATTTATATCTCGAGCTACACAACTCTAAATGCAACCAAACCAGTGCCACATTAACAAGCATTAAGTCTATTTTCCAGAAAAGTAAACCACATAATTTTTCAGTCAATACAACGCTCCCAGTTACCAAAATACTGAACCCATACCCAAAACGTTTCTAGAATTTTAACCTAACTTGTATTGCCTATAACTCGATCTATACAACTCCAAATTTAACGAAACCAGCGCCAAAACGACCGGTGTTAAGTCTATTTTCAAAAACAATCAGCCAAATAATTTTTGGATCAAACAAACAGTACCAGTTCTCGAAAAACCGAACAGTGTCCAGAAAGTGCACAAAACCGTAAACAAGTGAAACTCATCATGTTCAACCATCACGCAACAATTTCAAACAACCCTAATACATTCATAAATCATCAAATACACATTCAAAGCAATCAAGACAAGAACATAGAGCCTAACTCCAACATAATACCCATCATATGTCTACTCATAATTCATTCAAACATTTTATCAAACATCTCCTAGGCATCATAGTTTCTACCTCCTATATACTACCCATCATACAGCCCTTTATACTATGAGACTCCCCTTACCTTGGTAATTTGAAGATGATGATAACCCTTCCTTGAATCACCAACAAGAAAAACGCAGCAACTTCCCTTTCTCCCTCTTTCTCTCTTTGCTTGTAGTATTCTCTCTCTTTCTCCTCTTCACCGCCACACGTTTCCCTTCTTTCTTTCTTTCTTCTCTTCTCTTCCTTTCTTTCTCACGGCCGCGCCAACACCCTTCCTTTTCTCTTCTCTTATTTTTCTTTTCTTTCTCTCCAAGTGTTTAAGACACTAACCCTTTTTGACGGAAATGTCAAAGTGGCAAATCGTGATTTTCTTGTAGTGTTACACCACTCCCTATTTAATTAAAATACCACTCACTCATTTCCTACACACCACCCCTTATTTAATTTGAAACACCGTCTTATTTCTTTTATTATGACCAACCAACATAACACCTAGATAAATTAATTAAATCTTTGGATTATTTTTTGGGCGTTACAACTCTCCCCACTTAGAATATTTTCGTCCTCGAAAATGTACCTTCATTAACTTCCACACTATCCTAAGCTTCCATTAAAAAAACAAACAACATACACCCTTATTTTTAAAAGGTAACAAAAGTGATACATAGAGAGCATACTTGTGTAATGAACTAATGAAAACAAAGCTAGCTTCATTACACAAAAATAAGAGCATGTGATAGCAATAGATTTTTCGGAAGACTAGTAATTAACTCAACCAAAAGTCAACTTAAATACTTATGTGAACATCTAACACTAAAATCTAATTTAAAAAAAGAAGTGTCTGAGACATTCTCAAAGACACATTATTATCCTAAGATTTCAAAACCACGTAACACAACTATAAAGAGGAAACAAACGAGTCAAATCGTAAAAGATTCGAGTGTACACGGTTGAAATACGTGATCATATATCATATAGCATGAAAGTTATGGAACAATTCACAATGATACAAAACTCACAACGTTGTGACTAGACACATAGGACAAAACAAATGAAATAAATAGTTTAACATTTCAAATCCTTACATCTAATATGACTCTGTTACCTCAAAATTTCGACAGTACATTAAATGAAGCCTTGAATGGAGTTGACTTAACATTTAATAATGTTTTGGAGGCAGCAGGTCAATATTCAAGTAAACCCACCATCAATTCGACAGAAAAGGTATGGAAGTGCTGACAATGTGAGCGAGCTTCGACGAGCTCAGCTCTTAAAGCAAGAAACCTTTGACAAAAGAAGGCTCAACTCTTCGACAAAGCGAGGGCTCAATACTTCGTAAGCGGTTGGCGACGACGTTTGATCGAAATGCCAAGAGCAACAGTTAGTGGGCAGTTACTTCTCCTTATTTTTAGGAGGCAGTTATTCCCTCTTCCCACGTTTGTTTCCCAGAGTATAAATACTCTTTTGTAATAGGAAATCAGGGTCACAACATTTCACAAGAACTCTGAAAAACTCAACTTCCAGACTAAAGCGAAAACGAGTTAAACAGATTCATTGTACGTGTTGGTGAACCACTTTATTTTCGATTCAATGCAATATTTACTTTCTGTTTACATTTGCTGCAATTACAACTTTCGTTTTACTTTCATTTTGGTTCTTTCTGTCATTTACTGTTCTTAAACACGTTAATAACACAAAACTCAGAGGCAATTGTCAAAGAGATTTTCTAGTTTGATCTCACAATCACAATATTGAAAACTAGTGATTGTTTGCTAAAAACACCAGCAAACAAATTGGCACGCCCATTGGGACCTTTGCCATTGATTTTGTGTTATTTCTATAAGTGTATGTATTTGTATGCACTTGAGGAGTGGTAGAATGGTACGCACCAATTCTAATAACGCCTCTAGTTCTAACCCTGTGGTATCACACGGGCAAGGAACAACCATGGATTCTGTAAGTGTCAGTGTTGGAAATGTTGCAGGGACAATGGCCCCAGTAACATCAATAACCGTTCCTATGATGTCGACGACCACTGTAGGGTCGACACAAGCTATGTCTTTGCCACCAAATGTAGGACTTCCTTCTAGTCCTTATATGGCAACAAGGAACAGTTTAGAGACACGTTTCCAGAATATGAGTCTACCACCATATCCTTTTGGTGTATATGGCATGCCTACTGGAATGCCACACGTTTCGACTTTTTCCCCTTCACATGTGTCTTCTGAAAGCACGCTTGGTCGAAATCCTACTGCATTAACCAACGCGTCTTTGTTGGCATTAAGACAACAAGTAGACGAAAGTAATCATGATATGGTTAATATGCTAACCCAACAAATTGGTACTGTTTTTAATCCATTAATTCAGAATACCAATACAAGTTACCAAATGTTAGCAAACCAAATGGGTAGGATTGCAGATTTCTTTGGGGCCCCTACGGGAAATAATAGGCAAGTACCCAATTGTGGGAACAATGCGCCTAACACTCGCATGCAGATCGATTCATCATCGAAGCCCAAGCGGTTGTAAGCGAACAACAAGGGATGGGGAACCATATCCCTGAAGTAGTTATGGTAAATCGAAACCAAAACGCTGACGAAGTTGTTCGACAGGTGCAACGAAATAATGTTTGCGCTCAGGATAATATAGCCACTTTGGTAGAAACCATAATGGCACAGAATGGCCTTAACATAGGTTTACATAGGCCTAATTTCAAATCACCACTATGTGAATATGTATTGCAAGCAGAATTGCCAAGAGGTTGGAAAATTCCCAAGTTTACTAAGTTTGGGGTGATACCAATGAGTCTCTTCATCGAGCACATTGCCCGTTACATGACTGAGGCAGGGGATATAGCCCAAAATGAGAGTTTGAAAATGAAGTATTTTCCAAATTCTCTAACTAAGAATGCTTTCACGTGGTTTACCACTTTACCCCCTGGTTCTATGTATACATGGGGGCAATTGGAAAAAGCATTCCATGAACAGTTTTACATGGGCCAGTCGAAGATTAGTCTTAAAGAATTGGCGGTGTTAGAAGGCGTAAAGTGCCTGAAGCTATTGATGATTACTTAAATAGATTTAGGCTACTAAAGGCTAGGTGTTTTACACAAGTGCGTGAGCATGAGCTTGTCGAAATGGCTGCAGGTGGCCTAGATTATTCAATTAGAAAGAAATTGGATACTTCTCATTTGAGAGACATGGCCCAATTAGCCGATAGAGTTCGACAGGTTGAAAGGCTCAAAGAGGAAAAGGCTAGAGTGAATAAATTCAATAAAAAGAAAACTCGGTTGGGTTTCATAAAAAGAGAAAATAGCCTATGTTGATGAGGAATTCGACTTCGCATTTGGTGATGTCGAGGCAGAGGAAATAGATGTGTGGTGAACTTAAGTCCTGGTCCTCCTTATGCTTGTAAATTATTAAGGCGCAAATGGGAATAACCTGTAGAGCCTAAAAATGATAGATTTGTGCCTAAAACGTACACTTTTGATGTTACTAAATGTGATGAAATTTTTATCTGTTAGTAAGCCGATGGCCAAATAATAGTGCCTAATGGCTTCGAAAGTACCTCCTCTCGAGCAGAGGAAGAAAAAGGGTTCTTGTAAGTTTCATAATTTTTGGGACATACAAGCGACTGTTGTGTACTTTTCGAGGACATAGTTCAAAAAGCAATCGAAGAAGGGAGACTAAAATTCGGCGACAAAAGAACAAAGCTCCAATGCAGATTGACGACGATCCACTCCATCGTGCGAAGCCATGTATGCGAGCCAATTGAAATGAATATAAGCATGGTGGATGTGAAGATGGTAGGTTCTCCTAGGCTGTCAAACCTTCTACAGACAAGCTCAAAAGTGTCGTACAAATGGGTGATGCTGTACAAAAGATTAATCAGGAAGAGTATGACGAAAAGGTACAGTTTGTGTACCCTAAGGTCAAGAGGAAGGCGATAGATTTCCTCAATAGGTGCAAGTTAAAAACTCGAGGTAATGTGCCCCCTGAGATGTAGCACTTTGTTTTTCGACAAGGAGGCAGCCAAGAGTGTTGAGGGCTATGGAGTTAGACAGCCTCTGAAAAGGAAATGGCCAGACAAAAGGCCAAATTTCAGTTTCAAAAGAGGAGACCTTTCTTATAAGGTTAAGAGTTCGATTAGACCTTCAACAAGCAAGCAACGATCTGGCAAGAATACAACCAAGAAGGAGTTTTACATTTGTCAAGATTCGCCAAATCGTTTGTTCCAATGGCGAACCCTCCAAACGAAAAGTGGATACATGCTGGTTGTAGACACTACATGAATGTTGTTCCACAGGCTGAAGCTGTAAAGCCAAATACAAGTGAGGCTTCAAAATATAATTACAGAAATAATTATAAAGGAAAGAATCCTATGACGAAGACCCAATGGCGTCGTTACCAACGCTCGAAGAAGAAAGCAACACTTGTTGCAAATGAGCACACGCCAGGAAGTTCGAAAACGGCTAAGAATATGACTTCCAAAGCCGTAGGAACTACGAAAGTGAGTATAGGTGCTGCCAACCAAGTGAAGGTTGGAAACAAGGCCAAAGGTAAATCTATTGTGATAGAAAAACCAAGGAGGCCTGCAACAGAAAGAATTTTTCCTCCACTCTAATCTTTGAAAAAGAAAGATGTCGAATGTGACATGGATGAAGACACAACTTCAGATTTTGAAGATTCTGAAGCCAGTTTTGATGTCATATGCAACGTGGTATCTATTCTACCCAGTGAATATGACGTCATTACAGTTCCCAATGATGTCGAGGAAAACTTTACTGAAGATATGGCTAACCACAAGCCAGTTTGTTATTATGTGATGAACAACAGTTGTGTCGAAGACCAGATGGCTACTTTCGAGAAGCCAGACGAAGGCATGCAACATCACTTGAAGCGACTATATGTTCAAGCCAAAGTCAATGGCGTAGGTATCAACAAGATACTGGTGGATGGAGGTGCTGCAGTAAACTTGATGCCTCAAGCAATGCTAAAGACGATAGGGATGTTCGACACAGACCTCAAGCCTCATAACATCGTTTTAACCAACTATGAAGGCAAGTCTGGCCAGTCTTTGGGGGCCGTAGAAGTTGAGGTGGTAGTAGGCACTGTCAAAAGAACCACTATGTTCTTTGTCATAGCTTCTAAGGCAAGCTATAATCTGCTCCTTGGTAGGGAATGGATACATGGAGTAGGTGTTGTGCCTTCAAGCCTACATCAAAAATTGGTGATGTGGAAAGATGATGGTGCCGTGGAATATGTGAAAGCGGACGAGTTATTTTCTTGGCCGCGTGAACAATGTCACCAAGGAAAATTTTGAAAAGCAAATGGCGAACATTGCGCCATGTACATCTTCTAGTCAAGCATATATCTCTTCTGATAATGTGCTCTCCTCAGTTCACCTGTACCCAACCCATGGTTTTGTTTGGGAAAGGGAGGTGATAGAAGATGCAAGTGTCTATCCTGAAGGTGTTCTACCTCCAACAGGATGGGACACTGAATCCTAAAAGGATTTAAATGTCAACGCCCAATGCTTGGGATAAAATTACGGCCTACATGGCTGAAAATAAAGTAAAAGCGGCTTTGAAAGCCGAAGTAATTCAACAAACAATGGCTGTCGAGGCCATAACTTCATCTGAAGAAAATGGTGAAGTCATAGATGACAAACTTGATTGCATTTATGATGACGAACCATTAGGTTTTGAAAAGGATCCTAGAGATTCGACAAAACGCATGCAAGCTCAAGATCCAGTGGAAGAAGTGGATTTGGGAGATGGCTTAGTGAAAAGGCCAACATATATAAGTGCACACCTTGATGCTGCCTTCAAAACCCAAGTTATTTCACTTTTGCAGGAGTTCAAAGATTGCTTTGCTTGGGAATATAACGAAATGCCTGGTTTGAGTTGAGAAGTGGTAGAGTTACAAATACCTATTCGACTGTGGGGAAGAAACCGAAGAAAGCAAACACCAAGAAGATTTTCTCCTCCAATATTGGCTAAAATCAAAGAAGAGATCGAAAAGGTCGTTTCAAGAGCAAATTCATCGAAGCGCCAGTGCACGTCGATTGGTTAGCTAATATTGTTCCGATGATGAAGAAAAATGGAAAACTTCGAGTTTGCGTAGATTTTAGAGATCTAAATAATGCAACACCTAAAGATGAATACGCTATGCCCAGTAGCGAAATGCTAATAGATTGGCAGCAGGATTTGATTATCTCGGTATGCTAGATGGCTATTCGTGGTATAATCAAATCTTTATTCTTTGAAGAGGATGTGTCAGCTTGATTTTTCGATGTCGGGGGCATTAGGCGTTTATGAATGGGTAGTAATGCCCTTTGGTTTAAAAAATGCTGGTGCCACTTATCAAAGAGCAATGAATTCTATGTTTCATGATTTTATTGATGATTTTATGCAAATATACATAGATGATGTGGTGGTTAAGTCATCCTCAGAAATTGGTCATCTAGACCATCTTCGACGTTCTTTTGAACGAATGAGGAAATATGGATTGAAAATGAATCCAACCAAATGTGCTTTCTGTGTACGTGCAGGTGAATTCTTGGGTTTTGTGGTACACAGAAAGGCATAGAAATCAATCAGAATAAGACTAAAGCAATTATGGAAACGAAGGCTCCTTCGACCAAGAAAGAACTTCAGTCATTGCTGGGAAAAATCAATTTCCTTCGAAGATTTATCTCGAATCTAAGTGGCAAAACACAAGCATTTTCGCCATTGTTGAGACTGAAGAAAGAAGATGAGTTCAAATGGGAGCAAGTCCATCAAGAAGCTTTTAATGCAATTAAGTCTTATTTGATGAAACCACCAATTTTGTTGCCTGTTGTTAGAAACAAAATGCTAAAATTGTATATAGCAGCTTCTGATAACACTATAGGTAGCATGTTACCACAAGAGGATGATAATGGTGTCGAAAGAGCCATTTATTACCTTAGTAGGGTTTTGATTGATGCTGAAACAAGGTATAGTCCAATAGAAAAATTATGCCTTTGCTTGTATTTTTCTTGTACGAAATTAAAGCAATATATAAAGTCAACAGATGTTTATGTTTATTCGCATTTTGATGTTATTAAACATATGTTATCAAAACCAATGTTGCATAGTTGAATTGGTAAATGGGCCTTAGCTTTGTTAGAATATAACCTAACTTATCAGCCTCTTAAATCAATCAAAGGACAAGTGGTTGCTGATTTCATAGTAGACCATTCTGTTGTCGAACATGAGATATATTCGTTAGACATACGTCCTTGGAAGCTATACTTCGATGGCTTAAGCTATAAAAATGGAGTGGGCATTGCGATTTTAATCATTTCTCCAGAAAACATCCCAACGAAGTATAGATTCAAAATTCGAGACTTTTGCTCCAATAATGAAGCTGAGTATGAGGCTTTGATAGTTGGCCTTAAAATCTTACTTGAGTTGGGGGCAAGTCATGTCGAAATAAAGGGTGATTCTCAATTAGTTGTCAAACAATTGACGAAAGAATACAAATGCATCAGTGAACACCTTATTAAATATTTCGTTGTTGCCAATACTTTGTTAAAAAGGTTTACATTCGTACACCTAGAACATTTACCACGAATTGAAAATCACGTGGCAAATGAATTGGCACAAATTGCTTCAGGCTACAAAGTGTCAAAGCAAAGCCTAGTAGAGTTAATTGAGATTAAAGATAAATTAATCTCAGAAGATTCTCTTTACAATGATACTTCTTCGACGTTATTGTCAACACCAAAAATTGGGGGGGCAATAAATACAAATGAACGCGTCGAAAAATGCCACATTTTTGACGATATTGACTTAGCAGAAATTTTTGCTATTGACAATATGGTTGATGATGATTGGCGTAAACCTATTGTAGAGTATTTGCAAAATCCTACAGGAAACACTAATAAAAAAGTGAAGTACAGAGCTCTTAGCTATGTGTTAATTGGAAATGAGTTGTTCAAGCAAACCCCTGAAGGGGTACTATTAAGATGTCTTAGTGAGAATGAGGCATACTTAGCAGTTTCTAATACGCATAGTGGAGCATGTGGTTCACATCAAGTAGGCCATAAAATGAAATGGTTATTATTTCGACAAGGAATGTACTGGCCAACTATTTTGAAAGATTGTATAGAGTTTGCTAAAGGTTGCCAAGAGTGCCAAAAGCATCTTTGGAATACAACATGTGCTCGCAAATGAATTACATTCCATAGTGAAACCTTGGCCATTTAGAGGTTGGGCTTTGGATGTGATTGGAGAAATAAAACCAACTTCATCAAAAGGCCATAGATACATTCTTGTAGGAATTGACTATTTTACCAAATGGGTAGAGGCAATACCTTTAGCCAATGTTGATCAAGAAGCAGTAATAAGATTTATTCAAAATCATATCATTTATAGATATGGAATTCCAGAAACCATTACTACGAGACTGCTGCAATCGTGGTTTTCTTGGTCGAAAAATGGTCGAATTTTTCTTGAAATTGGTTTCAAGTTATTGACTTCGACACCATACTACGCACAAGCCAATGGTCAAGTAGAAGCTGCCAATAAAATTATTATTAACCTGATTAAAAAGCACGTTGGACGTAAACCCAAAAATTGGCATAGTACTCTTGACCAAGTGTTATGGGCTTGTCGAACTTCACCTAAAGAATCTATCAACACTACTCCTTACAAAGTTAACATTTGGACATGATGCAAGTCTTTGCTGTTGAAATTTGTTTACAATCAACAAGAATTCGTAAAGCGATGGAAAATCCTTCCGATCATTATTGGAATATGATGATTGATGAGTTAGTTGATTTAGACGAAGAAAGGTTGTTAGCTTTGGAAATGCTCATTCGACAGAAAGAGAGAGTAGCTAAAGCCTACAACAAAAAGGTTAAGTTAAAAACCTTTGAAGAAGGAGAATTAGTGTGGAAAGTTTTATTGCCTACGGATAGAAAAGATAGAGTCTTAGGCAAATGGTCACCAGGATGGGAAGACCCATTTCGCGTATTGCAATGCTTTTCGAATGGTGCTTATGAAATCGAAGAGTTAGGTGACGAAAACAGAATATTTCGAATAAATGGCAAATACCTAAAACAGTATAAGCCAACAATAACTGAGATAAGAGTTGAACAAATGTAAATAAATGAGAATTGTTCACAAATGGCAATGTATAAGGCAACATTAAAATTACATAGCCATTTCAAAAGTCCTAAACTATTACAAAGTCTCAGAAATTCGATAGAGTTGCCTTGAGCCTATCAAGAATGCCAGCACTCAAGGAAATGGAAGTCTCAAGAAGGTGCAAATCTCTGTCGAGCTCAGCAAGAGTGGCTTGATGCTGGTTAGCTTTCTCTAAGTTCTCTATGGCCGTCAACGCCTTAGTTGTTTTGGTGGACGAAGAGGCAGCATTCATTCTTGCGACGACCAAGCCCTTTTGATACTTAGCGTTTGACAGTTTGGTTTGAAGTATTCTTATCTCTTCATAACGCTGCGTGATATCTGCATCCCACTTAGCAATGGCCTTCGTCATTGGCTGCTTGGGTTTCAAAAGCTTCTATCTCCTCTTGATCAGCTTTGAGAGAAGCGAGCTCCACTTCACAGAGTTGATTCTCTTGAGCCTTGCGTTTGAGGATGTTCGACCGTTGGGTGATCAGGAGAGAGAGTTGCTCGAAGATGGGGCCAAATTCCATGAAAAAGGTGAGGAGGTCTTGAGGGGAATCCAACTTTGTGATTTTGTGAATGAGGGATTTTACTTCAAGGTACACAGATGGATCACTTTCAATGGTCGCCGCAAGATTCCCCTCCAAGACTTTGGTTTTCAGTTGACGAAGTAGGCTTTTCGACTGACTCCTGATTGATGGAACTAAGAGAAGTGTTCGAAGAACTGCAAATCAAACGATTCGACGAACTTTGGAGACTTAGCATGATCTTCAAAGCTGCCAAAGGGTCTTTCTTTTTCAGCTCAGCCAATTCTTGGTCACTACCAGCACTGTTAGATGACTCTTTGGCAGAAATGTCTTGATTTGCAGGTTCATCCCTTCTAGGTTCTTCTTGGCCTTGGTCGACCATATTCTCATCAGGATTTTCAGTAGGAGTAGCTACTACTTCTTGTCTTTCATTTTCTGGATTGTTGGTTTCCAAGACTTGAGCATTTTCCTCAACAACAACCTCTGGTTCGACGCCACCGGCATTTGGAATGGTCTCTTAAAAAACGGGAAGCCCAGGTTCGACGAGGTCTTGGAAAATCTTCTCAGTGAGTACACCAAGAGGTGATAAAGGCAAAGAAAGTCTTGTGGCCGACAACTCTCGTTCTGCCACCTCAGTCAAAGACTCGACAGCAGGATTATCAACAAGCTGTCCACCTACCTGTTTACAGTAAGTAATATTACTTAAGTTAAAACTGGAAAGGTGTAAAACCAAAAAGGTTTGAAACAGCTTCGAAGGAAAGTTTACCTTGAGTCTTTTGATTGCGGGAGAAGTTGGTGTTTCAGAAGGCTCATTGATAACAATGCCTTTAGTTGCCCTTTGGGGATCAGGTAAACTCCTTTTCCTTGATCTTTGTTGGAGGGTGACATGATCATCGTCACTTTCAGTATCCTGCAGAAAAGAGTTCAGGTTAGTGGGCAGTTACTTCTCCTTATTTTTAGGAGGCAGTTATTCCCTCTTCCCACGTTTGTTTCCCAGAGTATAAATACTCTTTTGTAATAGGAAATCAGGGTCACAACATTTCACAAGAACTCTGAAAAACTCAACTTCCAGACTAAAGCGAAAACGAGTAAAACAGATTCATTGTACGTGTTGGTGAACCACTTTATTTTCGATTCAATGCAATATTTACTTTCTGTTTACATTTGCTGCAATTACAACTTTCGTTTTACTTTCATTTTGGTTCTTTCTGTCATTTACTGTTCTTAAACACGTTAATAACACAAAACTCAGAGGCAATTGTCAAAGAGATTTTCTAGTTTGATCTCACAATCACAATTGAAAACTAGTGATTGTTTGCTAAAAACACCAAAGAAAATGACTCCTAAATATATCTGAAATCGAATAATAAACAACAACATAACTATAATTTAGAACGAGTCATCGAGACTCGAGGGTTAATAGACTCGACGACTTCGATTAATTTGGTGAGACAGACCGAATCGCTCGATACCACTAATGTAACTCCCCAATTCTACTCGTTCGTTTTATAAAATATCAGAGTGCGGAAACTAAATTCAAAACAGAAATTGGAGCGTCACATTCGACATTTTCAAAATCCAGCGACGGGTAAATAAATAAAACATGGAAAACAAAATACTTCAATTTAGTTTACATGCCGAATATTTGTTCCATACTTCAAAACCACAAACTCGTGTTCAAAATAATTAAATGCAACAAAATAAATAAATAAAAAGACAGTGTTCATTCCCCCGGGTGCTACGATCGAGACGACACTGCACTCAAATTTCATAAAAGACCTTGATCTTCATTCGTGATTACCTGCACGTTACCGACATCGAGGTAACATTTAAAATGCAGAAGGGTGAGTCTCAAACAGCATAAAAGCATATATGATAGATAATATACTAGAGAATAGGCAAATATAACCACCACAGCAAATATGGTCTAACCTCTTATTATACATCAGAAATATATATAAAATGAAAAGCCAACACATCTTTAAAGCCTAGCTCTCTCACCCACTCTAGAGGGCTCTCAAACCACAAGCTTGTGTCGGGACCAATGAGTTCTTGCTCCAATAAATAGACTAAATTCATCCCTCAAACAAAGATCAATGTTTACAACTCTAAGCTTGGTGTGAGTGGTTAACGCACTCCATCTTGAAGTCAGACTTTACTTACCTCTCAGCCGAACTCCGTATTAGTCAGACTCCTTTCCCCTAGACAGCGGAGTAAGGTCAAAGACCTTTATACCAAAACCCTAATTATAACTATGAAAAAACGACACATCAATGGTGCAATTTATAAACTTGGGCGGTGACCAATTCCTTGATTACATGTTAAGGCGTTTTGGCTTCGATGATAGATGGAGAGGTTGGATTCGGGCTTGTGTATTTTCAGGGAATCTCTCAGTTCTAGTCAATGGTAATCCGACTGAGGAGATTAGCATTAAGAGGGGGTTAAAGCAAGGAGACCACCTCACACCCTTTCTGTTCCTTCTCGTTGTTGAGGATTTGAGTGGGCTGAGGTGTCAAGTTGTGGCCTGTAATCTTTTCTCTGGGATGATTCTCGGCGGCCGACGGCAATCGATTTCCCACTTGCAAGATATGGATGATACGCTCCTTATTGGAGAGGTGTCGTGAGATAACTTGTGGGCAACGAAGATTGTTCTTCGAAACTTTGAGCTTTCCTCTAGGCTCCGTGTGAACTTTGTGAAGAGTAGTCTCATTGCTTTCAATGTCTGAGATGACTTTTTGGCTTTGGGCGCTAGGTTCGAAGCTGTAAGAGAGAGCCCTTCCTTTTAAATACCTCGGGCTTTGAGTTCGAGCTAACCCTCAGAGGTCCTCTACTTGGGATCATATGCTCCAAGTTATTAGAGATCGACTCCTAAGTTGGCAAAGATAGGTCTATTTGTCTAGGTGGGAGGATTATCCTCGTCAACAACTCGTCTTGAGTAGTATTCCGATTTTCTATCTTTCTTTCATGAAGATTCCAATGAAAGTGTGGAAATAGGTGGTTAAGATTTAAAGGGAGTTCTTGTGGGGAACCTCGGGGTGAAGAAAATCCCATGGGTGAAGTGGTCGATATTTGTAAGCCTCCAAGAGTGGTGGTGGGTGGGGATTAGGGATCCGAGGGTTGTTAATGTTAATTTGTAACACCCCAATTCTACCCGCTCGTTTTATAAAATATCGAGAGCGGAAACTAAATTCAAAACAGAAATTGGAGCGTCACATTCGACATTTTCAAAATCCAAATGACGGGTAAATAAATAAAACATGGAAAACAAAATACTTCAATTTAGTTTACATCCCGAATATTTGTTCCATACTTCAAAACCACAAACTCGTGTTCAAAATAATTAAATGCAACAAAATAAATAAAAAAAGAGCGTTGTTCATTCCCCGGTGCTACGTACAGAGACGATCGACTCAAACTCATAAAAGACCTTGATCTTCATTCGTGATTACCGCACGTTCACGACATCGAGGTAACATTTTAAATGCGAGAAGGGTGAGTCTCAAACAAAGATAAAAGCATATATGATAGATAATATACTAGAGAATAGGCAACTATAACCACCACAAAGACATCAACGACGGAATACAACACATCACAACAACATCACTACGCAATCACATCATTACACCACAACATAATTACACCTCAACATAAATATTCCCAACGTCATTACAACTCAACATCATTACAACTTCCAAGTAGCAACACCAATGAGCAACACAATAAGCAACAACAAAGACAACAACAATAAGCGACAACACCTTGATATGAATGTATGTATGAAATGCAACCCAAAACTCCACGGGCATATGCATGTGAATCCATCACCAAAATAGCCTTGAGGGCATTCACCAAAATATATAATGAGGCCGAAGCCTACTCACCAAAAATGCATATGATTATGTGACACCATGACAATGCACCATATACACCAAAATCACCAAAATTATGCAATAGCATGCTCACCAATAGTCTTATCGACTCACCAACACCAAAGAAGGTCATAGACCCCAATCACCAATATTTATTCACACCAGTTGGTATACAACACCGTTAAAACAGCACCACAAGGACTAAACGCACACCAAGGACTAAGACAGCACCAAGGACTAAAACAGCACCAAATGACTAAAACAGCACCTAAGGACTAAAACAGCACAACAACATGACAACAACATAAAAACAGACAACAAAGATGACAAAGAACATAAAACATCACAACAAAGATGACAAAGCAACACAAAGACAAAGGTTGAATTTCCTACAGCAGTGCACCTACTTCGGCGAATTAATTAAAATAGTAAACGACATCGGATTTCGACAAATAAATACTCGTTGGAAAGCTCTATGGGTCTATTTCTTATCCCTAAGTTCAGTTTTTGAAGGAGAGTGTTCAATAGGTACAGTTTTCAAAAATACACATACTAGTTTCAAAAGAGGGCAGTTTCTGTCCTTCAAATTCAAGCAGTTCCAAAATGACCAAAACTCAATCAAATTGCATGAAACTTGTGCATAAACTGGAGCAAATTCTGTTTAGTTTTCAAAGAAATTGGATTCGCTCGAAAAGGAGTTCTTTTGAAAACGCAGTAGCCAAAACACTGACCCTATGTCCAGATTGTTTCCAGAATCTTACCTTAACTTGTGGAATTTATATCTCGAGCTACACAACTCTAAATGCAACCAAACCAGTGCCACATTAACAAGAATTAAGTCTATTTTCTAGAAAAGTAAACCACATAATTTTTCAGTCAATACAACGCTCCCAGTTACAAAAATACTGAACCCATACCCAAAACGTTTCCAGAATTTTAACCTAACTTGTATTGCCTATAACTCGATCTATACAACTCCAAATTTAACGAAACCAGCGCCAAAACGACCGGTGTTAAGTCTATTTTCAAAAACAATCAGCCAAATAATTTTTGGATCAAACAAACAGTACCAGTTCTCGAAAAACCGAACAGTGTCCAGAAAGTGCACAAAACCGTAAACAAGTGAAACTCATCATGTTCAACCATCACGCAACAATTTCAAACAACCCTAATACATTCATAAATCATCAAATACACATTCAAAGTAATCAAGACAAGAACATAGAGCCTAACTCCAACATAATACCCATCATATGTCTACTCATAATTCATTCAAACATTTTATCAAACATCTCCTAGGCATCATAGTTTGTATCCTCCTATATACTACCCATCATACAACCCTTTATACTATGAGACTCCCCTTACCTTGGTAATTTGAAGATGATGATAACCCTTCCTTGAATCACCAACAAGAAAAACGCAGCAACTTCCCTTTCTCCCTCTTTCTCTCTTTGCGCCGTATTCTCTCTCTTTCTCCTCTTCACCGTCACGTTTCCCTTCTTTCTTTCTTCTCTTCTCTTCCTTTCTTCTCACGGCTGCGCCAACACCCTTCCTTTTCTCTTCTCTTATTTTTCTTTTCTTTCTCTCCAAGTGTTTAAGACACTAACCCTAGAGCTTAAGTAATTGGGCTCTAGTGTCTTGGGTCCTATTTACTACACAATTAATTACTTACACCACTCCCTATTTAATTAAAATACCACTCACTCATTTCCTACACACCACCCCTTATTTAATTTGAAACACCGTCTTATTTCTTTTATTATGACCAACCAACATAACACCTAGATAAATTAATTAAATACTGGATTATTTTTGGGGCGTTACAACTCTCCCCCACTTAGAATATTTTCGTCCTCGAAAATGTACCTTCATTAACTTCCACACTATCCTAAGCTTCCATTAGAAAAAACAAACAACATACACCCTTATTTTTAAAAGGTAACAAAAGTGATACATAGAGAGCATACTTGTGTAACGAACTAATGAAAACAAAGCTAGCTTCATTACACAAAAATAAGAGCATGTGATAGCAATAGATTTTTCGGAAGACTAGTAATTAACTCAACCAAAAGTCAACTTAAATACTTATGTGAACATCTAACACTAAAATCTAATTTAAAAGAAGTGTACAGACATTCTCAGCACACATTCACTACAAGAAAATCGTTGATTTGCCACGGACATTTCCGTGGCAAATGTACAAATTTCCGTGGCAAAACAACATTTGCCACGGACAAAAATTGGTGGCAAATGTTTCCGTCGCTAATCCGTCGCAAATATCCGTGGCAAAGTCGTCCCAAATTTTATCGCAAATCTGTGGCAAATCCGTCGCAAAAATAAAAAAAAATTTAAAAAAAATTAAATCTTCAAATACATACATAACCTGATAAAAGTAAAGGCTAAAAGTAAAGGCTGTCATCATAAATCTAACACAAATACATACATAACCTGATGATAGTCATCATAAATCTAACACAAATACATACATAACCTGATGATAGTCAAATACATATACTAATAATAAACATTAATCGCTCTTTGGCTCTCTCTCGTGGAAGCTTTACAACAACATGCATGCATGCATAATACACACAATAGCTTCAAAGAAATGCTTGCATCTTCCAATACTCACTTACTTAATTCTGCGTTATGGCCCTCTCTTCCGCCGCCTGGCCCACTCACGCAAACCAAATTCATCACTTGTGTGTAACACTCCATAATGTTAAGAAACAAAGTTCCAAAATGCCTAAAAAGTCTTCACTATGAGTATACATACATACATACAGAACTCGATAATGACATAGTAAAACAACACGTAAATTTTCAAAACCATGGAATCATATAATGGCTTCAAAAACATTTCTCTCAACGCATAAAGAGAACACAAATTGAAAAGGTCTACTCATTAATTAAACTCATTAAAATCTGTTCGGACAACTTACTTATACAAATATGCAAATAACAAAATTCATTTCCTTCTAATCTATATGATGCAAAATTCATTTCCTTCTAATCTATATTGTCTTTGCTAAGACAAAATTCACCATATAAAGAACGACCTAAAGCAAGCCTTGGACATTTAATCAACATTTAAGTGTGATATGATAGATCCTCAAGTTGAGTAATATTTATCGGAAGAGGAAAATATAATTGGTCTCTATTTCTTGCTAGCATATATGCCCGGATCATATCACCAAAAAGAATAGAATTAAACTTATAGCCACTATTTTTTCAAAAAGGAGCATAGCTTTAAGTTATCAATTTCAAGATTAAGTTCTCGATTTGTTAATAAATCGAGACAAGCGAGATCAACAAACCTCATATGGAGCTTTCCTAGTATCGACGGCATCGTTCTCATTGAATCTTTGGAATAACTTTTAGTGCTAGGAGTGATTTCTCGATTTGAAAGATGCTTTCTAAAGTCTTTGTCTCTAAAATCGTTGTCGATCACAAGAAGTCGAAAGCAAAGCGTCATGTCCAGTGCGGGACAGGAGAGAAAAGAGTTAACACATCAATGTCAAATATCCTAACATAAGGTAATAAGCTGAAAATGAAATTGATATGATAAGTAGAGCAAATTCTAGTAACAACAAGCATAAAATTCTACATCAATTAAATTAACAACAATTACTGACTAAACAAATGATCATAAGTAGCCATAAGATCGCTTTGTCCAACAAAGCAAGACAAGCCTTGCCATCAAGTTCAACTTGTGGCTTAGAAGAAGGTCAAAGAAAGTCAGTAACACACCCACCCATGTTAGACCCAAGTAGATTATTATTAAGATTTAAAAAGTCCTTTACCCGCAAAATCACTATCCGACTATCCCAAATTACACAAAACCGTAAAAAAAGGATAACAAAAGCAATTATCATCCCATATCAAATTATCATCCCATATCAAAATTAGCATAATGGCATGGCTAGTTATGCGAATTAGAAGAAAATGTTGCAATCTAACTCGCAAACGCCGCAAAAGCGGGCTTTTGCCACGCGCTCTCGCCGCAACAAAGGAAATGTGGAAAAGTATCAACAATTTCGGTAAAGATTGACAAAAAAAGGATTCATAAATTACAATTGATTATGAATTAATGATTTCAATAATATGAACTCATAGTAGGATGATATAAATTCATAGCACAGTTTGGGTACAAAATAGGAGACGCAAATCATAAGATAACAGGTACACATATGAAATAGAGAAATACTTTGGGCATTATTTGTGGTCAAAAGATGCCTTTCAAAGTCTCCCTCCTACTATGATCCAAAACATAGCCAAGAGACTTGGATGGAGCAGCATCCATTATGGTTCCCATATAGTAAAGAAAAAGCAGAAATAAAAGAAGCATTTATTAAAATTAAACGAAGAATTTGCAGAATATATTTATATAAAAACAAACTATTTGAGGAAAAAAAACGCTTGAAAGATAGACGATTACCTTTCATGGAGAAAGGTTCCAGATAACTAGCCAAGAAATTTGGAGCAAGGTGTGTAGCCATCACTCTCAGTCCTGTTCAATAGAAGTCAAAATGGATAGCAATAACACAGCTCAATGAATCCAAACACAACAAAGAATTAGTCTCAAAAGTTGAATCCTATGAACTCCACATCAATCATTTTCTCACCTCCATCTAAAAAATCAGAATATACAAAAAAAATGAAAAGTTGTAGCCAAAATGAAAAATGAAAAGAGAACGAAATAGGCATCAGAAATGCAATAGTTCACAACACCTTAAATCTTCATGCCCTTTAAATCCACATATGCATCAGTATATCCCTAGTTGGTAAGAAAATGTTATCAGGTCTAAAACACACTAACAATTGCAACTTTGAAATGACAATCACTACAAGAAATTATTCAACAAAGTTTCCAAGAAAATAACCAGCAAGGAATTAGACCTGATCATCTTTATTTGTACACCTCAGAGCACACCTCAGCCTCAGGGTCATCTTTATTTGTGTCTGGATGAAGCTTCTTTGCAAGCTGCAGAATATGGAGAGGAACGAAGGAATAATTAAAAATAGAAAAACACGAGATTACTTTAGATTAGAAGGATAGTTCCTAAGGCACATGAACATTCTACAAATTTGTATAATCAAACTATCTGACAATCAGAACAAATAAAACACAACTCCATATCATAAAATGCAGATGTGATTGTATATCAAACAAAATGTCAATATAACTTGATAGGAAACAAACTTTTCCTCATCCCACAGAATAGGAAATGGTCAAGTTTCTATTCACAAAACAGACCAATTACTTTACTTATTATGTAAGATACTTAATGAATTGATGAATTTTAACCAGACAATGAGCTAGATACTAAAAACATAAACACAAATACATCACACGCACATTTTGATACTTACCCCATAGTAAGCTTTCTTTATTTCGTAAGAGCTTGCATTCTTATTCACACCAAGAACATCATATAGTAGTCCCTTGCCAACGATGTCAGAAAGGAGTTTGGGAGAGAAAACAAGTCATAAACATGCATGAGTAAATAAACAAGTATGCCATCCTAATGAATGGAAAATAGAACTTTTCGGACACAAGGTCATGCGATTCCACTAATTTTATAAAATAAAAAAAGGCAACCAAGCATGTGACACAGAATGTAATCATCTATACCCGAGCCATGAATTGATCTAGAAGCCCCAAAACAAACCAGCCATACCACAAAATTACATCACGTCAACAAGTCCATCATTGAATTTGAAAGCAGAATTACATCACCGTAATCACAAAATTGCACAAATCCAAAGATAAACTATTCACAAAATTGAAAACAAAGAGCACAAATCCAAAGACAAATCCAAAGACAAATCCATTCCCACATGTAGCATGTAATCAAAAACAAGTCCAAACCGACCAATTTACCACCATGTTATGTTTGTTAGTCCAATGATCCGCTTTAGAAGAATTTTCAAAAGACACAGAAAACAGAATCCACTTATGTTCATGGTGATTAAGTGTGAACATATTTGATTACCAAATCATTCTTTTCAATCTCTTATGAAGATTTCTAATCATAAGATGTATCAAGTATGCTAAATTTTCATACAATGAATCGTAATATAAGAAAACAATATACTTGAGATAAGGGTACTCAAAGCTCAAAATCTGGGTGACAAAATAATATGCCAATAAAAGCTGAATTCTAAGACAAGATGAAACTTAATGATCAAATCTATTAACCAAAACTTACAAAGATAATGTTCAATTGATAAATTATAGCAACCTGCAATTATAGCATAGAGCAAGGATTCCTCAAAAGAACTTTACCTTCCGGTTCTAATCAACCTTTATCTTTATCATTGCCTTCATTAGCAACAACATCGAAACCACACAACCTAAATCAAGTGAGAAATGGAAGAGGGTTAGGGTTTTGAATCACCCAAAAATTGGGGCTTTTTAGTCAAATAGAACAAGATTAGAAGAAAACTACTTACCCTTTAGTAAGAAAGAGGTGAGGCGATCGAGAGGAGAACGACGGTGATTTCCGACGCGTTGTGAGGTTTCTGTTGCGTGGTGGGCGCGCAGGGCGTCGCGGTGGTTGTCGCCGAGGCGGAGGAAAAGCAGTGAGTGTGAAGGTGAGGGTGGTGGTGAGGGAGAGAGAGAGAGAGAGTGAGAGTGAGGGCGAAGAGTGTGCGAAGAGTGTGAGTGAGAGCGATGTAGAGAGTGAGAAGTGAGAGTGAAAGAGTGGTGGAGGACGATGAGAAAAAGGGCGACGGTGGGTAGAGGGCGACGGTGGGTGGAGGGCGGACGGCGATGGTGAGGAATGTGGGTGGAGGGCGGAAGGCGGAGGGCGATGGTGAGAGAGTGAGAACGAGAATGTGTGCTTTGGTGAGAGTGAGAGGTCTACTGAGAACGAGATGGTGAGGAACGCGTGTTAATGAAATTGGGGTTAGGGTTTGCCACGAAATTTAAGCCGTTTGCCACGGATAATGCCATCGCAAATTAGCGACCAACCTGAATCCCGTCGCAAATTAGCGACCAACACTAATGCCGTGGCAAATTTGAGCGGGATTTTTCCCCCTTGTTCTCAATATATATCAGTCCCAATGCACTTGTCGTCGCAAATCCGTCGCAAATTAGCGACGGACAGGGCTCCGTGGCTAATTTTGGTGGCAAATGAGGCTTTTTCTTGTAGTGATTATTATCCTAAGATTTCAAAACCACGTAACACAACTATAAAGAGGAAACAACCAGAGTCAAATCAGAAAAGATTCGAGTGTACAGGTTGAAAATACGATCATATATCATATAGCATGAAAGTTATGGAACAATTCACAATGATACAAAACTCACAATGTTGACAGCTAGACACATAGGACAAAACAAATGAAATAAATAGTTTAACATTTCAAATCCTTACATCTAATATGACTCTGTTACCTCAAAATTTCGACAGTACATTAAATGAAGCCTTGAATGGAGTTGACTTAACATTTAATAATGTTTTGGAGGCAGCAGGTCAATATTCAAGTCAACCCACCATCAATTCGACAGAAAAGGTATGAAAGTGCTGACAATGTGAGCGAGCTTCGACGAGCTCAGCTCTTAAAGCAAGAAACCTTTGACAAAAGAAGGCTCAACTCTTCGACAAAGCAGGGCTCAATACTTCGCCAAGCGGTTGACGACGTTTCAGTCGAAATGCCAAGAGCAACAGTTAGTGGGCAGTTACTTCTCCTTATTTTTAGGAGGCAGTTATTCCCTCTTCCCACGTTTGTTTCCCAGAGTATAAATACTCTTTTGTAATAGGAAATCAGGGTCACAACATTTCACAACATTTCACAAGCTAGGAGCAATTCTCCATCTTGCTTGTTTTATGAGTGGTTTGTGAATCCTATTGATTGTATTTCTAGGAGGAGTTAGTAGTTTTTCAATTGATGTTGCTCCTTTTTGGAGGTGGATTTTTCGTTTGTATATGGGTTGAGTACCCCTTGTGCTCAACTATTAATATATTATTATGTTTGCCTTTAAAAAAAAATCACAACGCGCCTTCTGTACGTGCTTATCCGGTCTTTGCCTCCTCACGTTGTTCCAATCATAAGCAATGTTATCCCAAGTAGGTAGTTCAGTTGGCGAGCTAAGAGATACCGAATGAATATACGAAAGAGGTCTGGAGTTCAAACCCCGAAAACAAATATTTCCCTCATCCCTCTAACAACTAACATTGCCTAGAAAAAAACAATGTTTTATCGACGTAAATCATAGAGTTGGGTTCTCATTATTAGCTCTTCAAAATTTTAAAGTTAGTCTGGTAAGTGCTCACCTAATGAGATATCAAAACACTTCAATTTCGTATAAGCACTTTGTTATGAATATAAGTCAGCGAGGAGCTAGTTTACAGAATATCAATTCTGTTAGGAATTAGTTAATTTCTTAACATTTTAGTTAGTTTATTGATCCTACCATAAGCTCTATATATAAAGCGTCATGTACACATTTTTAGTATTTTTCAATCAATATGATTTCCTTTGAGTTTTTACCTAATGAATATACCTATGCTTTCTTTCTCTCCGATGAGCATGATCTATTAGCCATTCTTAACACACTTTTTAATTTTAATATCCAAACGTGAATGAGTATTTTTTTTATATATATAAAACAAGGCAAAAAGCCCAAAAACAATTACACGGAGACTAAATAAGGAGTAGAGACTCCAATAACATCATTATCCACAAACTGCTTAACACTATCGGGAGGATCTCAAACAAAACAAATTATCTTCCTATTGCAAAATGCAACTGAGAGCAGCAAAGCCATCCGCCACTCTATTAACCTCCCTATAGGCATGTTTGATAGTTACCCTGAACTCAAAAGAAATCAACTTGTTGAAGACTACGACTTTTAGAACTACCAGTACAAGAACCCGAAATGCACTTCACCACAAGGTCAGAATCCAGATTAAAATCAACACACTCCAAAAGTTCAGGCTTGGCTGCAGAACGTGAATGAGTATTTAATATAAGCTTTTATTATCGCATATATAATATTTCATGGCATAAGTGATTAAATAAGTTAGTTTGTACGTTTATTTATTTAAATAAGACCTAAACACCGAGAGTTCAAGAGCTGACTCTGCCTAAAAGCAAAAGTGTTGTCTGTCAGCCATATATACCTTCGTAACAGAAGCAGCAGCAAAAACATGACTTCTCTGAATGATTAGTGCAGCCACGCGTATCTGCAGTCAGAAGATTATTCATGAATCTAGATTAGCTTCTTTTTCAAGACAATTGAGATAAAATTTTGAGTTTCTAGTTTTTGAAAAATCACTTATGAGTTAGTTTCAATTTACAAGACTCGTGTAAGTATGACGGTTCCAGCTTGTTTCACATTTTCCTAGCAATGTATATATGAAGATGATACCATTAGATGTTTGTTATGTTCAACCCAAGATTCTATTATTTGTCTGCTTTCCTTCCTACAATCCCACTATACTAGTAATTGCGTATCTTAGCTTTGATCTCACCACGTTACAAGTTTTCTTTAACAAATAACAATGTCAAACATGTATACCATATCTTAACTCAACTATCACTATTATAAATAAATAAATGTGCAACCAATACAAATACACATTAAAGATTGCCGGCCAGATATTTATAATATCTTTCTATAAATAAAAGTCAACTAATCCAAATTCCTAAGAGCCAAAACCATATAGTATTAATTAACACCTAATTAAATGACGACGACGACATTAAGGAAAAATCTCAAAGCCACTTTTTCTATATCTATAAATAGTTAATAAGAAAACAGAAACAAGCATTATATAGAAAGCAGAAGCAGATTACTAATAGACAAAAATCCAAAATGAGCCAAAAATCACCAACACAAAAGACTCATAATCTGAAAAGGAGGAGCATGTTACTGTTATGTGGCAAGGGAAAAACACATGCAGTTCCTGATGAATTTGATTTCAAGATGAATGAACAAGACAACAGGAATCAAGAAAGGGTCACCAAAAATGGATTCAAGTGTTGTGCTTTTGGCATGTTTCTGCCAGGCTTTGGTAAAACAAAGACTGTTACAGTAAGAAAAGAAGCAGCTATAATGGATCCTTCAATGAATGTGATGTCTAGTACATTTTCACTTTCTTTTGAACACTTTGAACTTAATTCTAGAGTTATGCAAGGAAGAATGGTTCGTGAAAATCATGAAGATGACTCTATCAGTTCTTACTTTGAACTGCCTTCTACCAATTTGTGAAAGAGCACCTAGTTACACCGGTCATTCTTCTCACCGAGGAAATTGAACTATTAGAAAAAGTTGAAATAGCCGCAAAAATTAAATAAAAAAATGAAATAAGTATTCAAATTTAGTTGAGACTTATAGAATTAGAGATGTATTTTATTATTTTGTTTCTATTTTACTTTTTTTTTTCAGTAGTGTTTAATTGTTGAATAGTTTTGTAGTGTGTCAATGATTTCTTTTATTTGTTTATTTTTTCTGTAATTCTATATGTGTATGTTACATTTTTTTAATAATTATTTTAAGTATTGCAGTGTGTGATTATTCACAAGACAATTTAGGAAAAAAAAATAAGGATTTTAAAGTATTGTGATTAAAAAGTATTTTATCATATGTGACGGCAACTATGATACTATGGTCCAAGCCCTATGGACCAATAGCTCTTTGTAATCTATCTATATAATATATAGTAAATAGTAAAGGAGACTTGAACTTTTTGAACACAATTGTAAAGAAGACTTGAGTTCTATTTTTAATGTACAATTAAACTTATAGCTACAGTTTCAATTTAAGGTAAACTTTAACTTTCCCACTATTTGAAACATAAACTACAATTAGTGATATCTTTCCAATCACACAATCTATTAATAATACATTTAAATAGGTTCCTCAAGGCTGAAAATTCTAGGTGTCAACCTCTCAGCCTCTCCACATAAGCAATTGCTATTTTTTTGGCCTAGCTGGATTTTTCAATCCATGTCACTTGCCAATATTGCATTAATTTGGCTTGATTTGTCAATTTGGAATGAATTAAAACCAAACAAAAACTGATATTTTTTAAAGATTATTATTGAGTGATGACAATCAATTCATAATTCAAATCCTATTCTAATTATTTTTCAACGTTTTTTTTTCAAAGAGTAACGTTCAGATGTTATATATAATATACATTTATGTCATTTGATTGAATGCCAATGTCCAGCCGTTATATATCTGATATAAATATAGTGGGTTTTGCTTTGGTGTGCTCTCTTAAAATTTTTATTCCATGTTGGTTAGTGCTCCATTCGCATGCAAGAGATACGAGAGAAATAGAGAGAGAGAGAGGGCATGTGGGGAGGGCTTGCGGCGATCTAATGGAGCTGTTCAACAACGACAAACGACGTTGTGGGTTTGTTTAGATTCTCAAAAAACAACAGGCTAATGCTTGACGATTCAAAATTTAGATGGGTTGCTTTTTGTATGCTTGGTTGTTAGGAATTCTCCAATAGTTCCAAGAATTATTTATGAGCATTCCTTCTTGAGTTTTTATTTTTTTTCCTTGGTTAATTAAAAATGATCTCAATATAATGCAAATAGAATTAGAGTTGAACATTGGGCATATAATTGATCTGCAAAAGGTGACGTGCAGTTAATATTATGGAATTATGTAATAATATGAGCATATCAATTACTCCATACTCTAATCCTACTTGCATTGAGATCAATTTTTACTAAGCTTTAGAGGAAGTCTTGAACTATCGAATATTGAGTTTCTTTTAAGTACATCAGTCAATTATACATATTTAACTATTTTTTATAAACAAGCTTAACTCTACCCATTGAATTTTAATATCTTAGGAACATGTTGCATATTTGTTCGAGTCCATTTTCTAATTATTCCAAATCCTTCTCAGTTCTCTTTCTACATGACTGATATTGCACAAGAAAACTGGCCAGCATTTTTGATCAATTACTAAAGAAAATATATAAATAAAATACTTGCATTGATTTTATTTTGTTGTTGATTTAATTATTATTATTATTTGTGATTTTTATTATTTGTTGTGATGGTGTTGTTTGATTTATAGGGTTTTATGCTCACTACTCAAGGTTGAAGATGAAGAGGATGTTTAGTCATGATTGAAGTTTTTAAATTTTTTCATTTGACTAGCAAAATATGGTTCAATTGATGGTGTAGCTTTTTCACAGACAAGTTGACCTGTGAATGGGTGCTATTGACAGGTGTCTCAAAATAAGACGGTAAATAATGCTACCTATTTCAACAATAGGTCCAACATTTCTTCATCTTTGGTGTTGTGAACATGTTTCATTGCTAATTTTTTCTACAATTTGGTCACATATAGTTTTCAAACTACGATTGCATATCATTTTCTTATTTCCTTTAAGAATAATCAAATTGTTCCCTAATCACAAATATTGCACAAATTTGAGAGGCCTAATATTCACCATTAATTCCTAATTCAAATAAAAAATGTTTCAATTTTCAATTGTCATTACTCAAATTTACACTTATATACTAAACAATTCTCATTAAGCAGATTATCATAAAAAATAAGCACGTAAAAAAATATGAACTCATTTGGTAGATTAATTAGCATTCAAGTGTGTGTAAGTTACATATTAAAATTTATTCAACTTTATATAATTTTTTTTGATTGAAGAGTTCAAATTTTTTAGAGTTCAAATTTTCTAATTGAATGTTCTTCATTTTTACTTACGTTACATTTTTGTTATTAAATAACGTTTTGATTTTTAATACTACTTTTTAGCACTTTTGTTGAAAGAGTGCCAAGACCACAAGATGATAGAGGAGTACAACTATATAAAGATCATTGTTTCATGCTTCAAGGGAGGTTTTTGAAGAGACAAAAGTTATTCTCTTCTACTTAATTTTTGGTTTTGATTTTGGGTATTGTTAGTGAAGTTTCAACGTGTTTGTTCTAGAGTGCACAAGTCCGAACACCATGCTTTGAAAACCTTGAGGAGTAAATCGAATTTTGAATTGCATAAAAAATCTACATGAATTTGCTTTCAAGATAGTTAAATACAAATGGTTACTCTTTTTTTTTTTTTTTTTTTTGGTACCTTTGCTATGCTTTGTGTTATCTACGGTTAAACAGTCTTGCTGTAGAAAAAAATGATGTTTATAATCTTAAGAGGGACTATGAAGAAAATGAGAAAACAACAAAGGAGCTAACCACTCTACTAATATAATCTCTCTGGGGTTGCTGATAGCAAGATAATATTTCCATTTTATCCGTTAAAGTTGGATTTTGAAACTTTTTTTTTTTCATTTTTCCACTCATGATTTTTTCTTGCTATTTACAACAGGATTCTTTGAATTAGAAGACATTATACGGAGGAATATTGAAGAGTCATTACATGTAAGAAAACATAAAATGCCGTTATGGAATGGGTCGGGATCTTTTGCATCGCATGGGTCGGGATACTGCTTAAACCAAAAATTTACATTTTTAACATCGTGATGAATGTCAGTTATGGAATATTGAAGAGTCACTACATGTAAGAAAACATAGCTCATGTTCTGAGAAGAACGTTGAAACCTAACTTAGGAGAATGCATAATAGTAATGTTATTGATTTGCTTTATTGAATTAAGGGAGTATATCAAGGTACGATTGACAGTTCTATTAGTCTTTTTAATTCTCTCTTCTTTCAACAATAATTGATGTATACTTGATATGTAAAATGTTTAAAGATTGTTTGGTACATTTGTCAGCAATGATTCTTATAAAACAAAGAAAATAAAATAATAAAAAATAAAGGGGATAAATTATTTTGGTATATTTTTTCTGATAAATATTGTGTTGGTGTATTGATCAACAAGAAAATAATAAATGGGTTTTTCAAAACCTCCAAATGGGTAGATTAAGTGAATAAAAAACGATATGAAGTGGGAAATGAACTTTAGATTAAAAAGTAACTAATCTCAACGACTAATAAAAATTAAGGGTTTGTAAAAAAAATGGTTGTAAGCTCTAACACATTTATGATTTTGTTAGCATGGGACTTCCCCTAAATATTGCAAAAAAAAGAGGTCGGAAAAGAGCCCAAGAAGGGACTAAGCCAAAACCCTTGAAAGAAACAGATTACCATTAGTTTTCTTATCAAGGTTACTTATTTTACAATCTAAAGTAAGTTGATCACTTTAGAGAATCCAAATCTATAAAAACCTTATATTATCAAATGAAACAAAGTTGTCAAAAAAAATTAAACGAATTTGTCTCAGCTATCATGTTCAATATTTATATTCTTTCAGTGTTTGAAAAATCGGTAAGACTCCCTAATAGCGACAACTTACAATCATTAAGCATAGTATTGGAAGCGGGTTGGGTCACAAATATTATGTACATAAATACTAAATTAAAATCAACTAACACGATTCGTTGGTACTACACTTTACTAAATTTAGATACAATTTTTTTGACTTCTTTTATTTATTTATTTTTTTTAAAAAAATTATGTTGGTTTTTTTTTTCATAAAAATATTTAAATTTAATATTATGCATGAAATTTGTTTCCCGTGCATCGCACGGGTTGCATACTAGTAACGACTACAAAGAATGATGAATTTACGTTGATTATTATTTTCCCATATTCCTTGAGTTTTAATCCAAATTATTTGAAAGGATGTGCCAATCAATTGGTTTCACCGTTGAGTTCGAAGTCTTTAACTTTGAAGTGCAAGAGGTTAACTATTCATCTTCAAGATTTATGCTTCCAAACCCGATTATCCTTTCGATTTTTCCATTAATTAAATGATACTATAAGCCTTATGTGTTATCACATAAATGCTCTTCCATTTTCTGCCGAATTGTATTTCAATTATTTATATAAAGTTTAATGTTAAGTAATACTCACTATGCGGAATTGTAAAAGAGATCGCCACCTTTAGTAGCGTTTATAAAAACGCTACCCATTTTAATAACACGCTACACCATTAGTAGCGCGTTTTAAGGTAAAACGCTACCCATTAGGTAACACGCTAGACGGATCCTAGCGCTTTTATTCAAAACGCTAGCCAATTAGAAAACACGCTAGAGCGGATCCTAGCGCTTTTATTCAAAACGTTAGCCAATTAGAAAACACGCTAGATAGATCCTAGCGTTTTTAAAAAGCGCTAGGTATTTAGAAAACACGCTAGACGGATCCTAGCGCTTTTATCAAAACGCTAGCCAATTAGAAAACACGCTTGATAGATCCTAGCGTTTTTAGAAAGCGCTAGTTATTTAGTAAACACTCTAGACGGATCCCTAACGCTTTTATTCAAAGCGCTAGGTATTTAGAAAACACGCTAGATAGATCTCTAGCGTTTTTCATAAAACGCTAGGTATGGTTAAATAATTTTTTCGTTTCCCATTGAGCTACTTACCTCTCTCGTGAACACTCTCACACGTAAACATAAAATCACTCACCCGTAAACGCAAAACCCTAACACCCTAACGCAAATTAACATCATCTCTCTCAACGAAAATCATCTCTCTCGGTGAACATCATCTTTCTCGAGTCTCTCACTCGGACAACATTGGTGAGTTTTGTTCCTTTCTCTGTTTTGGGTTCCTTTATTAATTTCGTTCCTTTCTCTAATTACAATAGTCTCTTGTTGCAATTTTTTTATTGTAAATTACAATTAGGAAATTTGTTAGATATTAATTGTGGGTTCTAGTTTAGAAATATATTAGTTTTGTCACTTGTGCACACTAGACTCTTTTTTTTACCACTAGCCTCTTCTTGTTACACATAAATTAAGTTCATTAATTATTTGGAAGACTAGACTATGGTTCCTTTGTCTTGACCAAAGGACCGATAATAGAAATAGAACATGATATAGATATAGCTTGGGAAAATAAGGAGTGGAATTGAAAAAAATTTAAAAGAGGAAATTTTGTTTGTTTTTTTTTATATGAATTGATTCTTCATTATATTCGAATTGCTTGATGGGTCATATGTTAAAGTTATCTTCTCAAGATTTTATTATAAATATTTGGAAATTATGGATAGAAATTGGATGTCCGCCAATAAATGTCGTCCAAGGAGTATGCATTTGGAGTGGATTATTTTGTGTGAGTGTGTTGTTGAGCGTTTAGGGACTTCTAGTGGTATGAAATGTCCTTGTTTAAGGTGTTGTTATGTAAAATCGATTCATCTTGAGAGAAGTTGGTACGACATTTAAAGGCGAATGGAATTGATCAAAGTTACACTTGTTGGATAATGCACGGTGAGAAAAAGGTGAATCTTCAAATATGAATGATATTAGTAAGAGATATGCGCCACCGGTTGACAGGAACACATTCATTTGATGCGAACGAATTTGAAGAGATGGCAAAGGTGGTTGAAGAGGATCTTAATGATTGTCCTGAAATGTTTGAGAAGTTGATAAGCGATGCGAGAGACACCATTGTATGCGGATTATCTTGAATTCACAAAATTATTGGTCGTGATCAAGTTGTATAACTTGAAAACTTCATACGGATGGATGGATAAGAGCTTTACTGACCGATTTACTCGCACTTCGAAAGAAATGTTGCGAATGATAATGTGCTTCCTTCTCGGACGTATGATGCAAAGCAAATGTTGGGGTCTATTGGCTTGAACTATGAGAAGATACACGCTTGTTCGAATGATTGCATTTTATTTCGGAATGAACATGCGTTGTTAAAGTCGTGTCCTAAATGTAATGCACCGCGGTATAACAAGAAAGAGTCCGCTCTAGAAAAGGTGTTGTGGTATTTTCCTATAATTCCTCGATTTAGGCGCATGTATCGTAGTTCGGAAGATGCAAAACACTTGACATGGCATGAGGATGAAAGGATTAAAGATGGTATGCTACTTACGACACGCAGATTCTCCGCAATGGAAAAAATTAATATTGAGTATCCTAATTTCGGGATGACCCGAGAAACCTACGCCTTGCATTGCATTGTCTGGTGATGGATTTAACCCATACGGTATCGAGTAGCTCCACGATACATGTCCCGTGATTTTGGCGATTTATAACTTATCGCCGTGGCTTTGCATGAAACGCAAATATATGATGTTGTCTTTGTTAATTTCTCAGGCCCAAACAACCGTGAAATGATATTGATGTATACTTGGCTCCTTTAATTGAAGACTTGAAGCAAATGTGGGAGACTGGGGTAGATGTGTATGATGGGTTCAGAGAAGAAAGTTTCACCACGAGGGCTATGATCTTTGGCACAATTAACGACTTTCGCATCTGAAAGAATCTATCACAGATGCGAGTAACAAAGGCAAGTGTGCATGCCCTATATGTGAAGATAACACCGATTGGATGTGGTTGGAACATGGTAAGAAGAATATCTATCTTGGTCATCATGATTTTTGCCATCAACTCATCACTATCGATTGTGGAGAAAGACATTTGATGGGAATACAAAAACACGTGAGAGCTCCCCGCCTTTGTGGTGACAGTATTTGAAAAGGTGGAAGATTTGAACATTAAATTTGGGAAGCCTTTTTGTAGGAGAGCTTGCCAAAGCGGGGTGGAAGAAAAAGTCGATTTTCTTTGAGTTGCCATACTGGAAGTCATTATATGTAAGGCATTTCATTGATGTGATGCATGTTGAAAAGAATCAATTCAAGGTTGGATTTGGTTAATATGGGTTTGAGACCTTACTCAATATGCCGGGTAAGACTAAAGATACCATCAACTCAAGGTTGGATTTGGTTAGTATGGGTTTGAGACCTGAATTGGGTCAGGTAAAGAAGGGTACACGTACATATCTACCTCCGGCACTCATACTACCTATCTAGAAAGGAGAAGACTGTCTTTTGTGAGTTTCTTCATGGAGTTAAAGTTCCAGAGGGATACTCTTCAAATGTGGCGACTCTTGTATTGATTAAAGACCTCAAGTTAAAGTCTCTAAAGTCCCACGATTGTCATGTTCTCATGGAGCATTTGCTACCCATTGGTATACGATCCATTTTGCCTAAGAAAGTGCGTCAGACCTTAACCAAACTTTGTTTCTTCTTTAAGGCGATTTGTAGTAGAGTGATTGACCACCGAAAGTTGCCAACATTGCAAAGAGAAATTATCACTTTGTGTGAGCTTGAGATGTATTTCCCACCTTCTTTTTTGACATAATGATTCATCTAATAGTTCATCCGGTTAGAGAGACACAATTGTGTGGCCCATGTTACATGAGATGGACGTATCCGTTTGAGCGTTACATGAAGATATTAAAAGGATATGTGAAAAATCGATCACGACACGAGGTTGTATTGTTGAGCGCTACATAGTTGAAGAGGCTATTGAGTTTTGCACGGGCTATCTATCTAGTCTTGAATATTATTCGTGGGACCGCCAAGGTCTCGTAATGTAGGAAGGGTTAGTAAAGGGATGACGGGAACTAAATTAGTGATGGTATCAAGGAAAGAACTAGAGCAAGCACACTTGTACGTTCTTCACAATGATAGTGAGGTTGATTCATATGTTGCCAAGCACAAGGAGATTCTTAAGAGTCAATTCCCGGGAAAGAAGCAAGTTTGGTTAGCAAAAGAACACAATAGGAGTTTCATAGTGTGGCTAAAAGATCACATTGATGGTGAGTGTGTTTCGAATGCTACTTCGATTTCAAAAAGATTGAGATGGTTAGCAAAAGGTCCAAATATACATGTCTTCTCTTACAACAGCTATCTAATGAACGAGTGCACTTTCTATACAAAATAACAAGATGATCAGAGTAAAATGCAAAATAGTGGGAGCCTGTGTTCAAATGTGAATGGGTTGACAATAATACTGGTTTACAGATTGATGAATCAGGGTTCATGCGGGTGAATTTCAACAAGTTAGGATATAAAGATGAACTTTTTATTTTAGCATCGCAAGCTCAACAAGTGTTTTATGTCATCGATCCGATTAATATCAATTGGTCTATTGTTCTATTGATCGACAAAAATTTGTGTATAACAACGATGATGATGAAGCACCCGATGATGTTGGTGTTGAGGACGACCCTTTCTTGAACATCGGAACCAATAATAGGGGAAAATACTTCTATAGAGGATGTGTATATTTTAGAAAAGATCATAATGATGGAATTACTATTTGTCGGAAAAAAAATACCAAGACGCGAATTGCAAACAAAATTTTATCTAGGAAAAGGAAAAGGTAATATAGACTTAATGATATCTCGTTATTTTTTATTAATAGATAATTATTATATTGTTTATGTAAATTTAACAATAACATGGATTATGTTATATTGCAGTCGGATGACATCACTTAGTGATCATGAGAGTGGTCAAGACATGAGTCATGAGGGTTGTCTTTGTTATGTTTCTAGCTTTAATTTGTAGCTACTTTTGAGTTTCATAATGTTAGTTAGTTATTATGTTGTATGATTTGGATATATATTAATTATGTTGTAAGTACTTGTTAGTTTAATATGGTCTTTTGGTGATATGTACATATGTGTGTGTATCTATATTGTATTGTAATGATATTGGCTGAATTTTGTTGGAATGATATTTGATGAATTTTGTTGGAAGGGAATGAATTTATAGGTTGTAATTAAAAGAGAGAATAAACAAAAATAAAAAAAATATTTAAAAAAAAAATCAGTCAATAGGTAGCGTTTTAAAAAAAACGCTACAAATTAAATTAAAAAAAATCAGTCAATAGGTAGCGTTTTAAGGAGAAAACGCTAGAAATAAAATTAAAAAAATCATTCAATACCTAGCGTTTTAAAGAAAACGCTAGGAATTGTAAAGAGGAGCTAGAGGATCCCTAACGTTTTACAGAAAACGCTAGGAATGGTAGTAAAAAGGCGCTATAGCATCCCTAGCGTTTTACAGAAAACGCTAGGAATTGTAAAGAGGCGCTAGAGGATCCCTAGCGTTTTATAGAAAACGCTAGGAATGGTAGTAAAAAGGCGCTATAGCATCCCTAGCGTTTTACAGAAAACACTAGGAATTGTAAAGAGGCGCTAGAGTATCCCTAGCGTTTTACAGAAAACGCTAGGAATGGTAGTAAAAAGGCGCTATAGCATCCCTAGCGTTTTACAGAAAACGCAAGGAATTGTAAAGAGGCGCTAGAGGATCCCTAGCGTTTTAAAGAAAACGCTAGGAATTGTAATTATAATTCCTAGGCTTCCCTAGCGTTTTTGCTAGAAAGCGCTAGGCATTGTTATTAAAATTTTTACAAGGTGCGCTCTCTCATCTCTCTCACACAAACTCACGCTGTCTCTTCATCTACCTAACTCCTCTCTTGCGAAAACCCAGCGAAAACCCAGAAACCTCTTCGTTCATCCCTTCTGTGTGAGACCCAGGAAACCAAATGACCCATCCTCTTCGTTCATCCTCTTCGTTCATCCCTTCTTCGTTCCTCTTCGTTCATCCCTTCTTCGTTCATCCAGAAACCCAAAAACGCGCGACCCAGGAAACCTAAAACGCAGAAACCCCAAACGTACCAGCTCTCCCTCTCTCTCCTTGGTGCTATCTTACCACGCAGCTCCCTACCATTTGTTTCCTTTTTCTGCACTCTCTCTCCCTTTCAAAAGGTATTTCTGCACATACTCTCACTGGTTTTTTTATGGTTTGTTATGTAGTTCTCTTTTGTATGGCTTTCTCTGTTACTTAGCTCAATGTTGTATTTAATTAGTTGTTAGATTAGTCTAGCTTAGATAGCATTATTAACTTGACTAGTGCATGGCTTTCCTAGTGCATGGCTTTCTCTGTTTCTTAGTGCATGGCTTTCCTATATATGTTTACTCTAGGTTCTTAGTGCATGGCTTTCCTATATATGTTTACTCTAGGTTACTTAGTGCATGGTATCCTATATATGTTTACTCTAGGTTACTTAGTGCATGGCTTTCCTATATATGTTTACTCTAGGTTCTTAGTGCATGGCTTTCTCTGTTACTTAGTGCATGGCTTGTTCTATATTTTGTTAAGTGTTTGTTGGTTCTAAACAATTAGAAAGCTAAAACTCACTGAGTCTATTTCATTTGGGCCATTGCAAGTCAGATGACATCACTTAGTGATCATGAGAGTAGTCATGAGGGTGGTGATGGGGGTGGTCATAGAAACACAAAGAAGTTCACTCCCGTGGTGGAACAAATGAAAAAGAATATTGTCCATCGGATAAGTAAAGGACACGAGAAATATAGGGTAAGTTAATTACTAATTATTAATGTTCTTCTCTACCTTTCAAAGTTATCTAATTATTTAATGATTTAATTAATGCAGGTCAGATGGAGTGTTAAAGGTTTGCCTATTGGAGAGAACGGCACAAATTTGATTACTTTTATTGGTACTAAGGTGAAGCAAATGTTTCCAATTTCGATTAAAAGTTGGAATGAGAAAGATAATAGAGTTTTACTAAATGAAAGATGATTTACGGTCCTTAATACGGTATATAATTTTAGACCTCTTTAATAATCTTATTTAGTGATTTTTAGTTATATTTATTTAATTCATTTTTATGTATAAGTAGAAACACTTTGATGTGGATGATGCCCGAAGAGATTGGATACTCAAGGAAGCTGGAAGGTTGCATCGGGCTTATAGAACTGATGTAGGAAAAAAGTATCTGAAACTTCCTGATGGGACCATCAGACAGGAGCCTCCAGCATTGTATTCCGGAATTATAAGTAAGGAGGATTGGAGCAAATTTGTACATATACGCACTCTGAGATCCGGATTTCTGGTTAGTATATTAATTATTTAAGTTATATATATATATATATATATATATATATATATATATTTCACAACTAGATATCATTCATTAATGTATACTTATCTTTTTAAATAGAAAAAAAGCAAAGCCAATAAAGAAAGAGCTTCTAATCCCGAGTACCCTTATAGAGGAGGTTCAAGTGGATATCAAATTCTTGAAGAAAGATTGGTAAGACACAATTAGTTTAATTTATTATGATTTAATGAATCTTTTAATTTACAGAGTTGATTAACAATTATTAAACTTAAATAGTTACTGCAAGAGGGAAAGATCCAACTCAAGAATCCCTTGATCGTTGTACTGTCTGGTTAGAGGCCCGACAAAACAAGGATGGGGACATTGTGGATCCGAAAACTAAGGAGGTCAAGGACAAAATTGTAAGTATTCCAAAATTCATGTATTGTAATTTTAATTTTATGATTCCTAGCAAGTTGGAATTTGTGTCTGACTATATTTTTTAATCCGTTACTCGATTTTTTTTGACACGTGGACATATTTTTTATTGTCGATTAAATTTCTTTGACACTTGTTTATTATTTCTATCCGTTACTCGATTTTTTTTGACACGTGGACATATTTTTTATTGTCGATTAAATTTCTTTGACACTTGTTTATTAATTCTATCCGTTACTTATGTTTGTGCATCAGCAAAGCATATCACAATCTGTATCACAAGGAGATTTAACAGATTGTGATGGTCAACAAGATGTCCTTGCTCGTGCCTTGGGAAGGGAAGAGAGACAGGGTCGGATAAGAGGTTATGGATATGGCATTCCTCCTACGACTGTGTTTGGGCCAAAGAGCCGTAGCAGGGGGTGCGGGCAATGTAAAGTGATGTCGGACAAGTATGACGAGCTATCCAAGAATGTTGCTGTATTAATGGAAGAGAGACAGATGTATAAGCATATCTTGGCACAATCCATTGGTGCACCATCCCCTGCTGCACCACCCCCTGCTGAACCTATATTACCTGCTGCACCCTCACTTGCCCAACATAGCGCACGAGATAGATGCACCATCCCTTCAACACAGGTATTTATTTGTACTCGACCTGTTTTTTGTATGTATGTATTTGATCAAATTATCAAGTATATTTGTTTTTCTTTATAATTGATTTAGGATAACTGTGAATTTGAGCTATATATTGCAAACCCACATCGAAAGGTTGCAGTGGGCATGTTATGTAACCAATTGAGTGCCACAATGCAAAATTTACCCATGCCTGAAAACCATTTGAGAGTTAGGGTAGACTATTCAATAGAGGGGTCTGCACCATTGCCTGTTCCAATTGTTAATGCGGATATATTTACTGTGGATCAAGCACTTAGTACTTTTGTGGCATGGCCTGAACAACTTGTCGTTGTAAGTGACAATATTTTTGTTAATAAGTTAATGACTCATTGTTATATATAATGTGTGTTCCAACTTGTCGTTGTAAGTGACAATATTTTTTAATTTATTAGAGTATATATATGAGGATCTGAAAGTTGTATATATATTATTTATAGGTTTTTGTACAATCAGTTTCTGGTACCTTCGCAACGGACACAAAAGTTTTTGTTCTTGTGTCCAGAGTGTATCGTTGTGTGGGATCAAGGTAATACAGAGGATAATATTATGGCTAGGAAGAGTGAAATAGAAAGTTATATCCTTTCACGCTTCATGGATGCCAAGCGTTTTGATCACGAATCTTTATTTTTGGCACCAATCAATATAAGGTGAGAAATTTATAGTCTTCAATCACTTGTTTAATTATTTTGAGGATTGTATTATAGTGTAAATGTGTACTCATTCGTGATTCATTTACTTGCAGGCAACATTGGGTACTCTTTGCAATAAACCCTAAGCGAAATGCTGTCTACTATCTGGATTCACTTCAAGGCCATTACTGAGTAGTCACGAGACTTCGTCAAGATAGTTGTGTGTGTGTATGTGTAACCCTATCATTTTGTATAATTTAATATATGTATTTTGTTCAACTTAACGTTATATATATATATATATATATATATATATATATATGTATGACGTTACAGTGCTTTGAAACAATACTGGGGATTATCTACGAGTAAAACAAAATGGTTACCCATAACTGTAAGTTTTTTAAAAATCATTCTTATAATTTTAATTGAATTTTTGGTCATAAAAATGTGACAATGAACTAATCTTTTGCTTTGTAGTGTCCTAAACAACCAAATAATAATGATTGTGGGTACTACGTTATGAGGTATATGAGAGAGATTATCACTCACGACAGAGTAGTAATCCCAACCAAGGTAACTACTTAGATTTCTTTTTAATTATAATACTTACTCACATTTAATAAACATTTTAATTCTAATTTTATTTCATTTTATTTTTCAGTATTTTCCCCACTGTAAAGACATCCAGCATTACTCTGATGAACAACTTACCACAGTGAGGGGGGAGTGGTGCCATTTTGTTTCTAGCTTTTTGTAGCAAGTTTTGAGTTTCATAATAGTTAGTTATTATATATGTTGTATATATTGGATATATATTATGTTGTAATAAGTACTTCTTAGAATGATATTGGATTGGAATATTTGATTAATTTTGTTGAATGAATTTTGTTTGAATGATATTGGATTGGAATGATATTTGATGAATTTTGTTGGAAGGGAATGAATTTATAGGTTGTAATTAAAATGGAGAACAAACAAAAATAAAAAAAATATTTTAAAAAAAATTCAGTCAATAGCTAGCGTTTTAGAGAGAAAACGCTAGAAATGAAATTAAAAAATTCATTCAATACCTAGCATTTTAAAGAAAAAACGCTAGCTAGGGACAAAATGCACTAGAGGATCCCTAGCGTTTTAAAGAAAACGCTAGGAGTTGTAAAAAGGCTCTAGAGGATCCCTAGCGTTTTACAGAAAACGCTAGGAATTGTAAAAAGGCGCTAGAAGATCCCTAGCGTTTTACAGAAAACGCTAGGAATTATAAAAAGGCTCTATAGGATCCCTAGCGTTTTACAGAAAACGCTAGGATTTGTAAAAAGGCGCTGGGTCAATGGCTAGCGTTTTTTATAAAACGCTACGTATGTCCAAAACACGCTGGGTCAATGGCTAGCGTTTTTTAAAACGCTACTAATGGGGTGTACGCATTAGTAGCGCCAGCTTCTCTAGCGTTTTAAAACGCTACCAATGCCCAAAAAAAACGTTGCAAATCCTTAAATTTGGCGTAGTGACTCCCTCCGATCCACAATATAAGAGAAAAAACATTTTTTAGGTTCATTAAATAAATGATGTAATTAGCCTATATTTTAGGTTAGATACATCATTTATTCAATGAATATAAAAAGTGTTTTTTCTCTTAAATGGACCGGAGGGAGTATTATTTTTTTACTCTCTTTTCATTTTTTTCCTCCGCTACATCTCCTTATTCCATTTTTGCTTTATAAAATAATGAGTATAAAGACTATTTTAATAGTCATTAAGTTTAAAAAATAACTGATAAAATATATAACTACTATTAATTATAAGACTCCAAAAGTCATATTTCTACTCACTATATAAACCCTACTCACTCACTCACACACCCTACCAACTTACTCTTATTTGGAGCTCTATATATTTTGTCCTCTCTTCGATAAATCATGGTTGCGCTAGACAATAATGTAAAAGAAAGGAAGTAAGACAGTCATCTACGGGAAGAAAACATTGATGATGGCTAGCATACTCTTCTAAACGATGTGACAGACACTACCGGTGATTGCAGCATAAAGGTGTTAATCGCACCAATGTGGGGTACACTTGGTATGTACTAAAAGGAAGATTTGATTGGAACTAACATGATCTTGATTGAATAAAATGTATTGATAATACTTTTTTTCTAAAAACATCTTTAGTGGGTATAATAGATTGTGTGTAAGACCTACCGGAAAAGCAAAGAATTTGAGCTTCATATTCTAGACAATTCTAATGTAGTCCAAAAGGCAAAAAGGAAAATTTGATTAGTTAGTGAGTCATGCAATTGAGGAACAATTTTTTTGTCAAGCTATAGACATGTATGGCTTATGTGTCATTTTAATATTGTTATTTCAAAAAATATTTAATTTTAATAGCTTCAATGAAATTGGATTATGTGCTATATCTAAAAGTTTTTTTAATATGTTCATTGAACATTCACAAACGTATGTTCAAGGTTTATTTTTGTTAAGCCCATAACAAAAATCTAGCCTGAGGCATTTTGTTTCTCCCGTATAGATTACTCTTAATTAATTAGTTGATGTCTTTATTTTTGTTGCCTTTTGGTGTTCCTAAAATATTATGATTAGTTATGATTATTTTTGTTAGTTTTAAACAGGGAGATTAGTTACAATCTTTTCATTTTACTTAGTACTAGCGTTAAGCCCGTGCCTTGCACGGGTTTGTTTAAAATGATTTATTTCTAAGTTATTATAATATTGTTTATTTTTATATAAATAGAAATAGAAATATATAGATAAGAAATCAGGAGCATTAATATAACAAATATTTACAATATAACACATACTAAAATTAAAAATCTCAAACTAAGAACTCACGACCTTCTTGATTTCGTTTTCACAAAAATTGTAGTGCTACAACGTTTTTCTCTTCTAACTCCTAAACCTACACAGATCATGTATTTGTTATTCTTGATCCTGATAAAATATTTCAATTCTTGCCATTTTTACAAACACAAATATTTGAAGACCTTCTTTGTTCTTGGTTATTTGCATTTCTCACACTACAACAGATTTAAGGATTTGCAGCGTTTTTTTGGGCATTGGTAGCGTTTTAAAACGCTAGAGAAGCTGGCGCTACGGATGCGTACACCACATTAGTAGTGTTTTAAAAAACGCTAGCCATTGACCCAACGTGTTTTGGACATACGTAGCTTTTTATAAAAAACGCTAGCCATTGACCCAACGCCTTTTTACAATTCCTAGCGTTTTCTGTAAAACGCTAGGGATCCTCTAGCGCCTTTTTACAATTCCTAGCGTTTTCTGTAAAACGCTAGGGATCCTCTAGCGCCTTTTTACAATTCCTAGCGTTTTCTTTAAAACGCTAGGGATCCTCTAGTGCATTTTGTACATACCTAGCGTTTTCTACAAAACGCTAGGGATCCTCTAGTGCATTTTGTTTATACCTAGCGTTTTCTATAAAACGCTAGGGATCTTCTAGTGCATTTTGTCCATAGCTAGCGTTTTTTCAATAAAACGCTAGGTATTGAATGAATTTTTTAATTTCATTTCTAGCGTTTTCTCTATAAAACGCTACCTATTGACTGATTTTTTTTTAAATATTTTTTTATTTTTGTTTATTCCATTTTAATTACAACCTATAAATTCATTCCCTTCCAAATAAAATTCATCAAATATCATTCCAATCCAATATCATTCCAACAAAATTTAGTCAACAAAATTCATCAAATATTCCAATCCAATATCATTCTAAGAAGTACTTACAACATAATATATATCCAAATCATATATACAACATAACTAACTAACATTATGAAACTCAAAACTTGCTACAAAAAGCTAGAAACAAAACGGCATCACTCCCCCCTTACTGTTGTAAGTTGTTCATCAGAGTAATACTGGATGTGATTACAGTGGGGAAAATACTGAAAAATAAAATGAAATAAAATTAGAATTAAAATGGTTATTAAATGCGAGTAAGTATTATAATATCAATATAAAAAAGAAATCTAAGTAGTTACCTTGATTGGGATTACTACTCTGTCGTGAGTGATAATCTCTCTCATATACCTCATAGTGTAGTACCCACAATCATTATTATTTGGTTGTTTAGGACACTACAAAGCAAAAGATTAGTTAATTAAATGTCACATTTTTATGACCAAAAATTCAATTAAAATTATAAGAATATTGATAAAAAACTTACAGTTATGGGTTTCCATTTTGTTTTACTCGTAGAGTATCCCCAGTATTGTTTCAAAACATCTGTAACGTCATGCATATATATATATATATATATATATATATATATATATATATATATATATATATAACGTTAAGTTAAACAAAATACATATATTAAATTATACAAAATGAGAGGGTTACACATACACACTGTCACAACTATATGTACGAAGTCTCACGTAGACTTTGTAATGGCCTTGAAGTGAATCCGGATAGTAGACATGACATTTCTCTTAGGGTTTATTGCAAAGAGTACCCAATGTTCCCTGCAAGTAAATGAATCACGAATGAGTACACATTTACACTATAATACAATCCTCAAAATAAATAACCAAGTGATTGAAGACTAAATTTCTCACCTTATATTGAGTGGTGCGAAAAATTAAGATTCGTGATCAAACTACTTGGCATCCCTGAAGCGTGAAAGGATATAACTTTCAATTTGACTCTTCCTAGCCATAATATCCTCTGGTTTACCTTGATCCCACACAATGATACACTCTGGGCACAAGAACAAAAACTTTTGTGTCCGTTGCGAAGGGACCAGAAACTCATTGTACAAAAACCTATAAATAATATATATACAACTTTCAGATCCTCATATATATACTCTAATATATAAAACTATTGTGTACAAATAATTTAATACATACCTCATATATACTCTAATAACAGTCACAGTGGCCCATTCCATGTCATACACAGCTTGCAGATCCTCAACATTGAGAATCATATCATGTTCCACTCCCACAATTTGATCGGTCGGTAACATAATAATGTCATCGGGCTTCATTTTTTGAGTGACATGGACCTTTACATAAGTGATGATCTCCTCGAATTCATCATTGGGAGATTTAACAACATGTTGGACTGGTTGTATTTCCTTTCTTTTAATAGAAGGAGATGGTCGGGACACTTTGGTATTGTCGGTGGAAGGGGAAGGTCGGGACACTTTAATAGAAGGAGACGGTCGGGACACTTGGGGTACCTAGTATATATTAAAAAAATGATTAATTAGTTAGTTAACACACATTATATATAACAATGAGTCATTAACTTATTAACAAAAATATTGTCACTTACAACGACAAGTTGTGCAGGCCATGCCACAAAAGTACTAAGTGCTTGATCCACAGTAAATATATCCGCATTAACAATTGGAACAGGCAATGGTGCAGACCTCTCAATTGAATAGTCTACTCTAACTCTCAAATGGTTTTCAGGCATGGGTAAATTGTGCATTGTGGCACTCAATTGGTTACATAACAAGCCCACTGCAACCTTTCGATGTGGGTTTGCAATATATAGCTCACATTCACAGTTATCCTAAATCAATTATAAATAAAAATAAATATACATGATAATTTGATCAAATACATATGTACAAAAAACAGGTCGAGTAATAATAAATACCTGTGTTGAAGGGATGGTGCAGCTATCTCGTGCGCTATGTGTTGCGCCCCGAAAAATCCGGTTTGGGATTTCTCAGTGTACAACGTGAAAATTGTGAAGCCGCCACTAATATTTTAGTTTTTAGACCAAAACATTAGAAAAAGGTCTTTTTTACAAAAAGGCGGGTGGTCTTTCGAAAACAGAAATGTGGGTTCGGGGGTCGGTTAGGTGTGGGGAAGGTATTAGCACCCCACACCTCCTTTCTACCGAAAGGGAACCATTAATTCGATGTGTGGTTTGGATTGTTTGATTTGAAAATAATTGTTCTACTTCTTTCCTTTTCCTTTTTATTTGAAGGAGTTTTTAGAAAACAAGAGAGAGAAATCTTTTTGTGATTTTTTGAAAAGGGAAACTAGACTTGGATTTTTTAAAAGAGTGCTTGACGGGATATGACCCGGTCCTACGTACCCTCAATGACTGAGGGATCAAAGCTACGTAGTTCTTGGTTCTTTTGCGTCCGAAGACGGCTTTGGGATTTTTTGAAAGCGAGCTTGACGGGATATGACCCGGTCCTACGTACCCTCAATGACTGAGGGATCAAAGCTACGTAGTTCTTAATTCTTTTGATTTTGAGAAAATCTGTGTTTTGTTTTTATCTTATCTTTTGGGTTTTGGAAATATGACTCAAGCGTTCATGAATACCAAACAAGCATTGGCTTCGAGTGGCGTTCACTACTAACTTGAAAGAAAAGTGTTGGGACCGATAATCAGTCGAGCAATTACTCGAGTGATTACTAGTCGCAACGTTTTATTATCTTTTTGAAATGATTTTGGAAAGGGATGAGTCATAGTGATAATTACCACTAATGACTCATATTGTTTTGGATTTTGAATTGATTTATATTTGATTAAGGTGTGGAGCTTTCATGATAGTCAAACAAGCTTAAGCTTCGAGTGACTACCACTAGTAACTCCATCATTAACGATCAAACAAGCGAAAGCTTGAGTGATGGCTAATGATTTTATTTATGAAAAGTGCCTTAGGTTTTTATTAGAAAACATTTGACTTGGGGCTTTGAAAAGAAAGTAGAACATTTGCAAATCCTTTTTTATTCTAAACCAAAACGCAACAATTGCAAATTCGTAAGCAAAGGTAATCAACAATTAATACACGAGAGTACCATGAGGCATAAATTTAAGCTAACATGTGAAATTGCAAGATAAGTATCAAGCAAGGCATGTATTTATTCAACCTAAAAAACAATCTAGCAACATAAACCTCAAACCTAAACCTTAACCTAAAGGCACACATGGTGAAACCAAAACCCTAAAATCTAACCCTAATTATGGACCAAGCAATATTATTCAAAGGAATAGGCCCATGGCCAAAACTAAGCGTGCAAGGAAAACTTTGAGTATTAAGCAAAACCTATGATTATTTTACAAGAACTATCACTACAACAATACAGGCAAGCGGCGGCGGTTCAAAAAGCATTCTGCGGCGGTTTTAACCGCCGCAGAATGCACCTCCCGACGGTTTCAAATTCGCCGCAGTATTCTCCGCCGCGAGGATTACAGCGGCGGTTTTAGCAACCGCAGGAATAACCGCCTGGAGGAGTAACTGGCTGCGGTTATGAGCGGCGGTTGGACAGTTGCGGCGGTTTCAAACCGCCCCTAAATAGCTGTTGAGTTAGGAAAATATGTAGAGATTTGCGGCGGTTTTAAGTTTTTTTATGGCGCGGTTTTGCGATTGTAGCTGTTTGCAACCGCCCTAAATAGGTTCTCGTCCTAGAGATAAATGTAGAATTTTGGCGGTTTTTTAAAGTTTTTTTGGCGGTGGTTGGTTTGTTGCAACAGATTATAATCGCCCCAAATAGGTCCTATTTTAGAAAAATTGTATAATTTCTCGCACCTGGCTTTGAGGATTTTCTTTGTTGTGTTTTTAAAGCGAGAGAAAAAACAGATCTTTTACTAAAGCCTAATATTCTTTTGGTTATTTATAACAACTTAAATTATTTAAAAACATAAACTAAAAATGCCAAGAATGCTTCAAATAATTTAAACATACACAAACAATGACAAAAAGTTCATTCATACTTCTAAAGTAAAATAACACAACATATAATATCAAAAGGATCATTGCTTCAAAATATATCAAAAAAATGGCGCTCTAAAAGATTAAAAGGTACTGTGCTTAGGAATGTAAGAGCTCCCCAAAATAAGATCATTAAAAATAACAAATCCGAAAACTAAAAACTAGATCTAGGTCCACGATGTGCAGGTACATGGAGCGGATGAAGAAGAGGTATTGCTTCAAAGAAAGCGCACGTAAATCGCAACCCGAAAAGCGAGAGAAAGGGGAGAAAGGAACAAAAGTAAGAAATAAGAAATTGTACTAGATGCTTATAACAAATAGCATAAACATAAACTCGCACACCGTAATACCATACCTACTAACAATCTAACATAAACTTCAATTCAATTATTTTTGAAAGTAGATAACTAGATAAGATAACAATTCTCAATCAATAGCTCTGCCCAACGAATTACAATAACCATGTAAAGACAATTTCATGTGTTCACCCAAAGACACGATAGAAATGCACAATCAAATATAGCAACCGAACCATAACACAAAAGTCTCACAACAGTTTGATGTTTGGTTCAGTTTTAAAAACAATCCATATCATTAACATTGCCAACAAAGTGACATCCACTATGTTAAATGCAAATGCCTTCTCCGAGAACAAGGAGCTTGGAGACAGAGATTAAAAAATATAGCAACTAACACCAGCTCATAGAACTCAACTAATCCCAGTTAGAATATAAAAACATTGTTGAACAGTCAAGAAGTGTAAACTAACAGTTTATATAAGCTGTGTAAACTAACCAATTAACAATTGACACTGGATATAGCTTTAAATATAAATTAGTTCCATGACACAAAGACTCGGGTATATAAAGTGATGATTGATTTATTCTACACAAGAATTTTTCAAGCCTGATAAATCGCATTATTGGTATTCCAAAGGCTTAGAATGGAGAAATGAAGCACCATTTCCCTTTTCTTGCAACAAAAATATTGCCAAAAGCACATAACAAGTTTCTTTTAATCTCATTATTCTTTTCAAGGTTATCAAATGACAATCTGACTAGAAATGCTTCATGAATAGAAACAAAGAATTGTTCCAACAAAAATTTGCAGTTATATATACTTGCATTGGATATCAAAAAAATTTACAGCTAGAAATGCATTGGATAACAGCTGCAATAACATTTGAACTATGCCTTACGAATAACAATTTGCAAGTTTCCTACCACAAAGAGACGGATAGTACAACATACATGAGTTGTTTTCAAGATGCTTCGTGTAAGTAAGGCATTAAGAAAGCGAAATCACAAAGACAATCGCATAGTGAATAGATGATGACATGATTAGAAAGCTCAAATACTGATTAGATCTAGTGAAATTGACCACCACGACTTCTTTGCATTAGAAAAGCTACTTGCTCCTCTAATGTTCGAACTTTACTAACTTACGCCTCTAAAGCTTGAACTCTTGCATTACTCGCTTGTAATTCGATCGCATTGCGACTATTATAGTCGGACATTGTGGGACCACCGATGACATGGTTGAGCTCCCATTACGAGAACCGGATGAAAAGTATTGAGTGGGGTTACTCCATGTCCCATGCCACGTGTACGTCCAGGGTGCTCTTTCCCAAATACTTCAAGATAAATATCTTCTCCAGAAGATGTCAGAGCACTTTTTTTAAGCGCTCCTACATTAAAATTAACCAAAAGAAGCATTATTTCAACAGAGAAATTTCCATTTTACAATCAACAACATTTAACATATGGATTAGTGAGTCTAACTACTAGATTGCCAAAATATAAGAATATCCAAATCTGTCATTTGTCAAACACAATTATACTCACACTCTTTTCTTTAGCCTCTTCAGTGACAAATGATCCATCTTTTCTTTTGTGAGCAACATCATACATCTCTACTCGCCCAAAAGGCCGCCCAGTTTGAGTTTCCTAACAAATTATATCGGTTTAGTAACATTAATAAATATTGAATTTTAATTATACATATTCAACAACACTTTAAAGAAAGAAATACCAATTCATCTCTTGTCTCCGGCATATGATTTCGACCCAAGTGTATGAGTAGTCGTTTGCTTAGCCCGATTTTCCCTATTTATTTCACAAATTTTTCGCATTATTAAATCAAACAATTAGTAAATGATGACTCTTATCAAAACATTCTCAACACATCATATCTTACTTACGAGTTTTTCTCGATAGTCGATATTCCAAAAAACCTGCCCATTGGTCTTCACGGATGCCATCAGGGCGAAACTCAAGATTTTGCTCCCACCTACGAGTCTCATCATAAAATTCATTAAACAGCTGACAACGGGTGTCTTTCCATTTCTTTCCCAGACTCCCAAATACGTAGTTCTGGCGACACATCCCAGTAAGGAATACTTTCTACAATAGGCAATAATAATGGAATACATCATTAATGAATAAAAAGAAGGAACAAGATTTATATCACAATGACCTTATTAATGAAATTCATGCTCCTTTATAGTTCATACCGTTATGATCTCGTTCCACACTTTTCTCTTGATCTCCCCTGGAACCTTTCTCCATCTCATATAACTAATAGGGAATATATCATAACTAGCTCCAAGAGCTCCTAAATAGCCCCCCAAAAGACCAGCAGCATATCCAATTGCTTGACACTCTCGATTCCAATCTACGATCACTCTCTTCTCCTTAGGAAACGAAAACAAGTCTTGAACTTTTAGACGCTCTTCTTTAGGTTCTCCATCTCCAACTAAATATAAAGTAAAACAAAAAATCAAAAATTATAACTCATTAGAAATTATTAATTAATCCAAACCAATAAGAAGTAAATCATTAGAAATTATAACTCATTAGAAATTATAACTCATTACCAATGACTTTAACTGGCCACCATTTATTGGGCTTTTTCAGTCGATGAGGTAAAAACTTCCATCTTCATCCTCTAGGTCATTTTCAAATCCAAAGGATGGGTCAAAATCATCTAGAGGATCACTTTGAGAATTATCTTGAACTTCAAAGATATGCAGATTGAGTTCGGGAGTAAACCTCTTTTTCTTAACCATTTTCGCAAGAGAGTATGAAATTAAAACATAATGTAGTTTCAAGTGAGAATGTAATAAGTTGAATGGTGACAAATTTAAGCTACCTATTGTTTTAGTTAAGATAAATGCATTAGATATAAGATAAAAAAATCACTACAACTATGAAATCCATTCATATGCAACTGTTGTTAAACAACAACAAACTATGAAATCCATTCAAAAGGAAACTCTTCCAAAACAGAATGTAATAATAATTAATTACAAATTCAAGGGATTAGACATCATACAAAAAAATGAAAGACACTATGTTTGTGCACTAGTGTTTGTTACATAACCATATTGTCATTACAATCATCAACATTTTCATTCAAGGTCGATCTTGGAGGATCATCATCTATATCACTCTTGCTAATTGTATGTATGTTGTATCATCGGGGAAGATTTGTTCTAAGTTTTGTGCTTCATGAACTTCATTAGACATCATTATCTCTTCATTATCTTCACCCATGTCATACAAGTCTCTTGGCTTCAAAGGAATAGGTATGACCCATCCCTTTTCTTTCTCATCATCTACATAATAAACCATTTGCGCTTCTGATGCTTTGATATATGGCTCATCACTTTCAAGGACACCGGTATCTCTTAGCCTCAAAAAGTTGATTGAGGTAAAACCCAAATCATCTTTTTTCATGCCTCTAGAAGTAGTGGTATTAGCCCATTGACATTTAAATAAAGTAACTGTAAATACGCCATTATAGCTAAGCTCAATGATGTCTACTAATTTACCATAGTAAGGTACCCCTCCAAACCTCATTTGGGTATCACTGTTACTTGAATAACTTCTTGTTCCAAATGTGCAAAAAACCCCACTATTTTGAGTTTTTAATCTTTGATCTCGTTCCAAGGTTCGAAATTTATATCCGTTGACATTATATGCAGTGAATCTTCTAGCTTTGTCAATAGGACCTCTAGCAAGCCAAGGAAGAACATCTTTATATCGGTTCAACAAGATTGTCCATCTCTTTAAGAATCTGAAATAAGATTTTTGTTGGTTTAGTAACATGCATATTAACAATACACATGCAACATACACATGGCATCGAGTGAATTTTTGCTTACATGATTAGAGAACCAACTAACGAACTCTCTATGGACCTTCTTGTCTACCTCAGTAGTACTCCTTGTGCGGCTCCTTAATTGTCTCCGGACAATTTCTCTATATTTCCTATATGGGTTAAAGTTAATAGACGCACTAAAGGATAATCTAGATACTTAAATTTCATCAAGTACTTACTGGAGATAGGGATCAACTGCAGAGCAGTTGGTTAGCACATGTCGATGAGCTTGTAACTTTTCAGTGGATGTAAGAGTGAAGTGTGAACAACCACCAACGGGTTTTCCTTCTTGCGGGAACAATTCATCTATTCGTGTTTTAGGTTGTGTATCACTAGGTTCGTCATCTACACGACCAACTCGATTCCATCTTGTCTCAATATCATCAAGATACCTTGAACAGAATGTTAAGATCTCTTGCATTAGGTATCCTTCTGCTATAGAGCCTTCTGGTCGCGCCCTGTTACGTACATAGGATTTCAATGATCCTAAGTACCTATCAAATCATAACAACTATTTTTATTCATATAATCATCCAAATCATTATTGAATTTAAAATGACAGGAAATTTACCTTTCAATAGGATACATCCACCGATAATGTATCGGGCCTCCAAGCTTAGCTTCTTCAACAAGGTGAACAATTAGGTGAACCATCACGGTGAAGAATGAAGGGGGGAATAACATTTCCATGTGGCATAAAGTGAGCACAATATCATGTTGCATTTTGTCTAAAGTTGAAACACTCAACACTTTATCACATAGTTGCCTAAAGAATGAGCACAATTCATTTAAAACTGCCGAAACCTCTTTTGGCAATCCTACTCGCATGGCCAACGGTAGAAATTGCTCTACTAATACATGACAGTCATGACTTTTTAGCATCCCATTCAGCCGAAGGTTGTCCACATCAATGCACCTAGAAAAGTTGCTCGAATAACCATCCGACACAGCAATATTCTTTAAAGTTGTTAAAAAAGACTTCTTTCCTTGTTTAGTCATTGTATAAATTGCTAGAGGATACTTTCCATTTTCATCTGGCCAAAGATCATGCCTAAAGCCCATTGATTGTAGGTCCTTCGAGCACCAATGTGATCTTTTGACTTTGCACTATCATTTAGCAGGGTATAAATAATATTGTCGCACACATTTTTCTCAATATGCATAACATCAAGATTATGACGTAACAAATTATGCTCCCAATACGGAAGCTCAAAAAATATACTTTTCTTTTTCCCTTTGTTGAGTACCATCTTGCAAGGTACGTCCATCACCACGTGATCTTTTCCCCCTTCCACTTGCTTCAGCTGTTTGACCAAAGGTGACATTGATATTCTTAACTTGTTCAAGGATTTCAGAACCAGATAAAAGTTTAGGTGGATTGCGCATATCTTGTTCTCCATTAAACCGAATCCTATTCAGTCTAAATCTGTGTCTGTGATCTAGAAACCGGCGGTGACCCATAAAACACCACTTCCTACTATGTGGCAAGCGACAAGGAATAGAGTCAAAGTTACAAGTTGGACAAGCTCGTCCGGTATATGTGTTCCACCCAGAGAGAGTTCCCAACCCAGGAAAGTCACTAATCGTCCACATCAAAGCAGCGTGCAATTTGAACATCTCTCGAGTTGAAGCCTCATAAGCTTCTACACCGTCGTGCCATAACTCCTTAAGCTCTTTTACTAAAGGTTGCATGTAGACATCTATATTATTTCCAGGCATTTTTTTACCAGGAATTATCGTTGAAAGGATAAATGATGTCGACTTCATAGAGACCCATGGTGGGGTGTTGTAAGGTATGAGAATAATTGGCCAAATGCTGTAACTTGTGCTTAAATTACCAAATGGATTAAAACCATCTGTAGCTAATCCGAGGCGAACATTACGTGGATCTGATGCAAATGACATGTTTGTTGAGTCAAATGTCTTCCAAGCCTTTGAATCTCTTGGATGTCTCATCATGCCATCACTATTATTATCCACAAAGATGCCATCTCATATCCTCAATTTGTCTTTGAAGACAAAAACAATCTCTGCAAGCGGGTTTAAGAGGGAAGTAACGAAGAACTTTTGCAGGCACCTTCTTCTTATCATTTCCATCATTGGACGCCTCAGACTCACCATCTTTTGTCCTGGATTTCCATCTGCCCTTGTTACATACTTTACATGTTTGCCTATCTTCATCTTCACCCCAATACAACATACAATTATTTGGACATGCATGTATCTTTTGACAATCCAAACCAAGCTTCGATATAGTTTTCTTTGTCTCATAGAATGAACTTGGAATTTTTGCATGCTCAAATGCATCATTTAGTAGTTCTAAGATCATTGTCATAGCCTTATCGGTCATCCCACAAAGGCATTTGATATGATACAACTTCACTATAAAAGCAAGTTTAGAATACTTTGTGCACCCTTCATACAAAGGTTGTTCTCCCTCTCTAGCTAATTCATAAAATTCTCTAGCTTCCTCCCTTCTTGAGTTACATTTGGAGTCACTCTTTCACCTTGTGTGGTGTCTTCATTTGTATCATTTCCAAGATGCCTATCAACTCCAAATGCATCGTTAATGATGTTTCGAATTGGATCTTGAGCGACCACGTTTCTTGTGCCACATTTTGCACATTTCCACTTGCAACATTAGTAGTGTGTCCTTGGTGGACTCCCCATGAAATAACCAAGTGGTATATCCTCTTGGGAATGGTTTAACAACTAAATGTTCATACGTGACACGCCTAGTTTGGCGTCTTCTAAAACCACACAAGGAACAAGGACATTTTATTTTGCCATCAACGGCAGTACGTTCATAAGCAAATTGAATAAATTCCCGAACCCTTGCTTATACTCACGTGAACTTTGTGGCATTGTAATCCATGACTTATCCATTCTATAATAAAATAAAAAACATCAAATTGTTTGTATACAAAAGAAAAAACATCAAATTGTAATCCATGACTTATCATCCATTGAACCTCATGTTAATATTGATTATGGATACTATATTCAATGAATACCAACGAGAGATATAAAAACATAGCAATATTTCAAGAACAATAAAAAGCATGCCATCGATTCAGCTCCTCTATATGGGAGCAATACACTTTAGAGCATAAAGTAAGTGATATCATCCATCGAGAGAAAAACCAACTAAACTCGAGTTTCACAACAACAACAACATAATGATCACTTGAACACAACAACATAACAGAGCAAAAATATATATGATCTCCGGCATTTCAAAATCAAATCCTTGGCATGCGGCGGTTCAAAAAAGCTCACGATTTCACAACAACATAATGATCACTTGAATCCCAACTAAACTCAGATAATTCTAAGCATTATATTCAAGAAAAACTCGAGTTTCACAATATTAATTGGTTGAAAACGTGCAAAAGCAGAGTGAGAGGGTGGTAATTATGGCGACACCCACGTTAATCACCAATTCACGACATTGGTGGTGGCCAATATTAATAGTAATCTTAGTTGATCCAATGTTGGAAACATAACCATTAAGCTAGCACATTCCCCTCCCCTGCATCAAGAACTTATACAACAAATTAATGCTAAAAGCCTAAGACTATATTTGAACAAACTAGAATGTATGCAATAAATGGAAGTGGTCAAAGAGACACAAGTAACAGAGAATGTTTACGGTCCCGAGAGACTAGAAAGCATGACCACACTAGAAGTTTCATGTGTTAGCTTCCAACATTCTTCATCAACATGTTTAACATTAGATTAGACCCTCAAATCATGGTTCTGTTTTTTATTTTGCACCACTAGAGGTAAATGATTTTTAAGTTTTATCTTAGTGCATAAAAAGACAAACTCATTATGGAATATCATGATGAGTTGAAGGGAATAATCAGTTAGTAGCTCACTCATTCAAATTTTTTAAAAAGACAAATGTGAATTTGGTAAATTTGGACCATTTGTCGAATATTTGAAGACATTGAAAACGAGGGGTGAAAGAAAGAAATGAACCGCTTTACACTACACTACTTCCTTCTTCATTTCTTTTATTCTCTACTATACCAATGTTACCTAGTTCTCCTAAATTACTTACTTTCATGTGCCCTGTTACCCCTTCTGTTTTCCACATTCCAATACCATAACGCCAAGGTAGGTGTGTGTGTGTGTGGACAAGGCTAGATGCAATTTTATGTGTGCCTATAAGCAAAAACTAGATTCAACTTTGGCAACTGCAAAACCACTCAAATTCAGGGTTCCAAACCCTTGTTGAACATTAGTGCAAAAACAACTTGTATAACTCTACTATATAGTGTAAAATTCATTCATACATGATATGATAGATCTCTAACTTATCCAGCTGACCAATTAAACTAAAATAACAGTCACAAAGTGCCAAATTGATCAATTTAATGAATTCTATTCATTGATAATTCACAATTTCACATATACATAAATAAATACTCCTACTCAATAAGCATTTCGTGTGTGATGAAACCAGATACTAGTTAGCAATTGTATAAAGATCTTTTGGTAAAAGTTAGGCAACCCAAACAGAAGCAAAACTAAATATAAGGCCAAGATATGAAAAGTGGCACTAATGGAATAAGTAATCAGTTTTTAATAAAAAATCACCAGTAGCAGTTTTTAATAAAAAAAGATATGAAAGAAAGACTTGCTTTGCTGTAAAATTGGATGATGAAATGTTGACAATGGCAAGAATGGCTCACTAAGACCAATAAACAAAAATCGTGACTCACTAAGTTGCTGGTTTTGTTTAATCTGTTTGAATTAGAAGCTATATGTGAATCAACTAAACCAGCATGATTATAGTGCCCCAAATTACTCATACCAATAAACAAGGATCTTTAAAAAGACAAGAATTTTTTTTCTAAATCATGACACTACTATTATTAGTTGTATAAACAAGGTTCAAAGTTGTTAAACTCCATGAATTGCATCTGCAAATCAAATCTCCAATTTTCAAACAAATGAACTCCAATCATCATGCATAAGCATAATTCAATGCGATTACTATCAGTAATCAAACTCGGTGTACAAAGGATCACGACAAAATGAAGTGATTTCACATAATCAAAAGCTAAATTACCTATTGCTGAGTAACAAGAAGCAAGAAAACATTCCAACCAAGTTGCTCGTTCTTTTATCAGATCAGCATTTAGAAATGTTTCACTCTCAAATGAGCAAAATATCACAGATTTCTCTAAGAAATTATTCAACAATATTTCCTCCACTAAATGCTAGATTGTTAAGTTACTACACTGAAAATTTTCATCAGATCCCTCTATATCTATAATTCCTATTGGAAAACTCAAATGTTTTATTTCAAAGATAGATAAAATTTACGCATCGATTCGATGTAATTGAAAAAGAATAATAAAAAAGGAATGAATATTCCATTACAAGCTTCGTATTCAAACAGATTAAACAAAAATCACATATAGCAAACCATATAATCATGAACAAGAAGCATATACATACCTTGTGATTTAAGCTAGAACTTTGTATCACGAAATCCAATCTCAAACTTCCTGGATGTACAAAGAAACATAAAACAACAAATCATGAATCAAAGCTCCTAAATCAAAACTGAAATCAAAATCGTAACCGAAACTGAAATAAGAGAGATTGTCGAGAGAAACTGAAATAAAAATTGTGAAGTCAAATTAGGACAAATCGAAATTGTGAACTGAAATCAGGATAAACCCTAAATTGAAATTGTGAAGTGAACAAACGCTAAAGAAAGAGAGAACGAGAGAGAGAGAGAGAGAGAGAGAGAGGCGCACCTGGTGTGAGTGTCACGGAGGCGAGAGAGAGCGAGAGATTGAACGGAGTCGTGAGAGAGAGGAAAGCTGCCTTCTGGAAAAACTGAGCATGCGTGAGAAAGAGTGAGAACGAGAGAGAGAGTGATAGAGAGAGAGAGTGATAGAGAGAGAGAGGCGCACCTGGTGGCCGGAGCTTCTGGAGGCGAGAGAGAGCGAGAGAGAAAAATGGAGCTTCTGGAACGGTGGGTTTCACGGAGCGAGAGAGGAAAGGTTTCTGTGTTTTTTTTTTGATCAACAAAGTTTTGTTTGTAAAGTTTTTTTTATTAATTAAAATAAAAAAAATAAAAGAGGCACTTAATGAAAAAAAAAGGGGGGAGTTTTTTTAGACGAAAATTTGCAACCGCCGCAGTATAACCCCTAACCGCCGCCGCTTGACAAAAAAACTCAAACCGCTGCAGCTTACCAAATAATCGCTGTCGTTCATCGCCTAATCGAGGCGATCAAGTTAACCGCCGAACAAACCGCCGCTAAATGATAAGCGGCGGCGGTTTTCCCAAAACCGCCGTAGAATGACCGCCGCCGATTACCAATTTTGTTGTAGTGTATTAAGAGATAAAGCAAAGAATGAAAGGACAATTTGTACAAAATTAAATCTATTGAATCCTTTCTAGCCATCTTCACCACTTGGATTGAATACTCTAAACACTTTGTGGGAGTCATTTAGCAAGATCATCAACAACCAACAACAACATAATTAAGTTACAAGAACACTAAACATTTGAACTATGAGATAGACTTGAATCCTTTCTTGCAATCTTCACCACTTTAAATCAAAAGCAACTAGGTGCTTAGTGGTGAATCCTTTTGCAAGATCATCAATAACTAAACCAAGAAATACATCTAAATCAAGCAAAGCCTAATTTATTCACAACATGCGAAATGAAAATGACATTAAATTATGAAAATGAACTTGAATCCCTTCTTGCAATCTTCACCACTTTAAATCAAAAGCAATTAGGTGCTTAGTGGGAATCCTTTTGCAAGATCATCAACAACTAAACCAAGAAATACATCAAAATCAAGTGAAACCTAATTTATTTGAGACATGCGAAATGAACATAATATTAAACTATAAAAATGAACTTGAATCCCTTCTTGCAATCTTCACCACTTTAAATCAAAAGTACTAAGTACTTAGTGGTGAATCCTTTTGCAAGATCATCAATAACTAAACAAAACTAAATTTAAATCACAAGACACATAAGATCAAATATAATGAGTTGAATCCCTTCTAGTCATCTCTATCACTCAAATCAAAGTGCCTTAAGCACTAGTGATAGATCATATGACTAGATCATCAACAACTAACAATAACAACATTTACTACTAAAATAAAATACTCACAACAAAATTAAATGAAGAAACACAAAATCAACTTGAGCATATTTTTTTGGTTTAGTGAAATGACAACAAAATTAACATAAAGCATCATAAATCCATTTATTAAGGGTGAGATGCCAAATCTCACCCACCAACAACAACAAGCTACATTATGAAAATGAAAATGATAAATATGCTAAATAATGAAGAAAATGCAAGATGAAGAAAAGAAAATAAGTTCTAATGTAAAATGCTTGAAGATGATGCAAAGGTATCAAGGGTTTTACCTTATTTCTAAGAGAGGAAGGAAGAAATAAAAAAATGTAGGAGAGGAGAGGATGAGCTACGGCCTTGAGCTTGATGGAGGAGAAGGTTTTGTTGCTTGATTTTCTTGAGTGAGGAAGGAAAAGCTAAGGTAGTGAGAGATAGGTTTGAAGGTGTTTTGGTGGATGAAGGTGAAGGAATGGAGGAGAGGAAGGAGGGGAGAGGCTTCGGTTTTGGGGTGTTTGGGAGAAGGGTTTTGGTTGCTTGATTTAGAGAAATGAGTGTGAAGAGGTAAAAACTTGTGAGGTGGGAAATGAGGATCTATTTATAGGGATTTTTAGGTTTAAGGGTATCATTGTCTTTTTGTTTTTGATGTGCCTCTAAGATTGAGTCTTAAAATTAAATGGAGGGTTGGGATGGATCATCACATGGATTAGGGGTATTGAAGAAACACAAAATAAGAGTGAAGGTGAGAGAGAGGAGTGGAGCGCAAGCCATAGGAAAAAAAAAAAGGAATAAACTTTTATTTATTTTGGGAAAGGAGTGTCTTGTGAGATAGGGTTAAGGGTATTTTTGTAATGGGGTGTTACCAAAGAAGTAAGTTTGCATTTTTGGGTGGAAGTATTAGTGTAGGTGAGTGAGGTAATTTACCAAAGAGAGGCAAAGTTAAGGATAGGAACAAATCAAATCTTAGTGAATAAGAAAAAAGTGTGTAGAAGCTTCTAGAGAGAGAGAGTGGAATGGAGGGGTATGCGCATGGTATGAGCTGAAATGGGAAGGAAAAATAAAAAAATGCTTGTTTTTTGGTGTTTTGTCTTATTGAGGACACTTCCCATTTTTGCATTTTGAATTTTGAATTTTTGGGCATGCAAAATGGGAATGCACCTATTAGAAAAATGTTACATGTTTTTGGTCATCATAAAATAACCTCCTAATTACTCTAGACAACAAAATTTCTCACTTAGTAATTGGGAAATATTTAATGATCTTTTAATATTTTTTTATGCAATAAAAATAGGAAAATGCATTTTAATTATTTTAGGCTAAGATATTCTCTCTAAAAATTGTACAAAAATTCTCTTGGATAAGAGAAAAATGTACTTTTGGTGTGTGCATATTTTTGTGAGAAAATCATCTGTGGCGAAAAATGACCAAAATGCCCCTTACCCTAAAATCCTAATTTGTCCAAAAGTGCATTTCAACTTTAAAAATGATTTTAGAAACTTTGAAATGACTTTTAGGACCCTAAATGCAATGCATGATGCTTTTCTTTTATTTATTTATTTTTTGGGAAAATTAGGTTTTGACCTAAGTAGGACAAAATTGGGGTATGACATTTTGCCTCTTTATCTAGATTTTGACAAGGAATATGAATTGGCGAAACATATTCCGAGGCAAAATAGAGATAAAGAATTCAGAAATTATGCCGATTTTGTCTATTTAGGTCAAAATCCGAATTTCTTTCTCCTTTTCTTTTTTTTTTTTTTTTTTCTGATTCTTGAGTGATCAATTCAAGCGCCCTATTGTGATGACTACTTAGCCTTCTACATTTTGAAAAAGCGGTAAATGAACACTTAGCGTGTTGACGTAAAAGATAAAAGGGTACTGGCGTCTTTGGCGATAAATGGGCACTGGCGTGCAAAAAGCGGTAAAATGCCCAAAGTTGCCTAAAAACAGTAAACCTTAAACGAACTCTTGGCGAATCCGAGTTTGCACGTAGCTTTGAGGAGCACGTTCTTCCCGAAATCTCTGGTCTTTCGGCGGATCGGGGATCGTTATCGGCTCGAATCGATACGATCAATCAATCTGCGGCCCATCTTGTATCTTAGGCTTGATACAACTATTCCACTATGCCTCGCATGGGGCTGCGGTCCATCGCGTTGCTCGTATACGATGTGAGACCTCTCTTTTGCACACTTGGGTGCTCTCTTTTCTCTTGCGCGCTTGGGCGCTCTCTGTTCTTTTCTTGCGCACTTGGACGCTCTATTTTCTTCTTTTGCGCGTTTGGACGCTCTTTTTTCTTCTTTTGCGCGCTTGGACGCTCTTTTTTTTCTCTTCCTCTTTTCTCTTTCTGATCTTTCCACTGAGGGGGTTCCTTTTGGAACTTGAAGTCGAACATTAATGCCGAAGTGCCTATTCCTCTTCGTACCTGCAAGTGAGATGAACAAACGCATGCAATGCAAATGCCATGATTGCTATTTTCTTTTTCTTTTCTTTATGGTGCATGTAATGCAATGCCTGAATTTTTCTTTTTCTCTACTTTATGATGCATGACTGATGAGTGCATGATCTTATGCTTGATGCAAGTAATGCATGACTTTGTTTATTGTCTTTTGTTTTTTTCAACCTCTTTTTTTCATTTTTATATATTTTTGCTCTTTTGCTCTTTTGGCTTTTCTTTTGCTGGCCCGACCAACTCGGAACTTGTATCATGGGACATCACAACCATCTATGATAACGATTCGAGAGCCGAGCTCTGTCCTCTTGTTCCAACGCGATCAGCGCTTCTTATTTGATTTTTGTGAGTTTACTTGGTGAAAGATCGCTCTTTTTGTTGTTATTTTCAAAAATTTCGCAATAATCTTAATGCTATGATTTATGCACATTTCCATGATTTATCTATCATCTACCATAAAACGTAGTTTTAAAGCAGAAATGAAAAGAAAGCAGCAAACTGATAAAGTGAAAAATTTGGACTTTTATTCACATGGAAGCGGACGTGCGAGAATGTCATGACCGATTGAAAGGAGTACATTGAAATTTTTTTTCAAACTAAAAAAACAAGAGAAATGGACTTGATAGATCTTATGAATGTTCTTTGTCTCTGGAACACTTGATGCCAATCGCTCATATCTATAGCTTTCATCACCCTTTTATCCAAGCTTTTGGAGACGCCGCTTGCCTCTTTTATCTCTTTAAGTCCAACTTTTTCTCGACCACTAATTTTTGCTGGATCGCCTTTTGGGGTTTTCAATCCACCGGTCGCTCAATTTTGTCTAGGCCGCCCTCTCGGGTTTTCAACCTAGCGAGCTACTTCTTGTTTGGCTCATCTTTCTCTCTTTTTTTTTTTTTCTCAGCGTAGTACTTCTTACCGAATCAATTGGTGGGTTCTCGAGTTCTTCACCATCCATCTTTGGTGAGTATTAATGCTCCTCCGAGAAAAGGCTTTCTTTACCACATATGGTCCGTCATAGGTAGGAGTCCATTTCCCACGGGGTCACTTTGAATAAGCGAGAATCTTTTTGAGCACAAGGTCTCCTCATTTGAATTCTCGGTGCGAACTTTCTTGTCGAACATTTGTTTTCATCCTTTCTTCGATACAACCGACCGTGACACAAAGTGCAACTCTCTTTTCTTCAATGAGATTCAACCGATCTAGACGGGTTTGAACCCATTCACCTCTTCTAACTTGGCTTCCATAAGCACTCGGAGAGATGGTATCTCAACCTCAATGGGAAGAAGCGCTTCGACCCATACACTAGAGAAAAAGGGGTTGCCCCGGTCGAAGCGCATGACCGAGGTATGATACCGTGCAAAGCAAAAGGAAGCATTTCGTGCGATCCTTGTAGGTCACTACCATTTTCTCGCACAATTATCTTGATATTCTTGTTGGTCGCTTTCAACCGCCCGTTAATCTTTGGGCGGTAGGGAGAGGAATTGTGATGTTTAATCTTGAACTCGTGCACAACTCTTTCATCATTTTACTATTCATTGCTACCATTGTGCGTGATGATTTTATCGGGAGACCATAGCGACACACCAAGTCCTTTTTACAAACTTGGCAACCACGGAACTAGTTATCTTTGGAATATGAGGCGCTTCAACCCATTTGGTGAAGTAATCAATCGCAACTAGAATGAAGCGGTGCCGTTTGACGCTTTGGGCTCTATGGGACCAATGACATCCATGCCCCACATTGAGAAGCGGCCAAGATGCGGTCGGGACATTTAACGGGCGGTGGAACATGAATATGATCGCATAAATCGACATTTGTGGCACTTTCTCACAAAGCTCATAGTGATCACCTTCCATCCGCAACGATGAGTAGCCAGCCCTTAATATCTTCCTTGCCATAGTATGCCCACTGGAATGAGTCCCGAACGTGCCTTCATGCACTTCTCTCATGATCTTTTCTGCTTCCTCCTTTGCCACACACCTAAGGAGTACTTTATCATGGTTCCTTTTGTAGAGCACTTCACCGCTCAGGAAGAAATTCATCGACAACCTTACGAGTGTTCTTTTATCATTTTTCGATGCCCCGGAGGATACTCTGCATTCGGATGTCTTTGCTTGATGTCATGATACCAAGGCCTATCATCCTCCTCATCTTCAATTCTTTGCACAAGAGTGGTGATAATGTGCGGGCAAACTTCGATGCTGAATTCTGATCTGGGTCAAATTCTTATCGTAGTTGATATTAAACATTGAAGACAAAGTAGCCAATGCATCAGCCAGCTGATTCTCTCTGCGAGGCGGATCTTTCAAACGTGATTTCTTCAAAGGGTTCAACCAATTCTCTGATATAATCTCTATAGAGTATCAACTCGGGATCTCTGGCCTCCCAATCTCCATTCACTTGATGAATGACTAGAGCTGAGTCTCCGTACACATCTAGTCTTTTGACTTTCCAATCTAGAGCTGCCTGAATACCCGAATACATGCTTCATACTGCAATATTGTTTGTGACATAGAAACTTAGTCTAGTGGTGGTGGTATGAAACGATTGTCGGGGAGATCAACAACGCCTCGCCTGACTCCGTGCCCATAACTGTTGGAAGCACCGTCGAACACTACTCTCCATCTTTCATTCTCTGGGGACTTTCCTTCTTCAAACAGAGCCATAATGTCCTCATCGGGGAAATCACACTGCATTGCATTGGTGATAATCTTCAATAGGTGATGTGCGGTGTATTCGCCAACGCACTACCTTTTATGGCCTTTTGAGTGACATAAAGAAGGTCATATTCTCGACAATGCGTCGCTTATCCGGCGATTCTTCTGTGAGCGCAGCTTCTCGAAGATATACTTGATAGGATCCATCTTTGACACTAACCAAGTGGTATGACTTAACATGTACCGCCTTAAGCGGTGAGCGTGAGCCAAGGCACAACAAGTCTTTTCTAGTAGTGAGTACCTCGTCTCACGGTCGGTGAACTTCTTGCTCGGATAATAAATTGCATGCTCTTTCTTGCGGTTTCGTCATGTTGTTGCCTAGCACACAACCCATTGAATTTTCTAACACGATCGAATCACAGGATCAAAGGTCTACCATGCACCTGGAGGCATTAAAATAGGTGGATTCTGCAAGTATTTCTTAATCTTCTCAAAAGCTTCTTGGCGAGTCATCATTCCACTTAGTCTCTTGATTCTTGCATAGCAATTTGAAAATCGGCTCACATGTGGCGATTAATCGGAAGATAAACACGGAAATATAGTTCAATCTTCCAAGAAAACCCCGAACTTCTTTTCTCTGTTCTAGGAGCAGCATTTCGAGAATTGCACGTACTTTGTGCGGATCCACCTCTATCCCTTTTGGTGACGATAAACCCCAACGGACTTTCGACCTCACCCCAAAGGTGCACTTGGCGGGTTTAACTCGAGCTTGAATTTTCTCAACCGCTCGAAGAGTTTCGCAAGTTATCAATATGTTCCTCATCGGTTTTGGACTTTGCAATCATATCGCCCACATAGACCTCTATTTCTTTGTGCATCATGTCATGAAACAATGTGACCATAGCCCTTTGATAGGTAGCACCGGCGTTCTTCAAACCGAGCGGCATGACTTTGTAATGAACGCCCCCAAAGGGTCGTGAAAGTAGTCTTCTCCATATCCTCGGGAGCCATCTTAACTCGATTATAACCCGAATACCCGTCCATGAAGGAGAAAAGGGAGTCTTTGTCTTTTGTGCTATCTACTAGGACGTCAATATGAGGTAGGGAAAGTCATCTTTGGGATCGCCCGATTCGAGATCTCTGTAATCAACGCACATTCTAACTTTCCCATCCTTTTTAGGTGCGGCACAATGTTAGCAACCCACTGTGGGTACTTAGCTACAATTTAGGAAGCTGCGTCAAAGCTGCTTTCTTCACTTCGTCTCTCGATCTTTAAAGACATCTCGAGCTTCATCCTCCTTAACTTCATTTTAAGCGGAGAGCATTCGAGCTTGTGGCGACTTGTGCACCACTATATCGATATCTAATCGGGCATATCCTCATACGACCATGCAAAGACGTCAACATAATCACGCGGGAGTTGGACCAACCTCTCATATTCCCCCTTTTTCATTGAAGTGCCAATCTTAACTTCTTTCTTTTCACTCTCTGCGTGCCTAAATTGACAATCTCAATAGTTTCCTCATATGGTAGAATAACCTTTTCTTCTTGCTCAACCATTCTCATCAATTTCGGAGAGTCTCCCGGTCATCCTCAACATCTTCTCTCACTTGATTAACGGGGTAATCAAAATTAACATATGAACCATTGGCATTATTATTTCCAGAGACATTCATTTTAGATGCGCATTTGCGGGAATAGAAAAGCAATGAACAAGCAAAAATGGAGACACAAAATGAAGACACAAAAGCAATTTTTATTCATTTGAGAATTCAAAACTACATTTTATTGATAGATGATATCTTAAAAGGAAACATGCATGCCCTTATGAAAATGTCCTAAGGCTCTTGGCAGAGCCAAAGGATTTGCATTACAAAAATCATTACTCGAAATGAAAACAACAGGAAATCGGCGATCTTCCGGTTGCCAACTTCTTCTCCCCGCAACGCTGCGACAAACCATATCCCGACCCTCGCCTTCTTGACTAATTCTTCTTCGACAACAAACGGCTATCGATTGTATTGTTCACTCCTCCTCACCCCATCCCGTGGGCTGGATATCTTCTATACGGATTCGGGCGCGGGGGCATCATACACGACCAAATAGTCAAATTTTCCACTAGGCTCTCCGTGGTGTCCCAACATCCCTTCTTTGCGTGTAATGATGTTATTTCCTCAATGGTTTCTTCCTTGCATGAGAAAGGCGTGTCTTCAATGATCGTTGGTCGAGCCACGACTTGAACCATTCTTGGATCGAAGCTGCTGCGCAGACTTCAACTTCCTTCTCGGCCTTTCTATCATCAGCATGCGAATATAGAGTCAACACTTCATCCCCATACCATGAATTCCTACGGACCATGTATCGATCCATCAAGTCTGCGGGATCATCGTGAAGCTTTCGCAATCTCCCACACACAAAGAGTCAGCACACCCTTCTTCATGGCAACATCCTTTGTTAATAACCTCAGCCCGGCATAACTCATCATAAATGACACTTAGAGGAGTCTCGATCTCGTGTACTTTCTTTACCAATCGCCCACCAGAACTTTCTATGGCGTTGGTAGCTGGCCTCTGATGACCCGGCAGCGGGTTGGTGGTAATATTTGGATCCTCTTGTTTGAAAGTTATGCCTTTTGCATCTATCAAATCTTGTACCACTTTGTTTTGAAGGCTTTGATCCTCCACAACATGCCCCACTGCTCCTTCATGGAAAGCACAGGTGCTATTAGGATTGTACCCCTTAAAGTAAGGCGGCTGGACAGGTTTCATGGGCCTTGTGTTGATGAGCTTGTTGGTGATAAGGTAGTTAAAAATGTCTGTGTAGGACATGGGAATTGGGTCAAAGGTTCATTTTGGTAGGCTTTTTGGTATTTGCTTTGATCGTTGTTTTGGAATGGGACCAATTTGTTTGTATGGGAGTGGGGACTGGAATATTGGGTGGTCGATATGGTGGGTTGATGGTAATGGCATTGGTTTCTCCTTCTTTCTTTTTAGGGAAAGTGGAGAATGACTTTTTCTCGTGGGTTTGCATTCTTGGTGAGTCCTTGTGAAATCTTCCCGCTTCTCAATCCACTTTCCAACCTCTCTCCTACAATCACCAAATCGAAAAGTTGGATGAGACACTCACCGATCAAAGTGGTCATAATACAACGGCGGCAAGGTTTCCATGAACATAGAAACCAACTCTTTGTCTAGCGGAGGGTGTAACTTGCGCAGACCAAAGCCCTCCATCTCTCGGGCATACTCCTTGAATGATTCATCTGTCTTTCTTACTCATGTTCTGCGGTGTGTCCGATCTGGCGCCATATCCGCATTGTATTGATCTTGTTTGAGAAAAGCATCGCCAAATCTTTCCAAAGAACGGATTTGGGATGGCTCTAACTTCATGTACCGATTAAGAGATGCCCAAAGCTAGGTCACATCCGAAGCAATGGATTAACAGCTTGTCATCCCGGGAGTAAGTAGACTCTTTGGGCAAGTGGCACCTCTATACTTGTCAAAGTCAGGGACCTTGAACTTTGGGGGTAGCACCACGTCGGGGATAAGGCACAAATCTCTTGCCTCTCTAGCTCTCAAGCCAAAACCTTCGACCATCCTTAGCCTTTCTTCTAACATTTGGAATTGTTCCTTGGGCTCTTTGGTGTTGGTGGAATAACCACGAGGAGAATTACTTACAACATACTGCGGTGGCGGCATTGAGTGTTGAACACGGGGATAAGCGAGTTCCTAGACACAAAGCCACGAGTTTGCGGAAACATAGCCGTGGTGGTGTAGTGAGATTACGAGGAGCGGGTGAGGTATAACAATTGGGTGAGGAATGCGGACCGGGGTTCGTGAGAATTACTCCTTAGGTCCAACGGACCTTTGGTTGCACACATTCCGCTGCCGACACGGGACCAACCTCTGATTTGCTTCTTGACTTGGGGAGTGTATCCCAAAGGAAGGCCATAAGCGAAGCCATCAGGCGATCGATCGAAAATCATTCCCATCTTTCAAGGACAACAAGAGCCTCATCACCTCACTCATCCGTGCTTTTAAAGCATTCATCTCATTCCTCATTTCGGGATCATTCGATTGGAGCTACTGAGAGGTCTGCTCGAAGCTCGCACCACCAGGGTCGGGCTTGCCCCACTTCCATTTGCTTGAGTGCGGAGCCGGAGGATTACGATTCTCCGCATTCTTGGCCGAGGTGGATCGATATCGCCAAGATTGCCATTCCTCGCCCATGTGGCGAGTCCAATACCGATGTTGACGCGCTACTTGCTTTTTCGTTTATTTAGGCGTTTATTACATAAGAGCGAAAAAAGAAAGATGCATGGATGAATGTATGAATGTATGCATAATGCTTGCTCGGCGTCGGGAACCACGTAATGCCTCATCTTGTTTCTAGCGCGTCAATCTTTCCTTCCTTTCTTTTCTTTTTTTTTTTTTTTTTTATTTTCTTTATTATTCTTTTTCTTTTTCTTCTCTTTTCTTTATTATTCTCTTTTTTTCTTTCTTTTTAGAAAGTGAAAGGAACGGGGAATCAAAATAGCAAACCAAACACTTCATTCATCAAGGACAACAAGCTTTAACGACTTTTGCCAATGGAAAAGGTGGTACCATATTCAAAATGAAATAAAGTAAAGGAGTACAATATTTGAGAATACAATATTCGTGAGCAAATGCTTTAGATAAAGAAATACATCTAATCAACTCAATTACAAATGGCTTTAAACTCTTCGGCTCTCTTCCTTTTCTTGCTGACTCTTGCTCTCTAAGATTGTTCCTTGAATTCCATGACCAATGCCCGGCAATACTTCACAAACTTGTATACCTCGGAGGTGTTGAAGAAACACATTTCGGCTTTCTACGCTCTTAGATTTTGGGAACTCTGCCATAGCTTGACTAGCTTGGCATTTCGGATAACTTTGAGAACTTGCCCTTCCACATCCTGGATTTCCTCCTTAGCTCTTTAATGATCTCTTGCTCCTCAATTTTCCCTATTAATTCCAAGTAGCGTTCTTCCCAATACTCGACTCTCAACTCGGACTGCTGTAGGCCTCCTCCGCACAATGCGAAGGTTACCTTTTAATTCACCAAATATTTCTCTCTCAAAACTCAAGGCTTGTTGATATTCTTTGAGGATCTCCTCAACAAACATTTTCTCCCTCTCAAGGTTCCTCGGTGACCCTTCAATTCTCTCACCAGTGTGATTCTTGCTCGATGGTGGGCTAATATCTTCCACTCTTGGGCTTCCTCAGCGCCTTCCTTGCTTTTGTTTGTACTTACGGAGTTCTTCTCTGCTCTTTTCGAGAAATCCTTGGGCCTCTATTTTGCTTTGTTCCTCCCTCTTGAATCGCTTGACACTTTCTTCCACAATGATCATCTTGATAGCATTTTCTTCCTCTAACCTTTCCTTTTCTAGAGTCATCTCTTCCAACTTGGTTTGCAAGGCTTTCTTCTCCTCTTCTACCTTTGCTAAAGTGAATTTAGCTTCATTCAACTCCTCATGGGTAGGGACATAAGGTTCTTGAATCTCCTCCTCAAGGGTAAGCATCCTTGATTTGGTGATCTTACACTCTGAAGCTTGTCCTTAAGCCATTGGTTGAAGGTGACATCACTAGTTCTTTTTGACAATTCTTCACTTCCTTTTTGCACTCTGATTCCCATGTTCGCTGAACTCTTGAAGCAAGTCACCGCATCTAGGCATCCCCTTATAGAGGTAGATCACGGGACAAAGATGTCTTTGTCGGAGGTGAGTTCTTCATAGGGTAACCGAGTTGCCTTAAAGTTAATGAGGGTTATAGTTGATGCACCCTTGAGTCCCCATGAGAGGCACGTTCAAAGCTTCCACAACCGAAAGCAATACCGTAGGTCTGTCATTCCAACACGCAAAGCAAATGTACCATCGGATTTGGAGGTCATTAAGGTTTTGCGAGAAACTCGAACCATTCTCAAGTAGTTTCGACCTTCACCTCACAACTTAGAGCATAGGAAATTAACTCTTTGACATCTAGGCGGTTATGGACCACATGAAGAATAAGCCGGGCATAGAGGGCGTGAACGGAAAGGCATATCTTCTTTGTGCGCAGGCCGATCGTGGCGGGTGAAAGCATGATACGTGTTAGCAAGAATGGCGAGTACGCAGGATTGACGGGTTTTTGGCATCTTTGAAGGCTAAGAAGGCTCCAATTGCATCTTCATCAATATATTTCTCTATTTGAGGAAAAAGGGCGACCCCAAATATGGTAAGAGCTAATACCAACTTGAACGGACCCTGATTCTTGGCTAGAGCATAAGATTGCATTAGGTCTTCAAAGTATTCTTGTGGATACCCGGCCACACCATTTCTTTTCAGATTCTGTAACCCGGTTGATCTTACCAATCCTCAACAATGTTGCTAACCTCTCATCGATTGTAATACAGTCCACGGAATTGATAGGGCCTTGCACGAGTCGGGAGAATCCCAAAAAGTGCTGCTCGTACTCTTCTAGTGTGGCGAAAGTGGAAATTTTGAAGAAGAAGCACCTCGTATCAGAATCATAGAATTGGCTTAAAGCCACAAGAGCGTCTTCTTGGACATTCAACCTGCAAGAGCTTGCGGATATTTCCATATGCTAAGTCGAAAGCATCTCTCTCAATTGGACCCATGAGGGCTGCACACCGCCTCAAACTACCAACATCCACTTTCTTCACAATCGGGAGGCGAGGAGTAAGTGAAGCTTTGCTACTTGATTCCATTTTGATACACCTATGACAAGATGGTGCATTACTTGGTGCTCTCGACAAGCAAATGCAAATGAAATGCACCATGAATGCGTGAGTTGCAGAAACTTAAATTTATGCAATGCAGTGATGTATGCCAATGACAATGATGCTTTATGCAAATGCAAGGTTAGAAAAAACTTTATTTGCGATAACTCAGGTTTCTTTTTTTTGAAAGTACGGACCTGTATAATCGCTTCATATAGACCAGAGTAGGAAAAAGCTACAGTAAGTAACTCTTTCTTTTTTTTTTTTTTTGAAAAGTGGGTCATATGTCGCTTTAGACGGACCTGCAAAAAAAAAAGGCTACAATAGCAATCTTTTCTTTTCTTTTTTTTTTTTTTTTTTGAAAATTTTCTTTTTAGGAAAGACATGTCTAAACTACAATGCAACACACAATTTGTATGTCCTCGTGTCCTACAAAGGTGGGAATCTTAAGTTCTAGGGCAACTTCAAAGGTTCCTTCCATGTAGTTCTAATTCACACCCTCACAATGGCTACCAGAGCTATAAAATCCTCATGCCGACACCCACAAATGTAGAAAACTACCAAGTGTGAAGCGTCATGAGAAAGCGTACTCTGGTTGAGACTTTCATGAGTATCAGACAGACAAAGGTCTCGAATGACAGTCACTAATCGTCTCCACTCTCCTAGGTATTTGTTGGATCCGAGTATAGGAGCCTACTCATAACATATAAAATGTAAGGTGTGAAAGTGTGTGATTGAGGACATACTTTCTAAAATCTACCCTCCCCACCTGCAAGGAAAAGCCAGACCAGTCCAGATAGAAGCAAACAGTAACATGTCGTCTACCCTAAGGTTTAGTATCACAAAACAAATGAACTAACCTAAGGTGTCATCAACAACCATATATAGCTTACCTCAAGAAAAGGAGCAGAGAAGAAGGGATTATAATAGATGGGGGAAAGCATGCATAATTACAAGCATATGAAGAAAGGAAAGGAAAAAGGTAAGGAAATGAAGAAGTAAGACGAAAACTAATTCAAATCAAACACTTTGAACCACACATCGGATTAATTAGGCTTGACCCACCTTTTTTTTTTTTTTTTTTTTTTAAAAAATGTCCCCGATGAAGTCGCTACCGGTGTTGCGCCCAAAAATCCGGTTTGGGATTTCTCGATTGTACAACGTGAAAATTGTGAAGCCGCCACTAATATTTTAGTTTTTAGACCAAAACATTAGAAAAGGTCTTTTTTTACAAAAAGCGGGTGGTCTTTCAAAACGTAAATGTGGGTTTGGGGTCGGTTAGGTGTGGGAAGGTATTAGCACTCACACACCTCCTTTTCTAGAAAGGAACCATTAATTCGATGTGTGGTTTGGATTGTTTGATTTTAAAATAATTGTTCTACTTCTTTCCTTTTCCTTTTTATTTGAAGGAGTTTTTAGAAAACAAGAGAGAGAAATCTTTTGTGATTTTTTGAAAAGGAAACTAGACTTGGATTTTTTAAAAGAGTGCTTGACGGGATATGACCGGTCCCTACGTACCCTCAATGACCGAGGGATCAAAGCTACGTAGTTCTTGGTTCTTTTGCGTCCAAGACGGCTTTGGGATTTTTTGAAAGCGAGCTTGACGGGATATGACCGGTCTACACGTACCCTCAATGACCGAGGATCAAAGCTACGTAGTTCTTAATTCTTTTGATTTTGAGAAAATCGTGTTTTGTTTTTATCTTATCTTTTGGGTTTTGGAAATATGACTCAAGCGTTCATGAATACCAAACAAGCATTGGCTTCGAGTGGCGTTCACTACTAACTTGAAAGAAAAGTGTTGGGACCGATAATCAGTCGAGCAATTACTCGAGTGATTACTAGTCGCAACGTTTTATTATCTTTTTCGAAATGATTTTGGAAAAGGGATGAGTCATAGTGATAATTACCACTAATGACTCATATTGTTTTTGGATTTTGAATTGATTTATATTTGATTAAGGTGTGGGAGCTTTCATGATAGTCAAACAAGCGAAGCTTCGAGTGACTACCACTAGTAACTCCATCATTAACGATCAAACAAGCGAAAGCTTCGAGTGATGGCTAATGATTTTATTTATGAAAAGTGCCTTAGGTTTTTATTAGAAAACATTTGACTTGGGGCTTTGAAAAGAAAGTAGAACATTTGCAAATCCTTTTTTATTCTAAACCAAAACGCAACAATTGCAAATTCGTAAGCAAAGGTAATCAACAATTAATACACGAGAGTACCATGAGGCATAAATTTAAGCTAACATGTGAAATTGCAAGATAAGTATCAAGCAAGGCATGTATTTATTCAACCTAAAAAACAATCTAGCAACATAAACCTCAAACCTAAACCTTTACCTAAAGGCACACATGGTGAAACCAAAACCCTAAAATCTAACCCTAATTATGGACCAAGCAATATTATTCAAAGGAATAGGCCCATGGCCAAAACTAAGCGTGCAAGGAAAACTTTGAGTATTAAGCAAAACCTATGATTATTTTACAAGAACTATTAAGAGATAAAGCAAAGAATGAAAGGACAATTTGTACAAAATTAAATCTATTGAATCCTTTCTAGCCATCTTCACCACTTGGATTGAATACTCTAAACACTTTGTGGGAGTCATTTAGCAAGATCATCAACAACCAACAACAACATAATTAAGTTACAAGAACACTAAACATTTGAACTATGAGATAGACTTGAATCCTTTCTTGCAATCTTCACCACTTTAAATCAAAAGCAACTAGGTGCTTAGTGGTGAATCCTTTTGCAAGATCATCAATAACTAAACCAAGAAATACATCTAAATCAAGCAAAGCCTAATTTATTCACAACATGCGAAATGAAAATGACATTAAATTATGAAAATGAACTTGAATCCCTTCTTGCAATCTTCACCACTTTAAATCAAAAGCAATTAGGTGCTTAGTGGGAATCCTTTTGCAAGATCATCAACAACTAAACCAAGAAATACATCAAAATCAAGTGAAACCTAATTTATTTGAGACATGCGAAATGAACATAATATTAAACTATAAAAATGAACTTGAATCCCTTCTTGCAATCTTCACCACTTTAAATCAAAAGTACTAAGTACTTAGTGGTGAATCCTTTTGCAAGATCATCAATAACTAAACAAAACTAAATTTAAATCACAAGACACATAAGATCAAATATAATGAGTTGAATCCTTCTAGTCATCTCTATCACTCAAATCAAAGTGCCTTAAGCACTAGTGATAGATCATATGACTAGATCATCAACAACTAACAATAACAACATTTACTACTAAAATAAAATACTCACAACAAAATTAAATGAAGAAACACAAAATCAACTTGAGCATATTTTTTTGGTTTAGTGAAATGACAACAAAATTAACATAAAGCATCATAAATCCATTTATTAAGGGTGAGATGCCAAATCTCACCCACCAACAACAACAAGCTACATTATGAAAATGAAAATGATAAATATGCTAAATAATGAAGAAAATGCAAGATGAAGAAAGAAAATAAGTTCTAATGTAAAATGCTTGAAGATGATGCAAAGGTATCAAGGGTTTTTACCTTATTTCTAAGAGAGGAAGGAAGAAATAAAAAAAAATGTAGGAGAGGGAGAGGATGAGCTACGGCCTTGAGCTTGATGGAGGAGAAGGTTTTGTTGCTTGATTTTCTTGAGTGAGGAAGGAAAAGCTAAGGTAGTGAGAGATAGGTTTGAAGGTGTTTTGGTGGATGAAGGTGAAGGAATGGAGGAGAGGAAGGAGGGGAGAGGCTTCGGTTTTGGGGTGTTTGGGAGAAGGGTTTTGGTTGCTTGATTTAGAGAAATGAGTGTGAAGAGGTAAAAACTTGTGAGGTGGGGAAATGAGGATCTATTTATAGGGATTTTTAGGTTTAAGGGTAACATTGTCTTTTTGTTTTTGATGTGCCTCTAAGATTGAGTCTTAAAATTAAATGGAGGGTTGGGATGGATCATCACATGGATTAGGGGTATTGAAGAAACACAAAATAAGAGTGAAGGTGAGAGGAGTGGAGCGCAACAAGCCATAAAAAAAAAAAGAAAAAGGAATAAACTTTTATTTATTTTGGGAAAGGAGTGTCTTGTGAGATAGGGTTAAGGGTATTTTTGTAATGGGGTGTTACCAAAGAAGTAAGTTTGCATTTTTTGGGTGGAAGTATTAGTGTAGGTGAGTGAGGTAATTTACCAAAGAGGGCAAAGTTAAGGATAGGAACAAATCAAATCTTAGTGAATAAGAAAAGAAGTGTGTAGAAGCTTCTAGAAAGAGAGAGAGTGGAATGGAGGGGGTATGCGCATGGTATGAGCTGAAATGGGAAGGAAAAATAAAAAAAATGCTTGTTTTTTTGGTGTTTTGTCTTATTGAGGACACTTCCCATTTTTGCATTTTGAATTTTGAATTTTGGGCATGCAAAATGGGAATGCACCTATTAGAAAAATGTTACATGTTTTTGGTCATCATAAAATAACCTCCCTAATTACTCTAGACAACAAAATTTGTCACTTAGTAATTGGGAAATATTTAATGATCTTTTAATATTTTTTTATGCAATAAAAATAGGGAAAATGCATTTTAATTATTTTAGGCTAAGATATTCTCTCTAAAAATTGTACAAAAATTCTCTTGGATAAGAGAAAAATGTACTTTTGGTGTGTGCATATTTTTGACGAGAAAATCATCCTGTGGCGAAAAATGACCAAAATGCCCCTTACCCTAAAAATCCTAATTTGTCCAAAAAGTGCATTTCAACTTTAAAAATGATTTTAGAAACTTTGAAATGACTTTTAGGACCCTAAATGCAATGCATGATGCTTTTCTTTTATTTATTTATTTTTTGGGGAAAATTAGGGTTTTGACCTAAGCCGGACAAAATTGGGGTATGACACTATGTTGGGCAGGTGAGGGTGCAACAGGTAATATAGGTGCAGCAGGGGGTGGTGCAGTAGGGGATGGTGCACCAATGGATTGTGCACCAATGGATTGTGCCAAGAGCTGCTTATGCATCTGTCTCTCTTCCATTAATACAAAGTGTGATCTTGGATAGCTCGTCATCTTGTGCGCCGCCATCACTTTACATTGCCTGCACCCCCTGCTATGGCTCTTTGGCCCAAACACAGTCGTAGGAGGAATGCCATATCCATAACCTCTTATACGACCCTTATACTTTTCCCTTCCCAAGGCACGAGCAAGGACATCTTGTTCACCAGAGCAATCTGTTAAATCACCTTGTGATATGCTTTGCTGATGCACAAACATAAGTATATAATCAGACACAAATTCCAACTTGCTAGGAATCATAAAATTAAAATTACAATACTTGAATTTTGGAATACTTACAATTTTGTCCTTGACCTCCTTAGTTTTCGGATCCACAATGTCACCATCTTTGTTTTGTCGGGCCTCTAACCAGACAGTACAACGATCAAGGGATTCTTGAGTTGGATCTTTCCCCTCTTGCAGTAACTATTTAAGTTTAATAATCGTTAATCAACTGTAAATTAAAAGATTCATTAAATCATAATAAATTAAACTAATTATGTCTTACCAATCTTTCTTCGAGAATTTGATATCCACTAGAACCTCCTCTATAAGGGTACTCGGGATTAGAAGCTCTTTCTTTATTCGCTTTGCTCTTTTTCTATTTAAAAAGATAAGTATACATTAATGAATGATATCTAGTTGTCAAATATATATATATATATATATATATATATATAACTTAAATAATTAAAATACTAACCAAGAAATCTGAATCTGTAGTGCGTATATGTACAAGCTCCAATCCTCCTTACTTATAATTAGGAATACAATCTTTGGAGGCTCTGTCGATGGTCCCATCAGGAAGTTTCAGATACTTTTTTCCTACATCAGTTCTATAAGTCCGATGCAGCCTTCCAGCTTCCTTGAGTATCCAATCTCTTCGGGCATCATCTACATCAAAGTGTTTCTACTTATACATAAAAATGGATTAAATAAATATAACTAAAATATCACTAAATAAGATTTTTAAAGAGGTCTAAAATTATATACCTGTATTAAGGACCAGAAATCATCTTTCAGTTTAGGCAAAACTCTATTATCTTTCCAATTCCAACTTTTAATCGAAATTGGAAACATTTGCTTCACCTTAGTACCAATAAAACTAATCAAATTTGTGCCGTTCTCTCCAATAGGCAAACCTTTAACACTACATCTGACCTACATTAATTAAATCATTAAATAATTAGATAACTTTGAAAGGTAGAGAACAACATTAATAATTAGTAATTAACTTACCTTATATTTCTCGTGTCCTTTACTTATCCGATGGATGATATTTTTTATTTGTCATTCCACGGGAGTGAACTTCTTTGTGTTTCTATGACCACCCCCATCACCACCCTCATGACTACTCTCATGATCACTAAGTGATGCCATCTGACTTGCAATGACCCAAATAAAATAGACTCAGTGAGTTTTAGCTTTCTAATTGTTTAGAACCAACAAACACTTAACAAAATATAGAACAAGCATACGCCTCACCTATAAATACATATATAAACAGAAACTGAAATATTGGAAGTTACTAGTAGCTATATAAATGTTATGAAAAACAATGCTTGCTAGCTAAGGCAATTGCAAATGAAGCAACTTTCTGAAAAACAAAATAAGAACCTCTCCTCTTTTCTCCTCTAAAATTCCTTTGGTCTATTAACATTCTTACAGAGTCAAACTAGTCAATAAGGGTCTTTGCAATCATAGCCTTTAATTTGTTGATGATTATTGATTTAGTTTCAATGAAATGCATGCCATGTACATTAGTACTGTACTTTTCCACTACACAACCATATAACATCAAAGTCAACTAGTCAAGCTGTAAGAACCTAGAGTAAACATATATAGGAAAACCATGCACTAAGAAACAGAGAAAGCCATGCACTAGGAAAGCCATGCACTAGTCAAGTTAATAATGCTAGCTAAGCTAGACTAATCTAACAACTAATTAAATACAACATTGAGCAAAGTAACATAGAAAGCCATACAAAAGAGAACCACATAACAAACCATAAAAAAACCAGTGAGAGTATGTGCAGAAATACCTTTTGAAAGGGAGAGAGAGTGCAGAAAAAGGAGACAAATGGGAGGGAGCTGCGTGGTAAGATAGCACCAAGGAGAGAGAGGGAGAGCTGGTACGTTTGGGGTTTCTCGGTTTTAGGTTTCCTGGGTCGGCGTTTCTGGGTTTCTGGGTGATGAATGAAGATGGTAACCGGGTTGTTCGCAAGGGATGAACGAAGAGGTGGAGGTTTCTGAGAGTTCGCAAGGGAGAGTTCTGGGTTTCCTGGGTCGTGAAGGTTTCCTTGGTCTCACACAGAAGGGATGAACGAAGAGGTGGAGGTGAGGGGTTTTCGCAAGAGAGGAGTTAGGTAGATGAAGAGACTGCGTGAGTTTGTGTGAGAGAGATGAGAGAGCGCGCCTTGTGAAAATTATAATAACAATGCCTAGCGCTTTCTAGCAAAAACGCTAGGAAGCGTAGGAATTATAATTACAATTCCTAGCGTTTTACAGAAAGCGCTAGGATGCTATAGCGCTTTTACAATTCCTAGCGTTTTGAGAAACGCGCTAGGGATCCTCTAGCGCCTCTTTACAATTCCTAGCGTTTTACAGAAACGCTAGGGATACTCTAGCGCTTTGTTTACAATTCTTAGCGTTTTACGAAAAAAAGCTTAAAACGCTAGGGATCCTCTAGCGCCTCTTTACAATTCCTAGCGTTTTCTGTAAAACGCTAGGGATCCTCTAGTGCATTTTGTCCATAGCTAGCGTTATTTCTATAAAACGCTAGGTATTGAATGATTTTTTTTTTAATTTCATTTCTAGCGTTTTCTCCTAAAAGCGCTATGTATTGACTGATTTTTTTAATTTCATTTGCAGCGTTTTTTTAAAATGCTACCTATTGACTGATTTTTTTTATATATTTTTTTATTTTTGTTTATTCTCCCTTTTAATTACAACCTATAAATTCATTCCCTTCCAACAAAATTCATCAAATATCATTCCAACAAAATTCAGCCAATATCATTAATTACAATCCAATATAGATACACACATATGTACATATCACCAAAAGACCATATTAAACTAACAAGTACTTACAACATAATTAATATATATCCAAATCATAAAACATAATAACTAACTAACATTATGAAACTCAAAAGTAGCTACAAATTAAAGCTAGAAACATAACGGCACAACCCTCATGACTACTGTCTTGACCACTCTCATGATCACTAATTGATGCCATCTGACCTGCAATATAACATAATCCATGTTATTGTTAAATTTACAAAAACAATATAATTATCTATTAATAAAAACTAACGAGATATCATTAAGTCTATATTACCTTTTCCTTTTCCTAGATAAAATTTTGTTTGCAATTCGCGTCTTGGTATTTTTTTCCGACGAATAGTAATTCCATCATTATGATCTTTTCTAAAATATACAACATCCTCTATAGAAGTATTTTCCCTATTATTGGTTACGATGTTACGAAGAAAGTGGTCGTCCTCAACACCAACATCATCAGTGCTTCATCATCATCATTGTTATACACAAATTTTTTGTCGATCAATAGAACAATAGACCAATTGATATTAATGGATCGGTGACATAAAACACTTGTTGAGCTTGCGATGCTAAAATAAAAGGTTCATCTTTATATCCTAACTTGTTGAAATTCACCCGCATGAACCCTGATTCATCAATCTGTAAACTAGTATTATTGTCAACCCCACTATTTTGCATTTTACTCTGATCATCTTATTCTTTTGTATAGAAAGTGCACTCGTTCATTAGATAGCTGTTGTAAGAGAAGACATGTATATTTGGACATTTTGCTAACCATCTCAATCTTTTTGAAATCGAAGTAGCATTCGAAACACACTCACCATCAATGTGATCTTTTAGCCACACTATGAAACTCCTATTGTGTTCTTTTGCTAACCAAACTTGCTTCTTTCCCGGGAATTGACTCTTAAGAATCTCCTTGTGCTTGACAACATATGAATCAACCTCACTATCATTGTGAAGAACGTACAAGTGTGCTTGCTCTAGTTCTTTCCTTAATACCATCACTAATTTAGTTCATGTCATCCCTTTACTAATCCTTCCTACATGACGAGACCTTGGCAGTCCCACAGAATATTCAAGACTAGATAGATAGCCCGTGAAAAACTCAATAGCCTCTTCAACTATGTAGCGCTCAACAATACAACCCTCAGGTCGTGATCGATTTTTCACATATCCTTTTAATATCTTCATGTAACGCTCAAACGGATACATCCATCTCATGTAACATGGGCCACACAATTGTGTCTCTCTAACCGGATGAACTATTAGATGAATCATTATGTCAAAAAGGAAGGTGGGAAATACATCTCAAGCTCACACAAAGTGATGATAATTTCTCTTTGCAATGTTGGCAACTTTCAGGGTCAATCACTCTACTACAAATCGCCTTAAAGAAGAAACAAAGTTTGGTTAAGGTCCCGACGCACTTTCTTAGGCAAAATGGATCAGATACCAATGGGTAGCAAATGCTCCATGAGAACATGACAATCGTGGGACTTTAGAGACTTTTACTTGAGGTCTTTAATCAATACAAGAGTCGCCACATTTGAAGAGTATCCTCTGGAACTTTAACTCCATGAAGAAACTCACAAAAGATGATCTTCTCCTTTCTAGATAGAGTATGAGTGCGGAGGTAGATATGTACGTGTACCCTTCTTTACCGGACCCAATTCAGGTCTCAAACCCATACTAACCAAATCCAACCTTGAGTTGATGGTATCTTTAGTCTTACCCGGCATATTGAGTAAGGTACCAATGACACTTTCGAAGATATTCTTTTCAACATGCATCACATCAATGAAATGTCTTACATATAATGACTTCGGTATGGCAACTCAAAGAAAATCGACTTTTTCTTCCACCCCGCTTGGCAAGCTCTCCTACAAAAGGCTTCCCAAATTTAATGTTCAAATCTTCCACCTTTTCAAAACACTGTTAGCGTCAAAGGCGGGAGCTCTACGTGTTTTTGTATTCCCATCAAATGCCTTTCTCCACAATCGATAGTGATGAGTTGATGGCAAAATCTACGATGACCAAGATAGATATTCTTCTTACCATGTTCCAACCACATCCAACTGTGTTATCTTCACATATAGGGCATGCACACCGCCACTTTGTTCTTTCGCATCAGATAGATTGCCGTATGCGAAAAGTCGTTAATTGTGCCAAAGATCATAGCGCTCCAGTGGTGAAACTTTCTTCTCTCGAACCCATCATACACCTCTACCCCAGTCTCCCACATTTGCTTCAAGTCTTCAATTAAAGGAGCCAAGTATACATCAATATCATTTCTGGTTGTTTGGGGCCGAGAAATTAACAAAGACAACATCATATATTTGCGTTTCATGCAAAGCGCGACAGTAAGTTATAAATCGCCAAAATCACGGGCCATGTCTTGTGGGAGATACTCGGATACCGTGCGGGTTAAATCCATCAGCCAGACAATGCAAGGCGTAGGTTTTCGGGTCATCCCCGAAATTAGGATACTCAATATTAATTTTTTCCATTGCGGAGAATCTGCCGTGTCGAGCATACAATCTTTAATCCTTTCATCCTCATGTCATGTCAAGTGTTTTGCATCTTCTGAACTACGATACATGTGCCTAAATCGAGGAATTATAGGAAAATACCACAACACCTTTTCTCGGAGCAGACTCTTTCTTCTTATACGCGGTGCATTACATTTAGGACACGACTTTAACAACGCATGTTCATTCCGAAATAAAATGCAATCATTCGGACAAGCGTGTATCTTCTCATAGTTCAAGCCAATAGACCCCAACATTTGCTTTGCATTATACGTCCAGGAAGGAAGCACATTATCATTCGGCAACATTTCTTCCGTATGCGAGTAAATCAGTAAAGCTCTTATCCGTCCATCCGTGGCGAGTTTTCAAGTTATACAACTTGATCACGACCAATAATTTTGTGAATTCAAGTACAACCCGCATACAATGGTGTCTCTGCGCATCGCTTATCAACTTCTCAAACATTTCGGGACAATCATTAAGATCCTCTTCAACCACATTTGCCATCTCTTCAAATTCGTTCGCATCAAATGAATGTGTTAGGTGTCAACCGTGGCGCATATATCTCTTACTAATATCATTCATATTTGAAGATTCACCTTTTTTTCTCACGTGCATTATCCAACAAGTGTAACTTTGATCAATTCCATTCGCCTTTAAATGTCGTGCCAACTCCTCTGCAGTAACTGATTTTACATAACAATGGGAAACGAAAAAAATTTATTTAACCATACCTAGCGTTTTATGAAAAACGCTAGGGATCTATCTAGCGTGTTTTCTAAATACCTAGCGTTTTGAATAAAAGCGCTAGGGATCTGTCTAGAGTGTTTACTAAATAACTAGCGCTTTCTAAAAAATGCTAGGGATCTATCTAGCGTGTTTTCTAATTGGCTAGCGTTTTGAATAAAAGCGCTAGGGATCTGTCTAGCGTGTTACCTAATGGGTAGCGTTTTACCTTAAAATGCTACTAATGGTGTAGCGTGTTATTAAAATGGGTAGCGTTTTTTTATAAACGCTACTAAAGGTGGCGATTTCTTTTTACAATTATGGCGTAGTGTCATATCCACATTATTGATGGTGTATAAAACTTGTGTGTGGAGCTCTTGCCAACAACTATTTATGGATACTTTACAATAAAAATACATTTATTAGCCATAACCACTATCATGTCATGTCCACTCAAAGTTTGGTCTTTCATATCCAAAGCATATGAACAACCACTTCTAAGTGTGACCCTTCAAATATTAAGATATTGGAATAAGTTGAACAAAAAAGCACAATTTTAGTTGTTTTTTATAGAATAGAACTATTTGAATATAAACTATATCACTATTTTTTAATATATTTATTATTTTAGAACTAATAATAATTAAATATAGCAAGCAATCCATATTATAGTCAGAGTGCGTTATACAATTTTTTAAGAATATCATATTGAACTAAACCTATCATTTTAGTTATTTCACAATGAGCAAAAATAACTTTTTTTGGTTTGCTAAAAAAAAAATAAAAACTTGACTGTCATAATTTAATAGCTAATAAAAAAATGTAAAAACCTAGTAGTGAATTCTTAATTTATAAACTAATACTAAAATTTAATAATATGCAAAATTTGCAATTACAAATATTAAAGGTTTGTCTTTGCACATCCAAAACATATGAATTGCTACAACTAAGTGTGACTGTAACACCCTCAATTTTCTATGTAATTGCTTTTACGTGTTTTCACTTGTGTGTTTTCTCACGCTAGCGCGTGTGAATTTAACCCTAAAATTTGTTTGTGTTTTCACCAAACCGAAGTAGATATAGTACCTGATCGTACTTTGACCAATGAAGTGTTGAAGTTATTGTTTGTTGATTAGACCGGTCGTTGAGAATGGGAAAGGACCGGTCTTGGCTTCACGCTGAGCACCACGGGTGGTACCTGCAAAGACACTCCGACGATCAAGTGAGTGGTCGCTCGGGCAGATAACACAAGGTAAGAGAACGTACATGAATCCATATGCGAATGGCGTATATATACTGTTGCGTCCGACCACCTTGCGAAGTTTTCGGCCGGTTGCGAGAAATGCACTCCAAGCAACGTGCTTGGGCCGGTTGTGCTGATTTGGGCCGACGGCCCATATCTTTGCTTGGACTCATCGGTTTCTTTGATACACCCCAGAACAGTTGCCCCCCAAGCCTAGGTCGCTTAAGAGCGGGCTGAGGCTTGAATCGCTGCCCCCGGGGGTGGTGCCTTTTGAGAAAATTTCGGATGGTAGAACGGTTGCGGCCGTTCGCTCTCTCGATGGGACAGTTTCGACCGCCCTCCAACCACCGACCGTGCTGACACGACGGTTGGTCTTCACTGACATTTATGACGTGACGTTTGGTGATTTCGAGGTTGTTTAATGACAGCTTTTAAGGAGAAGGTGAAACGTCGCGACGTTTCATCTCCCGGTCCCTCTCGCGCCTTGGGCCTGCGCTATAAATACTCCCTCAGCATGAACTATTCCTCACGCTTTTACGAATTGCTCTGCCGTCGACCGACTTGTCTGCCGCCGACCTGCATCTGCAACAACTTTCGTTTGTTCATTTTTGCTTTCGCGACCGATCTCCCACATTTTTTAAGGTATGCGTCGATCTTTCTCTTGATTTTGATTTTTGTCGCTTTTCTTTTGGTTTGCAAAGTTCCACGCCTTGTGATAGGGGGTTTTAGGTCCGGGGACGACCAAGTCGCCCCCTCTCATGTGTGCGCTGCTCGACCGACCTGACCCGATCCCCTTATCGCAGGTGTTATATACGGGTGAAACAAACCGCTAGCCACATGTCGAGGCCGTCCGAGGACACTTCCCAAGAGGAGAAATCCAAGTCGTCTTCGAGCGACAAAAATTCTAGCTCTTCAACCAGCTCGGGCTCGAGCTCCAGCTCTTCTAGCAAGGGGTCGGTTGGCTTGGGAAGTTCTGACTCCAAGTGTGCAAACTCCGACGTTCGATCATGCAATCCTCCACCACCAGAAAATGTCGTGCCTTGCGCCTCAGGAGGAGATGAAGAGGTGGTCATAGAGGATGATGAAGCATAGAGTGCCGTGCAGGCCGTGGACGAGGAAATGGTCGAGGTCGAGGAAGGCCGAGCTGAAGAAGCCACTGAGGAGGTTGTGGTTCAGCCTGTGGCAAGCTCCTTCGGTCAGGGGGTGAACAATGAAGGAGGGTCGAACGAAGGAGCAGAAGACGTTCTGCCTGGCCTAGCCCGAGACCGGTCTGACATGTCTTGGGTGTCAGAAACTCTTCGCTCCAACAGAGCATAATCACGATCGGCCATTGGGCCTTGCCGAGCCGCAATGCCATTTCAACCGATCGCCGAAATTTGGAGGGTGAGAGGCATGAAGGAAGGAGAAGATATTGCAACTTATTCAACTAATCTTAAGTTCACGTTGCATCGGATCGTGTTCGAGAGGATGAAAATTATTCCACCCTTCACCGAAGTTTCAACGCGACGCTCGCGTTATATTGGGGTCGCTCCTTCCTAAATTTGCATCCGAACGCCGGCGTTCCTAAAGACCTGGGGGAGCTTCGACCATGCTTGGTCGGCCGGTGTCGATCCGATTATTTTTCACAATCTTTGAATTGAGTTGGTTGAGAGAGAAGGCCAACAAGGAGAAGAGGGAGCAGGTCTCCTTTAAGACTCATAAGACCCAGCATCGGTACTTTAAAGCGTACCAAGAGTCGTTGGGCGCAACTTGGAAAAGCCATTATTTCTGGATCGTCCCGACCAAAGAAGCGGGCAAAGCCATATCTGAGATTCAAACCGATGGGATGCTCGGCGAGCCTTATTTCCCCATCATGTGGAACGAGGCTCACTTCTTCAAGAGACCCGGTGACTATATTTATTCTACCAAGGATTTGAGTGCGACCGACTTGGAGTCCTTGGACATGATCAAAACCTTGGCGAGCATGATGCCCCCAGATCCAAATGGCGACCTACCTTGCCGTCCTTTTACACTGCTCGTGGGTCAAGTGTTAAAAGCCGAGATTGGTTGGCTTTTTAACCTTTATTCTTTATTTTTGATTGTTTGGCCGTTCGTTCTAACCTTCGAATCGTTCTATTTTGTAGGAAGAATGGCTGGTAAATCCTGGACCGAAATCGATAAGGTTCTGAACCCATCTACCACTCCTGGTGCTTCTCGGCCGCCACCTCGAAATGTGGTCGATCTCGAAGGGACGTCGAGAGTTCCTCAAACTCCCAAGAGTCTAGGGAAGAGACCGGCCTCCAAAGTTCGGTCACCTCCTCGCAATGACGATTGCTCCCCCAAGCGGGCCAAGTTCGATGATCGGATTCGAAATTTTCCTGAGGGCGACATTCCTATTCTCACGCTCGAGGATTTGGGGCCGTCCGACTTCGAGCGGTTTAAGAAGAAACCCATGGCAGTCTGTGCTTCTCTTTGCACGGGGGTTGATAAAATTATTCAGGAGTTGTCGGATGAAGCTCAAGGTATTTTATTTTTCTAACCCGTTGTGCTTTGACTTACACTCGGCCGTTTAACTGACCTTTGCTAACCTTGTTTGCAGAGGCTCGGGCTGAGAAGGACACGACCTTGACTCGTCTTGAGGAGGCAAAGCAAAAACTGGAGAAATCTGCTAAGTCCAAGAAAGAGGCTGTGAGTGGCCGTGAGGACCGCAAAGTCGTCGAAGAAGAACAAGGAGCTTGTTGGTCAAGTGACAAATTTGAAGACCGACCTTGATACCCTGGAGAAGGAGAAGGCCGAGTGGGAGACCCAGAGGGCCGAGCTGGAGGCTCAAGTTCGGGCGATAGCCGGGCATGCTAAGAATGCAGCGATCGAGCAATTTCACAATGCTCTCAACCAAGTGCGGGTGCTGAATTCGGATCTAAGCATCAATTTTGATGAAAACCTGATAAAGCCCGACCACTACGTAGAGAACAACAAGATCATGCAGCCCGAGAAGTTTGATGAGCAGGGTAATACCGTTCGCCCTAGCTCGGTCCTATTTTGAAGCCCGCCTGCGAGCGGAGTACTTTTTGTAATATTTTAACTTGCCTTCGGGGACAACAATATTTCTGCCTTCATGCAGTTTTAATAGTTGGGCGCTCAGCTTCGACCGGGGGTCCTCGGTTTGTAATGACATTTTCCTTTTACTTAACGTTTGTTTGAGTTTATATTGTGATTTTATATTTTTCTAAGTTCACGAACTCTAGGCCGTCTGCGGGCCATCTCTTAGGGCCTTACGAAGGTTCTCGACCCCTCGGCGATGCTTGTCGATAGGGCATTGCTTACCCAAAAACAAAGAGCGCCCATTCGGTGGCACTTGGTCGGCTCGACGACTTTAGTTTGGGCCATTTCGATGGCACCCGGTGGGACCATTTCGATGGTCGCTCGAGGTAGGTCGTTTCGACGGCCTATTATGGTGGGTTATCACTTAACCCTTGGGCCATTTCGATGGCGCTCGATGTAGATCGTTTTGACGACCTACTATGGTGGGTTATTACTTAACCCTTGGGTCATTTCGATGGCACTCGAGGTAGGTCGTTTCGACGACCCGCGCTTGATGATTCTTCACCGCCTCCTTTGCCCCGAGAACGTTTGAGCGGCCAGGGCATACATTCTTTATGAGAAAGTAAAGTACAAAGTAATTTCTAAAGGTCGGGCCTCGTTAAAAACCCGATGGGGAAAAGAGTGCACCGCACTGTCTTTCATTAATGGATCGGTCGTTCATTACATTCAAACATAGTATTTCATAATTTTATCTGCGTTCCATGTTTTGGGGATAGTCGCCCCTTCCATAGTTTCCAACTCGTATGCCCCCTTGCCGGTCTTCTTAACGACTCGATATGGGCCTTCCCAATTTGGTGCTAGCTTTCCTTGACGGACATTCTTGTTTCCGACATCTGCGCGCCTTAGGACGAGCTGACCGATGGTGAAATCTCTCTTTTGAACGCGAGTGTTGTACCTAGCTGCGACCTTCTGCTTGATCAATTGTTCTCTAAGTGATGCGTGGGTGCGCAGTTCTTCAATAAGGTCCAACTCTTCTCGAATAGCTTGGTCGTTGTCGGCCGTTGTTGGGGGATTCAGAGTTCTCCAATTTAGTTCGCCCATTTCTATGGGTATGACAGCATCGGTCCCATACACAAGTCTGAAGGGCGACTCCCCAGTCGATGAATGAGGGGTCGTCCTATATGCCCACAGAACGGACTGCAGCTCCTCGACCCAGTTCCCTTTTGCTTCATCGAGCCTTCGTTTCAAACCACGCAGTATAACTCTGTTGGCCGCTTCAGCCTCGCCGTTTGTCTGTGGATGTTCGACCGAGGTAAACCGCTGCTTTACCCCTAGGTCGGCCAACATTTCTCTGAACCTTTTGTCTGCGAACTGGGTACCGTTGTCTGTTATCAATTGTTGTGGGACTCCAAAACGGGCTAACACACACCGACCGAAGAACTTGCTTACTTTGGCTGATGTGATGGTTGCAAGAGGCTCGGCCTCGATCCACTTTGTGAAATAGTCAACTGCCACGATCAATAACTTGAACTGGCCTGGAGCAGGTGGGAACGGACCTAGTAGATCCATGCCCCACCAGGCGAACGGCCAAGGTGAGACAAGACTTTGCAATTCTGAAGAAGGAGCAACATGGACATCAGCATGCACTTGACATTTCTTGCATTTCTGAACTAGCTTCTTGGCATCTGGTGCTGTGACAACACATATACTTGTGTGCAAGTATACACTGTCCAAAAACAAGTAGTAAAAAGATCGAACCCACAGAGATTGAAAAACTCACTTTTAAAATCAATATAAAGTAATAAAGTGTAAAGTAACTAAGTAACAAAATAATTTTGGATTTTGTTTGATGATCACAACTAAGTTAGAAAGCAAAGTAAAAAATGTTGATAGTGTAAAAGAGAAAAGCTAGTTGGAATGTCTTCATCAAGTAATTTACTTATAAGTGTATGATGCAGTATGTGATGCAGTTGCACTGAATGCTGTTGCATTAGCTATGTGCCTTTCGGTCACTTTCTTCAGAGTATCATTACAAGCTCTTATGATCCTTGCTTCTTTGCAGTAAAGAAAGGGTGTTAGTGCATTTCTCGCCTCCTTGTCAATTATCCAATTTGCTAAATAAATTCACTCTTGTATTTTAAGTACCCACAATTATCCTATGGACTATACTATCCTATGTCTAGGACTTAGCATGGTTTTCACAAAGTTTTCTTTATGTAAAACACTCACCCATATTAGTTCTTGAGTTCTTAATTGTAAGTCATTTTCGGTCATTTACAATTCTTACTTATTCTAAGTGATCAAGTTCAAAATAAGTAATGAAAATATTATCAAGCAAGAACTAAAGTACAAACATACATACATGCAACATACTTACTTAAAAGCTCATTAAATGATTAGAACATTCCAACTAAGAAAGGTTTAGCTAACAAGAGACATTGCAAGATATATATAAACTGAATAGACCATGTTTATATATATAGAAATCACAAAAGAGAAACAACAAGAGTAAAGTTACAAATGTTGAAAACCATTGTATGAAATCTTCTAGCAATGCACTAGCATTACTCCTTAGCACTATACAAACACTATGAAAACGAAAGTTAAGGAGGATTTATGAATTCCTTCCTCTTCCTCTAAAAATATAAAAACTAACTATGTATATTGAAATTTTGATCTAACTTATGGATTGTGATATATTTCCAAATGAAGATGTGAGGTCCTTTTATAGCCTTCAAGTGAGGTGCTTCCTTCCTTCATGTTGAAGTCATCTTGAGTGGATCATAGCTGTAGTTGCTTTCCAGAGGTTTATCCATGTTGAAATCTTTGACTAATCACATAGGGCGGTTCATTGATGTGTGAACATGTGTCCCTATGTTGGTGACTCTTCAAAGCTATGCCTATAGCTATGTGTGAATGGTAGGCGCATACTATACAAGGTTGGATGGCATCAGAGAACCAAGCAAGAGGTCATCAATTGCAAGGTGGATGCATATGAAACAGACTGCTTATTCACCAAGTAGTGCAGTTTTGATACAGGATCAGTGCAGGAGCATTGATGCAGTTAGCATTGAGACTGCACTGAACAAAAACATCAAACATACCACAATATATCCAAAATGGTCTAATAATAACTATAACCATTCAAATCACTCAAGTTATCATATATCACATAAAATACTATATAAACTCTTTATTATTACTTGAAAGAGAGCAAATACTAAGTTTAAACATATGAAATACTCTATATAAAATAGAGTTATCAGCATCTTCGTCCATGGTCGGCCAGTAATAGCCGGCCCTGAGAGCTTTCTTTGAAATGGAACGAGCGCCCTGATGGCTTCCACAAACGCCCTCATGGATATCTCTCAACACATGGTCGGCTTCGACCGACGTAAGACATCTTAGCAGTGGAGACGAGAATCCTCTTCGATATAATTTCCCTTCTATCACTGAATATTTGGTCGCCCTTAATCTGACCAATTTCGCCTGTTTTTGGTCGCTTGGCTCTTCTCCTTCAACAATGTATCGAAGAATGGGGCGATCGGTCTTTCTCTTGATCAACACATAAAACGCCAGAGGTCGGCTTGACTTGGTCGACACGCCTACGATTTAAAGTTTCTCGGATCGGACTTCGTGATTTCCAGGGTCTTAGTACTTGCTAGTTTTGAGAGAATGTCTGTTCGAACGTTCTCGGTCCTAGGCACATGCTTTACTTCTGCTCGGTCGAACTGTTTGAGAAGTTCCCTCACTCTGGCCAGATAGCTTTTGAGGACATCGACCTTGGCATCATACAATTCTTTGATTTGAGAAACAACCAACAGGGAATCTGAATGTAATTCCACACGATCAACATTGAAATCTCTAGCGAGCTGCAGGCCGGCTATGCACGCCTCATATTCGGCTTGGTTGTTTGAGGTGTGGAAGGCAAAAGTTAAGGACACCTCCACAGCGAGTCCTTCTGAATTTTCTAATATTAGGCCCGCTCCACTGCCTTTACTATTGGACGACCCATCTACGTGTAAAGTCCAGGTCGTTGTTGGCTGCTCCTCTGGGACTGGAGTCATTTCAGCTATGAAGTCGGCCAACACTTGCGCTTTGGCGGCCGATCTGGATTCGAACTTAATCCCAAATTCACTGAGTTCTACCGCCCACTTTATCATTCTTCCCGCCTGTGTCCGCCGATAGAGGACTTGCCTGATTGGTTGATCGGTCCTGACCACGACCTGGTGGGCTACAAAGTAGGGTCTTAACCTTCGAGCGGCCACTAGAAGTGCAAGGGAAAAATTTTCAATTTTCTGATACCTCAGCTCGGGCCCTTGCGCATCTTGTCGGCGAAGTAGACCGGGGTTCGCTTTCGTGTCGTTTTCCCGACTAACACAAAGACTCAAAACTTCTTCTGTTATTGCTAAGTATAGATACAGTGTTTCGCCCGGTAACGGCTTGGTCATGATCGGCGGGTTAGTCAAAGCTTCTTTTAACTCATCCAACGCTCACTGGCATTGGTCGGTCCACTCAAAATCTATGTCTTTCTTCAGGAGTCTGAATAACGAAAGCGACTTGCAGGCCGCTTTTGGTATAAATCTGGATAGGGCAGCTACCATGCCATTCAGTTATTGTATTTCTTTTTTGCTGGTGGGCGGCCTCATCTCGGCGACCGCCCTGCACTTCTCATGATTGGCTTCTATTCCTCTTTCTGTTAGGTGAAAGCCCAAGAATTTGCCGGCCCTCACCCCAAAGGTACACTTTTCTGGATTCAGCCTAAGTGAATTCTTTCTGGCCTCTTCAAAAACCTCTCTTAGGTCGCTCACATGATCTGGGTCGGTCAGGCTCTTAATGATCATGTCCTCTAGATACACTTCGGATATCCTACGACCGCCTTTTGAAGATCTTGTTCATCATCATGCTTTGGTAGGTCGCTTCCCAAATTTTTTAGGCCAAATGGCATTACTTTGTATTGAAAGTTGCCACGATCATCATGAAGGTCGTCTTGTGTCGATCGTGGGGTACATCGTAATCGATTGTAACCCGAGTAAGCGCCCGTAAAAGATAGTAATTTGTAGCCCGAGGCACCATTGACCAACTTGTCGATGTTGTTCGCACAGAAAGGCATCATTCGGGCATGCCTTGTTCAGTCGGTGTAATCTACACACATCCGCCACTTGCCATTCTTCTTCTTCACGAGCACGACATTAGATAGCCGTGTCGTGTATTTGATTTCTTCGATGAAGTTAGCCTTCACGAGGTCCTCAATGGCCTTTGCAATGCTTGAGATTTTTCCTCACTGAGTTCGTCTTCTTTGAGCGGCCGCCTAACTCCTTCATCGATCGTGAAAGTTGATGGCAAGCTATCTCAACAGAATACCGGGCATGTCGATGCTCGCCATGCGAACAGATCAGCGTAGTCTTTTAGACACTCCACAAGGTCTTGTTTCACCTGCTCAGGTAGGTCGCTACCGAGCTTCACCGTTTTAGCTGGGTCGTCACCCAACTGCACATTCACCAATTCCCCATGAGGTTCTGGTCTTTTCAACCTGTTTTTTAGCTCTCGGGCTAAATCATCGTCGTTATCCTCTGGGTCGCTATCTGGATCGTAACGAGCGTCCAGATCAGCGAGAGTGACTTGGTGGCCTTCACTAGTACTCTGAGTGTTTGGACCACGATCTATCTCATCACAAATTTCCTGATACAGGTAGTGGCTTCGCCTTGCTGCCTCTAGGTCGGCCGCCGGGGTAACAACCTAGTCGTCTTTGCTGTAGAACTTCATTTTCAAATGCACTGTTGATGCAACGGCCTCTAGCTTGCCCAAGGTCGGTCTTCCAATAATACACTGGTAGCAGGATTTGATGGGAAGAACAAGGAATGTCGTCCTGACCGTCCTGTACAAAGTGTTTTCCCCAGTATCATCACCAAAAGTGACCAAGAGTTCGATCGTCCCCAATGGATAGGTGGTCGCTCCATTGAAGCCCGTCAGGGGAGTAGGTTCTACCTGGGGAATTATCTCACTTCGATCAACCTTTAACTTGTCAATCAGTTCTTCATACATGATGTCGGCCGAGCTACCTTGGTCGACCAGTATTCTGCGAACTTCTGTGTTGGCCATGACTGCTGATACTATTAACGGCACGTAACTATTTGGTTTGCCATCGAGCAGGTCTTCGTCCCCAAAAGAAATGGGCGGTCTATTCGAGACCGGTCATTCTGCTGAAGTTGATGCAACCATTAGAAGTTCGTCCCACTTTCTCTTCAAAGCTTTGTTGGATTCCCTACGATCCAAGGGGTTTCCACCGTGAATTACCATCGCAACGTTACAGCCTTTGGATTGCCGAGTGTCACGATCTTCCGATCGGTCTTTGTCTTGGGCGCTCGTTATAACTAGGGCGCCCTTTCCTCTATCTTGATCAGGTTCTCTTGACTTCTCCTGAGGTCGGTTGCTTTCCTCGGACCTCACGTACTTACCCAACTTGCCTTTCTGAATAAGTTCCTCAATGTCGTCTTTGAGGGCCATGCAATCGTTGGTGTCGTGCCCCTTGCTCTTGTGGTAGCGGCAGTATCTTTTGGTCGGCCGTGCCCCCTTCTTGAGCACGAGTGGATCGGGCCGCTTTACACCCACAAACTCATTATTCTGGCACTCACTGTAGATCTGTGCAATAGAAGTGTTGAGACGAGTACGATGATCAAATTTCTTGTCCCTAAAGTCCGGCCGGTTATCTCGGCGACCTTCATGCCCTTTGGCCGGCTTATTCTGTTCTTCTCTGGGTCGCGCACGGGCGGCCTTCCTTTCAGCCAAAGTTTCTTCATACGCCATGTGGTCATTTGCTCTTGTTAGGAAGAAGCCGAGGTCCTGATAGTGATTCAACGTGAATTCTTCTACGAACCTATGGTTTGGTCGAATACCACGCTTGAGGTACTTCAGCTTGTCCTTGTCAGATAAGTCCCGAACCGTCTCGGCCTCGATGATTGAACCGGTCGATGTCTTGCTCTCGTCTCATTATCACCTTGAACGATCGTGTCCAAGTGTTCCTCATGTCGATATTGGCAACGGTTGGCAGTATAATGGGCTAAGAAGATTCTGACCAAGCCTTCCCATGATGAGATGGTATTGGGACGAAGTGACTCCCACCATTCTAATGCTCGGCCGTCCAACGACTGAGGGAAAAGCTGACATTTCATCGTCGACCCCAATTCACCCTCGTAAAGCAATAATTGTTAAAGTACCGGATATGCTTATCCGGGTCTCCACGGCCATTAAACTTGTTTATATTGGGTGGCTTTCTCAGATCTCTTAGAATTCTGTAGCGCCTGATTTCTCTGGAGAATGGACCTTGGCCGTTCTGAATGTCGTTCAACCCAAAGGGTTGCATAGCGAGGCATGCCTCGTTGCCCGACATTCCATAGTATCCTCCTGGTGGGCCAATTGGTGGAAGTTGAGGAGGTCTTCTTGGTCGCTCGCTTTGACCTCTTCGCGGCCGGTGCGAGACGTCCCTAATTCTTCCATCCCTATAATCTTCAAGTTCTTCACGAGAATCCCAAGACCTGCTTCTCGACCGACGTGAACCGAACGACTCGTTAGAGGAATATCTAGTGGGCGAGCGGCCGATGTCAGGACGGTAGCTGGAATCCTCATATTCATCATAAGACGGTGAACGGCGTCTGCGCACGTTCCTGCTTGGGGGCGACCTATGCGCCCTGCTTCGTCGGGCTGGGGACCGATGAGTGGTACTCTCTCGGCGACAAAGGCTCCTTCGAGGAGGGGAGCGGTGCCTACGCACCCGGTCGGCAGAGTGAAGGTTCTCGCCTTCCGCGACGGTTGGCGGCGGGATTGACCCTCTTTCATATCGAGAAATCAGCTCGTCTCTGTCTGCGATGAGCTGGTTCTTGCTTTGTAAAATCTGCAGGACGGCCTGAGTGACGTGCTCGGGCAAGGGTTCTTCAATGCCTTCCTCAATCAGCTCGGCCGGCAATTGCTGAGGAGCGGGTGGTTGCACCTGCTCTAGGATCGGTCCGCGCCCTCCATGGACCGAGGGTTCTTGGCGCGGATTCCCTTGAGATTCGTGAATAGTGACAGCTATGCCCTCCGGGGTCTGCTGATGAGGGTTTTTCCCGGAGGGGTTGAGTCGAGATGAGGCCCGCGTCTGGGGCCGGTCGTGTGGAGCCATGAATGAGGTAGGATAGCGCTCGGGTCTCCCACTGTGGTCGCCAATTGATCGTACCTTGACCAATGAAGTGTTGAAGTTGTTGTTTGTTGATTAGACTGGTCGTTGAGAATGGGAAAGGACCGGTCTTGGCTTCACGCTGAGCACCTCGGGTGGTACCTGCAAAGACACTCCGACGATCAAGTGAGTGGTCGCTCGAGCAGATAACACAAGGTAAGAGAACGTACCTGAAGCCATATGCGAATGGCGTATATATACTGTTGCGTCCGACCGCTTTGCGAAGTTTTCGGCCGGTTGCGAGAAATGCACTCCAAGCAACGTGCTTGGGCCGGTTGTGCTGATTTGGGCCGACGGCCCATATGTCGCTTTGGACCTCACCGGTTTTCTTGATACACCCTGAACGAAGACTTCTAATATATTATATTAGGTTGAGGTTTAATTTTCGTTCCAAAATTCCACCGGAATTTGGACGCGTTTTGGACCTTCCGGACGAAACTTAACCATGACCCGAATATGAAAATGTTCGACGTTAAGGTTTTAATCTACAGTTAGAATAATTTAGTTAACATCCGATGCGATGTTAGTTCCGCAAAAACGTTAACTATCGCATAACTGTATTATTATAGTATTATTTTAGTAAAATATCTAGATATTATTTTTTTTTAAACTTCAGCTTGAAGTTAACTATGACAAGCCTCACTTCACTCACCCGTGGAATCACCCTCACCACTCAATTCATATGATGCCCTTTTATTACTTGGCTCATATTCACTCATATCTTAAGCTAAAAAAAAGAACCATTTCTTTCTTCTTCCAACAAACACATCCGTAGCAACCTTTTAAGAAAAACATTTCTTTCCTTTCACTATCCTACCTCACTCTCATCTAAACCCACTACTCTTTTGTCTTTGTTGAATCATGGATCATACTTAAAGGGGAATATTTTTAAGGATCAATTGTACTTCTAGTTCTAGCCATTTTCTACTTCTAAGTTTGGTAAGAAAATATATATCCCTTCCCTTTTATTTTGACGATATAACCATGTCCCTGATGCAAGATTTAAAAGATATATTTTTTGTTACTTTACTTTTCTTATTTGAAAACCTTTTTATATACATATTTGAACCATGATCAACATGTTATTTTCCATCACCATTTAATTTTGGCCGAGAACTCTTTTCTAAGGAAACAAACAGAAAGTAATTTTCTTTTTGATCTTAAAAGAACAATTTTCTTAGAAGAGAAGGATTAATTAAGCTTTGAATATAAAGTTTTTGTAAAAGTTTCGATTTTTAGTAAAGTCTAAAATTTGGAGTCGCCAAAAGTTTTCGGAATGTTCTCAGAGCACTTTCGATCGTCATAAAAATTGAATCTTTCATACAAAGGAAAAATGTATATATTTTTCGATTTTCAAGCGCTCAAATGATTTTTAGAAACCGAATAAGGCGTTAGGAAAATAAATATCGAGAACGGGACTAGTAGCTTATCACACTCTAGTTACCGTCCTTAAAACGAGTACTAGTATTGTAATCCGAGACCTTTGGACTTTATGTTTATGCGTTGAAGGTTTCGCGACACGACCGCTTCTAGCTCGGATACCTCGCTACTCGACAAAACACGCTTTCGTAAGTGGGAATTTCGCGATAATGAGTTTTAGCTTCATGGGTGTTGTGTGATTGCTTGAATTGTCATTGGATTGTTTTTGATCGATAATAATGCTAGTATTATTATGTGAGATATTATATTGAATATCCCTGTGATTGATTATTGTGAAGATGTGAATGACTGGCTGTGCTGAATTGTCTGTGTGTTGGAGTCATAACTATTGTTATGACCAATTGTTTTGAAACTTGAGCTGAATTGGACTCGAGTAGAGAAATGGTAGCAGTAAAAGATAAAGGAACGTAACATTTTAGTAATGAGATCATGTGAGGTTTCAAAAGAAGAAAACTGAATTTCGAGAGTTAATAAGAAATAATCGATTTAAAACAGAATAAATATTTTAGACAGAATTAAAAAGAAACAAACTTTATGAAATAGCGTTTCAATTGTGAAAACCCGAATTTCCCAACTGATTTTCGGTATAACCTCGTTTGAACAAACACGCTCGTATTAAGAAAATGAAACCTTAGGCATTTGAAAAATGGAGAAGCAAAGAGTTGATTTAAGAGTTGTTGGTTAACGATGAAAGTAAGTTAGTAAATATAATAATTGAGTATTCTGACTTTAGAAAAGAGAAGCGTTTTCAAAAACTCAAAGTAGTACTCTCGTCCGTCAAAAGATAAGGATACCCGAAAAACTATGCTAAGTGGAATGGGACGCTTAGTGTGGTCCTCTAAAACTTTGAGCGCATTGTGTTAAAAAGAGAATTTATGAAAATGGGATACTCAATGATTGTTGATGTGTAATGAGACTTTCAAAGTTAAGCGTTGATTTGAGATGAGAACTTGGGGCCGAGTCTTAATCTAGATGTGAGAAAATCTAGTAAAGATTTGTATTGATTATCTAGGTACCATCGAGGACCTAGAGTGTGACATCCGGGGCTGACGAGGCCGGGAAGTGATCACCGGTGCCCAAAAAGGTGGATAGCAAAGAGCGGCTCCTGGCAGCTTCAAAGCGAAGGGGCGCGTGAATGAACTGAATACGCATCGGAATGAGAGGATCCTGAGGTGTGCGGTATGGGATGGCATGCAGTTGAAGGAAGGCTTAAAAGAATTGATTTGGACTACCTATACTAACAAGATGCATCTTCTTTTCGGGAGCCCATCCCATAAGAACTCCATAGTTAAGTGTGCTTGGCTTGGAGTAGTAGTGGGATGGGTGACCTTCTGGGAAGTTTTCCGGAAAGCATGCAAGTGAGGACAAAGCATGCTGAAAAGACTCGTGTTGGTTCGTGGGGGCAGTCAACAGTTCTAGAAGCAGTCTGGGATGTTACAAATGGTATCAGAGCAGCAGACCTCTCCCAGTACGGTGTGGTTCGAGGACGAACCAAGCGGAAGCTGGTGGGCATGTGACATCCGGGGCTGACGAGGGCGGGGAGTGATCGCCGGTGCCCAAAAAGGTGGATGGCAAAGAGCGGCTCCTGGCAGCTTCAAAGCGAAGGGGCGCGTGAATGAACCGAATACGCATCGGAATGAGAGAGATCCCGAGGTACGTGCGGTATGGGGATCTGATAGTTGAAGGAAGGCTTAAAAGAATTGATTTGGACTACCTATACTAACAAGATGCATCTTCTTTTCGGGAGCCCATCCCATAAGAACTCCATAGTTAAGCGTGCTTGGCTTGGAGTAGTAGTGGGATGGGTGACCTTCTGGGAAGTTTTCAGGAAAGCATGCAAGTGAGGACAAAGCATCTTTGAAAAAGACTCGTGTTGGTTCGTGGGGGCGCCAACGCTTCTAGAAGCGATGCAGGATGTTACATATAGTCAAGTGTTCACACTCCACTATTAATCTTCCTTAAAGGTAGCCCTTTTTTTCTTCTCTCGGCAAACATTTCTCCATTAAAACCCTTAATTAACCTCACCACTGATTGACCCTCCTCAGAATCGATGCACTTCGGCTTAGGAAACTTGCTCCTTCAATCTTTGGGTCATTCATGTTGCTTCCTTCTCCTTATAGGGAGTTTGATCTTTGGTTGAAGCTATCAACATTTCCATGTGGGTTCTCTTTCTCAGAAATCATAATAGGTAGAGGGAAAGGATAGAATGAATGAAGTAATCCTAAGTTATTTGTAGCGTTTTCCCCCTTTTTGCCCATAATTGGGCAAATCGAAATTATCTAGACTTAGTTGGGCCATTGCCTCGACTAAGATCTCTCACAGATTTTAGGTGGGTAAATAGTCATTTTGGTCTCTGAAAGTGTAACTCACTGTCAATTTGGTCCTTGAATCGAGAAAAATGCAAAATGGTCCCTGAAAGTGTAATCATCATCACGTTAGTCCTCCAGATTAATGTGCGTCATTAAATTCGTTAATCCATCTGTTACTATCAGTTTAGTCCCTTAAAGATGCCACTTATTATCAGTTTGGTCCCTGAAACATATACGTGAATTCATTTTAGTCCCTCGAATCTTAAGTTACTTCAGCCAAATTTTAAACCAGAATTTACTAGATTTGGCTCAATTTGTGCCTTTGTGACACCCCTTTCCCGAAAACAATTTAATAAAGAAATTATGGAAAATATGAGAACCTTCTTGAAATAAAAAAAAATAGCGTGAATAAAAATAACTTTAAAATATTTACATATTGACTATGACTTATTTATTCACACTCGGGAAAAAGGCACCACATGCCTCATTCTTTCTTTACATCTATAGTGACCTTTAATAAATTAAATTTAACCAAAAATACATTGAAATAAAATTCATTATCCCGACATACACCTAGTCAGACCTGACGCCATACAATGATGTGGACATGAGAACCAGTGTCCTATATCCAACACCATCCCCACTGAAATTGGACTTCCACTAAGGCACATATCCCATCACAATTATCCAAAAAGTTGGTTTATGCGGTGAGAATCACATTCAAGTCATATTAAGATCATAAAATAGACATTAAGGCACACACTAGTCCCATTTAATCAAGCACAACAAAATCATGTAATGACAAATGCGTGAGGCAACCTGTATTTTGAAATACACATAGGTTACAACTTCCTTTCAAGTTTAATAAACTCTTATATTAGGTAAATCTAGCAAGGCCTTACAACCATCAATTCCATATAGATAATCACGTGTTATATATCATAAATACTTACAAGTCGCGAAGGTATGATATGCATGTCTCATTCAAAGACACACGAGGATGTCTTTCCGTAGACTCAAGAGAAGAAAAAAAAAAGGAGAACCATCTATGCCTCACCCTAGGGCTAGATGACTCGGACTCAATAACACATAACCAAACATAGTACCACCTGAACACCATCTTCACCTCTCACAGGCTAGGTAGCTCAGACTCAATAAAACTAAGTGAAGTTATATTATCACTTAAACACCATCATTTCCTCTTAACATAGGCCAAGTAACTCGGACTCGGAGACACCAATCGCGAACCACGGGCTAGCTAAGCGAGAGACTCGACCACACTAGGTCAACTATGGAATTACTTGAGTACTGAATCGCCTCTCACAGACTTGGTAACTCAGACACAAAGATACTAGGTTTGCCATAGAACGACTCGATTATTATTCTCTCATGTCACATGCAAGGTGGCTTGACTCAGGGATACTAGATCAAATCACATAATAATATATCACTCAAACAATAATGTCGCAATCAAAGCATCACCCGAGCACCATTCTCACCTCTCACAGGCTAGGTAGCTCGTCACAATGATGCCAAGTCATAACCACATACCACATAATATTCTTTCAAGAATTCACATAATAATATATCACTCACACAAATATGTCACAATCAAGACACCACCCGAGCACCATTCTCACCTCTCACAGGATAGTTAGCTCGTCACGTTCTTTCTGAGAAAGAGTTCGAGATCTGAGAGGGAAGACCGGCCACAACTAATGATGTCAAGTCATAACCACATACCATATAATATTCTTTCAAGAATTCACATAATAATATATCACTCACACAAATATGTTATAATCAAGACACCACCCGAGCACCATTCTCACCTCTCACAGGCTAGGTAGCTCGTCACAATGATGCTAAGTCATAATCACATACCACATAAAACATTCAGATACTCAATTGACATCACAAACTCGTAAGTTCAATAAAATCAAATGTGCATAGGACAATATTCATAATAAACATACAAGCAAACTCATTAATAATTAGATCAATAACACAAAAATCATATGCTTTAAAATAATCTTTTTGATGTTGGCCTCATCGTATGAGGCCATATGCATTCTAATTAGGTGTTCAAGGGATTCCTGGAAATCCCTACAACCTTAATAATACCCTACAACCCGAATATCATCCCCCGTACCTGATTTGACGAACTCGCAAGATACAAAATTACAAGGAATTTCAGCACGGTGGTCCATATCACGAACTAGTTGATATTTAAATTGTTCCGCAACAGGTCCACAGGGCTAACGAAATATTACGACACAGTGATAAAGACAATAACTTTGCCGTAATACACGAACAAATAGTGTTTCTTGAAGAATTCGACAAGAGGAATCTAAGGATGACATCTTTATTTTTGGAACGATGATCGTAATAGCAAGAATCAAACGAAATCAGTAGCTTGCTGGCTTCCAAAACAGACTTTATGTGAGTTATGCTTCCAAGTTTAAAGCGGCGGCTGTAAGCGGTAAAAAAAATCCCAATCCCAATGATTACAAAACATGAAATCTTGAAAATTCCAATTGAAATTAATATCATGGCTTAGCATGAACCATAGTTGAACGTGCCTTTTTCTGGTTTGAAAGTCAAATCATAAAAGATGAATAAGCCTCCAAACATGAGAAATATGGCATAACCATGGATATTGGACCATCAAACTCAGGAGCTTGATTTCTCAACAAACAACCGACATGCTTTTACCATATATATCAACGTTTAATATTATAATGAAAAGATGAAACTTCGTTGACAAAGGAACGAGAGGAATATTTGAGATGATGATATAGAGATAAACAAGCTACATGTGAACGAACTCATGCTTTGGGAATTTTAGGATATGTTTTTGGACTGCGGCTGATCATTGATGAGAGAAGGGGAAGGTGGAAATTAAGTTAATTCAAATTATTGGACTTCATTAGAAGCTATAGAAAATTCAGCCCAATTGTACAAGAGTGTAGAAAGTAAAAACTAGGATGTGACTAACAAAGGTCCAAAGCTCATCTAAATTATTTTTAGGGCATTTTAGTAATCACAAAGTTAATTTCAACCCATTTATTAATAAAATAGAAATTCCAAAAATATAGATAATCAAAATAAGAAGTACTTAATAATGATTAAATATAGCTAGTCACATATTATTTACAACCCAGAACCTACATTATAATATCACATTAAAAATTACGATGTATATATATGTAAAATCACCGAGAACTATAGGATGTAAAAATTGGGGTGTTACAGCCTTGGCTTTGTTAGGCTAGCTAATAGGACCTTGCAGCTGTATCATATTCTCTTTTACTTTGATTTGTTACCTTCATTAATCATTAGGAGTGTTTATTGATTCAATCCGAATCAAATCACTTCATGTGTTGAATATCCTAAAATCAATTTCTAAAATCAAAGTCCCTCCCTAGTTTGTCAAAATTAAATCTGATGTAGAGTTCTATTAACTTATGTGGCAAGCCACATGGCTTTTATATTTTAAAAATATTATTTTAATCTATGAAATAAATAAAATAAAATAAAATTCATTGTAAACAAAGAGGAATTAGAATTAATAACTGAATTTATTAAGTTCAGCAACAACGGAAGCTTTCGAATTAACATTAAAAATTACAATTGCTATCTAATTTCAATATAGATCAATGATTATACAAAGTTATGCTGATTGATGTTCTTGGAGCAAATAAAGTCACCCTTAACCATCGATTTTCCAATTACAATAGATCTGTGTAGTCCATGAGTCTATTGACGTCCTTAATCAGCCATTTTAAAATTTTGCTGAAGTAACTTAAGATTCGAGGGACTAAAATGAATTCACCAATATGTTTCAGGGACCAAACTGACAGTAAGTGACATCTTTCAGGGACTAAACTGACAGTAACGAATGGATTAACGGAGTTAACGACACACATTAACGGGAGGGACTAACGTGTGAGATTTGATTACACTTTAAGGGACCATTTTGCATTTTCGCTTGATTCAGGGACCAAATTGAGAGTGAGTTACACTTTTAGGAACCAAAATGACTATTTACCCGATTTTAGGTGTTAACACCTTCATATTCGGCAACGTTGTTACAATAATCCAACGTTGGTTAATCTATCTTAAATGACACTAATAATCCAATATATAGATGCAATTGATTTAAATAATTAGGTGATGTAATTCATTGATTTAATTATTATTGGAGTTAGAAGTTTGAACAATTTGAGTACGCAACCAAATTCCTTATTCCCATACATATTTCTCGTGACATATATTCCCATTCTTAAATTACACGTTTTTCTTTAGGCTGAAAGTTTACTCAGTAACTTATAGAATTTAGCTATATTAAGCCAATCATACAATGCAATTTCAAGTGGCTTGCTTTTGCAACAAAAAAGAGAGTATCACTAACTAACATAGGCAAAGTTTATCTACATGTTACAAAAATTGACACTTTGCTTTATTTATGGGTTTTTTTTCACACCCCTTCCTCCTCAGACTCCCAAATTATCAAAACGGAAAAAATGCCCTATAAAAATTAGAAAAATCACATTTGAGTTTCACATTTTAACATTTCCGGAAAAAGTGGGTGAAAAATGGAGAGGAATCTGAATTACTGGTAAATCGGAAGAAATCGGATTTACCTCACACATTAGGTAAATCCGGTTCACAAATGTGAACCGGATTTATCTAATGTGTGAGGTAAATCCGGATTTCTTTCCGGATTCCGCTCCTAAAAAAAATTACCTTTTTTTTACTTATTTTTTTAAGATCGAGGAGAGTCGAGAGTCTTACAGTGCAAAGACCGACGATTTACGACAACATCCTGAGGAGTGGTTCTTCCGCTGAGGGTAGTGGATGGAATGTTTCGGTTGATGTTCCTGCAACATTCCATCCACCACCCCCAGTGGATGAACCACCACCCCCAACATTCCATCCCCCATACTCGGTGGACGTGTTGACAACCACCGCGCGCAAGCATTCCATCCACCACCGTCAATAGTTTCAGTTGTCGTTCGTCCAACATTCCATCCACCACCCTAGTGGACCGTTCACCTAATACGTCATATTTTTTCTAATCGTATAGCGTTCGTATCGTATTTAAAAAAGTAAAATGCGCGTAGTTCACTAGTGGAAAAAGGACATTAAACAGCACCATTTAACATCAGTTGTTTGAATAACCGATGCTAAATGTTGAACCGGTGGCAATTTTGCAATTAAACCAACAACTTAAGTTTTCTGTTAGACATTTAGCATCGGTTGTTTAAACAACCGATGCTAAAAGTTCTTTCCTTAGTCATTTAGTATCGTGTATTAAAAACAGCGATGCTAAATATTCAATTTTATTTTATCCTGTTTTTTAATTTCCATCGCTCACTCTCTCATCCCAGGACTCTCACTCTCGCACTTTCTCATCCATCACTCTCTCTCTCTCTCTCTCTCAACATTCTCGTTCTCAACTCTCTTTCTCAGTTCTCTTTCTCAACTTTCAACTCTCTTTTACAACTCTCTCCATCTTCCTTGCAATGTTGCGAAACCCTCTTCCTGTCGACTCCCAAATACGAAACCCCTGACCTCACAAATCAAAAATGCAAAGAACCCCAAGAGAAAACCATCACATCGCGCCGCCCTTTGCTCGCCATTGCCGCCGCCGCCTCCTTCACATGCTCAAAGATGAGGTTCATTCGTTTCTTCACATGCTCGCCATCGCCGTTGCTCGTCGCAATCGCCGCCGCTTTTGTGGGACGAAATCTTGAAACCCTAAGTTACTCACTTTATTTGTTGTGGCCTTGCTTGTCGTTGCCTTTTGTTAAGGTATTCATATTTGAGAAAAGTGTACAACATGATGATAGTTGATACATGTTTATCCGGATTCGGATGCACATCGTTTCTTTTCTCTCTTCTCATTGAATAATCGTATTTGGAATTTCTAAAGGGCAAGTTAATGATGCTTGATGCATATGATTTGTGTTCTCTAGCTTCGAAATTTTATTTTGGAAAATAGATCCTATTTAGGAAAATATCTTCTATCCGTAATTGTACATTTGATATTAATAATTAGGAATTGATTTATATACTTTACGAATTGTTTTGTTGGACTATATATATTTGTAATTTGCTTGTATCATGTCAGTCCTCGATTAGGCAACGAAGGAACCTGTGTGATTCTACAGAGCTCACTAGCGTAGAAATGGCTTCTTGATGAGATCAATAACAAATCAGAATCGGGTATGGTTCTAGATTAATCATAATGATAACTCGTTTCTATGATATGATGTAGGTTGATTTGGAAAGTGTTAACTACTAACATCTACCTGTAGGCTCGATGGACATTGTAAGGCACTACACATATGTTGGCATGTCATATAATGTTTTTGCATTTCTTCAGCATAACACTTGTCTTTATCTTGCAAATGTTGTAAACTTGAGGTAGATATTTTGTTTTGTTAGTTTAATCTTAGTTGTTCTCGATCACTGTCGTATGATGGAGCATGCTTAGGGTATACATTCAACAGATTTTGAGAATCTGTGGTTGATATTATGTCCTTAATTGATAACTTTAAATTATGGATAAGTTTGAATTTGAATTCTCTGTAATGGACAACTTAGATAATTTGTTGCAGAATTGATAACATTTTCCTGATTGATCTTTTTGTTATTTTGAGTCTGATCGAAAATTTTATGTAAGCTTGCTTAATAGCGCATGAGGCCTCATGGTCATCAAATGACAAGGTATCCCTTTCGGTGTTTTGTCTAGTATTCGCTGCTAATGCTATATCGAGTATTATAGCAATATTCTTTTGATTTCTATTAAGTATAGGCATTTCAATAGGGACCAACTTTCAGGTTCCATTCCTCCCAAATTTTTCATCTTTAAGATGGTATTCATACACATGTAAGTTGGAATTTTGGAATCTCTAGCATTTTATTTTGTTAACTTATATTCTCAATCCTCGATTCTAATCGGTAACTAATTTGAAACTTGTAGGTATTTGAAAACCCACAAGCATACAATCAAGATGAACTTACTGAGATTCGCCAGTTTTGGGCGGAATTCTACTTGAAACTTCATATAGAGCAACATGATACACTATATTCTGACTAGTTTTACATTATATTTTGTTTTTCTAAAGCTTCATACTGAGCAACATTATATTCTGAATTTGATAAACTAGGACTAAAGTGTGTTATGGTGGATATGATCACATTTTGAACAAAACATTGTTGCTCTTTTAGTTTGTAAATGTAAGATACTAATTTTAATGTTGTTCGAAGTATTTTGATATATAATGCGTTGTTGTCTGAAATGATTGGTATAACAGGTTCTAATAAGTTTACTGGTGCGAATTAAAAATATAAAAAAAAAAAATAATAAGGAATTTAGCATCGGTTATGTAAGATGACCGTTGCTAAAAGTCACCAAAAATGGACCTTTAGCATCGGTTATGTATGATGACCGTTGCTAAAAGTCAGCAAAAATGGACCTTTAGCATCGGTTATTAAGGATGACCGTTGCTAAAAGTCACCAAGATGGACTTTTAGCATCGGTTATTAAGGATAACCGTTGCTAAAAGTCACCAAGATTGACCTTTAGCATCGGTTATTTAAATAACCGATGCTAATAGTATGTTTTCAAGACATAAAAACACAAAAAAAAAATGTCATTTAGCATCGGTTTTTTGAAAATCCGATGCTAAAAGTCACATTTAGCATCGGTTATTTAACCGATGCTAAATGTCAGACATTTAGTATCGATCGAATTAGCATCGATAGATAACCGATTAAATGTGCAAAATAACCGATGCTAAATGTCTTTTCTGCACTAGTGGTTGTATTTTACTTATTCCATTTACGTGAAGCGTTTGTATCGTATTTTAAAAAGTAAAATGCGCGTATCGTTTTAAACAAAATACAATTTTTTTTTAAAAAAAAAGGGAGGGGGATTTCCGGATTTACCACATACACGGGTAAATCCGGTTTACAAATACGAACCAGATTTACCTGTGTATATGGTAAATCCGGAATCCCTACGAAGATCCAGAAACCCATTTTTTTGAACCGAATTCACCATAAGTTGAGGTAAATCCGGAAAACTGAATTTTTTTTATAAAAAGTGGGTGGTATTTCTGGGTTTTTCGGGGTTATGGGGGTCTGAGGGAGGAAGGGGGGTTGTGAAAAAAAATTCCTTTATTTATTCAGTTGGCATCTTCACTTGGATTATATAATATAAATAATGTAGAATAACTAGGCATCAATTGGAGACAAAAATCTTAGCCACATACTCTTTATTGATAACATCATCCATATGACCACATATTATTCTTTGTAACGTTTTAGACAAAGAAATATCAGCATAAATCCAACCAAAGAGAAGTCAAAAGCAGGGATTACCTCCCTTTTAATTATACTTAAGTAGGTATATATGAGAAATAACAACGAACTAAGCCAAATACTAATTACGTATGCATTTTCTACCCACAATCCACAACTTGTGTGAGCTCAAATTTAGATAAATCTTAACAGGAAGAAAAATAATTGATCCAAAAAGGGGAGGGAGGGAGAGAGAGAGAGAGAGAGAGAGAGAGAGAGAGAGAGAGAGAGAGAGAGAGAGAGAGAGAGAGAGAGAGAGAGAGAGAGAGAGAGAGAGAGAGAGAGAGAGAGAGAGAGAGAGAGAGAGAGAGAGAGAGAGAGAGAGAGAGAGAGAGAGAGAGAGAGAGAGAGAGAGAGAGAGAGAGAGAGAGAGAGAGAGAGAGAGAGAGAGAGAGAGAGAGAGAGAGAGAGAGAGAGAGAGAGAGAGAGAGAGAGAGAGAGAGAGAGAGAGAGAGAGAGAGAGAGAGAGAGAGAGAGAGAGAGAGAGAGAGAGAGAGAGAGAGAGAGAGAGAGAGAGAGAGAGAGAGAGAGAGAGAGAGAGAGAGAGAGAGAGAGGCCGGGCTGAAAGTGAGGTTTGGAGGTCTTAAAGATTTGTTTCACAATATGTGTGTTTGTTGCAATTAACTATCTAAGAATTACATAGAGAGATTCTTACGACAGTTAAAATTTAAATTCTCATGTTTTTTTTTCTCAAAAAAAAAATTCTCACATTCTTTTATTTGAAAAAGCTATAATTCTAACGCACCTATGATACATTAAAATAAACACATAAGAATAAAAGAGAAATTAAAATGTCAAAAGTGGTTATCATCTTCACCTTGCTCTTCTACTCACCTAAACCTACGTCTCTTGTCTTAACCTTGGATTTAACTATGCTTATGAGGTAAAAAAAAATTCTTCATTTTCTTTTTTTTTTAATTTGTTTGTTATTGTGTTATTGATGTGTAGTATCACCAGGCTTTTTTCAGAATAAATCTATACCGGTAAACCCGACCTGGCCTTGTGTTTATTTGGATTTGCCACTCCGTGTGATTCCTTCTACCGTAATAGAGTTTTTGGCCCACTCATGACTCGAACTTGAGATTTTGCAATAGAATTCAAACGCAAAATTACTGTTCGGAGCAACTCTTATTTGTGGAAAAAAGGGAAAGTATATTATTTAATGGTACCACAATTTGATGTTTGTCACTTGGTATTTGATTTGAATTATGAGAATTTCCATGTTTAAATTTAAGGATACTATGGATAACAAGGCATCAAGGGCATTGTTGGAAAATGAGAGTTGTGAAGGAGAAAAGAAAGAATAATGTTTGACAAGGAAGGGCGCAAGATGCGTATCACAATTATAACGACTACGGTAGTGACGAACCTCCCTACTATGGGGTTTCCGCCTACCCTGGCCCAACCCCGTTTACCCATTCCCCAATAATTGAGCCCATCAACCCTCCCCCAAAAATTTACTTTAAAGCAATTATGTGTGAATAATAAAATCACTATGGTTTCATTTTGCTTTCTTATTTGCTTTGCTTGAACTATGATGTGTTATGTTTTAAAGCAATTTTGCTTTGCTTGAACCTCCCTACTATGAATAATAAAAATTTTAAAATAATTATGTTTGAATATATTGGGTTTCAGATAAATTTACATAACATTGAGTTGACAAATTTAATTTTAAAATGGGGCTTAAATATCATTTACCCCCTGTAAATATCACCATAATCCATTTACCCCCTTGTAAAAATAAAAGTTTTAAAATGCCCCTTACAAATATAAATCGTTTTGATTCTACCCTCCTTTGTTAGATTATGTTGACGTTAAGTGTATAATGGGTATAATCAGTTTACAGATTTACACTCTCGCAAAATATAAATCGTTTTTGCTACTTGTAGGGGGTAATTAGAAACACTTATTATTTGCAAGGGCTTTTTAAAATTTTTGTTTTACTGAGGGTGTAAATGGATTATCTTGATATTTCGAGTGATAAATGATATTTAAGCCTTGAAATGGTCTATTTCACCCCTCTATATTTCCATCTGATCATAGTGGGACAAGAAGTTTTGTAAAACCCATTAACCTTAGGTTGTCGGGGTTATTGCTAGTTTCTCAGCACTTTTTGTTCAACTTAAAGCCTAACATAACTGACCAAAGCAACACTGTTAGGCCGAATATTTTTCATGGTTACTCGTTGTAGCGACCGAAAAATCCGAGAATGGATTCTTCGAAGTTCGAAAGGAAGCCGCCACAAATTTTAGTTTGAGGGCAAATTTGAAAAATCCCTTTTGGTTTAGGACAAGGCAAGTTTAGGGTTCGGGAGTCGTTATGCGTGGGGAAGGTATTAGCACCCCACGACATCTTTTGTCTAATTAATTATGGTTTATTAATATTTTACCCTTTTATTTATAGAGAAAAAGACTTAATTAATTTTTTAGTTTTTAGAGCTTGACAAGAGTGGATTATTGCTCCTACGTACCTCCGGATGCAATGGAGGAATCAAAGCTACGTAGTTCTTTCTGAAAAAGGTTTGTTGGTTGGTGTTTTTTAGTGTAGGGTCCTAGGATTCATTGAACTGCATAACTCATCGATTCTCCTGACGACGACGATTAACTTTGATTGATTGCACAACCGACTTAGTCACTAATTTTGAAAGTATTTTTGAGGTTTTTTGAAAGAAGTTTGTTTGATGTGAGGTGAGTTGGTTTTAGAACAGATACAACTCCCGAACTGCATGTTCATTAGTTAGAACGCCGATTAACAAGGTTGGCCAGACAACCGACTTAGTCCCCTATTTTTAGGAAAAGTGATTTATTTATTTTACTTATAAGTTTTTAGGATTATCTGAACATGCAATTTCATTTGCCTCTAGGATGATATTACTTAGGTTGTGCAGATAACCGATTTAGTCTTTTATTTAATTTTTTACAGAGAGCATTTATTTATTTACTTAAAAAAACTTCATTTTTATTTCACAACCAAGTGGAATTATAATCATGTTTGCATCGTAGATGTGTACTAACACCAAAGCCACAATATTTTATTTTATCATATCATTATCATTATATCACAACACAAGATAACATGTAATTTAAAAAAACTTAAAGCCAGACCCACGTGAGAAAGACCGAGATCAACAGTACCAATGGTTGAGAACCCAAACAAGACATCAAAATCAAGAGAAATATTAATTGATTATTAGTTTTTGGAGGCTACTAGTAAAAGTGAGGAAATATGTACCAGGGGCTTTATATCAGTTGCATGATACTGATAAAGACAGAGTAAACACGATGCAATGTTAAGTGAGAGAGATCCAGCGGAAGCAAACGACATATGTAGGGAGGAGATCGGAATGGAGTCGTGACCAACGGAGAGTGGGGATGACAAACAGATCTCGGAGACCCGGAAAGGATGCTGGATAACGACGTTAGATGAACAAAGGCTCCGGCGGCGGTGGCGGCGTTGAGCCTATGACGACGTTGGTGGCCGGAGACTGGACCTATAGCGAATTTTTCCGGACAGGTTCCTCTTTCTCGATTGGTTTCTGTTCCTTTCTTTTTTCGATTGTGCGCTTCTCTGTGTTTGAATTTCTTCTCAGTTTCTTTATCAAACTTCCCTCAAAATTCCCCTTTGTTCTTTTTGATTGGAAAAGAAAATTAACTATTAAATTTTTAGAACCCAAAGACCCAGAAAAATAACAAAACGACATGACTAAGAGAAACAACTCAGTATTTGATTATTGAGCATCATCGTTGAATTGCTCTCTTTAGCTTAAAGAAACGAAACTGTTTCAGATGATTAGGGTTCTGATTTTGAACCCTAATCCTTTTTTATGTAAAGTCTCCTACTTCTGATTCTCTGTCTTTTGACTGTTTATTTATTGGTAGAAATTAGGTTTAGCATTAATTGTTGTTTTATTTTTTGACGACACTGCGAGATCGATAATGTGGCCACGGTGGCGATCTTGGAAAGCAAAGAAATGCACAGAGCAGACATCGATCGCCGCTTTTTATTTAATTTTTGTTTTTTTTTTGTATTTTTGATTATTGTTTTTTTTTTGTATTTTAGAGATTGGGACATTTTGGACATTCCTAAATTGTAATAAAAATTAAATTAGCTTTTTTTTGACACTTTTGGACTATATATTACTCAAAATAAATTAAACGGCTAAAACAAAAAAGGAAGGCGATGAAAATTGGAAAGTATAATGAGATGCTTCTCTTTATTTATATTTTACTAGAAAAGGTGAAATGTATTCAAATTTTCGTAGTAGAAATAGAAATAAAGATAGAATAGACGTCAATTTTGTTTGTTTTAAGAGGAAGTGAAGGGTTTGAGAATGGAGGAGGAACGATTAACACTTGGCGCATTAACCAAGAACAAAATGAAGGATCGTTCGGGATCTCAAGCGAAGACTAAGGCTCGAAGGGCCACTTGGGGCCTTAAAGAAGCACTAAGGCTCACGAAGGACCACTCGGAGTCTAGAATCGCCGCCTAGGCCTTAATAGAGGATCATCGTGGTTGCGGAAGGAGCGCTACTAGCTACTACATGACTAGTAAAAGCGGTCGAGGGCCTTTATATTCGGCGCGGGGTCAAGATCGGATCCGAATCGATATGTTGACCAATAGAGGACGCCCACTATGTCTTAGGCCGACACGGTTTAGTCACGAAAGGACCACGCGGGGTGCTGCGAAGGTCCGTCGGGCTCGACTCGACGTTGCGACTGGGCCACTTAGAAGGCATCGCTCGAAGGACCACAGGGGTCCGAGGATCAACACAGTGATCGTGATATGATATGAGATCAACGCTTAAAAGCGCGGATATTAGAGGAACAAAATATAGGGATCGACACTTGAAGTCGATTTAGAAAGCGATACATGTAATGCATATACAATGCCAATAATATATGCACATGCAATAGTTGATTTTGGCAATGTGATGAATGAAATAGGTGATTCTTTTCTTTTTTTTTTTAGTTTTTGCTTTTTTGGTATACAATAAATGCATGAAAGGCGAATGTGAATGAAATGCTTGAATGCAAATGCTATGGTGCATGGTGTGATGATATGAAATGATTGATTTGGGTGTAGAAACATTTTTTTTTGTGATGATGAGATGTGAGACTTTGGATGTGAGAGCGGAGATTGATCATTCATTGGAAAGGCTAGATTTGATTCAAACTTGGCAATCTCAAAGTTGTTATTTACTGATTAATCGATGTGAAAAAAATCTTGTATTTGCAAGCTCGCTTCTTTTTCTTTTCCACTATGATGCCCCATGACGGCTAATTTTTAGGTCCACAAAGTTAACTATGTGGATTTTTTCAGTATCACATTATTAGCTTGTGTTTTCTCTCTTTGAAGCATCGTTTAGTAGACATGCATAAGAGTGCAAATATAAATGAATGAGTCAGTTAACTTGGGGTTCCAGAGGATCTAGGGTATGGGCATATATGACAGGTGAAAAAGATGAAGGAAATGATTATTGCTAAAGTCATGAAAGGTAGTTTCTCCCCAACTCAAGAAATGCGGCACTGCCCCAATTTAGACTTTTGGTGATGGTGAGTGAATAGTTTGCCCCTGTCTAGTGATGACAATAACTAGGGGACAGAGGAAATGATGAGCTAGGAATGTCCCGACTTTGGAGTGAAAGGTGGAAAGCAATGGACTTCATCTCAACACATGGAGTTTGGTGTTGCCCCGATTATGGTAAGGACAAGATTGCCCAGAGACTAGAGTAGCGACATTTAGAATAATGAGTGAAAAATTGCCCGGTATGGTTATATGGGTGAGTATAACGAAGGGATGAGATGAGTGTTGGGTGAATCTCCTAATTGTAGGCAGAGTGAGAGGTGACAGGATTGCCCCACTTGGTAATGGGATTTCAAATGGTTGTGAAACGTGATAGAGTTAGGGTTATGGGTTTTTGGAGTTTGTATGGTATGGCTATAGGTTGGGTGTGGTATGGGATGGACACTGTACAAATTTCCCCAAGTTCAAATGGAATAGATGGTGCAAGGGATGCCCCACTTTAGGATCTAGGTGACGATCCTAGTATAAAATTTTGGTTATCTTTAGAATGACTCTCAGACTACAATAGTCTTGAGTTTGCTATGATGAAAACTACACTTGGTGATCACTAGACCTTGTCTTAGTATAACTGTAACTTGAATGAATCTTGTGGTGCAAGCCTTTTGATTTTTCTTTTCTTTTGAGTTTTTTTTTTTGAGATATATTTTTTTTGAGCGCACATATTATAAATAAATAAACTTTGAGAAAACAACAGCAATCAGTCAATGATCGGAATGAACTCTAGAGGGTTTTAATGTGGCCGGTGGTTAATGATTTATGAAGGAAGGGATAATTGGGCTCAAAGAGGTCTTTGATGATTGATGAGACAAATGATTTGGTGATGTAACTTGGCTAATGGGTGATGATTTATGAAGGAAATGGTTTTTAGGCTCAAATGAGTGTTTGAGATTTTATTGAGTAATTGATGTGTCTCATGGTTGGATGGACTTGTTTAGGATTTTAACGTGGCTAAGGGTTTATGGAAGATAGGATATTGAGGCCAAAAGAAGTGTTTGAGGTTTATTTTAGACAAGTATCTCTTATGCTTTGACGGTAATGAAGTATCAGCTCACGATTTGTACTATTTTTGTTTTTTATTGTTTGTTTTTTTTGGGATTTTTTTAATCCTCTTTTTTGACTTCACTCTTTTGTGATTTTTGTTTCTTTTTTTGGGTGAGTGAGCTGATAAAACTAATGCACCATTTTTTTGATGCGGAATCGATCCTTGTCTAGGGTGATTGAGAGATTTTTGAGATTTTTGGCTTAAGGTGGGTGGCAAAGGATTTTTGAGGATATGGGAAGATGGTTTAACTTCATTTCAAATCATGATTGCTCGTTTTTTCAAAAATTAACTTAAGGACAATAATTTATTTATTTTTATATACATGCTCTTTATTCTTTATTTCTCTTTTTTTTTATGCCCTAATTTTTGCTTAGACCGCTCTTACGAGCTTTCAACCTAACGAGCCTTTTTGATTTTTTTTTGTAAAGGACTTGCACCAATGGAATATAATGTTGACAAGGTATTTTAGAGAACACAAATTTGCCCCAGTATGGAGGGCTTAAAGCGTTATTTCATTAGTGAGAACAAACCAAAAAGTCGACTAGGTAGGGGAGTGTGTACTTTAGGGTGTCAGGGTGGGATTAGACTTAGACGGGGGTGATGACAAGGTAGGGATATTAAATGACTCAAACAAGAATGAAGTCACATGTCACACACAAGTTACTACACGAATGCTTCGTAGAAAATTTTTGCGGACCATTTCGGTCATTCATCATGGGATGCAACTCTTTGTTAAAAAAAATGTGAACGAGCTGCTAATTTGAAAAATTGAGTGCCTTCAAACGCCTTGAGCTTGCAACTAAGTATGACTAAACTTTTTCAAAAAGAATGATTTACCTCACAAGAATGTCTCACCTCTCATCACAATTTTTTTCTAGAATTATGCTCATTTTTTTTTTGTAATGCTTGATGTAAGTATGCAAATGAATGAGTGTGCATGAAATGCGAATGAATGTATGTTAAATGCGAATGTAATGATAATGTACGTGCATGAAATGATAATATATGATTTTATTTATCGCGCCGGGGAATTATAAGTTTTACGTTTGGAGAGTAAAGTACAAAGGTTGACTTTGACTTTAGCATGCATGGCTTCTCTCCAAAATAAAGCTTTTAATTCTCGAGATCATAAAAATACATGCGACATGGATTTTTTTATTGCAAAGAAAAGGAAAATGCATGAGGCATAACTTCTAAAAGCTTGTAGAATATAACAATTTTTGTTTTTTTATTTTCGATTTTTTTGTTGATAAAAGATGGTATGCATCAATATTTGTTTGAATGCAAGGGTATGAAGCTCCTTTATGACCCTAGGAAGGTATCCTATGGAGTGGGTCTAAGGTTTCTTTTATAGTGAACCTCACAAGGATGGTTCTAAAGAATCCTTCACATGGTCCCTAGAGCCAAGGACCCGATCCAAGAATATCGACCCCAACAATAGGCAAGCTATTAGAAGGGATAGCGTCCTTAAAAGGAATCAAACTCTAGGTGAGATTTCCATGACCACCCAACGACGACGTCGTCCATGCAGCCATCACTACGCAATCTCGTTCTAACTTAGGTTTGCACTCGAGTTCGGGTAAAGGACTTTTCTCACATGTGTGTGATGTGTAGAGGTGTAGTGTTTGTAGGAGCAATTTAAAATAACCCAAAGCTGCAAACAAAACAAACATTCATACAAATATAAATGCGTCTACCCTAGGGTTTAAATATCACATAAAAGTATAACATGCAAAAATAAATAAATAAATAAGGGAAGGGTAAAAATTAAATTAATCCTAAATAATTAGACTAGGTTTTGACTCTCTAAAAAGAATTAAGTCCCCAGTGAAGTCGCCAGCTGTAGCGACCGAAAAATCCGAGAATGGATTCTTCGAAGTTCGAAAGGAAGCCGCCACCAAATTTTAGTTTGAGGGCAAATAAGGAAAATCCCTTTTGGTTTAGGACAAGGCAAGTTTAGGGTTCGGGAGTCGTTATGCGTGGGGAAGGTATTAGCACCCCACGACATCTTTTGTCTAATTAATTATGGTTTATTAATATTTTACCCTTTTATTTATAGAGAAAAAGACTTAATTAAATTTTTAGTTTTTAGAGCTCGACAAGAGTGGATTCTTGCTCCTACGTACCTCCGGATGCAATGGAGGAATCAAAGCTACGTAGTTCTTTCTGAAAAAGGTTTGTTGGTTGGTGTTTTTTAGTGTAGGGGTCCTAGGATTCCTTGAACTGTACAACTCACTGATTTCTAGGACGCTGACTAACCCGATTGTACAACCGACTTAGTCCCCTAATTTTGAAAGTATTTTTGAGGTTTTTTGAAAGAAGTTTGTTTGACGTGAGGTGAGTTGGTTTTAGAATATGTATTCTAGAACTCCTGAACTGTGCAGCTCATTAGTTCTAGAACGCTGACTAACCCGGTTGTACAACCGACTTAGTCCCCTATTTTTAGGAAAAGTGATTTATTTATTTTACTTATAAGTTTTTAGGATTACTGAACTATACATCTCATTGGTCCTAGGATGATGACTAACCCGGTTGTACAACCGACTTAGTCTTTTATTTGATTTTTTACAGAGAGCATTTATTTATGGCTAAAAGGTACTTTTAGTCCCTGCAAATGTCAAGAAAATCCAGTTTAGTCCCTGCAATTCCAAATTTTTTAAAATAGTCCCTGCAATTAGTAAACGTTACTACTTTAGTCCCTGCTGTTACTTTACTCTTAACACCGTTAAGAGGTTTGATGAGGTGGATGCCATTTTCGTTGTTATCTCTTCTTCATCCATCTTCTCTGTTCATTTTCAATCTTCTTCTTCTCTCTTCAATCTTCTCTCTTCTTCTTCTTCTTCTTCTTCTTCTTCTTCTTCTTCTTCTTCTTCTTCTTCTTCTTCTTCTTCTTCTTCTTCTTCTTCAATCTTCTCTCTTCTTCCATCTTCTTGTTGCACAATTTGAAGAATGAAGTGTCAGCTTCCTCTCCTCAGTTCCTCCTCCTCTACAACCACCAGCTTCCTCTCCTCAAACCCACCCCAAACCACAACGACACCAAAAACTACAACGACACCAGCTTCTACTTCACCTCCTTCTCCACCTAAATCTTTCTTTCCTACTTACCACGCCGCGAGCCTTCGCTACCACGACCACCGCGGTCCCACACCATTTCATCAAGCCGTCGGCGGCGACGACAACAGCGATGACAAAGTTTCGATGCAGACAACCTCCGTTTATTTCCACCGAACACCACTACTTCCGACGCCGTCGACCGGAAACGTTGCGGCAACTCGAGCTCAAGGTCTGAGGTATTCTACCTCGGGACGATGGCGAGTTCAGAAGACGCCAAAGAAAGAAAGTGAGTCAAGTGCTGCGTGCAAATGATGATTTCCGACAGCGGTGATTCCAAGCCCCGGGAGACTCGTCGGAGCTGAATCCTCTGCCTCCCTTACCAAGTCGCAATTTCAGAGCCGAGGTGGCCCCAGCCGAGGTGGCCCTAGCCGAGGTGGCCTGCATACGTGTCAATACACATCACCTACAAATGCTGCCACGTCATTAATGTTTAACTCTGTTAAGAGTAAAAAAATATGCGATGACTAAAGTAAGTGCGTTTACTAATTGCGGGGACTATTTTAAAAATTTTGGAATTGCGATGACTAAACTAGATTTCTTGACATTTATGACTTAAAAGATCTTTTAGCCTTTATTTATTTACTTAAAAAAAACTTCATTTTTTATTCACAACCAAGTGGTATTATAATCATGTTTGCATCGTAGAGGTGTACTAACACCAAAGCCACAATATTTTATTTTATCATATCATTATTATTATATCACAACACAAGATAACATGTAATTTAAAAAAACTTAAAGCCTGACCCACGTGAGAAAGACTGAGATCAACAGTACCAATGGTTGAGAACCCAAACATAGAAGACAAGACATCAACATCAAGAGAAATATTAATTGATTATTAGTTTTTGGAGGCTACTAGTAAAAGTGAGGAAATATGTACCGGGGGCTTTATATCAGTAGCATGATACTGATAAAGATAGAGTAAACACGATGCAATGTTAAGTGAGAGAGATCCAGCGGAAGCAAACGACATATGTAGGGAGGAGATCGGAATGGAGTCGTGACCGACGGAGAGTGGGGATGACAAACAGATCTCGGAGACCCGGAAAGGATGTTGGATAACGACGTTAGGTGAACAAAGGCTCCGGCGGCGGTGGCGACGTTGGTGGCCGGAGACTGGACCTATAGCGAATTTTTCTGAACAGATTCCTCTTTCTCGATTGGTTTCTGTTCCTTTCTTTTTCGATTTTGCGCTTCTCTGTGTTTGAATTTCTTCTCAGTTTCTTTATCAAACTTCCCTCAAAATTCCCCTTTGTTCTTTTTGATTGGAAAATAAAACTATTAAATTTTTAGAACCCAAAGACCCAGAAAATGATATTTAAGCCATGATATTTAAGCCTATAAATTAATACGCGCAAGGGATATTTACACAACTTTAACACAACTTTCCACCTAGGAGGATATACGACAACAAGAATTGTGACCCACCTAGTGAGCAAATCGGCCAATAACGGGGCTTCCACATCAATGCCAACAATACAACCCCACCAATCAATATGAAAAAGAAAAACAAATAAGTATTGGCAAAAACCTCCAAAGAAACAACCAACAACAATAATAATAATAATAATAATAATAATAATAATAATAATAATAATAATAATACATTAACTTTAAAATTGTATAAAATATTAATGATATTAAATATATAAAAATAAAATAATCAATTAATCTTTATTAACTACAAAATATAAATAAAACAAATTAATGTAGTTATATTAAATAAATCATTCTAAACAGCATAATCATATAATTTTCATGGTTTTTTAATATCTTATTTTGTTTCGTAAATAAAGAGGGCCGAAAAGAAAAGCTAACAACAAGTCCTAATATTCTGATGCACAGGTGCCCCAGACATGTCATTAGTAATCTTACTAAGAATGCCCTCAGGGGCGTCTTCTAGAAAAATGGTCTCCATAGAGTCAAGTTGTAGGTTGTAGTTGGCAAGCCAATCCACACAATTGTTCCCCTCTCTCTATATATGAATGACCTTCACCTCCCAATCGCTACTAAGGTGTAACATCCTAGATTTTAGCCGACAATAAAATCCAGAATGTTACAGAGATATACTTTGATAAACTGGATTAAGATAACCAAATATCAAAGAACTATAACTGACTAAGGATGATAGATTTCCATATCATAAGTTCGAAATTCGAAACAGAACCGATACAAATCATCCATTGAAGTCAACATAAGTACTTAATCCAAATTCAAAGTACATAAATTCTAATACATCGTGAGCTATGCCTAAAGTTTCAAAAATATACATAACTCTTATCACATGAAACTTAGTACAAAATAAAATAATATGCTACTCTTCTTAACATCAAGGTCCTCCAAGAGTGGGATCCTCTCCCTTGCCATTACCTTCTTTAACCTTCACCTATTTGTCTGAAAAACAACAACAATGAGGGGTGAGATTACATAATCTCAGTGAGTTCTTTCGGACTCCTTACCATAATATACTCCTCTTATATTTTATTGTTTGACCTAGAATGAATCCCCTAACGCCATAGACTTGCATATCTAAATGCTAGTAGCGTATACTGTGGGGAACCCATACTCAACATTTTATTGAGCGAACAACCTCTGGGCCTTAAGATTATGTTCATAACACCCACCCCAAGCACATTATCCAATCCTTAGTTCATTTATAGTTGTATTTATATAAGTACTACGTAGTTCTTCTCACACATTTTCAAAAAGAAACTTTGAAAACTACACAGAACTATTTCAAGTATCTCAAATGAATTGAAAATGAGTCTTAACAATCACAATATGCAATACATATGATAGGGATTGGATTAGGCTTGTCACACAATGTATTTGAAGATGACACATTAAAGAAACACTTGATAAAATAGGTTGTGACACGGGTACCCATGTCAAAGCAACAAGGGTCGTGTCACCGTTTTAATTTTTTTGCATGACACAGTTTCGGACATAGGTACCCGTGTCATTTGAACACGGTTCGTGTCCTTCTATCAGGTTCCTTGTTTTGCAGTTTTGCCTTTTTGTTCTTCAATCCCATTGTGTTCAAATCTTTTCCAACCAACCACAACATCGAAACAGATATAGAACATCATTTCATGCATTAGAAGAGGTACTTTAACGTACGCATTAAAACTTCAACTCAAATATCATTTCTTTTACCAAATCTTACGACCTTCGAGTGATGTATGCTTTTGTAGATAAAATAAGAAGCTAATAGGTTTGTTAACATGAGTTCTATTTTATGTGACATCCAATTTAGACTTTATTTTATAATAATAACTTTAAACATGTCAAAATTGATGTATGTCAATATGTTTAAATTAACAAAAAAATATTAGCAAATTCATGATTTAACACATTGTACAAAATTTAATATAATGACTACAATATTAATAAAAGTATTATTTATATTTACATAAATAGGTCGGCCTGATAGGCCTAAAAGGCTTTTTCGATGGCCTGTAATCTGACCTTTCTAGTTAAATAGGCTTCTTTAAAAGCCTTAGCCTGATCTATTTAAAAAATTTTGTCCTGGCCTTGGCCTGACATAGGCTAGGACGTAGGCCCCTCTTGGACGACCAGGCCTATTCCCACCCCTAATTATGGGTTTGCACTCTAATGAAGTTTAAAACTCTCACTCAACTATATATCCACCCCTAAACTAACACATGCACAAAAAATTACCACAACATTTCACGTAATAATTCCACAATCAACCAGTCAAACAAGGAGTAAATCACTAGCCAATAAAGTAATTGAAAATTACTTTGGGTGTTACATTTCACCCCAACTTGAAAATTTTGTCCTCAAAATTGTTCAAGTCTTACCCATAGAAACAAGTACGAGTAATGAGAAATCATCTCCTCCTCTAGCTCCCAAGTAGCTTCCTCGGATGAAAATTACCTTCGATCTAAGAGTTTTCACATTGCGATCCATGATACGCACCAGATATGGCTGAAATGTAAGACCAGAACGGAGTTCGGCCGTCTCAAAACTTAACAATTGATAAGGATCAGAAATATACGTCCAGTATTGAGATGCATGGAACACATTATTGAAGTTAGATAATGACAGAGGCAAATTGATCCGATATGAAATAGACCCAATCCTCTTTATGATATGAAAAGGACCGAGGAAACGGGGACAACGTTTTTTGGCACGAAGAGGAGAACCAATTCCTAAGGTAGGTATGACCTTAATAAATACATGATCACCTTCACTAAATTCCAAAAGCTTCCTTCTCTTATCTGCATAACTCTTCTGTCGACTAATACATGAGCAACCTTAATCCTTTATTGTATCTAATGGATCTTATCTGTAGTTTCTTGAACAAAATCTGGTCCCAACATTCTTTGTTCACCTACATCCAACCAACACAAAGGTGTTCGAAATTTACGACCGCACAATGCTTCATACGGAGCCATGCTGATGTTTGAGTGATAACTATTATTATAAGAAAACTCCACTAATGGAAGATGACCCAATATACAAGCCTGGAGCATATCTTTTAACGTCGGGATTTTCCTCTCTGTCTGACCACCTATCTGAGGGTGATAAGTAGTACTCTGATAAAGTTGTGATCCCAAAGCTAAGTACAAGGCTCTCCAAAAAACGAGAGGTAAACTTAGAGTCTCTGTTAGATACAATGCTGGTAGGAATTCCAAGAACCAGAATAATATTCTTGGGATATTCTTTTGCTAATCTGGACACCTTGTAATTTGTCACCAAATTAAAATGAGCGGATTTTGTCAAACGATCAACAACAACCCAAATAGAATCATGACCATTCCATGAAAGAGCTAATCCCATTATGAAATCCATGGAGATACATTCCCACTTCCACTCAGGAATGGGTTAAGGTTGCAATTGACCAGATGGCTATTGATGCTCAATCATAACCCTTTGACAAGTTAAACACTGAGAAACAAATTCCACAATATCCTCTTCCATTCCCGGCCACCAATACATTTCCTTAAGGTCCTGATACATCTTGATAGAATTAGGATGTATTGAGAATTTGCTTTTGTGGGCTTCCGCCAACACTTGATTCTTAACTTTCCCATCAGCTAGGACATAAATCCTACTTCAAAAACATACAATGTCATCACTGTCCTTTAATAAATTTGGGTGACCGCATTTGGTATGCAATTCCTCATCTAACTTTTGTGACCGTTTAATTGCCTTCTGCAAGAAACTAGAAATCTGATCCTGATTTAGCACCAAATGATCCCTCCTTGATTTAGCTTTTAGATTTAGATCTATAAAAGCTTCAAGAAGTGCCATATCATGATTCATCAATGCTGACATATGCAGAGATTTCCTGCTAAGCTCATCAGCTACAACATCCGCTTTGTCGGGATGATACTTTAGCTCGAAGTCATAATCTTTCAGAAATACTACCCACCTTTTTTGTCTCATATTCAATTCCTTTTGATCAAACAAGTACGCAAGGCTTTTGTGATCACTGAACACCTCAAATTGCAAACCATAGAGATAATGCCTCCAAATTTTCAAGGCGAACACAATAGCTGCTAACTCAAGGTCATGAGTGTGATAATTCTTTTCATGCGTCTTTAACTGTCTGGAAGAAAAGAAAGACACACTTCTCGTGTTAATCGAGCATAAGCCACTACTTGACCATTTTGCATGAGTACACAAAACAAACCTTTTTCGGACGCATCACTGTAAATCTAGAATCCCTTTGCTGGATCTGGAATAACGAGAATTGGAGCAGATGTTAATCAACCTTTAAGTTCCAAAAAGCATTCTTCACACCTAATATCCAATACAAATGGTTGTCCCTTACGGGTCAATAGATTGTTAGAATCGTTCAATGAACCCGTGATCATATCCTCCAACCAAAGAAAACTTCTTACTCGACATCTTGTGGTAGGGCGTTTCCAATACAAAATCGCTTCTACTATATACAGGGTCTCTGACGACACCTCTTGCGAAATAACATGCCCCATAAATTTCACCTTGGACATCCAAAACTCACACTTCTCGTGTTTGACATACAAATGTCTTTCTCTAAGTGTATCTAACCTAATGCGTAGATGTTCTCCATGTTCTTATGTATTACGGGATATACCAAGATATCGTTGATAAACCCAGTGCCTGCACAAGGCCCATTCAACTAAAGAAAGGGATTTGGGCCTCAACAAAAATTGTTAAAATAAGGGCCTCAAAATTTACTATTACGAAATATATAAAAAAAATTTGGGTTGCGATTTTTGTACCCCCCACATATGCCCCCATACCCCTCTTTTCACCCTTTTTCCATTTTTGCCCCTCACTAAACTACAAACTCTCATTCATTCATCTCACTTGTCATACATCCGGAGTTCAAGAAAACAAAAAAATTTATTTTTTTCCGGAAACATCAACTTATGATACTTCTGTAGTTATGTTGGTTCTGAATTTATCCATGTATGGTTCTTCCGTAGTGTTCTCGTGGTGTTATTGTTGAGGAAGCATCTAGATTTATCACTTGAAGAAAAATCCGGGGTTGTAAATTTTACTCCAAATTTATCTTCAAGTGAGACTAGTGGCATCCATAATTAACCATGAGCTTGTTTCTACAAGTGTGTAGAGGTGGCATCCTGAGACTAGTTTGTTTCACCTACCATTTAGTTAAATGACTATCACATTGGATGACGTGTCCAACCTACTGCATTTGCCCATATTTGGCTCATTCCTCCTCCCAGGTACATTTAACATTGACCAGGTGTTGCACCCGAAAAATCCGGTTTGGACTTCTCGTTTGACAACGTGAAAAATAGTAGAGCCGCCACCAATATTTATTTAGGGAAACATTGAAAAAACCTTTTTTGGAAAAGCGGATGGCCTTTTGAAAACTCGAGAGATGTAGGTTCGGAAATCGATTACGCATGGGAAGGTATTAGCGCCACGCGTCCTTTCTCTACCGAAAGGGAACCATTAACTTGATGTGTGGTTTAGATAAAAGTTTGATTTGAAAACAATTTGTTCTACTTCTTTTCTTTTCTTTTCTTTTTATTTGAATTTTTGTTTTATTGAAAGCAGGAAGGGAAGAGAATGTTTTTGGTATCTTTGAAAATCAGGACAAAACAAAGACTTTTTAAGGGTGCTTGACGGGACATGAACCCGGTCCCACGTACCTCACAAGGATGAGGATCAAAGCTACGTAGTTCTCGTGTTTTGCGCCCGAAAGCGGCTTAAGAGTTTTTCGCAATTTGGTGAGTGTTCGTAGCGACCAGAACAACAACGGTTGGAATGGCCACACTACTAACTCTTTTGAAAATAAAATCGTCATTAATGATCTAAGCGGCGGCAGCGCGTTTGGACCGATTAACGACAATCGGTTTTATTAAATGAGGAAGAAAACGTTTTCGCAAAGACAGGAGTGTTTGTGGACCGAACAACAACGGTTAGAATGGTCCCACTACTAACTCGCCGAGGATAAGCAAATCACCATTAATAATCTAAACGGCAACGGCGCGATTGATCATTAATGACAATTGATTTATTTTTGAGGAATAAATAAGTTTTCGAAAGTAGGATTGAGCTTTTGCGAAGACCGAACAACAACGGTTAGAATGGTCTCGCTATTAACTCCTTTTGAAAACAAAATCATCATTAACAACCTAAACGGCAACGGCGCGTTTGGTTATCAATGACGATTTATTTTATTCTTGCTTTGAAAATAAAAGGTTTTTTTTAAAAATGAATCTAGGAAATGGGTTTTAGAAAAGAAGTAGAACATTTCAGATCAATTCTAAATCCATAACCAAATGCAAATGAATGAACAAGATTCATACTGCAACAATGAAGCAATCATGAACGTATTATTCATCAACAAACAACAAAGATAACATTTAACATTAAAATGAAATACTTAGCAACAATATTAAACATCATCGAACAAAGAACAGCAATAAAATCAAACTAAAAATATTTTAATCGTAGATACATGAACTAAAGGAAACACAGGTCCACATTTTTAAAAAAAAAAACGCAGGCTGTAATCAAAACGTGGGGGGGTGTAGTTAGTGATCTGATGTAAAGGAAAATTAAAACAAAAAAGAAACGCCTAGGCCCATAAACACAACCCACTAGACCCATGACCCATTTACTAAAAACAGAAACAACCCTAAGTCATTCCTCTCTTCATGCGCCGTTCATTCTTCTTTTTGACAGAGAGAGAGTTGAGTTTTTTTCAAGTGAGAGAAAAAGAGAGAGAGCGACGGTGAGAGAAGGAGGGAGCGATGGTGAGAGAGGGAGAAGGCGATGGTGAGGGAAGGAGAAAGAGAAGATACCGTGAGAGCAGGCGAATCGCGAGAGGATGACGAGCGGTGCGTCGCGTGGTGGTTACGCGCGGCGACGGTTTCGGCGTGGTGGTGGTTCCGGCGTGGTGGTGGTTCACGGTGACAGGTGCGGTGGTTTCCAGGCTATTCAGGTTTTGTGTTTTGTTCTCAGTGTTTGGTTCTCTGTGTTGTGTTTTTGGGTTGCTGCTCTTCTCCTTCTTCACATTCTGAAAATCATTTTGTCTCTGGTTTTTGTTTCTGTTTTGTGTGTTGGATTTGTATCTGTTTCTTGGTTTTTCTGGTGTTTTTGTTGAGTATGCTGCGTGAGTTTTTTTTTGGCTTGCTTGTGGTCTGTGTGTTTTTTGCTTCTGTATCTCCCTTTTTTCCCCTCTCTATTCTGAGTTTTCAGCTCTGTTTATAGATGAACTTGCATATGTTATTGTGTTGTAATGTCAATTTTCTCTGATTTGTATTTGTTCAACAGTTTCATGTTTTGGTGTATAAGTCATTCTGAGCAATTTTTCCTTCCTCCAAGCTTCTGCCTCATTCACGATTTTGTGGTGCTTTGACTTGTTTTGCTTCTTACTTTTCTATTTGTGTATGACTATTGAGCGAGTTGTATCAACAGAGGTTTACCTCCCCATTTGAAGCTTTGTAGCTTAGGCCTTGCTTTGCAACAAAATTGGCTTCTTCCTTTTGTCTTGCTCATCGCTAATCATTGCGCACCACCACTACTAGCTAGCCCCAAATATTTTTATTTTATTTCATTTGCAATTAGAGAAAAAAAGGATGTATATTTGTATATTATTATTATAAAAAAGCGACATGATTGATAGAACAAGTAATTGGATTTATTTTTGTTGTGTCCTTTTTGATAATGCTAATAATAAATAAAAGTTCAACCAATAATGATAAAAAAAACGCTATGATACGCATAATCGATAAACACGTGTATCCAATTAAGAATAACACGCGCAACCACAAGAAACAGACACTGCAAGATCGTTAAAACTATCGCACATAAGCGATTAGAAATAACATATGAGCACGACGAAACATATTTTTGAGTTTTTTGAAAACGAGAAAAATACCCATTAAAATTGGGTGTTTACACAAAATATATTTTTTGTTCTCTTTTTTTTTATAAACTAATCGGACAAAATTGGGGTATGACAGCTGCCCCTCTTTATTTGGATTTTATCAAGAAATATGAATTGGCCGAGACATATTTCGAAGATAAAATAGAAATAAAGAATTGAGAAATTATACCGATTTTGTCCGCTTGGGGAAATCCGAATTTTTGAATGGGTGTCAGCCTTCGGCCAACAACAGCGGAAAATAAGCTTGGTACCAGCCCTCAGTAAGTTGGCGAAAACGATAAAGAAAGTAGTGAAGAAAGTACCGGCCCTCGGTAAGCCGACAAAAGCGGGAGATAAATTGGTGCCAACCCTCAGTAAGCCAGCAAAACAGAAAATGAATTGGTGCTAGCCCTCATGCAGCAAAAGCAGGAAATAAAGCAGTAAAGAAAGCGATAAAGAAAGCGGTAAAGAAGGTACCGGCCCTCAGTAAGCCGATACTGGAGGCTGCCTAAAGCCTTTTAACGAACCGCGAACGATCCGAGTTTGCACTTGGGCATGGTGATCTTCAAGAGCGACCGGGGGGGACAATATCAAGTCTAGATCTCGATACTTCCCTAGGACTGCGCCATGTCTTAGGCCGACACGGCTATCCTTTTATTTGGACCCAATGGGGTCGAAGGACTTACCCGCAGCTCGAATACGAGGTGAAGTCTGCTTTTTGAAGGGACGCTTGGGTCCTGAAGGGATTCACGAATCCTGTTGATTGATTGATTGAAATAGCCAATGCTGGCGTATTGAATTGAGGTACCTGCATACGTCAGTTGATGCGAGGGATGGTGCATGAAGCATGGGTGCATGTTATGCAAAGGCATGTTATGTATGAACATGTTATGCGAGTGCATGCAACGCTATGATTTTGGTGATGCATGTAGTGGACTGTTTTCCTTTGTTGTTTTTATTTCTTTCTTTTTTTTTGTTTCTTTTCTGACCAACTTTCTTTTTTCTGGCTATTTGCTTCTTCGTGTTCTTTTTCAATCGCTTTTCTTTCTCGATCGTTTATTTTTGCTTTTGACAAAGGCTTATTCTCTTCTTTCGTTCAACCGACTCCGATACTCCCGGCACGACCGAGAGACCGATGGAAGCTGCGGGGGCTTATGAATCGAAGCATAAGTTTGCTTTATGGTTCGCCATCCGAACGATTTGTGAGTGCAACCTTCTTTGTAAGATTGATTTTCTCCGGGAAATCGCTCATTTTTGCCGTGACTTTTAAAGATTTCGCAATGATTTGTAATGCTCTATGATATATGCACATGTTTTGTAGTTCGGGATCACCATCATCATAAAACGCTTATTTTTGAGCGAGGCGAGAAATAACAACAATGAGACATGAGAAAGTTGAGCTTTATTGATGTAGAAGCCGATCGCATGCATGAATGTTACGATGACTATTCAATACATTTGAAGGTTTTAAACTACAAAAAGACACAAAAACAAGAGAGAAGCTAATTTTCGATTGTCAGTCTCTATGGAGCAAAGGTCGAGCATTTGTGTCCTTGACCTTGATCACTCCTCATCCAAGTATTCGGGGAGTTGTATGCCTTTCTTTACTTTTCATGCTCAAGTTTCCCGACCCTAATTTTTGCTGGATCGCCTTTGCGGGTTTTCAATCCACCGGTCGCTCACGATTTTGCCTAAGTCGCGCCTTTCGGGTTTTCAACCTAGCGAGCTAATTCTTACTTGGCTTGTCTTTCTCTTTTTCGTTTATTTCTTTCGGGCATAATACTTCTTTATCGAGTGCAATTGACTGGTTCTTGAGGTCTTCGCCATCCATGTTGGTGAGTATCGCGCTCCTCCGAGAAAAGGCTTTTTGACTACATACGGGCCGTCATAAGTGGGTGTCCACTTCCTGGGGTCACTTTGGATGGGCAAGATCTTCTTAAGCACCAAATCACCTTGCTTGAATTCACGGGGCGGACTTTCTTGTCGAAAGCCGTTCTCATTCTCTGTTGGTACAGTGCCCATGACACAAAGTCGCAATCCTTTTTTCTTCAATGAGGTTTAGCCGATCTAGACGGGCTGCACTCCACTCGCTTCTTCCAGTTTAGTTTCCATCGCATTACCGCAGGAGGGTATCTCAACCTCGATTGGGAGGGCTGCCAGACCCATATACCAAAGAGAAAGGGGTTGCCCGGTTGAAGTGCTGAGCTTTGAAGTACGGTAGAGCCATGCAAAGCAAAGGAAGCATTTCATGCCAATCCTTGTAAGTTACCACCATCTTTTGCACAATCTTCTTGATATTTTTGTTGGTTGCCTCAACCGCCCATTCATCTTTGGGCGGTAGGGAGAGGAATTATGATCTTTGAATTTTGAATTCTTTGCACAGTCCTTCATCATTTTTTTATTCGGAGTTCTTTGCTAGTTATCGGTGATGATCTTGTTTGGAAGACCATAGCGGCAAATCGAGATCTTTCTTTACAAACTTGGCAACCACGACACTAGTTATCTTTGGAGTATGAGGCGACCTCGACCCACTTGGTGAAGTAGTCAATTGCTACCGAGAACGAAGCGATGTCCATTTGACGCTTTAGGCTCAATAGGACCAATGACATCTATCCCCCACATTGAAAACGGCCAAGATGCAGTCAGAACATTTAGTTTGGCAGGCGGCACATGGATATGATCAGCATAGATCTGGCATTTGTGGCACTTTCTTACAAAGCTATAACGATCGATTCCATCTGCGGCCCGATAATAACCCGCCCCTTAGGATCTTTCTAGCCATGGTGTGCCCTTTGGAATGGGTTCCAAATGAGCCTTCATGCACATCTCTCATGATCTTTTCGGCTTCTTCTTTTGCAACACACCTCAAGAGAACCATGTCATAATTTCTCTTGTAGAGAACTTCACCACTCAAGAAGAAATTCCTTGACAATCTTCTGAGAGTTCTCTTGTCATTCTCTCGATGCCCTGTGGGTATTCACGATTAGTGATATATTGCTTGATGTCATGATACCAAGGCTTCTCGTCGGGCTCTCATCTATTCATTGTCGTGCGATAGTGATGCGCAGTAGACTCGGTCTTTGAATTCGATATTAGTCAAGCTCTTGTCATAGTTAACATTGAACATAGAAGACAAGTGTTGCCAACGCGTCGCCCGGTGGTTTTCACCTCGAGGGATATGCTTGAAGGTAATCTCATCAAAAGACTTCATCAATTCTTGCATATAATCACAATAAGGAATCAGTTTGGGATCTCTGGTCTCCCAATCGCCTCTTACTTGATGAATAACCAGGGCTGAATCCCCATACACATCTAGCCTTTTAACTTTCCATTCTAGGGCTGCTTGAATACTAGGATGCACGCTTCATATTCGCTATGTTATTTGTGGCGTAGAAGCTCGGTCTTGCAGCGAGGAATGAAGCGGTTGTCAGGAGATATCAACACGGCACCTGCCCCATGCCCCCATACATTTGACGCACCATCGAATATCATTCTCCACCTTTCACTTTCTTGGGACTTCCCCTCGTCGAACAGTGCCATGATATCCTCATCAGGAAAATCATGCCGCATTGGTTGGTAGTCCGGAATCGGCTGACATGCCAAATAATCGCAAGTGCACTACCTTTAATCGCTTTTTGTGTGACGTCACGAGGATATCGTGATTCGACAATTGCATCCGCCAGCGGGCAATTCGTCCTGTAAGAGTAGCGGCTTCTCAAATATATACTTGATGGGATCCATTTTTGACACCAACCAAGTTGTGTGACTCGGCATGTCTTGCGCTTAAGCGATGAGCAGCCCAAACTAGGGCACAACATGTCTTTTCCAGCATAGAATATCTTGTCTCACAGTCGGTGAACTTTTTGCTTAGATAGTATATGGCATGCTCCTTTTTCCCAGATTCATCGTGCTGCCCCAACACACAACCCATTGAATTATCCAAAGACCTTTGTAAGGTATAAGATGAGAGGCCCCGAAACACGGGTGGCATTAAGGCGGTGGATTCTGCAAGTACACCTTGATTTTCTCAAAGGCGACTTGACACCGATCATTCCACTTCAACTCTTGATTTTTGCATAGCAATTTGAAAATTGGCTCACAAGTAGCGATCCAACCTGGAAGATGAATCGGAAATGTAATTCAATCTTCCGAGGAAACCACGGACTTCTTTCTCGGTTTTGGAGCACCAGGCATCTCGAGGATGGCTTTTACTTTGTCCGGATCCACCTCAATTCCTTTCGGTGACAATGAAGCCTAACAACTTCCCGATCTCACCCCAAATGTGCACTTAGCATTTGGGTTTAACTTGAGTTTATATTTCCTCAACCGTTCAAAGAGCTTCCGCAGATTGACAACGTGCTCTCGTCGGTTTTAGATTTTGCGATCATGTCATCAACATAAACCTCAATCTCTTTATGCATCATATCATGGAATAAGGTAACCATGGCTCTCGGTAGGTTGCGCCAAAGATTCTTCAACCCGAATGGCATGACCTTATAAATGAGAATGTTCCCCAAAGTGTTATGAAAGTTGTCTTTTCCATGTCCTCGGGGTCCATCTTGATCCGATTATATCCCGAATATCCATCCATGAAGGAGAATAACGAGTGTTGAGCGCGTACTATCCACTAAGACATCAATGTGAGGCAAAGGAAAATCGTCTTTAGGACTAGCACGATTCGGATCTCGGTAGTCGGCGCACATTCCGACCTTTCCATCCTTCTTGGGACCGGGACAATATTGGCAACCCACCGCTGCGGTACTTGGCGCCTGCTAGGAATCCCGCATCAAGTTGCTTCTTCACTTGCCGTCTCGATTTTGAGGACATCTCGGGCTTCATCCTTCTCAACTTACATTTTTGGCGGGCATTGAGCTTGATGGTAGTTTGTGTACCACAATGTCGTTGTCCAACCGGGCATATCTTGATAGGACCATGCAAACACATCCACATAATCGTAACTTGGTGAACCAACTTCATGCGATCTTCGTCATTCATGGCGGTACCTACTTTGACCTCTTTCTTGTTCTCACCGCACCCAAGTTGATCATTTGATAGATTCTCCGCGCGGTGAATTACCCTTTCTTCTTGTTTCATTAACCTCATGAGTTACGGAGGGCTTCCAGATCTTCCTCAACACCCCCTCGGCTGATTGATGGGATGATCAAAGTCGAAAGGTGGATATTGACTTTGCTATTTTGAGAGACTATTCTTTGTGGATCTCGCATTTTTGCCGGGCGAAAAAGCATAATGAAAGCGAAACAAGAAAACAAGCGGATAATAAAGCGAGAAAAATACTCACGCAATGAAGAGAAAGCGATTTTTATTGATTGAGAAATTCAAAACAAGCGTTTTTATTGATGATGATGATTTAGAAAATAAAAACATGTGCCCCCAAGCAAGCTGGTCCTATGGCCTTGGGCAGAGCCACAGGGTTGCATTACAAATAATTACTTTAAATTAAAGGTCACAGGAGGATCAGCAGCCTTCCAGTTCTTTAACTCCTCACCGGTACCGCAACGACGAACCAGACTCGCCCCACCCTCTTCAGACTCAGAACCGTCCCTGATGACAGCAACTTGGTTGGGATCCAATAAACCAGCACTCACAAAACTTTGACCGATGTCGCCAATTGGGATCCCACAGGGCCATGGATCTTGACCTGCGGACTTGGCCAACCACCGCACTTCCGTTCATCTGCCATTTTCCTCCTTTCTTCCTCACTTGGAGTGTATCCCAGACCGCAACGGTCCTTGTTTTCCTTCAGTTGGATGGGAGCCAGAATTCCCTGACCTGACTTTCCCAAGCCAGAACCAACCTTGTATCCTTGGGCTAACATGATTTTAGCAACCATCTCCTCCTCCCTGGTCTTCTCAAACACTGCATTGGCGATCTCCAAAGACTGAAAGGCTGTTTCCAGAGACTCTTCGGCGGCTTCCACATATTTGAATTCTGATGGCTTATTAACCAGAGTCTCTTCCTCACCAAATACCACTACAACCTTGTCATCGACCACGAATTTGACCCGTTGGTGTAAAGAAGAAGGATTGCCCTGACCATGTGAATCGAGGTCTTCCTAGCGATGACTATATGAAGAGGTAATGTCCATGATTTGGAAGTTGATCTGAGAAAACCTCGGGACCAACGGATGGGAAATTCCATCTCTCCCAAAGACTTCCTTTTGGACCCATCAAATGCTCTTACGATTGTCGAACTTGGCTTCATGTAGGAGCAATCAACGTCTAACTTATCCATAGTTGACCTTGGCATTACATTCGGTGAAGACCCATTGTCAATTAGTACTCACGGCGGCCACATAGTCTCCACACTTTACCGAGATATGCAGAGCTTGATTGTGTTCTTTTCCGCTCGAAGGCAACTCATCGTCAGCAAATGTTAGGTGATTTGCAGCCACTACATTCCCCACGATCCCATCAAACTGATTCACTGAGATATCCTCTGCGCACATGAGCCTCGCGAGCACTTTCATCAAAGTCGTTACGTGTGTGCTTAGAAATTGAGCAACAATGATAACATGGATATCTTGGATGGTGTCTGCTTCAACTGATCAACCACTCGATAATCACTTTGCCGGACTATCTTCAAGAATTCATTTGCTTCTTTTTCCATCACTTTCTCTTGAGCAACCTCTGTCTCTTTTCCTTTCTCCTACGGCCTCTCTCTGCTCACCTCTCTGGATGTTTTACGCCGGAGGGTTTCTGGAGCAATACTCTTCCGCTTCTTGTGATCCCGCTTGATCCCGCTATGTTGGTTACCGTAGGAGCACTTGGGGAGCATTCTACCTGTAGGTAGCGCAGTGTACTTCCATGGAACTGCCTTGTTCACTCATAGGGAAAAGGAGCTGGAACTTCAATCACTATCGGTTGAGCATTTGCCCGCACCAACTGCGGGATTGTAATTGTATGGAATTTCAATGGGTATTCGATTCTCTGCGCCTTTGTCGAGTGTAGAGTCAACACTTCTTCTTCAACATCATGGGTTCCTACCTGAACCACACACCGATCCATCAGGTCTTGCAAAATCATCTTGAAGCTTTCACAATTCCCCACGCACGCGGAATCAACACATCCTTCTTCATGGCAACACCCCTTCTTAACTACCCCGACATGGCATAACTTTCGGAGTAGATAACACCCAGCGGAGTTTTGATCTTCGGCACATCCCTTACCAATTGCCCAACGGAACTTTCTATAGCATTGGTAGCCGCCTTTGATGACTGGCAAAGGATTGGTTGTTGTATTTGGGTTGTTCTGCTTAAACGAGATCCAACCAGCATCTATCAGGTCTTGCACCACATGCTTAAAAGCTTTACACTCCTCCACAGCATGACCGACCCCGTTTTCATGGAAACTGCAAGTAGCATTAGCGTTGTAACCTCTGGGAAATGGCGGCTGAAGGGCCTTCATTGGCCGAGTATTGATCAAGTTCTTGGAAATCGGTGATCAAACAACTCAGTGTAGGTCATTGGGATTGGATCGAAATTGGTCCGTTTCTTGTCTTGATAACCACGAGCTTTGTGACTATCATTGCCTTCTTTGAGGTGGCACGGGAGAGCGAGAGAATGGAACAGATTTGTGGTGGAGGGTACCAAAGGATGAATTTCCTCCTGTGATCACATTTGTTTCCCCTTCTTTCTTCTTCGGGAACGGGGAGGGGTACTTCTTTTGGGTGTTTGAACCACCAGAGCTTCTGCATTCGAGATGATTTGAAATCTTCCCACCGGAGACCATGCTCAAGTCTTTCCCCGAAGACTATCATATCGGAGAAGCTAGTTGAAACACTTATAATCAAAGCGTCATAGTAAATTCTTTGCGGGGTTTCGGGAACATGTACACCATTTCCTTCTCCGTCGAGAGGAGGTTGGACACAGGCGCTATGCTTCGCCATTTCGGGCATACTCTTTGAAAGTCTCCTTTTCGCCTCTTACTCATGTGTTGCAATTGTGACCTATCAGGAGCCATGTCCATGTTATACTTATATTGTCTCATGAATGCTTCGGACAAATCCTTCCAACAACGAAGAGGATTGCGGTTTCATGTACCAATCTAGAGGAGCTCACCAAACTGTTTTGGAAGCAGTAAATCAACAGTTTATCGTCATTGGCATAAGGGCCCATTTTTCGGACAAACATTGTAACATGGCTCTCTGGACAGCCGATTCCTCTGTATTTGTCCACCTCGGGAGCTTTAAACTTCGGTGGCAAAACCAAATCTGGGACTAAACACAGCTCACGGGCTTCCTTGGCTCTGACACCAGTACCCTCAATTGCCCTGACTCTTTCTTCAAGTGCACGAATCAGATCATTTGGCTGTGATCCCTCAAACGTGTGTCCTTGGGGGTGGCTCCCCATACTGTAATAGTACCCTCCAGGCTGAAGAACATTTTGAGGATGTGCTGTAAGCCCCGGAGTAGGACTGAGCACAGCATGAGGACTAAGTGCGAATCTGCGGTCCTCGGCAGCTCCCCGCATACTGGCGGCGAAGAATGGATTAAGCGCGCCACACCACGGTGGAATGGGTCCAACGATTCGTGGCATGTACCCGGTAGGCATACCCCAAGGATATCTTTGTGAAGTATATTGATTATTGATTCGAAAAAAAGCGAGGCCCGACCGCTCCGGAGGAGGCGTAGTCGTAGCGTTTACTAATCTTTGGAGGAGGAACACCATCTTGACCCGGCTGCGGCGCCAACTTCAAAGAAATTGTCCCCTCTTTAAACTTTGTAGCATGACCATCATCTCATGCATCCGGGCCTCCATTGTACCTATCTTATCTTTAAGCACTTGGTTCTCTCCGAGCGGTTGCTCTCAGAATCGAAATTTGCACGCCCAAATCTTCGTGTTACGAATCACTTTCGGTTTCAATCTCGGATGCTCTTGCGAATTAGCCATCGGCCTTGCTTGTAGTCGGGTGAAGTATTGGTGACGGCGAACCGGCTGCGACTTCTTTACGATGAAACATTTTTTTATGGCGAGGATATTAATGAATGCGATGCGTGCAATGCGGATGAGTGTTAGTTTTAATTTGTTTTATGCCGAGAATCGTAGCGCACTATGTCTTGCCATAGATTTAAGCGGTGAATTCGACTTGTTTAGAACATAACAAGAGTGGAATCAATAAGTGAAACAAACACGCTCCATACATTCAAGTTTAAACAAGTACTTCAGTCTTACATTTCAAAAAGTAAAATACTCCAATGGAAATAAAGTCGTTCAGGGAGAAAAGGTACAATAAAAACGAAAATTACAAACAAGAGCTCAACTACATAGAGCCTTTAAAACTTCAGTTCTCTTCCTCTTGTTGCCTGTGGGAATTCTTCCAGTTTTCTCTCTGACTTCTTCAACCAAGGTTCTGCAGAACTCCACAAATTTGTAAACTGCCGGCGGGGTGTTGAAAGGAACATCTCATCTTCGGCCTTTCCGACTTCTTAGCACACGGAGAGAGCTTGGTTGGCCAACTCGCAAGCTCGGAGAATCTAACTTTCCACTGCTTGAATTTCATCCTTCAACTCTATGATGATTTGCACGCTCTTCAATCTCGCCAAGTAGTTCAACATAGCGATGTTCCCAATACTGACTTTCATCCCTTACCTGCCGATATGCATCGCTGATGTGACAAAAGCGCCTCTTCAACTCATCAGAATCCTCTTGTTCTGCTTTTAAGGCCTGCTGATATTCTCTGAGGATATTGTCAAATGTGTCTCTCTCTTGCACAACACTGTCTAGCTTACTCTCCCATTCAGCTTGTAACATGCGGGATTCTCTTTTGACTTGGCGGTGAGGCTTTTTGCGATTCTCTCTTCCATTTTTGTCTTTTCATACAGATCCTCCATTGGTCGACTTCTTCAATTGCTCTCTTCTCTTTCGCTTTTTGTCTCTTGACTTCCTCTTTAGCCGCTTGCAGATATTTTTGAGCTTCTACCTTGCCCTTCACTTCTACTTTGAGTTTCCCATCAAACTCCTCAATGACAGCAGATTTGAGAGCATTATCTTCTATCAATCTTTGGTTTTTCAGAGTCAACTTCTCTATCTCAGCTTGCAGGGATTTTTTCTCTTCTTCCGCCTTTAGCAGGGCCAACTTGACATCACCTAACTCTTCAACAACAGGAGTGCCAGAGTTCATTTCCTCTCTCTCAATTTGCAATAACCTTTGATGTGGTAGCCGGACACTCTGAATCCTCTCCTCAAGCCACCGAGCGAAGTTAATTCCCACGGTCCTCTGAGAGATCTCTACTTTTCCATAGCGGGTAACCGTACTCCAAGCTTGCAAAACCTTTCTAGTCAAACTGTCATCCTTTGGACCTCCCTCATAGATATAAAACGGGAAGACCATCTCCTTGGTAGGTGCATTCCTCATAGGATAGCCTAATTGTCTTAGAGTCAGAGAGGGATTGTAGTTGATGCAACCTTTAGTACCCATCAGTGGGACATTTTGAAAAACACCACAGCGGAAGACTACCTCGGGTCTATCTTCCCAGCAAGATGAGAGATACCAACGGACTGAGTGCTCATCTAGGCTCCCTAGAAACTGGATCCACTCCTGAATATTCATGATTCGCACTTCACAAGTTATAGCATAGTCAATTAATTTTTCCACTTTCTTCGGATTAGTGAAGACATGACTTAGAAGCCAAGCGTACAATAAGTGAGAGGAGCAAGAGATTTTCTTCCTCTTCAGTTCACAGTGATGAGTGAAGGCTGAATAAGTGTCAGCAAGAATGGCAGGGATTGGATTGATCGGGTTCTTCTCATTCCGGGAAGCTAAGAAGATACGATAATGATACCACATCCACAAATCTCTCAATTTGTGTAAAAAGAACGACTCCGAAGATTGTCAGGGCCAAGATTTGCTTGAAGACAACCCAGTTTTTATTTCTGGCATGCATATCCATCAAACTCTCGAGATAACCCTGCGGGAAACCCATCACAAGGTTCTTCCTCTGTTTCTGGAGCTTCAGGTCCTCTACCTTCACCTGCAGCAATGCAGCAAATTTCTCGTCCGTGTAATACTGCTCTTTATACTGGTAAGGAATGACTCCTGTCTGAGGGAAACCCAAAATCTGATGGTATTCTTCCAATGTGGGAGCCAATTGGAAATTCCTGAAGAGAAAGCACCTAATCCCGAGTCATAAAACACGCTCAAAGCCACGATAGCTTGATCTGTACTTCTATTGCAATAACAGGAGGTTCCATAAGCATTATCGAACAAACCCTTTTCAATAGGTCCCATCAGTCAACACGTTTCCTCGATCGGCAACATCAATCTTGCTTACAACCGGATATCTTGGAGCATGCCTTCATCTCACTTCTTGATTCCATTAAGTACCTACGGCAAGATTTTTGTCACTTTGGGATTCTCGGCAAACAAAGCGTGATGAAATGCGAGGTGCATGCATGGACTATAAAAGCTTATGTTAGATGCGATGCAAGGATGTATGCAAAATGATGGTGATGTTTTATGCATATGCAGGTTAGGGCAAAATCTTTATAGGCATTAATTCAAAGTTGTTTTTTTTTTTTTTTTCTTTCTTTTGAAAAATGCGGACCGTGCGTGGCTTCATATGGACATTGTAAGAGAAAGGCTACAACGGCAGCTCTTTCTCTCTTTTTTGAAAAGAGTGGGCCACATCTTCTGCAGAAATGCGGACCAAAAAAGAAAGGCTACAAGCAGCGACTCTTTCTCTATTTTTTATTTTTTTTTTTTTTTTTTTTTGTGTTTTTGAAAAGTCTCCTTCTCTTTTTTGAAAGCATGCCTAGATTACAATGCAACACACAATTTAGTATGCCCTTTGTGCCCTACGAAGGCGGAGACCTAGGTTCTAGGACAACTCAAATGTTCCTCCCATGTGGGTTCTAGTCACTTCCTCACCAGGTTACCAGAGCTAATTCTCTCTCACAATAGCACCCACAACGATGGGCGCCATCCGGTGTGAGGCATCATGAAAGAGCATACTCTGGCTGAAACTTTCGTGAGAGTCAGAAGGACAACGGTCCAATTGCCAGTCACTACTCGTTTCCACTCTCCTAAGTTTTTGTCGGACCTTGGGTTTTAGGCCCTCTCAAAGCAATAATCATAAGGTGTGAGTGTGTGTAGCAAAGGGCATACCGCCTAGAACTACCCACATATATTCCCCACCGCAAAAGGAAAACCCGGACCAGTCCGGACAAAAGCAAGCAACCACATATCATCTACCCTAGGGTTCAATATCGAATACCAATGAACTAAACTAGGTTTCAACAATGACCATATGCATGACTTACCTCGAAAGGAGCGGAGAGGAAGGGGACATGGGAATTGAGGAATGCATGCATAAGCATAATCATAGGCATATAAAAGAAGAGAAAAGAAAAGAAGAAAGGGAATAGGTAAAATTAACTTTCAAATCAAACAAATTAAACACACATCAGGTTAACTAGGCTTGACCCTCATCTCTCCTTTTTTTTTAAAAAGGAAAGGTTTTCCCCAGCAGAGTCGCCAGCTGTTGCACCCGAAAAATCCGGTTTGGACTTCTCGTTTGACAACGTGAAAAATAGTAGAGCCGCCACCAATATTTATTTAGGGAAACATTGAAAAAACCTTTTTTGGAAAAGCGGATGGCCTTTTGAAAACTCGAGAGATGTAGGTTAGGAAATTCGATTTACGCATGGGGAAGGTATTAGCGCCCCACGCGTCCTTTCTACCGAAAGGGAACCATTAACTTGATGTGTGGTTTAGATAAAAGTTTGATTTGAAAACAATTTGTTCTACTTCTTTTCTTTTCTTTTCTTTTTATTTGAATTTTTGTTTTATTGAAAACAGGAAGGGGAAGAGAATGTTTTTGGTATCTTTGAAAATCAGGACAAAACAAAGACTTTTTTAAGGGTGCTTGACGGGACATGAACCCGGTCCTACGTACCCTCACAAGGATGAGGGATCAAAGCTACGTAGTTCTCGTGTTTGCGCGTCCAAAGCGGCTTAAGAGTTTTTCGCAATTTGGTGAGTGTTAAGTAGCGGCCAGAACAACAACGGTTGGAATGGCCACACTACTAACTCTTTTGAAAATAAAATCGTCATTAATGATCTAAGCGGCAACGGCGCGGTTGACCGTTAACGACAATCGGTTTTATTAAATGAGGAAGAAAACGTTTTTCGCAAAGGCAGGAGTGTTTGTGGAGACCGAACAACAACGGTTAGAATGGTCCCACTACTAACTCGCCGAGGATAAGCAAATCACCATTAATAATCTAAGCGGCAGCAGCGCGCGATTGATCATTAATGACAATTGATTTATTTTTGAGGAATAAATAAGTTTTTGAAAGTAGGATTGAGCTTTTTGCGAAGACCGAACAACAACGGTTAGAATGGTCTCGCTATTAACTCCTTTTGAAAACAAAATCATCATTAACAACCTAAGCGGCAGCGCGCGTTTGGGTTATCAATGACGATTTATTTTATTCTTGCTTTGAAAATAAAAGGTTTTTTTTTAAAATGAATCTAGGAAATGGGTTTTAGAAAAGAAGTAGAACATTTGAGATCAATTCTAAATCCATAACCAAATGCAAATGAATGAACAAGATTCATCTTTGCAACAATGAAGCAATCATGAACGTATTATTCATCAACAAACAACAAAGATAACATTTAACATTAAAATGAAATACTTAGCAACAATATTAAACATCATCGAACAAAGAACAACAATAAAATCAAACTAAAAATATTTTAATCGTAGATACATGAACTAAAGGAAACACAGGTCCACATTTTTTAAAAAAAAACGCGGGCTGTAATCAAAACGTGGGGGGTGTAGTTAGTGATCTGATGTAAAGGAAAATTAAAACAAAAAAAGAAACGCCTAGGCCCATAAACACAACCCACTAGACCCATGACCCATTTACTAAAAACAGAAACAACCCTAAGTCATTCCTCTCTTCATGCGCCCGTTCATTCTTCTTTTTGACAGAGGAGGGGTTGGTTTTTTTCAAGTGAGAGAAAAAGAGAGAGAGCGACGGTGAGAGAAGGAGGGAGCGATGGTGAGAGAGGGAGAAGGCGATGGTGAGGGAGGGAGAAAGAGAAGATACCGTGAGAGAGAGACGAATCGCGAGAGGGATGACGAACGGTGCGTCGCGTGGTGGTTCTGGCGCGGCGACGGTTTCGGCGTGGTGGTGGTTCCGGCGTGGTGGTGGTTCACGGTGACAGGTGCGGTGGTTTCCAGGCTATTCAGGTTTTGTGTTTTGTTCTCAGTGTTTGGTTCTCTGTGTTGTGTTTTTGGGTTGCTGCTCTTCTCCTTCTTCACATTCGAAAATCATTTTGTCTCGGTTTTTGTTTTTTGTTTTGTGTGTTGGATTTGTATCTGTTTCTTGGTTTTTCTGGTGTTTTTGTTGAGTATGCTGCGTGAGTTTTTTTTTGGCTTGCTTGTGGTCTGTGTGTTTTTTGCTTCTGTATCTCCCTTTTTTCCCCTCTCTATTCTGAGTTTTCAGCTCTGTTTATAGATGAACTTGCATATGTTATTGTGTTGTAATGTCAATTTTCTCTGATTTGTATTTGTTCAACAGTTTCATGTTTTGGTGTATAAGTCATTCTGAGCAATTTTTCCTTCCTCCAAGCTTTCGCCTCATTCACGATTTTGTGGTGCTTTGACTTGTTTTGCTTCTTACTTTTCTATTTGTGTATGACTATTCAGAGCAGGTTGTATCAACAGAGGTTTACCTCCCCATTTGAAGCTTTGTAGCTTAGGCCTTGCTGCAACAAAATTGGCTTCTTCCTTTTGTCTTGCTCACTGCTAACTGTTGCGCACCACCAGCTACTAGCTAGCCCCAAATATTTTTTATTTTATTTCATTTGCAATTAGAGAAAAAAAGGATGTATATTTGTATATTATTATTATAAAAAAAGCGATGATTGATAGAACAAGTAATTGGATTTATTTTTGTTGTGTCCCTTTTTGATAATGCTAATAATAAATAAAAGTTCAACCAATAATGATAAAAAAAACGCTATGATACGCATAATCGATAAACACGTGTATCCAATTAAGAATAACACGCGCAACCACAAGAAACAGACACTGCAAGATCGTTAAAACTATCACACATAAGCGATTAGAAATAACATATGAGCACGACGAAACATATTTTTGAGTTTTTTGAAAACGAGAAAAATACCCATTAAAATTGGGTGTTTACACAAAATATATTTTTTGTTCTCTTTTTTTTTTATAAACTAATCGGACAAAATTGGGGTATGACACCAGGTTGTTGAGGCGGGGGTTCAATTGTTGGGGTTACCAGGCGCGGCTTGTGTGGTCGAGTGTCGCAAACACGCACGAGGAGGGTATTTGAGTTTAGATTTTTAGAGACTTCCTCTGAGAACACACTGGCTGAGGTTAACTATGATTTTGCTGCACAGGCGTATTTGTTGATGTTGGTGGGTTATAGCATCTTTGCAGACAACAATGCCACGTGCATACCAGTCAAGTGGGTGATGCTTTTTGATACCTTTAATAATTGTGGCCAGTGGGTGTGGGCTCCAGCTGCCTTGGCCTTTTTGTACCAACAGCTGAATGATGTAGCTTATTGGAAGACCTCTCAGTGTGGAGGGTACCTGACTCGATCGAGTAAAATTCATTATTACCTTTGTTATTATTTAACTTACATTCTTCTAATATATTATTAAGTCATCTTATTATTATTCTATACTTGGATCTATGAGTACTTTCCCAACGTTGTTGATCGAAAGGACTTTGAGTGCATCTCATGTGCCACGTCTTTGCGAGGTGGCAAAATAAAAAGGATGACACCTCAAACTCACACATTTTCGGAGGAACTTGGATACCTTAAAGGTTGAGGATGTCATCTTTAACCTTGGGACGACCACAGACAGTTCAGAGCATTTGATTGGGATGTGGATGTATGGCCCTCAGCAGGCTGAAAATGTCATCAGAAGGGCTACTAGGGCCAGGTTCCTTGGAGGTATTTTGAGACATACCTGCCATGGTTCTTGCAGGTATCGATTTCTCATCTCACTGTGCCTTTGGGGGATTAGGATCAACACATTCCACATCAGGATGAACCAACAGGCGCTAGAGGTCCACTGACTGCTAAGGAGAGATTGGGATTGGGGGCTGCACGTATACAAGTTATCATTTCACATCGAGGCATTGAACCTAACACTCATGCATATAGGGCTCTTTGGAGTGTTTTGAGTTTGTTGGAGGGAGGGGATCCTTGATGATTTTATTTTTATGTATGCATTTGTTGAACATCTTTGGTATTTCTGATATTGTGTATTTTGGATATTGTCTATTTTGGATCTTGTCTATTTATGTGACAATTTATTTTACTTGAATCAAAAAATGATTACATCAAAAAAGCATAACAGATAATGACCATAACAATAAGACATAATGATGGATGAACATAAAAATAAGACATAATGAGATACATAAAAGAAACAACAACACTTATTTAAACATGACTTGATGCTCCACCCTATCTACAACGGGGAAGAACCCTGTTCACAATCCGTTGTTTCTCCATGTACAACTGCAAAGGACTACAAGTCCTAAACATGTCATGGGTGTTCAACATAACTTGTACGTCATCGTCAGTCTTCACCTCCATGGAGGACTAGTAAACACTGCGATCATCACAAAAATTGGGTTTGCGAAATTTAATACTAGTAACCTCTCGTTCATCACCCACCTGTTGGACCTTACCCGTAAGTTTATCTTTTAAATGTTTGAAGTTGATATCATCCTTGAGCCTGCATAGAACCACATCTTGACACTCAAACCAAACACCATATTTTTTTGTGGTGATTTTTCCACAATGATGAACTATCGTGAGAGTGCTATCTCTTGAGTACCGAGTGTTTAGAGTGTCCATCTTGAATACTGAGTGTGTAGGGTTTCAGAAATTGGGTGTATTTGTAGTGTTTTTATTTACATTATTCACCGTTGATTAAAAGTTTCGGCAACTTCATGGTCGTCTAAAGTGTCGGCAGCATCTTGTGCGTTGTTATCAGATTAGAATAAATTATAAATACTGATAAAAAAATATTAAAATAGTAATCGTAGATACGTACCTCATTAGTTGTAAACGCATTTTATAATCCAAGGTAAAAGGAAGCATCCCATCAGCCGTATTTTAATTTATAAATTAAATAAATAACTAAACAAATAACTTATTACCCCAAATTTATCCATTAAAGATATTTCCGGAGTCACGATATATATAAATCCGAAAATACATAAAGTAGATAATTCCATATATTTACAAAAATATTAAACTCCTGATTTATCTAAAACACATAAATCACGTTCTCATTTTAAAACCTTGGATTTATGTGTTTTAAATAAATTCGGGAACAATGAATTTCTTTAAATCCGGATTTAACTATTAACGTACATTTCAGGGAAATTTTTAAAAAATATAACTCCAGATTTATCTCTTAATGCGTAATTCCGGGAAAGGTGAAAATTTGGAGCGTCTGGAGTAATTTTGGATGGAAATGAGAGGAGTATTTTAGTATTTTAGCAAGCCTAACAGACAGTAAAGTATATGAGAGAGCCACCCCAAAGCAAAATAAAATTACAAACTTTCATCACAGTAACAAAATCAACTCTCAAAGCATTGAAATTGTAATTTAATTTTTAAAACCCTAAATAGTAAGCAAATTAGAAATCAATTTATAGATTACAGAGGTTAGAGGATTTAGGAACTTACTGGTGAACGATTAAAGGGAAGTGAACGATTGAAATCGGAGTGATGAGAACGATTGAACGAAAGGGATTGACTGAACAGTAACACTTGAATGATTGAGGAGATGAAGAGGGAGATGTGAGGCGGCGATGGTGGCCTTGTGTTCGTCGCCGTTGTGTGCGAGGGAGGTGACTCGGTGAGTGAGTGGTGGTGGTGAGTGATGGTGGAGGTGAGCGTTTCTCGTTTGCCTTTTGCGCTCTGTTTCAGTTTCATGCTTGCATTTGATTGTGTTGAAAAGAACGTGTACTGCGTGTGAAAAAAAAAAGAATAGAAGGCTGTCTTGTTTTTTGGTCATTTAAGTGAAAGTAGTTTGTTTTTTTTATTGGGCTGGGGTATGTATGGGCTGACTAAAAATATGGGGCCCTTAAATTTTTTTTTTGGCCTGAGGCCCTGGGCGGGCCTGATGGTTGTCAAGCCTACTATTTTGCAATGCTTTTTAATTTACATCTATTTGTCCCAATTTTGCAATGTTTTTTAATTTATATATCTACTTAACCCATGTGTATTGGAAAAACGGAATTAATCAATTATTAATTAATAAAAATAAAATAACATGCCATTGTTTACATATCTAGTGGCACTCATACATGCTTTTCCGTTTGACAATTTTTTTGGGTACATATCCGTTTGACATTCTATGTCATATAAATAAATTTCCGGTCAGAAAAAAATAATTGGTACCTAATTTAATCAAGTCTTAACTATTTATATCAACTAGTATTTTACCCGTGCATACGCACGGATGAAACTGTATTTGTTATAATTTTCTATGAAATTATTAATACGTTAAAAGTTACAAAATGTAATAAAATAAAAAGGAAAAACTTCATAATATAAATAATAGAGGTGTAATAATAAAAAAATAATGTCGGTATATTCTTATAATAATGGCGCTCCGTTATGCGCGCTTTGTTGGTGCTCGTTGGCACCCCGTTGGCGCTTTTGTTGGTTTTTCCATTGGCGCTCCCGTTTGCTACTCCGTAAAAAGTGGATGGATTTAACTATTGATTTTTTTAGGAAAAATAATTTTAAAATTTTGCTAGCGGTATCGCTTATTTTGACTATCAGTAGTGGTTAAATTAATTGAATTTAGTAATTTTGAGTAAATTAATAAATAATAAATTCTACATGATTTAATATTAATTTTTTTAGCAGTTTTAATATTAATTTTATTAAGTTTATTTAATTATTGCTTTCAGTAGAAGAAATAAATTTAAAAATAAAATGTTTTTTAGAAAAATTGTTCATGCAAGCCCCTGCGCTTATGTTGGCGCTCTGTTGGATTTTTTTAGGAAAAATAGTTTTGAAATATTTGCCAACAGTATCACTTTTAGACAAATAGTAGTGGTTAAAGTAATTGGGTTTAGTAGTTCGAGTAGATTATAGTAAATAGTAAATTCTACATAATGTAATATTAATTTAATCAATTTTATGTAATTACTGTTTTTTTACAAAATTACTAATTTTGTAAAAAAGATTTTTGGTAGTGGGTGTTTTGATTATGTTGATAATAGAGAGAATTGGAAAGAGTGAGAAAAGGAAAGAGAAAAAGAAAAGTAGGTTTTAAAGTGAAATAAAAAAATAAAAAGATGATGTGAGAGTGGAACCCACTAATAATAAAAGTGAGTGAGAGTAAAAAAGTGAAAGAAAATAATTTGAAATGACACTTTTATCCCTAAGATTGAGATAAAGTAAGGGATAATTTGGTATTTTTGATAGTGGGTTGATTGTTAATATAGATAGTAGACAAGGATTGGTATAAATGGTAATTGGACTTAGATTTCACCTCAAGGTCTCGGATTTGAATCTTGGATGTGACAAAATCTCTGTTAGGAGGAGAGAACCACACGGGTCAGACAAAGTCGGGTACTCATGGCCAGCCAGGTTCCTCGGCGTAAATTAGTCATCGACAAAGCCAGTAAAAATTGTGCACTCATAATATGGTAACCAGAAAATGTCTTAACTATTTATGTTGGTTCTTTCCTTACTAAAAAATGTATGTTCTCTTCAGAAAATATGCAAGATAGTGAGTAGTTGTTACAATTTATTTAACCCCAACTTTGTGTAGAATAAAATATTTTAATTTATTCATTTATTTTTATCCAACTTAAATTATTTATTTATTTTTATAACCTTAAACTATTCATTAAACTAGCCCCAATCCCCGTGCGATGCACGGGTTCGGCAAAGCAAATCTATTTATTTTTAACATGAATACAAGAAAATTAAATGCATAAAACTACTATCTTTGATATGTGTAAAGCTGATCTCAAAAAAAAATATGTGTAAAGGTAGTTAATTTGGTTATAATTAAGTCCGGATGGAGTACATCAATACATCATGCAGGATTGAATAAAAATCACTAATAAAATAAAAGCATCTACACAAAGTTGGAAGAAATTGTTGGCGAGTTCTATTGTAAATGAGGATGGAATTCCCACGAAAAAAGTTAAATTATAACTATAAATTAAATAACAATTTATCAAATTAAAAACAAACTTTAACAAAGACATTGGAATTGAACATCCACAAATAATAATAAAAAGTCTAATTTTTTTAATAATGTTATCTATATTCATCAAATGGAAATATAAAAACTCAAATCATAATTAAAGAGAAAAGAAGACAACAAATTAGAAAGTGAAACACGTACGTAGGTATCATCGAGTTTGATTTAAAACTAAACACCAATTTATAAAGTATCCTTCTAATACTTGTTGGTGTGAAATTATCAAAATAAAGAAGGGAACACCAAGTTTGACATGTAAAATTTTTACGGACCCTAAAGTACCCCAAAACACATTGCCTAACATCACACTTTACGTATTTTGTCACAATTTTTATTCATCAAACCGTTATTGAGGAATGAACTTGGCGTATTTGAACATCTAAATTTTTTCGGGACCCTAAAGCACCCCAAAATACACTGTCACCATCGCACTTTACGTATTTTGTCACAAACTTATTATAATTTTTACCAAACTGATTATTTAAGATGAAACTTCTGGTATTTGAAGAATTAAATTTTTTTTCGTAATCCAAAAGTACCCCTAAACACACCGCTTAACATTTCACTTTACACATTTTGTTACAAAATATTTTTTCCCCGTCAACAACACCAAAACACATTGTTTAGCATCACACATTACGTATTTTGTCATGAAATTAAATCATTTCATTGAAATTTTGCATATTTAAATATTTAAAATTTTTCGAGACTGTAAAGTACAACTCAAAATATAAAAAAGAAAGAAAAAAAGGACTTTGGATGTGGTAAAAACACTATTGGGGGATATCTACTCGGACCGACAAAGCCGAATACTCGTGGTCAGCACTCTCCAGTGTAGATTAGTCGTCGACAAAGTCGATGGAAACTGCGTACCAATTACATGGGAACAAAAAAAATTAAAGCAAAAAATAAAAAATAAAAAGTAAAAGGAAGAAGAGAAACAAAAAAATAACCGAAAAAAAAAAAGATTTAGTGCACTCTTGAAATTAAATAACAATATTATCAAATTAAAAATAAACATTAACAAAGACATTGGAACTAAACATCTACAGATAATAATAAAAAAAGTCTAATTTTTTTTAATAACATTATCTATATTCATCAAATGGAAATATAAAAAATCAAATCATAATTAAAGAGAAAATAAGACAACACAATTTGAAAGTGAAATGTGTTTGTAGGTATCATCTAGAGTTTGATTTAAAACTAAACACCAATTTAAGTATGCTTCTAATACTGGTTGGTCTAAAATTATCAAAATAAAGAAGAGAACACCAAGTTTGACAAGTAATTTTTTTTTGGAACCTAAAGTACCCCAAAACACACTACCTAGCATCATACTTTAGTATTTTTCATAATTGTTTTTTAAGCAAACCGTCATTGAGGAATGAACTTCGCGTATTTGAACATCTAAAAATTTTCCGGGACCTTAAAGCACCCCAAAGTATACTGTCAACATCGCACTTTACGTATTTTGTCATAAACTTATTATCATTTTTACCACACGGTTATTTACAATGAAACTTGGTATTTGAAGAATTTTTTTGAATCCTAAAGTACCCCTAAACACACCGCTTAAAATTTCACCTTACGCATTTTGTTACAAAATAATATTTTTCCCCAATAACTACAACAAAACACATTGTTTAGCATCACACATTACATATTTTATCATGAAATTAAATTGTTTTTCAATGAATATTTACATATTTAAACATCTAATTTTTTCGAGAGTGTCAGAAAGTACCCCTTAAAAAGAAAAAGAAGAAGAACCTTAGATGTGGTAAAAACTCTATTGGGAGAGAACCACACGGGCCGAAAAAGCCGAATACTCATAGTCAGCCAGACTCCTCAGCATAGATTAGTCGTCGACAAAGTTGATAAAAACTGCATACGAATGATATTGAAACAAAAACGTAAAAGAAGAAAAAAAACAAAGACAAAACCAAAACCAAAAAAAATTGAACAAAAAACAAAAAAAAAAAGTGAAACAAAAAAAATTGGCGAGCAAAAAAAAAATTGGCAACTTCCCGCCATAATGACAAGCGGATTATGTTTTATAGATAAGCTATTCAAATAGTATTTTCAATACTTATCAAAAAATATATAGTATTTTCGATGAGGCTTGAATTTTTTCTTTGGAATGATTTTGTTGTCATAACAATGATCAGCAACTTTTTTTTTCATTTCCTTAAAAAGAACATTTTTTCTCACTAAAATCGAGAAAATAGTGTTCAAATTATATTGAATTCGATACTAAGAGTTTATATTGTTTTATTATTTCATAGGCCTCACGTCAAAGTCCGCTTTAGGCCTCTGTAACCATTGGTCGAGGGATAAACACCACCACAAACTTGTCCATGTAAGCTCTGAAAATTCGATTCATGTAGTCCATGAAGATAGCAGTGGCATTAGTCAACCCGAAAGGCATCACCACGAACTTGCAATGTCCATAACGAGTTCTAAATGTTTTCTTGGGGATGTCTAAAGCCTTAACTTTAGTTTGGTGATATCCTTACCTCAAATCGATCTTTGAAAACACTGCGGTCCCTCGAAGTTGATCCAATAGATCATTAATCCGCAACAACAGGTACTTGTTCTTCACAATCATTTTGTTGAGTTGTCTATAACCAATGCACGGTCTCACACGACCATCTTTCTTTTTCACCAATAATACTGGAGCACCCCAAGGTGAAGCACTTGGTCGAATGAACCTTTTGCCAATCAGATCTTCAAGTTGGGCTTTCAACTCTATCAATTCCAACGGAGACATACGATACGGAAAAATTGAGATTGGTCCCCGGAACCATCTCGATAGAAAACTCTACCTCACGTGTAATGCTCAAAGTAATCTTAGATTACTTCAAGTGATTGTTGAGTTATTTTAATAGATATGGCTATACATGGTTGTTGTGAATTGTTGAAATAATTGTGTGATTGTGAATGATTGGTAAGTTCTTTGATTCATTAGAGTTTTAGGGATAAGAGTAGTGGATTTAATAAGCTTGAGTGCTAGTAAGTAGAGGGGGGGGGGGTATGTACGGAATTTCCCTTGTTTAAAAACCCTTCTCATTAAATTAAACACTCCTTCCCTTCAAAACTCCAGCTGAAGCTGCAACCCCACTCAAACACACTTTTCACTTATGAGAAAAGAGAGAGAGTGTCGTGAGTGAGAGAAGAAGAGATGATAAAGGGCTTTCCTCCAAATTTTCAACCTTACATTCCACCATGAACACACTTTTCACTTGTGAGAAAAGAGAGAGAGTGTCGTGAGTTGTTTTAAGCTAGGAAGAGTTTGGGTTGCTTTAATTTGTTGGTGTTTTGGTGTTCATTTTGTGCCCAAACTACTCTATTTGGAAGTCCATGTGAGTTCTTTTCCCTTTTTGCGTTCCCTCTAAATTTAATTTCAGTTTTAAGAGTTGTTGTATTCTGGAAATTGAATGCATTTTGGATTGAATGTTCATGAGTTTTTGAAGTAGTGATTGTTATTTGAATATTTGAGAAATTAGCTCATATTGAATGGCTTAAAGCTTGTATGAATTGATGATGAATGTTGATGTAAATTGTTGTTTTGGACATGTTTTGGACTGAATTTCATTGTGTAAATATTGCATTTTGAGTTAGAAATGAGTGTGGGGTGAATTGGTGGTACAAAAGGTGATGCTCAAAACTTGAAAAAAGTAGGATTTTCTAAAATTTGTGAAAGGAGCACGACCAGTGCGTCCAGGCACACGATCGGTGCGTCCAAGCACGATTGGTGTGCCTGGGTATACGACTAGTGTGAGAGCATGTGCTAACAGGCACTAGATTTTTGCTCAAGCATGATCAGTGCGTCTAGGCACACGCACCCTGCTATGGAAATTTGATTATAACCTGAATAGCCATATAAAAAACAATAGAATTCCTTACCAACTAGTCCGTCCATCATTTGATTTATGAAAGGCGATGGGAAATGATCTTTTTTGGTAGCTTTGTTGAGTTTTCTGTAATTCATGCATATCCTGCATCCTGTGACAGTTCTTGTAGGTATCAGTTCATTGTTTTCATTGGCTATCACTGTCACAACCCCCTTCTTTGGTACATATTGCACAAGGCTTATCCTTGCACTATCTGAGATAGGGTAGACTTCGTCAGCATCTATCCATTTGATGATTTCCTTATTTACCACGTCCTTCATGATTGGGTTTAGTATTATTTGTCCTTCTATGCTAGTTTTGGAGTTTTCATTCAAAACAATTTTGTGCATGCATATGGAAAGACTAATTCCTTTTATATTTGACATTTGCCAACCAATTGTCTTTTCTTGCTTTCTTAAGGTATTAATGAGACCATGCTCCTGCTTTTTTGACAAGTAAGAAGCAATGATCATATAAGGAAGGGTATCATTTCCCCTAAGAAAGAATATTTCAAATGCTGAGGCAATTATATAAGTCCAAGTTGAGGAGGTTTTTCAATTGAAGGCACATTCTTTTTGAGGGTTGGGTCTTCAAGGTCTTAGGATTCATATTTTCTTGCCCACACCTCTTTCATGATCAGTCGCTTGTAGAGCTTTTTCTCCCACAATTGCTTCTTTTGTGAATCTTTGGAGCATATGTCAAGTGGTCATGCTTCTTGTGGAAGTGTACGTACTACTTGATCCAAAGAGACTACAAATGAACAATCCTCAATATCCTCATTAGGATACTTGACAGCATTCATGAAATTGAATATTACCTTTGATCATTGACTCTCATGGTTAGTTCACCTTTTTGTACGTCAATGAGTGTTTTACCAGTATCTAAGAATGGTCTTCCAAGTATGATTGGTACTCTTTTTATCTGCATCAAAATAAAGAATAACAAAATGCAGAAACACAAATTTGTCAACTTTAATTAAAACATCCTCTATGATCCCTTTTGGATAGGCTATTGACCTATCTACTATTTGAAGGGTCATAGTGGTTGGTCTGGCAGCTCCAATACCAAGTGGTTGGTCTGGCAGCTCCAGCTCCAGGATGAGGTCTGGCTATTGACCTAAATCACATAATGCACGACCAGTATTAAATTTTCCAAATGAAAATGGTATTGTGAAGCTACCAGGACCCTTAAGTTTCCTAGGTATTTTGTTTTGCATGATCATGCTGCATTCTTTTGACATGGCTACTATATCAAATTCCCCCAATCTTCTTCTCTAGTGAGCACATCTTTCATAAATTTTGCACTGTTTGGCATTTGTTGAAGTGCTTCAACTAGGGGAACATTGATATTTAACTGCTTTAGTACCTAAAGAAATTTGCTAAATTGTTTTTCTTCATGAGCCTTCCTCAATCTTTGTGGAAAAGGAGGAGGAGGGTACTCAGGAACTAACCTTGGTGGTGTCATATTAGCAATGTTGGTTGCTGCAACATTGGATACTCCAACATTGTTTGAGAACGATACTAAGGGAATGGATGCTCCAGCATTGGTAGAAATTTTTCTTTTCTATTTTCTTATTTTTTTCATTTTTTTTCTTTTTCTTCCTTACCCTCACCTTCTGTATCATATGGTTCATTAAAATCTTTTCCACTTCTCAGAGAAATAGCTTTTACCTGATCCTTACCATGCTTTTGTGATGTTGAAGCTTTTGTGGTAGATGGAAGTTATCCATTTGGTCTTTCATATCGACCCATTTGATTCTTCAAATTCCTGATAGAAGCATCATTATCCTGCCTATCATTTCTAGCTTCACTTATAAAGGCATCTGTTTTGCCCATGTATGCTTTAAACATAGATTCTAAGAAGTTATCATTTGTTGGTGCATTGGGTCTTTGGTAATTTTGAATGGAACTTTGGTAATTTTGAGAGTGGAATCCTAGTGGACTTGATGGTCCTGCAGCATTGGATGTTGTCGCATTGTTGTTACCCCGTCTGAAATTAGGGTGATTTCTCCACCCAAGATTATAGGTGTTTGAGTAAGGATTGTTGCTTTTGTTGTATCCTACATAGTGTTGCTAAGACATTCCTCATACAAGTGTCCTCCTCCATAGTATACACAACTAGTTGATCCTAGATGGGCTTGTTCTATTGTTGTGACAGTGGGTTTACATTAATCTTTGCGACATTGGATCTTTGGAGCATTGGTGGGATTGAGAGTTTTGATCATGTTTGTATGGGAGGCTACTTTGGTGATAAAGTGGTACTTCACTAAGTTCATGAACCCTGACTAGTTTCTTTTGAGCATTCAAACCTTTACGTAGGCCAACTATAGTTGTTGGTTGCTATTCTTTCTATTAGTTTACAGGCTTTGTAATGTGACCTGAGTCCCCGCGCATGGCCCCCCCAGTAGCTTATTACCTCACGATCTTTCTACCCCCTTGTAGAATTTTTGCCTTAGTGGGAATCGAACCTTGTACATGGGGCTCAAATACAAGTTCAATCTACTTCCCACTACCAATTGAGCTAAAAAAGGCTTTTTTTATCAGACCAGAGTCACATGGCGGCCACCCAGCGCTATTACCTCACGATCTTTTCTACCCCCTTGTAGAATTTTTGCCTTAGTGGGAATCGAACCTTGTACATGGGGCTCAAATACAAGTTCAATCTACTTCCCACTTACCAATTGAGCTACTAGCTCAATTGGTAGTGAAAAATAGATTGAACTTGTATTTGAGCCCCATGTACAAGGTTCGATTCCACTAAGGCAAAAATTCTACAAGGGGGTAGAAAAGATCGTGAGGTAATAATACTGTGTGGTGGATGGCCATGTGGACTCGGGCTGTTCTGAGCTTCATTATAGGATGAATTCAATAACACACCCCCAGATGATACATCTAACATGAGTCTGGTTTGAGGTTCCAAACCATTATAAAATGTTTCCATTTGAATTATAATAGGTATGCCATGATGAGGATATTTTCTCAAAAGTTCTTTCCATCTTTCTCATGCTTCAAATAGTGATTCAAAAAAAAATTTGTCTAAAGGAAGTGATGTCATTCCTCATCCTAGCATTTTTAATGGGTGGAAAATACTTTTCCAATAATTTTTCAGCTAAATCATTCCAATCAATGATAGAGTTAGGCTCTATGGAGTTTAACCAAGCTTTTGCTCTCTCTTTCAAGGAATATGGAAAAAGTTTTAGTCTAAAAGCATTTTTTGGTACACCATGGATGATGAAAATGCTACGTACTTCCAAAAATTTCCTTGAATGTAAATGAGGGTCCTCATGAAGACAACCACCAAATTGGTGTACTGTTTGAAGCATTTCAAACATCATGGGTTTAAATTCAAAATGAGTTGCATTAAATTTGGATAAGGTGCTATGAAAGAAAAGCTTGGAGAGGAAGGAACGAGTTGATTTGTTGGATACAAAGAAGGTCCGAATAGAGCATATGAAGGGTAATCGACTATTACCCATGCTCCATGTTGAAGATACAATTATACAAGAGTTGATTCAGCTATGGCAAGACACCTTTGTGATCAAGCTTCTAGGAAAAACTCTCAAATTTAATATTATGAGAGTCAAGTTAGAAAGTACATGGAAGCTTGAAGGTAGCGTTGACCTTATGGATGCGGGTAATGGATACTTCATGAAAAAATTTGATAGGGAAGGAGACAAACTAAAGGTAATTAATGGCGAGCCTTGGATGGTCTTTGATCACTATCTTTCTGTATGTTAGTGGGATCCATATTTCTACGTTGCGAACAAAACTATGATATGGGTTCGAATACCTTTCTTGAACCTTCTTTAGTACGATGAGGGTTTGTTATGGGCCCTGGCTTCTGCAATTGGCAACCAGGTTAAGGCCGACCTTCATACCTTGCAGATGGAGAGAGGGCGATTCACACGGTTGTGCATCAAAATTGAATTGAATAAACCGGTTGTGGGAAGGGTAGGCTTCAGTGGTGAATGGTACCAGGTTCAATATGAGGGCTTACAAATAATTTGCACCCGTTGTGGGTGTTATGGCCATAATGCCAAGGAATGTTCAGTGAAAGGGCCAAAGAAAAAACCGATGAATGGGGGAGCACCTAGTGGTGGTGCAACGGCTGGAAGAGGTTCCTAGGAGAGCAGAGGAGACGCTCCAACAAACCCTAGCCTAATCACCTCCAATAACTTAGCTGCTGAGGCCGAAATAGTAGGTAACATAATATTGAGGAGGAGGCGCTTCCCAAAAGGCATACACCCTAATAGTCTGGCCAACTCATTTTCATGGGTAATGGATACGAATCAAGTGTAAAAAACGCTCCCCAAAAGGCATACACCCTAATAGTCTGCGAAATACGGGCACTCATAACAATAGATCATGTGCAAGATACGAGGTGCTCTATAATGATAACGCGATCGAGTTGACTCATCCAGTTCAACAACGCAGTCATGCTACTCGCGAAAAGGAGTGTGGCACGCCTAAAGTCTGGACCAAGAAGAAGCATCATTGGCAAGAAACTAAACAGATGACCAAGGGATGCAAAAAACTCGAGCCTAAGGACACCACCTTTAACACAACAAGTGTCCACCTAGGAGGATATACAACAACAAGAATTGTGAGCAAATCGGCCAATAGCAGGGCTTCCACATTAGTGCCAAGAATGCAAGCCCCTACCAATCAATATGAAAAAGAAAAAAAAAGTATTGATCAAAAACCTCCAAAGAAACGGCCAGCACCCAAAGCATCAGACCCGGTGACGATGAAGGGGCATCTAATGGGATAATTAGTACTAATCATAATAATTTAGAGACACCAAAAGGCAACTATGAATGAAGATGTCAAAAAAAATAATGAATCAAAAGTAATCGATAATGGATAAATATTTTAAAAGGAAAAATTAGAAAAATGGTGGATTATATTATATTATATTATGGAGCCATTCAATCTTCCTTTCCTTTATTATATATATATATATATATATATATATATATATATATATATATATATATATATATATATATATTGAAAATATATAATGAAAACTCGTATTTTAAGTGTAAAAAAGTGAAGTCTATAGAAAATGTTGTATATTGTTTAAAAAATTATAAATTGAAGTTAACATCTTTTAAATTGTTATAAAAAAATTTAATTAGAAAATATATCAATTTGAATATTAATATCATATTTGTTGTTTGAAAAAATTTGAAAAGATATAGTGATATTTAATAATGATTAAGAAAGTAGTATTTAATAGTAAAAATTGGATGTCATAATGTTGAGGGGACATCAATTAAAAAAAATAAGAATGCTTAGATTTAATATAAAAAAATAAATGAAAATATTAAGTAGTATCCTAGAGGCTCAAAAAAAAAAACTAATATTTCTTGTGTGACGTAGTTTTGTTTCTAGTCTTGTTACACTATTTGTTCCGTTCGGATGGATAGATCAACCTCGACTCGTTACAAATTCAAATTGAAGACTTGACTGTCAATGACACAGATCCGGAGGTATGAGTACTCTGGTTGCTTTAATTTTATCAATTTTGTAGGCATTTTGCCATTTTATGCCATTAACTTGAATGTTGCGATCTTGTTCACAGATTCATCCTTTTCAGTTTCAGTAAAATGAAATTTGTATTGTTCTCAATGTAATTGATTTGAATGAATGAAAACCTTATTTTTATCCAAAAAAATAGATATATATTGAGGAGCATCTTAGAGGCTCAAAAAAATAATGAAATATTTCTTGTGTGACGTAGTTTGGTTTCCCATCTTGTTATGGTGTTTGTTCCATTTGGATTGATATATCAACCTCGACTAGTTACATATTCAAATTGAAGACTTGACCGTCAACGACACAGATCCAGAGGCATGGGCACTCTCTGGTGGCTTTAATTTTATCAATTTGGTAGGCATTTTCCATTTTATGCTATTAACTTGGATGTTGTGAGATTGTTGGCAGGTTCATTCTTTTTAGTTTTACCGATATAGAATTTGTATTCTTCTCGATGTAATCGTGTGATTTGATTGAATGAACACTTATTTTTAGTAAAAAAACAAATATAAATTATTATTATTATTATTAATGCTAAATTTCAAACTTGGACATATCCATTAAATAGGAAATTGTGGCAATCCAAGTCAACAATATTTAATACATGTAATTAATAATTTTACCTTTAACATTTGGATATTTATTAAGGATTTTACCTTTGACTTTTGGATACATTTATTAAGGATCAATCCGATTCTCAACCACTCCCCAATTTTCTGTATATAACAAAAGGGTCTACTTTAAGATCTTCCACCCAACACAACACATAAGAATAAAAGAAAAACCAAAATGTCAAAATTGGCCACCATCTTCACCTTGGCTCTTCTACTCACCTTAACTTATGCCTCCCGTCCTAACCTTGGATTTAACTATGCCTATGAGGTAAATTATTTTCTTCATTTTCCTTTTTTTAGTTTGTTGGTTATCGTGTTTTTGATGCGTAGTTTTTCCACCAATTTTTTTGGTATCTAATCTATATCGAGAAACCTAGATGGCAACGTGTTTATTCGGCCTTGCTAGTCCGTGTGATTCCGTCTACCGCAATAGAGTTTTTGGCCAACTAATAACTCGAACTTGCGATTTTGAAATAAAATTTGAACCTAAAATTTCCGTTCGGACCAACCCTTATTTGTGGAGATAGAGAAAAGTCATATTATTTAATGTTACCACAATTTGATGTTTGTCACTTGGTATTTGATTTAAGTTATCATAATTTCCTTGTTTCAATTTAAGGATACTATGGATAACAAGGCATCGAGGCGAATGTTGGAAGATGAGAGTTGTGAAGGAGTAACGAAAGAAGAATGTTTGACAAGGAAGACGGTTGATGCGTATCATGATGATTATAACGACTACGGTTATGGCCAACCTCCCTACCATGGGGAGCCCGCCCACCATTCCGAAGCCCCCATCCCCTGTTTAAACTTATGCCCCTATATCCCTCCCCCAAAAAGTGTACCATAAAGCAATTCTGTTTGCATAATAAAATAACTATGGTTGAATTTAGCTTTTTTATTTGCTTTGGTTGAACTATGTGTTAGTATGTGTTTGAATATATTGCGTTCCAAAGAAGCTACGTAATATTTAGATCACAAATATGAATTTGAAATGGTCTATTTCACCCCCTCTCCATTTCCATCTGATCATATAGTGCGACAAGAAGTTTTGCAAAACCAATTAACCTCAGGTTGTTGGGGTTATTGTTGTTTTCTCAAAACTTTTTCATTAAGCTTAAAGCCTAACATAACGGACCAAACCAACGTTGTAATTAAGACCCAATATTTTTCATGGTTATTCGGGTTTGAATACGAAATCTCCATTTTGTGTGTATTCATTTATAGTCTTAAATATCATTTTGTTCCCTACAAATATAGTAAACAACCATTTTGGTCGATCCCTACAAAATGTTTTTTTTTTTTTTAAAATTGCCTTGCAAAATTTATAATTTTTCATTTTGGTCCCTTCAAATGTTTTTTTAAATATCCCATATAGAATTTAAAATTACTATTTTGGTCCCTGTAAAAAGTTTTTTTTAAAATATCCCTTGCAAAATTTAATACTATTCATTTTGGTCCCTATGACACATCAGCTTTAAAATGACCTCAGGGACCAAAATGAATATTTTAAATTTTACAGTGGTTTTAAAAAAAATAATTGTAGGAACCAAAAGGGATATTCGTCATATTTGCAAGGGCCATTTTAGTAGTTATGTAATTTGAACAAACCAACTCACTATCTAGCTATTGATTTAATAGTTTAAATTACCCCACAAGATCATATGTTTAATTGCTATTGATTTTGCTAATTTTTTTCTTGGGGATTATGTTGTTCCTTTTGATGGATTGGATTTTCCTTTTGCTTCCTGTTTTTGGGGTGCTGCAAATGATTGTTTAATGACTATGGTGCCAACTTGATTGGGATGAGAGTCATCATAGTGATGCGTTCGCATACCTTTATAGGATTATTTTATTTCATTTCAGTTATGATGGTTTTTATGCTCATGGGTATTGGTCTAGTCCACCCATGTTTTCTATTTATATTTTATTATTTTATCAAATAAAATTTAGGGGGAGTACTCTTTTTCCTTCTTGATGTTCTTCCCTAAATAGGGGAACCTAATAGCTCTAAGGAGAAGAGCCAAAAGGACTATATCCAATGACGTGACCCTTTGGGGTATTGGTTCCATTAACATCCAATTGTTTCTGAAAGATTGTTATTACATGAAATTCTAGAGGTGCTCGAGGGAAAGATTTCCGGAGGACACTTATCTTTTATATATAAAAGTAGGATATAAAGTTCGCCAAAAAGTTTTCATTTAGGTAGGAAAAAGTCCACCAAAATAGAGGGTATTTTCGTCATTGATGAGTTCACAACAATAATTGTCTACCAAATTGAATTTATTGCAGGATACAATACTAATCCAGGCTTTAATTGTGTCACTTTGTTTCTGATGCATCTATACCTAACTACTCCTATATTGGTAGTTTTAATTGTAGAATTATGGTGTTTCAATTAGCGCATGTTTTCAAAAACATTGAAATTTGTAGTTGTCATGGTTTAATGCATGACCTATTTTCGAGGTGTTTATGTTGTTGGGTAACTGTTATTTATGATACTAGGTAATTGTTGATTAAGTGAATTTGATTAACTGCTATTAACGCGGGACCTATAGGTGTAAGATACAATTTCCGCCTATATTGTCAATTAGGCGGGAAAATGTCAAAAGCGAGGATATTTAAGTCATTTGAACTTTGGCACAAATTACTATCTGCCACAACTGCATTAATTTCAGAACTAACTAATACACTTCCCATTGCAAACATTTGTTGCAATCATTTCACTGTGCATCAACCTTTAATTGCAATTGTTCCATTTTTTGAATATTTTGAGGTCATTATTTATGGAATTTGAATTTCTTTTGGGAAATTACATATCATTTATGATTTAACAATTGTGGTATATGTATTGGAAAGTGATGAGGTTGTGGCTACCGGGAAAAAGATAGTTGAGTGTATAATCAATAAGTAAGTTCGCTTTAATACTTTACAATACATTCTTATGTGAATCTTTTCAGCCCCCCACCCTTTCACATTCTAGGGCCTAATAGTCTATGGTGGGAGTCATTTGATCTTCTTTTGAGAATCTAGGCACTTCCTCTTCCTCTAAGTTTTGGTTCCATTCACTGATTTGGAATTTGAAAGTAAATAACTAGACCTCAGAGAAGGTGCATCATTTGAATTAAGAAAATCCAATGAAGGTAACACACACACAACAACAATGTAGGAAAAAGCTACAACTGCAGTAGTCAAACTATAGGGAGATTTTGCCATTTTTTTTTTGTTATGCCACTTTTTCGATAGCACTATTGTCTTCACGTTATGATATTTTCCTTGCACGTGTTCTTTTTTCCTAATCACTTGTAAATCATCTTAGAAATTTGCCTCATTCACAACCTTTCCTTTCAGAATTTCTATTCTTTGGGTTGGGCATGCGGTAAGCCCACTTCATATATGGTATTTATTTGGTTTTGAGTGCTTTAAATGGAAATGAAAGACCATTGTTGTTGGGTCATCTAATTTTTCTATTATTGTTCCTTTTTTGCGCGAGAAAGGAAATTTGAAGGTTGCTACAGGAAACCCACATCATATCTGGTATTTGTTTGTTTTTGTTTTTAGATCAAGACTTGAGAAAAAGTGAAGGAATTTGAGTGCCAAAATTTTAAGGATGAGGTTACAAGACCAAAGAGAGATAAGAAGAACCAAAAGAACCATGAAGAAAGCAATAAAGGATGAATTTATGATTCAGTTATTTACATTCATGCCTTTAACTTCTAAGTCCTTGTCTACTATGATCATGATTGAGTAGACCCTTTTAGTCTTGGGATTGTGGGAATAATCCAATGATAGATCGCTAAACAATCCCAAGTCTAGACTCTATTTTATGAAGGTTTTTATTCTAATCTAATCCCATCATTCTTCAAGTCATAATTCATTTATCACACGAAGTATCGAAAGGTGAAATTTGATATTGGAACTATGAGGTTAGACAAGATCATCAAAATACGAAAATAGTTTTGAGATTCTTGGGATAATAAGGTTTGTACTAAAGGGGTATTGAAAATAATCAACCATGAAAATAGGTTTCATTATTGGTTCTAGACACACTCTTGTATTCCAAAAGGACACTTGAGTTACCATTGAATACCTTGTCCTAAGAAAATAATCTTAACATAAAATAGAGGATGGATGAGGGACCGCAGATTTGTTATACCATTGTGATAAATCCACAAACCTAGGACGCCTTTATTTATAATTTTAGAAACCAAACAATCAACTCTTTCTAATTCAATCATTCTGTTTTAGATAATTACGATCAAAAAATAAATTGGTAATCACACAAGCCTCTGTGGATCGATCTTTTTACTACGAGATAGAAGCAGTATACACTTACAAACTATCAAGTTTTTGGTGTCGTTGCAGGGGACTTTTTAATATTGATTGATTTTTGGGTATCAGTTAGACTAAAACCTTTTATTTTTCTGTCAACTTTTTCTTTGAATGCAAAGAGTCCAAAGTCTTTGTGCAATGGTTGAACCAATTCCAGAGATTGAAAGATTCTTACATACAAGAAGAGAGATTTATGTAACGAACAAGAGGTGTATGCCAATGCAAATCGTGCTCTAAAATATTATGCTACGCCTTCAGTATTGGAGCCACATGTTGTTATTGTACACCCGAATTTTGATGCGAACAATTTTGAGCTTAAGCCATCTCTACTTTCTATAGTCCAGCAGAACCAATTTTCTGGTTCTTCTGCAGATGACCCAAATTTTCATCTTTTTATCTTTCTTGAATACTGTGGTACTTTGAAACTGAATGCAGTACCCCCTGATGCCATAAGACTAAAGCTTTTTCCTTTTTCACTAAGGGATAGAGCTAGAGCATGGCTACATTCTTTACCAAATGGGTCCATTACTGCATGGGACCAATTAAGGCAAGCATTCCTTGCCAGATTCTTTCCCCCAAATAAAACTACTCAAATGAGGAATCAAATTACATGATTCACTCAAAATGATGGGGAATCTCTTTATGATGCTTGGGAGTGTTTCAAAGAAATGCTAAGGCTATGTTCCTATCATGGACTAGAAAAGTGGCTAATTGTCCATACATTCTACAATGGACTGCTCTATGCCACAAAGATGACTTTGGATGCTGCTGCAGGTGGAGCTTTGATGAATAAGAACATAGAAGAGGCTTATGCTCTCATTGAAGATATAACTCAAAACCATAAGCAATGGCAAAGTGAGCAAATCATAACTGCTCCATCTCCACCTAAGAAGGAACCTGGTAAGTATGATCTTTCCGCTATTGATCATCCTACTTCTATGGTAGACACACTTTTCCAAAAATTTGAAAAATTAAATGTTAGTGTCGTCTCACCTTTTTCTCCTTCTCCTTCTCCACCCTGTGAAATATGTGGTGTAGTTGGCCACAGTGGCGTAGAATGCCAACTAATTAAGGACTAATCCTAATGGTATTGAGCAAGTTAACTATGCTCAAAAGGGGGATCCTTTTTCTAATACCTATAACCTAGGATGGAGGAATCATCCAAATTTTTCATATAAAAATTTGGATGATTCCTCCATCCAAATTTTCAAATACCTATAACCTAGGTCAATAGCTACGACACCCCATGGTTTTCAAAATTTTCAAAATCAAATGGCTTTCAACCCTCAAAAATCCAACTTGCAATCCTTGTTGGAGAATTTTGTGTTAACTCAAACAAAGCAAAATGAGAAATTCAAAAACCAAAACTCTTTTTTTAATGACACTCTTATCAAGTTAACATCAAAAGCTGACTCCATTTCCACTCACAACAAAATGCTTTAAACACAAATCATTTAAGTGGCTCTACAAGTTGGTTAATCCCAAAGAACAAATAAATGTTGTCACTTTTAAGGAGTGGGAAACAATTAGAGGAATCCAAGGGTTAGTGATGAGAACAATGTGAGTGAAAAAGAAAGTCCACAAAGTGAGGGGTAGAAGAAAAGAAAGAAAAGTGTTATGTTTCTCCACCACCATACAAGCCTACCATACCCTTTCCCCAAAGGTATGCAAAAACAAAGCTTGACGAGCAATTTAAAAAGTTTGTTGATCTTTTGAAAAGTCTCTATATCATCATTCCGTTCACAGATGCTTTGTCTCAAATGCCAACATATGAACCTTTTTTGAAAGAAATTCTATCTAAGAAAATAAAAATAGAGGACAATGAGACAATAGCTCTAACGGAAGAATCTAGTGCTATTATTCAGAATAAATTTCCTCCAAAGCTTAAAGATCCCGAAAGCTTCTCCATACCATGTGTAATAGTGAGTGAAACCATAAAAAGGGCTATATGCAATTTAGGAGCCAGTGTAAGTTAAATACCATTATCCTTTTGTAAAAGGCCGGGCATATGTAAATTGAAACCCACAAAAAAGACCATACAATTGGCAGACCGGTCCATCAAATACCCAACTGGGATTCTAGAGGATGTTCCTATTAAGGTAGGACAAATTTTTATACCAACTGATTTTGTTGTGATGGAAATGGAAGATGACTCCCAAGTTCCAATTCTTTTGGGGAGACCTTTTTTTGCAACTACCAGAGCTATAATTGATGTAAAACATGTTAAGCTTGCGTTCAATGTGGGTGAGGAGAAAATAGAATTAGAGTTTTCCAACCTCATGAAGAGTCCTTTCATTAAGGACTCTTGCTGCAAAGTGGATATTATTGACCATTGTGCGCAAGACTGCCTTTTAGCATCATCTTCACATGATGGTTTAGAAGCATGTTTGATAGGCAGTACAAATGAGTAGGTGGCTGAAGAAGCCAAAGTCTATGCAAAATTGCTGGATCAAATACCACCTAAAAAAGACTTGGGTATTGAAGAATTTGTTGAGGAGAATTTTGAACCTCTTCCAAAAGGGGCTCCAAATGTAGAACTGAAACCTTTGTCATCATCTCTAAGGTATGAATTTATGGGCTCTAACTCTACTTTTCCTGTTATTGTAAATGCAAACTTAAGTGAGGTAGAAACAAAGAAGTTACTTGATGTTCTCAAGAAATATCCTAAAGCCATAGTATATACTATCGAGGACATCAAAGGAATAAATCCCTCAATTTGCATGCTTAGGATATTACTTGAAGAGGAAAATAAATCTTCCATTGAGCATCAAAGGAGATTAAATCCTAATATGAAAGAGGTTGTAAAAAAAGAATTTTTAAACTCCTTGATGTTGGGGTAATATACCCAATTTATGATAGCAAATAGGTTAGTCTTGTTCAAGTAGTTCCTAAGAAGGGAGGCCTAACATTTATCAAAAATGAGAAAAATGAATCCATTTTAACTAGGACAGTTACGGAGTCAAGAATGTGCATCGATTACAAGAACCTGAATAAAGCAACCAGTAAAGATTACTTTCCCCTCCCCTTTATTGATCATATACTAGAGAGGTTAGCCAGACATTCACACTTTTGCTATTTGGACGGGTATTCTAGATTTTTCCAAATTCCTATTCATCCTAGCGACCCAGAAAAAACAACTTTTACTGGTCCTAATGGCACTTATGCATATAGAAGGGTGCATTTTGGTCTGTGTAATGCTCCTGCTACCTTTCAATGTTGTATGATGTCCATCTTTTCAGATTTTGTTGAAAATATAATGGAAGTATTCATGGATGATTTTTATGTACATGGATCAAGTTTTGATAATTGTCTGGCAAATTTAGAAAAAGTTCTTGAGAAATGTGAGTAGGTTAATGTTGTTTTAAAAATTGGGAAAAGTTTCATTTTATGGTGAGGGATGGTATTGCGTTAGGGCACTTGGTGTTGTGCCAAGGGCAAACATTCCCAGTTTTGAATGATAACAAATTACAAGTTACTAATAATTTACTTGAGGTAAAGCGCAGGAAAAATATAAGAGCGCAGGGCGATGAACAAGAGAGCTTCGGAAGCTAACTCAAAGCTGTAGAAGCTCGGACGAAAAGCTGCTCAAGCATTGAAGACTTATATCGCTTTGCGTAGGACTCATGTAAGATCGTATTACCCAAGTCTTATAACATTCGTAGTTGAGAGATGATGATTAAAAATAAAATTGTTTTAGAAAAATGTTTTCTATAAAATCATGATTTATTAGATTAGACACAAGTTGTTGTTAAAGAAAAGTTTTGAATCATGATTTGTTGTTTTTTATAAAGAAACTTGATTCATAGCTTAATGTTTTAAAAGAATTTGTTTTTGAAGTAAAGAATGATTCTTGATTTGGTACTTTAAGTTAGAAATCGATTTCCTCTTGTTTTTAAAGCTAGAAATCGATTTCCTCTCTTGTTTTTAGAGCTAGAAATCGATTTCTCTCTTGTATTTAGAGCAAGAAATCGATTTCACACTTATTGGTTTAAAGGCATCAATCGATTAATGACTTGCTTGTTTTTAAAAGAACTTGTTTTGGAAAGAAAACAATCGATTGATGACTTCGTGTTTTTAAAGAGGCAAATCGATTTTAGACTTCCTTTCTTGAGCTAGAAATCGATTTGTGACTTCCTCCTTAAAGAGGTAAATCGATTTCCCACTTAAGCAAAGCAAGCAATCGATTCCTCAATCTTTCTACTTAAGCAAGCAATCGATTTGTGCCTTCCATTTAAGCAAAGAATCGATTTTCAACTTGTGTTTTAGAAGCAAACAATCGATTTCGATTTTATTTATTTCAAGCTCTAAATCGATTTTCATTCTATGTCTTTTAAGCTATGAATCGATTTACCACTTACACAAACAATGTTACAAACAAATTTCAACGGTCATATTCTCTTAAGTGATATAAATAGAAAACCTAGGGTTTTCACGTAAAGACGAGAGAGAGAACAAAGAACAAAACTCGAGCCGCAACATCTCAAAAAAAAAAAAAGAAAAAACGTGAAACTCCTAGAAACCTTTGATCATCTTCTTCGTTCTTCAAATTTCATTCTAGGGTTTTCATCATCATATCATCTCTCTCAACTCTTATGGTTATACACTTGATTGATCGATTATAGTTTCAATTGTATTCATCTTATTTCTTGGCGTTTGGTGTTCTTGTGAAATCGGGAAATTGATTCTTGGGTGGTTCGATCGGGAGATTGGATCGTAGAAATCCTAAGCGGGAGCTCGGGTTCTCAATTGGGGAAATTGAGAGGTTTTGTTGTTCTTTGTAAAGTGGCGTGAGTTGTAAGACTTTGAAGAAGCATCTTCACCATTATAGTGTTATTTTCCCAAAGTCCAAAGGTTGCAAAGTGGGAGGCCGAGGAGTAGGACTTCAATCCGAACCTCGAAAAATCGCGGTGTCATTCTTTCCCTTATCTCTTTATTTATTCTTGCGCTTCTCATTCTTGTTTAGGTGTTATTAGCGTTTACTGTTAAATTTATATTGCAACCGTTGAAATCGATATTACTGTTAGTTGCTTTGTTTTGTGCTATTAAGATAATCGTTGTTAACAGTGCATCGCAATTTCTATATTACTGTTAAGTGAAATATTTGTTACTGTAAAATTCAATTTTGACTTGTTGTTGTTTGGTTTCAATATAATCGTGTTTACTAAATTGATATTACTATATCAAAATTGACATTACTGCTACTTGCATTGTTTCGCATTATAAGTATAATCATTGTTAGTGTGTTGCGTTACTATTGATAAGTTCGATATTATCGCATTTGTGTTACTGGCTATATTGTTAACAGTTATAGAAATTGAATTGCTGTGTATTCTCTACATTATTGTTAACTGTTGCATTTTGCTATTGCTGCTATATAATCAGAGTTGTTTTTCTACACTGTAGTAACTGCATATTAGATTCTAGTTTAAACCCTTTTCCGCATTGGTTTTTAAACTATCATCAAACTTTTTCTGAAAATTCAAAAAGTATTATTTTTAGCCTATAACCTTATTCACCCCCCCCCCTCTAAGGTTATCGTTTAGTCCAACAATTGGTATCAAAGCAGAAGCGCATATAGAGCTTAACATCTCGCATTTTTCGATCATGGGGTCTTTTATTAAAGAGGAATGTCTTTTAATAGGCCACCTTTATTTGATGGAACTAACTACGACTCATTGGAGTAGTCGAATGAAATGTCATGTGTGCAGCTATAGATTTTACATCGTGGAGGATTATTGTTGATGGACCGCTCACTCCAATGAGGATCAAAATTACAAAACCGGTGATCTTTGATGTTGGTGATTCCACAAAAACTCAAGCAGCCGGTAAAGCGAGGAAGAAGTACCTTGAAGACATCTATACCATTGACTTGAGTGAATTGAGAAAGTCCGAACTTGACAAAATCTCCTTGAATGCCAAAGCAATGAACATTCTACATCTTGCGCTATGTGAAGAAGAATATGGTAGGGTAAAAGGTTGTCGATCGCTAAGGAAATGGGATTGTCTAGAAGCTACTCATGTAGGTACAAGCCAAGTAAAAGATACAAAAATCCGAGTTCTTACTTACGAGTATGAAGCTTTCAAGATGAAGGAAGGTGAAGCTCATTCTTTGCCATGCACCGAGAGGCTGAATTTAATTGTTAACAACTTGAGAGCACTTGGTAAAAAGTATTCTACAAAGGACTTGAATGGAAAGATACTTGCGTCGTTGATTGGTGAATTTTTTCCTAAGACATGTGCTATCACTGAAGCTAAGGATATTGGTACTCTTCCTACTGAAGATTTAATTGGGTCTCTTCTAGCATTTGAAGTGGTGTTGGGTGCTAAGAAAACCCGGGGAAAAGAAGTGGTAAAAGAAAAGAGGTCTCTTGCTCTTCATGGTGGAAAGTCTTCTAAATCGGAAAGAAAGTGGTTGAATCGATGATGAATCGATGAAGAAGACATGGTTATGCTTGCTAAAAATTCAAAAATTCATGAAGTTCAACAAGTTTAGGAAAGGTGATTTTTCAAAGAAATCCGGGTATAACAAAGGTGATAGTCATGAGAAAGGAGACGACCAACCAAGATGTTTTGAATGCAACAAACCGGGTCATCTCAAGGTTAATTGTCCAAAACTTAAGAACAAATACCCAAAGAAGAAAGCAATGAAGGCTACATGGGATGACACACGAAGCGAGGTGAAAGCGAAGAAGAAGAAGAAGAGGAAGTTGCTAACGTTGTTGGTCTTGGCAGACAGACTCTCCGATGATACATGGGACAATCTCAAAGCGATGTGATGAAACCGATGATGAAGTGATTGCTTCAAAGCTTGCGTGTCTCATGGCGAGTGACTCAACTAAGGTAACAAATTCTAATCCTTCTTTTTCGATTCGATGATTCTTGTGATGATGATAGTAGTTGTCAAAATGTGAGTGAGGCTTTTGAGGCTCTTTATATTGAACATGAAAAACTTTTGATAAAAACTATGAATTTGAAAAAGAGCAACAAAAGCATGTCTACTCAAATCGAGACGCTTGAGAATGAGATAGCTAGATTGAAAAAGGAGCTACAAAATGCCAAACCTTTCAACCTTGAATTTCTAGAGCTTAAACAAATTTTGAAAAAATCAAGATCGAAAATGAAAATTTAAAAGATTCTTTAAAAAGGTTTGAGGTTGGTGAAAATACCTTGACCAAGTTACTTCACTCTCAACATGAATATGTTGATAGGAGAGGTATTGGTTATAAAGGTGAGTCCAGCTCCCCAAATTTAAAAAGGGATATGGTATTTGTAGCTGCTTCTTCAAGTAAGACACGTAGTTCATTCTCTTGCACTTATTGTCAAAAAGGAAATCATGATTCTCTTAGATGTCCTATTCGCAAACTATGTGAGCTTGGCAATCTTATACCTGCTTGCAAGAAACCAAGGTGGATTGTGAAAACAAACCCCTTGAGAACTAACCTCCATGGACCCAACCAAATTTGGGTACCTCGCACTAGTGTTTAATTTTTCCTTTGTAGGTGCGTAGACTATCCAAAAAGGGAAATGTATGGATGGTTGACAGTGGGTGCTCAAGGCATATGACTGGTAATGCTTCACTATTCTTGAAGTTAAGCAACAAGGCTAGTGGATCCGTGAAGTTTGCCAATAATGAAACCGCTTTCGTGTAATAGGTAAAGGTTGTGTGGGTAAGGAAAACACAATCAAAATTAGAAATGCTTTACTAGTTGATGGTGTTAAATTTAATTTACTAAGTGTAAGTCAACTATGTGATAATGACTTTGATGTTTATTTCTCAAAAGATAAATGTCTTATTGTGCATGAAGCTTCTAACTTTCACATTGTCGGTTTTCGTGAAAACAATGTTTATTATGTTGATTTTGACACTATTGGTGATGATATTGTATGCATGCCTTCTTTACTTGATGATGTGGATGTGTGGCATAGGACGCTTAGGACATGCTAGTATGGAACTTCTATCTAAATTATGTGCAAATGAACATGTTAGAGGTTTACCCAAACTTAAGTATGAAAAAGGTCAATTATGTGATGCATGTCAACTGGGTAAAATGCATAAAACTTCTTTCAAATCAAAACTCGTTATTTCTACCAAAAATGTGCTTGAATTGTTGCATCTTGATTTATTTGGTGAAATTGATGTTGTAAGTCTAGGAGGAGCCAAATATGTGTTTGTAATTGTTGATGATTATTCTAGATACACTTGGACTATTTTACTTGCTAATAAAAGTGATGCCTTCAACAAGTTTGCTAAGTTGTGCAGAAAGTTCTGAGAATGAGAAAAACTTAGCTATCAAGGAAATTAGAAGCGATCATGGAGGAGAATTCGAAAACTCATCATTCAAAACTTGGTGTGAAAAGCATGGTGTTGATCACAACTTCTCAGCTCCAAGGACTCCTCAACAAAATGGCGTGGTGGAAAGAAAAACAGGACCATACAAGAGATGTGTAGAACAATGCTAAATGAGCACAATCTTCCTAAATATTTTTGGGGTCACGCAGATTGATACTGACATGTCATGTGCTAAATCGAGTCTATCTAAGGCCATCTCTCAACAAGACTCCTTATGAATTGTGGAATGGTAGAACTCCAAATATTTCATACTTCAAAGTTTTTGGAAGTAAGTGCTACATTTTAAATACAAAGGATAAGTTGGGTAAGTTTGATGCAAAATCAACGGAAGGTATTTTTATGGGTTATTCTAGTCATAGTAAAGCTTACATCGTTTACAATAAAGTTGATAAATGTTTGCAAGAATCTATTCATGTTTCTTTTGATGAGACTAACCCCTTTGCAAAGAAAGTTGATGATGAGGATGAGGTAGTTGAAGTGGTCAAAAGAAGAATGCCGAACCTAACGGTGAAAGTATCAAAGAAAAGGAGATGCAAGCGAGAACCTCAAGAAAAGCAGATTGAATTGGGCGAGAGCCCCAAGACATCGCGATCATCTCTATGGGAGAACGCATACGATGACTTGCCTAAAGCTTGGAAATCGGTTCGAGATCATCCCATGGAGCAAATTATTGGTAGTCCATCAAAGGGGTAACAACTCGTTCTTCTCTAAATCTTTTATGCTTTCATAGTGCCTTTGTCTCTCAAAGCAGTTCCAGTAACATAAAAGAAGCTCTAGGTGATCCGAATGGGTTGTGTCAATGCAAAAAGAACTCGAACAATTTGAAGCGAAACAAAGTTTGGCATTTAGTCGAAAAACCCATTGATAGAACTATTATTGGAACTAAATGGGTTTTTTTCGCAACAAACTTGATGAAAATGGTGTTATTTTATTAAACAAAAGTCGTTTAGTTGTTCAAGGTTATAATCAAATTGAAGGGGTGGACTTTGAAGAAACTTTTGCTCCGGTGGCTAGGTTGGAATCCATTCGTATTATACTAGCCTTTGCTAGTCACATGGATTTCAAACTACACCAAATGGATGTCAAAAGTGCCTTTCTCAACGGATTTTTAGAAGAGGAAGTATATGTAAAACAACCCCTGGGTTTTGAAGATTTTGAAAATCCAAATCATGTTTTTAAACTTGACAAAGCCCTTTATGGATTGAAACAAGCCCCCCTAGAGCTTGGTATGATAGATTAAGCAAACATTTAATTGCAAATGGTTTCAAGAAGGGTAAGATTGATTCTACCTTATTCCTTAAAACCAAAGGCAAACATCTCATTGTAGTTCAAATTTATGTTGATGATATTATATTTGGATCTACTAATGATGAATTGTGCAAGGAGTTTTTCGACATGATGACTAGTGAGTTTGAAATGAGCATGACGGGGGAGTTAAACTTCTTTTTGGGACTTCAAGTGAAACAAATGAAAGATGGAATATTCATCGGTCAAAATAAGTTCTCAAAGGAGTTACTAAAGAAATTTGGCATGAGTGATGCAAAGGAAATTGGCACTCCAATGGCGGCTGCGACCAAATTGGACAAGGATGAACAAGGTAAACCGAGTAAATGAAACAATGTATCGAGGTATGATCGGTAGTCTTTTATACTTAATCGCTTCTCGACTGATATTATGTTTCTTTGTGTGCTGTGTGCTCGATTTCAAGCATGTCCAAAAGAATCACATTTAAAAGTCAGAAACGGATTCTTAGATATGTGAAGGAACCACGGAGTTTGGATTGTGGTACCAAATCGAGTCACTTTGATTTGGTCGGATTTTCGATGTTGATTTTCTTTGGTTGTACCTTAGATAGAAAAAGTACTAGTGGAACTGTCATTTCTTAGGACCTTGTTTGACTTCCCCGGTCTAGTAAAAAGCGTAGCAGTGTTGCTTTGTCCACCGTGGCCAGAATATGTGGCGGTTGGAAATTGCGTTGCACAAGTTTTGTGGATGAAACAGACTTTGGAGGATTTTGGTTTGTCATATGAGAATGTACTGTTCTTTGTGATAATACTAGTGCCATTAATATTGCTAAGAACCCCATCCAACACTCTAGAACTAAGCATATAGAAATTAGACATCATTTTATTAGAGATCATGTTTCTAGGGGAGCATAGAATTAAAATTTGTAGGCATCGATGACCAACTAGCGGACATCTTCACAAAACCTTTAAATTTGAAGCTCAATTTTGTAAATCAGAAGAGAGCTAGGTATGCTTGATTTTTCTAGTTTGTGATTATGTGCTATGTGGTCCCCTCCTTTTGATGACAACAAAGGGGAGAAATAATTGCTACATATGTTTATAATTGGTATCTGCTATGTAGGCCTATTTTTTTGTATGATTCTTCTTTATGCTTATGCTTAGGGGAGCGTATGCTAATGTTTCTTGTTTATCGCCTCCCTATGCATAAGGTAATTTGTTATCATCAAAAGGGGAGTTTGTTGTGCAAGGGCAAACATTCCTGTTTTGAATGATAACAAATTACAAGTTACTAATAATTTACTTGAGGTAAAGCGCGGGGAAAAATATAAGAGCGCAGGCGATGAACAAGAGAGCTTGGAAGCTAACTCAAAGTCAGTAGAAGCTCGGACTAAAAGTCTGCTCAAGCATTGAAGACTTATATCGCTGCGTAGGACTCATGTAAGATCAGATTACCCAAGTCTTATAACATTCGTAGTTGAGAGATGATGATTAAAAATAAAATTGTTTTAGAAAAATGTTTTCTATAAAATCATGATTTATTAGATTAGACACAAGTTGTTGTTAAAGAAAAGTTTTGAATCATGATTTGTTGTTTTTTTATAAAGAGACTTGATTCATAGCTTAATGTTTTAAAAGAATTTGTTTTGAAGTAAAGAATGATTCTTGATTTGGTACTTTTAAGCTAGAAATCGATTTCCTCTTGTTTTTAAAGCTAGAAATCGATTTCCTCTCTTGTTTTTAGAGCTAGAAATCGATTTCTCTCTTGTGTTTAGAGCAAGAAATCGATTTCACACTTATTGGTTTAAAGGCATCAATCGATTAATGACTTGCTTGTTTTTAAAAGAACTTGTTTTGGAAAGAAAACAATCGATTGATGACTTCGTGTTTTTAAAGAGGCAAATCGATTTTAGACTTCCTTTCTTGAGCTAGAAATCGATTTGTGACTTCCTCCTTAAAGAGGTAAATCGATTTCCCACTTAAGCAAAGCAAGCAATCGATTCCTCAATCTTTCTACTTAAGCAAGCAATCGATTTGTGCCTTCCATTTAAGCAAAGAATCGATTTTCAACTTGTGTTTTAGAAGCAAACAATCGATTTCGATTTTATTTATTTCAAGCTCTAAATCGATTTTCATTCTATGTCTTTTAAGCTATGAATCGATTTACCACTTACACAAACAATGTTACAAACAAATTTCAACGGTCATATTCTCTTAAGTGATATAAATAGAAAACCTAGGGTTTTCACGTAAGACGGAGAGAGAACAAAGAACAAAACTCAGAGCCGCAACATCTCAAAAAAAAAAAGGAAAAAACGTGAAACTCCTAGAAACCTTTGATCATCTTCTTCGTTCTTCAAATTTCATTCTAGGGTTTTCATCATCATATCATCTCTCTCAACTCTTATGGTTATACACTTGATTGATCGATTATAGTTTCAATTGTATTCATCTTATTTCTTGGCGTTTGGTGTTCTTGTGAAATCCTGGGAAATTGATTCTTGGGTGGTTCGATCGGGGAGATTGGATCGTAGAAATCCTAAGCGGGGAGCTCGGGTTCTCAATTGGGGAAATTGAGAGGTTTTGTTATTCTTTGTAAAGTGGCGTGAGTTGTAAGACTTTGAAGAAGCATCTTCACCATTATAGTGTTATTTTCCCAAAGTCCAAAGGTTGCAAAGCCGGAGGCCGAGGAGTAGGACTTCAATCCGAACCTCGAAAAATCGCGGTGTCATTCCTTCCCTTATCTCTTTATTTATTCTTGCGCTTCTCATTCTTGTTTAGGTGTTATTAGCGTTTACTGTTAAATTTATATTGCAACCGTTGAAATCGATATTATTGTTAGTTGCTTTGTTTTGTGCTATTAAGATAATCGTTGTTAACGATTGCATCGCAATTTCTATATTACTGTTAAGTGAAATATTTGTTCTTGTAAAATTCAATTTTGACTTGTTGTTGTTTGGTTTCAATATAATCGTGTTTACTAAATTGATATTACTATATCAAAATTGACATTACTGCTACTTGCATTGTTTCGCATTATAAGTATAATCATTGTTAGTGTGTTGTGTTACTATTGATAAGTTCGATATTATCGCATTTGTGTTATGGCTATATTGTTACTTGATTATAGAAATTGAATTCTTTGTGTATTCTCTACATTATTGTTAATCGTTGCATTTTGCTATTGCCGCTATATAATCGAGTTGTTTTTCTACAATCGTAGTAATCTTGCATATTAGATTCTAGTTTAAACCCTTTTCCGCATTGGTTTTTAAACTATCATCAAACTTTTTCTGAAAATTCAAAAAGTATTATTTTTAGCCTATAACCTTATTCACCCCCCCTCTAAGGTTATCGTTTAGTCCAACACTTGGTGTTCGAAAGAGGTATTGAGGTTGACAAGGAAAAAATTGAAATCATAGAAACAATGTCACCTCCTACCTCAGTCAAAAAGGTGAGAAGTTTCTTGGGTCATGCAGGTTTCTACAGCCGTTTTGTAAAGGATTTTTCCAAGATAATTAAACCACTCACAAGTTTTCTCCTTAAGGATTTTTATGATGATCTGTGTCTTGAGGCTTTTTGCAGGTTCCAAAAGGCTTTGACCATTACCCCAATCATGCAACCACCAGATTGGAATCTTCCATTCGAGATAATGTGCGATGCAAGTGATTATGCAGTTGGGGAAGTTTTTGGTCAAAAGAAGGATAAGAAGATGCATGCCATCTACTAAGCTAGTAGAACCTTGGATGAAGCCCGAGTGAATTATGCCACAACAGAGAAGGAATTATTAGCGGTAATATTTGTCGTTGATAAATTCAGGTCATACCTGGTGGGGTCAAAAATCATCATCTATACTGATCACTCGACAATCAAATATTTATTGAATAAAAAAGACGCCAAGCGGAGATTGATCAGATGGATTTTTCTCCTCTGGGAATTTGACTTGGAAATAAGAGATAAAAAGGGAACAGAAAAAGTTGTGGCAGATCACTCGTTAAGACTACAATAGAACAATGAGAATGAGTTGCTGCTTGTTGATTCCTTTCTAGATGATAAACTATTCTCTTTGGTACAAACTAAAGAACCATGGTTTTCGGATTATGTGAAATATCTCACAACTAGTGTGCTGCCTCCAGATCTAAACTATCAACTGAAGAAGAAATTCTTCCCTGATGTGAGACACTACTATTTAGATGAACCTCTCCTTTTCAAGAGGGGAGCAGATGGTGTGTTCAAGAGATGAATCTCGGAAGATGAGGTAAGTAACATTCTTATTCACTAATACTCTTCATCTTATAGTGGCCAAGCCAGCTCTCAAAAGACCGCAGTTGAAAATACTTCAACTGTTTTTACTAGCCATCACTCTTTAAAGATGTGGATCATTTTGTTTCTAAATGTGATAAATGTCAACACACTGGGAACATTTCTAAAAGAAGCAAAATTCCCTTGAACATCATCCTTGAGGTTGAAATTTTCGACGTCTGAGGAGTTGATTTATTGGGACCATTTATTCGTTCTTTCGGAAATCAATACATTCTAGTTGCCGTTGACTATGTTTCAAAGTGGAATGAAGCCATTTCTTCTCCAAAAAATGATGCCAAAGTTGTGATAAAGCTTTTTAAGAAAATTATTTTCCCAAGGTTTGGGGTACCAATAGTTGTAATAAGCAATGGAGGATCTCATTTTATCTCCAAGCAATTTGAAAATCTTTTGAGGAAGTTTGGGGTGAGGCACAAAGTTACAACACCTTACCATTCCCAAACTAGTGGCCAAGTAGAGGTTTCTAAAAGAGAGATCAAGACCAGTTTAGAAAAAACAGTGTCTGCCTCTTGGAAAGATTGGTCAATGAAGCTTGATTATCCTCTTTGGGCTTACCGGATAGCATACAAGACTCCCATAGGAATGACTCCTTTTAAATTAACATATGAGAAGTCTTGCCGTCTTCCGGTTGAGCTGGAGCACAAAGCCTATTGGGACAGTTGAAATCTGGAGTGAAGGGACCGGATCGTTCAAGGCAAACAGACAAAGGCTGAAAGCTTACTTAATGGGTGATGAGATTGAAAAGGGGACCACATTAGTTATACAAAATCCCATTTAAGGAAACAGTTCGGGTCAAGCTAGTGATGTTAAAAGAGCGCTGCAAGGGAGACAACCCACGGATTAACTTTTGTCATTTTTATTTATCTTTTGTAGGTATAATAAGGGTGAGGCAAAAGCCACAAGTGTTTCCAGCTTAAAAATAGAAAGAAAAAAACAAAATTTTAGGTGCTAATAGTGCACAAAACACGGGCAACTGTGTTTTTCTAACACATGCGTGTTTTTGCACACCAAGCCATTAAGGTGGAAAGACAATTGCAAATAAATAAGGCCTATAAGAAATCCTCTTCAAATTACCACTTTTCAAATTGGAAGAGCAATTCAAAGAAGGAGGGGTCTCCACCTAAAAGAAATGATGTTACAACCTCCAAGGGTAAAGGTACAATTCTAACTCTACTTCTTTGTAAGTTAAAGAACATGAAATGTTTTAAATGCTTATATTATGGGCATATTGTATTAAATTGTCCAACTAAGAAAATCGTGGTCTTAAGGAAAAATGGGTGCATTAATTCACATGAGAGTGGATGTAAGGAAAATCCTCAAGAGGGAGATTCACTCATGGTTAATAATATTTGTGGAGTCTATGAGAAAGATGAAAATATTTCACAAAGAAATAACAATTTTCAAACTAGGTGTCTCATTCTTGGAAATATATGCTCTATGATAGTTGATGGAGGTAGTTGTGCAAACGTTGCTAGCACTAGGTTAGTGTCAAAGCTTAATCTTGAAACTACTCCACATCCTAATCCATATAAAGTGCAATGGTTAAGTGATCATGGAGAATTAGACATAAGTAGACAAGTCAAGATATCATTTTCCATTGATAAATATTGTGACGAGGTTATATGTGATGTAGCACCCATGAGGGCTAGCCACATATTGCTAAGAAGACCTTGGCAATTTGATACGAAAGTTATCCATGATTATGAATCCAACAAATATATTTTTCTTCACAATAGAATCAAAGTCACTCTTCACCCTCTTAGTCCAAACAAGGCTAAAGAAAACATGTTGGCTTTGAAACTTAAAATGGAGAAGGAGTAAGAAGAGTTGAAAGAAAATGAAAACGAGTGTGATAAAAGAGAGGCAAAGAGAGAAAATAAAAGCAATGAAAAGAAAGAAGTAGGGAATAATAAAAATCTCTTAAAAAGGGAGATTGAGGTCAATAGAGCATTGTTAGTAAGACATATGCCTAAACTTGAAGTTCCATTTCATTATTTGTGTTCTTATACTAACAATTTTCCTAGTGTTGTTGCTCTATTATTGAGCATGCATAGGGGTGTCTATTCAAGAGAGGTGCCCCATGGTATGGTGCCTTATGGTGCTACTCCTAATTTGTAAGTTTTCAAGGAAAGCAGTAGGCTTAAAGAGGTTAATTCCAATGAAGTTTCTTTTCGTTTGATTCCTTACACAAGTGTAAAATCAATTAAGCTTTCTAAATTCATGATGAACAAATTTTGTTATGAATTGCTTAAGTTCTTCTTTTCCCGTGTGCTTGAAAATCTTGCAAATTTGATTATGGAATGGTTTTACTTGTGTCTATTGCCAAAGTTTGAAAATGAGAGTCCTCAGGTGAGGTCAATTCTTGCTCCAACCTTTATAGGAGAAAGACACAATTTTGTTATTTCAATGTTCAAGCAAAGAAAGGTAAATTTGTTCATAGGCATCTACTCCAAAAGATATAAATTTATTCCTATCTTCCTACTTTTGCACGGAGTTAGATGTTTCTTATGTTTGTCGAATGTATTGATTTTTTCCAATTTCCATTTGATCCCGGGGGTATGTTGGTGTTGATTTGAGTTTTTCTTTCTTCATGTAGGACACAAACGAAATCAAACTCGAGGTCGAATTTCTTCAAGAAGGAGGGAATGTTATGGACTCAAAAAGCACGAAGTTTCAAGACTTGGACTGATAACAAGAGGAAGAGCAAGAAGATTAAAGAACAACTGGAAGCTCAAATGATTAATTTGCTTAACGATAGAAAATGTTCTAAAATTCTTCTTGTCTTTTAAATGCTCTTATAGTTAAGATTTCATAGGAATTTATAATTGCAATAAGCCAAACATTTTTAGGCATGTTATTTCCCTTTCTTAGAAGCCTAATTGTGTAAGGCCTAGTTTGGGCTTGAACTTGGGCTTCTAGTTGTTATGTTTTCTTTTTTAGTGAGCCCACAACCTATTCTCTATAAATAGGCGTGGTTTTGCAAGTTGTAAAAAACCTTTGGTCAAAATTTTAATTTGAGAGGAATTAGCATAAGTGCTCTCTCTAGGGTTCTTCTTTGAACCGTCTTTGGGATCTTATCAAGAGCTTAGGGTTTTTGTGGCAATCCAAACATGAGGATTATCATCTTTCCATGAAAAATGTGGCTTCTCTTCACCACATATATTCCTTCATTGTCTTTCCATCCTTTTGATTTTCTTCCTCTTTTGTGTCTTTTGTTATTTATTTGTCTTGTTTTGTGTTTGATTATGGAACGGTCTGTTGATTTGAGCGAATTAGTAAAAAAAAAATACACATCAAGAAGGCACAAAAAAAGCCCCAAAAAATGGCTACCCGTGTTCAGCAAACACATCCGTGTTGCGTGAAGAGGTGTTTTGCACCGAGAAAAACACGGCGCCCATGTTTTTGAGACACGCCCGTGTTTTGTTTTCAGAAGGCACACTAAAAAATCTCTCTCTCATCCAACCCGTCATTGGCAGATCTACATATATTTGAGGGGGTTCAAGTGAACCCCCCTCAAATAATAAAATTAGCACTGATACCTTAGGGAAAAATGTTTTTGCATCCACTAAAAAATATATTTTGCACCCAAGTTCTTAGTTTTGCACCAAAGTTCCTAATTTTGTTCCACTCTAATGCACCACACTCACACTCTTATATTTTATTTTAAAAAAGTTTCTGTCTCTCTATCTCTTTGGATCCGTTCTTGTTCTTATTATCCTAATTTTGAATCTGTTAGTACTATTTAGTTTGTATTTTGTGCTAGTGCTATTTAATTTGAATTTTTTACCAACAACAGCTGATCTGAGTGGTAACTTGGATCCCATCGCAATGTTTCAGGTTCGAATTTTGGGTGTGGCAAAAACTCAGTTGGAAGGGGAGCACCAATATTGATTTTTTTAGTGCTATTTAATTTGTATTTAGGAACTAATTTTTGCTATTTAATTTGTGTTGGTCTAGTGCAATACAAGTTGAACCTGATAAAGTCTTCTTTTGAAAGTCGACACTAGTTTTCTCATTGCAATGAAGAGTTGTAGAAATAGCTTTTTCTGCTATGAATATTGTGAAGAATAGGTTGTGTGACCGGATGTGGGATACATTGATGAACAACTATTTGGTGACATACATTGAGAGTGATGTATTCAATAAAATTGACTCTGAGCTTATTATACAACGATTTCAGAATATGAAATCACGTAGAGGACAATTATGAAATGTATAATTTATTTATTTAAATATATTATAGTTGTTTTTAATTATATTTTTAGTAAATTAGTATTTAAAAAATTTGACACCCCTGACCCTGGGGTCCAGGACCCGCCATTGCAACCCGTGTTTTCATAAGTCAGTATGTGTTCCTCTCTTTTTCTTCCCCACGAAGAGACCCATGAAACCACCATACCCACATCACTAAAACCACCATTTTTGAACAAAATCCATACCAAACCTTCATCAATCCACTCCAACTCAAAAACCCAACTCCCACAAAACAAAACCTAACCCACAAAATCGATTTTTACCCATTATTCAACAAAAACCCAAAAATTTCTCAAGAACCCTAGAACTCGAAAATCACCATAAACCTCCACCAATATTCCCAAAAATCACCATAAACCTCCACCAATATTCCCCAAGCCACCTTTATAACACAACAAGTGTCCCCCTACGAGGATTTACAACAATTGTGACCCACCCAGTGAGCAAATCGTCCAATAACAGGACTTCCACACCAATGCCAACAATACAACCCCTACCAATCAATATGAAAAAGAAAAAGAAATAAGTATTGATCAATAACCTTAAAAGAAATAGCCAGCACCCAAAGCACTAGATCGAAAACGATGAAGGCGCACGTAAATGGGATAATTAGTACTAATCATAATAATTTAAAGACACCAAAAGGCAACTATGAATTAAGATGTCATAACGAATTAAAAGTAATCAATAATGGATAAAATTTTTAAAAGCCAAAATAGAAAAAGATTGGATTATATTATATTATATTATGGAGGCTCCATTCAATCTTCCTTTTTATATATATATATATATATATATATATATATATATATATATATATATTGAAAACTCGTATTTTAAGTGTGAAAAAGTGAAGTCTATAGAAATGTAGGATATTGTTAGAAAAGGCTTAAATACCATTTTGGTTCCTGCAATTACAGCGAAAATTCATTTTAGTCCCTGTAAAAATATTTTTTTTAAAAAAAGGTCCCTACAAAATGTTTTTTGATTCATTTTAGTCTCTGATGCCATTTGTAAGCTTAATTATGTGTCACGTTTTTTGTTTGTTTTCAGATGATGTGGCCTATTTTGATACAGTTGTATTGCCATGTCATTAATTCAAAGATGCAATCCATATTATACCCCCAACCCAACCTCAATTTGGGGAAAAATTAAAACTAGAGCACTATATTCCTTCCCAAAATTCATCATCTCCAACAACAGCCACCATTGCACACCACTCTCATCAGCCATAGATCCAACCTCCTCCGACAACAAAATAGCAATCGATCTTCCACCCATCATGAAAGTCTACAAAAACGGTTGTGTTAAGAGACTAGCAGGCGAAAAGGTTGTTAAGAGTTATTGTGAGTCTGTAATGCTGCAACAATGTCAAATCATGTCAGAATAAGTGCACTGGCCTAAAAGTTCTAGATTGCTGCATCAAAGCCCTTAATCATGCTTATCCCCCCTTACTGGGCTTGAATTGTCAGTCTGCCCTTCTTTTTGAAAAATCTTTAGCATTCCCAAAATAAAGCCTCTCTAAGTCTTAGCTAAGTGAAATGTTGAACTTTACTGTGGTCTAAACTGAGTTAAGTGTCACACACACACACTATTGAGAAGGAGTAAGTTAGGGAACTTGTTATTCAGAAGGCTGGCAATTGAGTGATAAATCTGAAAGTTTATGCTCAACTTAGTTCTTCTTTGTGCTTAACATTTGATTGATTCATTGATCTTGATTGCTTGTTATTAGTGTGTTTGCATGTGTCAAGTGTCATTGCATGAGGACAAGCAACAGTTCAAGTTTGGGGGTGTGATAACTATCATTTATGATGGTTATTACTTATCCTTTAAGCATTGTTGTTTTTGTTCTATCCCACAGAGTCAACAGATATAGGGTTGCTTGGACATTCTTCATAGAGGTGACCACCTCCACAGTATACACAACTAGTAGTTCCTGTGGGTGCTTGCTCTATTACAATTTGCATTATGCGGTATTGCACTGCATTAGGTCTTTGGAGCATTGTTGGTGCTGAGGTTGATCATGTTGGTGAGTAGTGCAACTTGAGCTGATAAACTTGTTACTTCATTGATTTCATGGACCCCAGCTGTCTTCTTTTGAGCAATGACCCTATCTGTGGGCCAACTATAGTTGTTGGTTGCCATTTTCTCTATCAACTCAGAAGCTTCATTGTATGACAAGTTCAAGAGAACATCTCCAGATGAGACATCTCCAGATGAGGCATCTAACATGAGCCTAGTTTGTGGCTCCAAACCATTGTAGAATGTTTCCATTTGTATTATGACAGGGATACCATGATGAGGGCACTTTCTCAAAAGCTCCTTCCCCCTTTCCCATGCTTCAAACAGTGATTCACCCTCTTTTTGTCTAAAGGCAGTGATTTCATTTCTTAACCTGCCATTTTTTCTTGGTGGAAAGTATTTTTCTAAAAATTTCTTTGCTAGATCATTCCACTCAGTGATAGAGTTAGGCTCTAATGAATTTAACCAAGCCTTGGCTCTATCCTTAAGAGAATATGGAAAAAGTTTTAATCTAAATGCATCCTCAGAAACACCAGGTATAATAAAATTACTACATATTTCTAAAAATTGCCTTAGATGCAAATGAGGGTCTTCTTGTGGAGATTCACTAAATTGACCTACTGTTTGAAGCATTTGAAACATCATAGGTTTGAATTCAAAATGAGTGGCATTTATTTGTGGCCTGACTATGCTAGTTTGCATGGTTTGTTCATTAAACACAACATATTCTCTCATTGGTCTATCCCTATCATTTATCATACCTATAGGGCCCATGTTGATGAAGTGGTTTCTGTGATCATTTTCTCCATCATGGTTTGAGTGAGCTGATCCTCCACCTCTGCCAACACCATGATTTGAACCTGCTCCACCTTGTTCAGACATTGTTTGTGTTGTTCTGCTTCTCTGTTGTCTAAGCAACCTTCTGAATCTCCTTTCTATTTCAGGATCCAAGGGAAATTCTGGTGTGTTGGTCCTGGGCATAAGCCACAACAACTATTGCTGGTGCAATAACCTCCTATACCACAAGGAACAAACGAGCAGAGTAAAATTCAATCACTAAACTACTTCTACTACCTAAAATACTAGAAACTAATGGCAATCCCCGGCAACGGCGCCAAAAACTTGTTGTGCAAAAAAGGTTGTGCAAGTGTACACAATCTTAAACAAGTAATAAAGTGATAAGAAAGGTCGAACCCACAGGGATTGGATTAATTTGCTAGCCTTTTATGATAGTAGTTGAGTGAAGTGATGAAAGAGTTCGAGAGTAAAATATGAGGAATGTTTGGATATGTATATAAAGCTAAAATTTGTTGTAATTCAGATGAGAGAGTTGGTTGAGATGCATTTTCCTATATAACTTCACTTTGAAATTCTATTGCTACTTATGATGCACCTGCAATTATTGCATCTGCAATAATTTCACCTGCAATGAATGCTCCTAAGATAAACACTTGTGCTTTTCAGCAACTTTTCTTCAGGGTTTCATTACCTAGCTTATGTCTAAGCATTTGAATAAGTTCACCCTTGTATTTGAAGCTCCAACAATATCATTCTATGGACTAAGCTAGCCTATGTCTAGGATTTAGCTTGGATTTAACAAAGTTTCCTTTTATTAAGTCACTTACCCATATTAGTTCTTGAGTTCATACCATAAACCATTTCTGTATTTATGATTCTACTTATTCTAAGCGATCAACCTCAAAATAAGCTTTTGAAAGAATTAGCATACAAGAACTAAATTGCAAGACATCATAAGTAACATAAAAATGCTCAAAGATTCATTATATAGTTAAAACATCCCAACCAATGGTAGTTTAGCTCATGCTTGACATAGTTAAACACTTACAAACAAGAGAGATCATGCTTATAAGGAAGGAAATACAAAGGAGAAAAGATAAGTGGTACATTACACAATTGCTACTCCTTTGCACCTTTTGCCTAACAATTTGGAGCAATGAACCTCTCAAAGAATGTAACCGCAACAAGAAAACTAACCTAAAATAGAGAGAAGTTGCCACTTTCTCTCTATTCTTACAATTAAAACAAACTATGATCTAAGTGAAGTGAAACTTGAGTGATATGCTTCATGAAGAGAATGAGGAGTATTTATAGGCTCCAAGAATGTGTTGCTTTTGGCGCCAAGTAGCTCAAGCAGCTCATTCACTTGCTCAAATGTGATTGATGGGAAGCTTCACCAACTAAGAAGGGAGGTCCAATAACCTTATTCCAAGTGTACTTGTGAAGATCCAACTTGTTGGTGAGATGCATGAACTTGAAGCCGCATCTTTGCCACTTGTGCAACTTACACTTGCAACTTGACATGCTGACGTCATCATCAAATGCTTGGAGCAGTGAGTAAGAATTGTGCTACTGGTGCATGATTCTGTCTCTGCTTGAATCTTCATTGCTGGTACTATGGTTGCTGGACGCATTGCAGGTGCAATGGTTGCTGGCAGCAATTGAACAAACACATCAAAAATACCACAAGTCATAGAAATTAATGCTTATGCAATTCAAAGGCAGAGATATGTAAATTTTCTCTTCATTCTCTTAATTGATTATGCAAAATTGTTGAGTTACATTCAATAATTCAAATTTAAGAGCTAAATAACTCTATATATTATAGAGTTATCATGTACCTAAGACACTATATAAGAACATTTCTCCTTCTTCATTTGTATGCTCTGCCGTAGGAAGGAAGTATAGAGATAGCTTCCCCTCTTTGTGTGCAAGCTCACCTTACATTACCAAATTGATTTATTGCTGCAACAACACTGGAATTACAATTTCTTGGTGGATTCTACATTTAACGAGTTGGATCAGTCCTCCATTGCTATATTTGGAGTTCTCCTACTGTTAATCATTAGAAGTATACATTCTATCCTTGGTTTTTGTAATATGACTTCTACTCTTTTGTTCAAGTTATTCTCCATGTTTTGAAAGCTCAATATGAGCTAAATACTCAAAGTTGAGATGTTGGATCTGATGTAGTTACGTTATTATGTGATTAATGAAGTATGTTTAATGTTATGCATTTTATCTTGTGTATGATAATATTTCCATCTTAGATTAGGATTGGTCGTCTAATCTAGCATTTATGAATTCAGAGATGGTTTGTAAATTTAACTCACAAGATAATATGGATTGTGTTCATTAAAAGAGATTTTAATGTTCCTTGCTTAAACCCTAGAGATAGGAGGGCAAAGTCCATAAGGTGAATACTACGGGTGCCTAAGCAGCCTAGGGTTTATTCCTTTAGGGTTTAGAGATAAACTCTTGCGAGGAAACCCTAGTGTGAAGTATTTGAGAAAATATGTCTATTGCTGCAGCACTGAACGTACCCTTAATTGCATTTTAATGAAGCTACTGAAGTGAATGCATCTCAGCGTGTTCTCATCACTAATTTCCATTACCCATTTACTTTTACTACTGTTTATGTTACCCAAAAACTTGTGTGTCATTTATTTTCTTCACTAGATTGTTAACCAAGTTAAACTCTCAGAATTAAGCATAATTCTTCGTGGGAACGATCTCACTTACTCTATATTACTTGTTGGACAGTGTACACTTGCACTATACCACAATTTTCACAACAATAGGGCATCCAGTTTCTATGTTATGAAAGATAAACCCTATTAAGTGGTCTCTTTAAGGAAGAAAGATTTCCCCTATATGAATGCGGTTAGTATATCGAACCCTAAACATCAAGTAACATTGTGGTATCATGTGTAAATAGAATTGGTCCTTAAAGTGTAAGATCCTCGATGTTCTTTTATGAACGATCTGGTTTTAGAATGTGATGTGAATTCTTCTTTGGAAAGAATAATTTGTGTTGTTATTATCATTATGTAAGTTCATTAATATATATATATATATATATATATATATATATATATATATAGGCTAAATTACTGTTTTGGTCCTTTATCTTTGGTCTCGATTTCATTTTGGTCCTTTATCTTTTTTTTTTCTCGTTTTGGTCCTTTATGTTTCAGATTTGTGTCAATTTGGTCCTTTTTGTATTTGTCAACGATTTAACTGACGCGCCATGTGGCGATTAGCTGGCGACGTGGCGTCCATGTGACATGTCCTCATTAATTGACGTGGCATTTTAAAGTATTAATTAAATGTAAAATAAATTACAAATTTTAAAACAGAAAGGAATGAAATTGAAAATGTAAACTAAAAGCGAAAATAGATCGGACATTGCAAATCTAGAAAAGCGAAGAACGAAGAACGATGGAAAACGAAACGAAGAACAAATCGGAAAACGAACGATGGAAATCAAATCGATGGAAAACAAAGAAGAACAAATCTGAAAAACGAAACGATTGAAACCCAAAATCGCTGCCAAAGCGAAGAACGATGGAAAAGCGAAGCGAAGAACAAATCGGAAAACGAACGATGGAAATCAAAAACGATGGAAACAAAGAACAAATTCTTTGGAAAACGAAACAAAGAACAAACTGGAAAACAAATCATTTGCAATCTTCTCCTTTGATTTTCATTTTGAAACCCATAACCCACAGATCTAGAAACTAACGCAGCATTCCTAAAATCAAGCCTAAAAATCAATCCACTTCACGTAAACAATGAGAGAAGAACAACAAACAAAGTGAGAAGAGAGAAACGAAATCGAAGCGAGATCCGGGTTTGAAGATGAAGAATGAAGAACAACAAGCGGATGAAGATGAAGAATGAAGAATCGAAATGAGATCTGAGTTTAATGTTTTTTTGTTTTTATTTAATTTGTTATTTCAATTTTGTTTTATTTTACATTTAAATAATACATTAAAATGCCACGTCAATTGAGGACATGTCACATGGACGCCACGTCAGCAGTTAACTGCCAGCGTGGCGTCCGTTAAGGTCATTGACAGAAAAATACAAAAAAGGACCAAATTGACACAAATCTGAAACATAAAGGACCAAAACGAGAAAAAAAAAAGATAAAGGACCAAAATGAAATCGAGGCCAAAGATAAAGGACCAAAACAGTAATTTAGCCATATATATATCAATAATATATAACCATGAATAGCTGACGTGTGCATGACACGTCACCAAACAAAAAGAATGACGCGCATTCTTACGTCATTTACACGTCAGCTATCAAATAATTCATGGCATTGTTAACGGTGAAGATCAAATAATTCAAATAATTATACTTTTATTAAGTCACGTACTTAAAACATTCTTTAGTTCACCATTTATCTATAAGACTTTTCTTCGATTCATTCATGTTGTATGGGTATTCATCTGCAATTTGGTTTTATGATCAGCTTAGCAAGAAAGGACATAGCCACACAGGGATTATTAGCTTAAGTGTTTCTGAATTGCTGCAATATAAAATTACTCTATTATACTATCTTTTCCTTAAGAAGAACATTTTTCGTGTTTCTACTATGTTGTGCACTCTTTTTTGTACAAAGGTAATGGTCAATTCAATGTTGGATCAAGGTTTTGGAGTAATATTTATATCAGACTTTTTTTTTGTTTCATTCATGATGGTTGTTTCTTTATTTGTTTCATCTCTTATAACAGTTTTTGTTGAATTTTTTCGTTTTCGTTTATTTTCCTTTAGTTCATTCATCTTAATTGAATTTGGAATCTAAGTAAGGACGAATACTTTTCCATCTAGCTTCCTTTATTTCCTTTTCTCTGCATTTTTAGGTTGCAGTATGCTGACCGATGCTTATGCAAATATATATAACAAGTGTTTGTTCAGAGGTATATAAAAAAATCTTATGCATAACTATTTGGAACAAAGGAGGTTTATTAGCTGCAAATAACTACCTCTGAGCAATATGGAGTATGCTACGAGACATTGATATATATTTTTAATTTTGAAATTGAAATGGTGTGGTGTTGTATTTATTTGATTTATGTTTATTTTTTTTATTTTTATTGTTTTAGATAGGCAATTGTTAGTAGGGGTGGGGGGAATGTTAGTTTTTCGGAACTTGAACCCGGGACCTCCTTCTTGCACTCATTTGATGCATTCCTTCGAGTATCCCTTGCACTCATTTGATTTATGTTTATGTTTATCAGTTACCAGTACTATCAATGAATATAGGCTACTTAACCGCTTTGCTCTACATATAGAAACCTGCCCTCTAACTGATTTCTCACTTTGACTAATTTTAAGATAATTTTGCTGCTGAATTTCCATTCCATTTGCTTATGATTTTGCCTCAGTATTAACCATCCATTGGTGCAAGTACGAATGCTAGGCATGGAGTAAGTTTTTCCATTCCATGGCACCTAATAGAGTGATTAGTGCCAGCTGCTAACAAGCAAGGCACCATTTTTTTTCCTCTAGGAAGGAATGAGTTAGGAATTGAAAAAAAAAATTGTTTAAACTTGAGTAAACATTAGGTAAAGGCTTGGGGGCATCATTTTGCTACTATGAATCTATAGCAGACATTCATTAGGAGCGGCAAATAGGAATTTTTTTTGATGAGACCATATTTCCTTAATCCATCTTATGCAAACACTGTTTTAGAGCACTTCAATTTGACTTGATGATACTTCACTTATAGGCTTAAGCTCCAATACATTCAATTTGACTCGATGATATTCCCTTAATCCATTTGAGCAATGCACCGGTAGCAGAAGCATGATACTTAGCGTTAAACTCTAATAGATTCATTACTACTTCTTGGTAAGGCAAAAGTACTTCTTTGTTAGGCTTAAGCTCCAATACATTCATTTTTATTTTACTGACTCTGTCATTTGTTATGGTTACATAAGCTTTAATTTTTCTATTGCTCTCACGAGCCATTTGAAAGATGAAAGACAAGGATTTTACAAAAGCAGATAAACTGATGCACAAATCAATCGTGAAAGTCTATATCTTGATGAATTTATATTTGAACATCTTTGTTTATAGACTGCTTTGCTTTACTTAAACAAGTATAGATAACAACATATTCAAAAGGCTAAGTTATTGCTGTGAATAGCTCCTTGATTCACATTTTATAATTTATATATCACATATTCAAAGTTCCTCTTTAATTAAAAGAGTTGACTAGTTTTGGTCAAAGTACAGATTTTTCTGAACTGATGTCAGGGCGTTGCTAGGGCTAGCCACCGCGGCTTTCTTCCCATGGCGGATTGGAGAATTTAGCCACTGACAACGCGTCATAATGACAGGGTGTTGTTCGCTGAGTTGCTGACCTCCCTGTTTCCCGTGCGTGTATCAATTGTCCAGTCGTTGTCACCTGCGTCCATCTGCGACCTGTCTGTTCCATCAGTCACCAATCACGCGTCTGCTGATGCCATCAATTCGGTCACGTCTCATCAAAGCGTGACAGCGACCACAACAGGCATGTCAGCGAAGAACAGCAGTGCCTCTGCATCTGTTGTGACGTCACCTAAAGCACCACCAGCACCTGCTGCGCGTCCTATCGCGTCTGCACCTGCAGGTCTGTCAATTCGTACCCCTGCTCTGATGGAATTTGTTGTGCGAAAAGGTGATGTGCAAGTATACACAATCGAACAAGTAATATAATGATAAGTAAGATCGTCTCAACAGGGATTGTTGAGTTTACTTCTATAATTAAATTAGTAAATTAGCTAGTGAGTAAAACAAGTAACAATAACAAAGTGTAGAATCATTAATGTTATCAACATAAAGGTACAAAAGCAAATAAGATAGATGGTAAGTAGAAATTCAGAATGAGAGTAGTTGGAATGCTCTTTGCTAAGTAAATTCCTAGAAGTAAAGCGTTATAACGTCACACGCTATAGCGTCAAGCGCTGTCGCAATTGATTTTGTGTTTTTCAGTCACTGACGCTAGGGTTTCATTACAAGAAGCCTATGTCTAAGTTCTAAATAATTTCACCCCTGTATAATAAAGAACCCACAGCTTTTGCCTTATGAACTATTGTCTTTCTATGTCTAGATTTAGCAAACGTTGGTTAAATGTCTTTAAACAACCTTTCATTCATATCAATCTTTGAGTTCGATTCATGGACCATGTATGTACTCATGAATATACCCATTTTAGCTGATCAATTCTAACACAAGTTTGGAAGAATTAACATACAAAGATTGAAAATAAAACATTAAGCGTTAATAACGAAATACTAAAGATTCATTACAAAACTCAAAGCAATCCAACTACAAGAGAATCAGCTCATGATGAGCAACAACACAAGAAATACAGCATAAAAGTGTTACCTAAAGCCATAAAACCGAAATCACAAAGAGATGGAAAACACTCAAAATGATGGCGACTCATGTGCGCTCTGACGTCACTCACGAGAATCGCTTTGCCGCTATAGCGTCCCTCACAACACTGCAGAATTTATACTATTTATTGTGAAAATGGAGCTTGGACGAAAATGGAGTGCAAGAGAGTTATTTCTAACTCTCCTCTCATCTGTACCAGCAACTCCAACATGAAGAAGATTAAGTTTGAGACTTCAATATAAAGAAAATATCTTCCAAAAGGGTGACAAGCCATCCCACCAACTACACCAACTATTTTTATCCTCCATTACAAAATAGACAAGTGTCCTATAAAGTACAAAGTTGGTGTTTCTTTGTAGGAGCTGTTTCGATCGCTCTCGGTGATTTGACATCTTTGCAAAAAGCGCTTTTTCGTTTTTCTCTCATCATGTTTGCATAATCCAACGCTATAACGTCTGACGCTATAACGCTTGATGCTATAACACTGAACAAACACATTAAAAATAACAAGAAAGCACCAAAAGTGTCAATTTGTCACATAATCAGTTCCTAACCCTCTTTTACACTAAACAACATATATTTACTTAATTAAACAATAATATTACTTAAGAAATTGCATTAATTTAAGTAATAAGAGCATAAATAACTCATATAAATATGAGTTATCAGAATTGCAGAATTTGTTTCCCGATTTGATGCCTATCTCTGCGAAGAGATCGCTCTAAGCGCTCGGTGGGATCTCACGACCCGTTCTTCTTGCCGCTACCAACGGAAAATCTCTCACAAAGAGGGAGAAAATGTCAAACGTCACATCAATCACGCTAGTTCTGACAAGCTGACACGTGTCGCCTCATGAAGTCCGAGCCTGCTCTCAGTAACGTCCTGCATCTCAAGCCGAGGCCTCACTCAGGTGACCTACCTCGACTTGGGGGGAAACTGTTATGGACTGGGCTAGGCCCAATCCTAGGCGAAGCTAGGCCCAATTCATCGCAGGCTCCGGCCCAAGCGCTAGCCTCAGAGGCGAGATCAGCATGAATGGTTGAGATCAACGCGGCCTCATCCAACGACTCTGCGCTAGTCCCCGCGTCATAAATAGACCTCACCCCCTCAAATCAGGCACGTTCTCATTCATTTGTATCTCTCCTTTACTTCTGTTTACTAACTTAGGCATCAGAGTGCTTGCAGGTACACCCCCTCGGCGACCTTAACCTTAGAGGATAATCTCAAGTCCTAATCATCTAGACCTCAGGCGACCCTACGAACTGCTACCCCGGATCCAGATCCAGCTACTGACCTCAAGTACAAACAGAAAGATCTAAAAAACTAAACGACTTACCAAGAGCATAAAACAACTCTGAGGATGCCTAGTGAAATGGTAATGTGAACATTAGAATTACTTGGTTAGAATGATAGAAAACTTAGAATAGTTAACCTCAACAAATACATAGTCACGTACCCTAAGGCGCGAAAAGAAGACGAAAAAAGATAATGTAGTGTTAGAAGGGAAGTCGGACACAAAGATGTAAAGAAATGGATACAAAGGTGCGGAAAACAAAACCCAGCCAAGTAAGACAAAATCAAGACACATGCTTCTTCCAACTCCTTAGCTACTCACTAGACACCCCCATAAAAGGGTGAAAAGATCAAGATGCCCTTAATGAAATTTGTGATTTCTATTTTTTTTAAACATTAAGTACGGTTGCGCACGCTTGGCCGAACCGATCCGAATTTCGCTGCACCGAGTGTGTTATTTTCAAAAACACCTCCTCTAAAACAGTTTTTATTAGGTTCAGAGCACGGCCGATCGAATCCGATTCTAACACTGACAATGTACGAACTGTCTTGGAAACTACTTTCAACGCATTTATTCTTTACGTTGATTATTATAGAGAACTGGTTCATCAATCACTTTATGTAATTGGCTCATCAATAACTACTATTATTCTCTATTATTATAGAGAATTGATTCATCAATCACTTTATTGAGAACTGGTTCATCAATCACTTTATTTACGCATTTATTCTTTACGTTGATTATTATACCTCTAAAATAAACTACTTCAAAAGCCTAACATAATTTTACATAATTGGCTCATCAATCACTTTATGTAATCACTGTATTTCTGTAGGTGTATAAAACAATTGAAATTTGAAGGAGGGTTTTGGGAGTTCGGTCCTCACACCTCCGAATCGGTTCGGACGAATGAGCTTCAAACTAGTTAAAATAGAGCGTGAAGGGGTTTTTCATTGAAGGTATTTTCGGAATATTTAAGGGTTAGGGGTGCCCAATGAATAGCTAAGAGATTCAAAGAAACATGGGCCAAAATCAATAAAGGGAAACAGTGACATTTTTTAGGGTGGGGGTGGTATTGTAAGAAAGGATGAAAGAACAAATAAATAAAAAATAGGCTTAAATATCATTTACCCCCCTGCAAATATCACCATAATCCATTTACCACCCTGTAAAAATAAAAGTTTTAAAATGCCCCTTACAAATATAAACCGTTTACGGTTACCCCCCTGCTGTTAGATTATGTTGACAGTGTTAAGTGTATAATGGGTATAAAAGCTTATTTGTTATTTTCTCATGCAAAATATAAATCGTTTATGGTTACCCCCCTGTAGGGGGTAACTAGAAACATTTATTATTTGCAAGGGGTTTTTTAAATTTTTTGTTTTTACAGGGGGGTAAATAGATTATGCTGATATTTGCAGGGGGGTAAATGATATTTAAGCCTAAAAAATATAAGTGTGACTCATTACATGGAGAGTTGTGTTAAATTGTTTGTACTTTAAAAAATATTAATATTATTTTGAGTTGAAGAAGTCTGTTGAATGAGTTTATGTAATTAAAAGGATTTTAAGGATTTGAAATGAAATTATATAGGCTAAATTACTGTTTTGGTCTTTTATCTTTGGCCTTGATTTCATTTTGGTCCTTTATCTTTTTTTTTCTCGTTTTGGTCCCTGTTCATTTTTGTGTCAATTTGGTCCTTTTTTGTAATTTTCTGTCCATGATGTAAATCCCCAAAATTCATTAAGTGATTATTTAATTAATTTAATTAAGTAGTATTTAAGTTGTCCACATTAAAATAATAATAAGGTAATTAATTAAATTAAGGAGTGGGGTGTAGTAAATAAATGAGGAGTATTTTAGTTAAATTGGGAGGATGTGTGTAAGTACCTAAGGGGTGTAAATAAGGGGCTCAAGCCCACTAAATAGGCCCAAATTCATGACTTAAACTAGGGATAGGGTTTTAGTCTCCTTAGAACAAAGAAAAGAAAAAAAATAGAAGAGAGGGAGGAGGCGCGACAGTGCTGGCAGCAATAGGGGGGAGAGGAAAATTCATCTTCTTGCTTTTGGCTCAAGTATAGGAGAAAAGCTATTAATTGGTGGTTCTTTGATTATTGGTGGAGGGGTTTTCTTGGGTTTGCAATTTGGAGGTATGGGGGTTCTCTTTCATAGTTAATAATCTATAAACCATGAAATCATAGGGATTAGGTGTTAGGAGTAGTTGTTTAATTTGATTCATGAAATATTTGAGTGTTTGGATGATTGTTTGATTTTATATGTGATTATATTAATTGTTGTATGGAGATTGAAATGCTATTGTATTGATTGTTGATATTAAGGTGTTATAAGATGGTTTTAATGAAGAATAATAAGTATAATTAAAGTGATGACTAGGTGTTTGATGATTTGCTTGAATGAACATGATAATGTTTTACAAGATTGTATGGTGTGATGTTTTACATGTGTATGTTGTTCTTGATTGTTGGTGTTAAGGTGAGTTACATGAATTTAAATGCAATATGGTGTGTAATAGGTGTTAAATAATAATGAGGTGATTGGTGTTAATTAATATAAATGATTAGGAGAAGTATTGGTGTTTGATAGGTGTTTGATAAATTGTTGAAAATTAGAGTTTGGTTGGAGTGTGTAGATTGTTGTTGAGAAAATAAATTGGGCGGGCTGTGAATAGTGTCTGGGGCGCCATTTTCCCTGCAATGTGGCGCCTGGGTTGCTGTGTTTTCGGTTTGGGGTGTGTGCTAAGGAGGGGGCGCCAATTCTGCATGAATTTGGCGCCAGGTTTACTGTTGTGGCTGCGTGGGAGTGCAGGCAGGGGGGCGCCAGTTTGCTGCAAACTTGGCGCCTGTGTGTGTGCCAGGGGTGCGTGGGGTGTCTGTGCAGGGGGGTGTCATTTGGCTGCCCCAGGGGCGCCAGTTTGTGCGCCCGTGTTTGTGCCTGTGTGCTGTTGTGTTGTTGGGCGCCATTTGGCCGCCCTGTGCGCCTGTTTTGGCGCCTGGGGGTGCAAGGGTGTCTAGGTGTGGGTTCAAATTAGTCCCTAGGTGTTAAATTGATCCTTTTGGTGCCAAACTAGTCCCTAGGTGTCAAAATAGTCCCTAGGTGCTAAATTAATCCTTATAGTGTCAAAATGGTCCCCGAGGTGTCAGATTAGTCCCTATGTGTCAGAATGGTCCTTATGGTGTCGGATTGGTCCATAGGTGCTAAAATGGTCCTTATGGTGTCAGATTGGTCCTTAGGTGCTAAAATGGTCCTTAGGTGTCACATTAGTCCTTAGAAGGTGATTAGATCCTTAGGTGTGGGTTTAGTCCCTGGTGTTGACTTTAGTCCTTTGGTGTAGAATTAGTTGGTGTTCTTGTAGTCCTATAAAATTACTATTTTATTGGTGTGGTGTATTATTGGTGAATAAATATTGGTGAGTTGGGGGGTCTATGACCTTTCTTTTGTGTTGGTGAGCCCATAAGGCTATTGGTGAGCATGCTATTGCATTATATTGGTGATTTGGTGTTTCTGGTGCATAGTCATGGTGTCGCATTATCATATGCATATTTTGGTGAATAGGCCTCGGCCTCTTAAATTATTGGTGAATGCCCTCAAGGCTATTTTGGTGATGGATCCACATGCATATGCCCGTGGAGTATTGGGTTGCATTTCATACATTACATGCATATTCTGGTGACTGTTTGGGTGTTCATAACTGATGGTGTATTTGGTGTAACTGTATATTTGGTGTAACTGTATATTTGGTGTAACTGTATTCTGGTGTAACTGTATTAATGGTGTATTTGAATTGACTGTATCTCTGGTGTGCCTATTCTACTGTGTTTCCTGTTTTATCTATTATTTTTTATGTATTGAGACTCACCCTACTGTGTCGTGTTGCCTCGTATGTCGGCAACCTGCAAGTGACGGTGACTGAAGGTGACTAGAGATCCTTCTTCTAATATGGTCGAGTCGGCTCTGATACGTAGCACCGGGGGGATGTTTAGTTTATTATTTCTTTTATATTTTGAACTAAGATGTTAAGTTATTATTTTCCACTGCTGTAATACTTATTCCCGGATGTTATTTGGTGCTATGTATCATATACTGAAGTTTATTTTGACTAATATTCTGGAGTTTTATTTTAATTACTATTTTGGAGTTGTTTAAGGTGTTTTGTTTTAAATGTGACATCCTCGAGTGGTCGCACTAAAAGTTTTTACGCACTCTGATTTTCAAAATTAATTGAATAGTAGTTATGGTAGAAGGGAGTGTTACATTAGTGGTATCAGAGCAGTTCGGTCCGTCCGGCCAAGTTGTCGAGTCTGTTAACCCTCGAGTTTTGGTACTCGTTCTAAATCATAATTATGTTGCTGTTTGAACTAATATATAGGTTGCTGTTTTACATGTTGTATGGTGTTGTTTGCTGTTTTGGAAAATAAGGGGTTGCTGTTTTCATAAATCAATGTTGCTGTTTTTTTAATTGAAATATGAACTGTTGTTTTCTTTATAAATTGTGGCTGTTTTTATACATAAGTAAAAGAACATGGCTGATATTTTATTACTATCCTTGGAATTTAATTGTGTCATTTTCCCAACTTTAAAGGTGGTGTTTCTTCCTAAATTTTTAAATGTGATGTTTCTTTCTAAAATCTAAAATGTGTTGTTACTAAAAATCTAAAGGTGTTGTTTTTCCTCAATTTTTAAATGTGGTGTTTACGATGATGCGGTGATATAATAGTGATGGTCGGTGCTTAGAGTACTGAGTTTCATGTAGGGTGCTCTGATTGAATTTAATGTTGGTTGTGGTGAGTGTTTAAGTTTGCATGTCCATGATAGTTAGATTTTCGAGGACGAAAATATTCTAAGTGGGGGAGAGTTGTAACGCCCCAAAATGCATTAAGTGATTATTTAATTAATTTAATTAAGTAGTATTTTAGTTGTCCACATTAAAATAATAATAAGGTAATTAATTAAATTAAGGAGTGGGTGTAGTAAATAAATGGGGAGTATTTTAGTTAAATTGGGAGGATGTGTGTAAGTACCTAAGGGGTGTAAATAAGGGGCCCAAGCCCACTAAATAGGCCCAAATTCATGACTTAAACTAGGGATAGGGTTATAGTCTCCTTAGAACAAAGAAAAGAAGAAAAAAAAATAGAAGAGAGGGAGAGAGAGGAGGAGGCGCAGCGGTCCGGGCAAAGAATAGGGGAGAGGAAAATTCATCTTCTTGCTTTTGGCTCAAGTATAGGAGAAAAGCTATTAATTGGTGGTTCTTTGATTATTGGTGGAGGGGTTTTCTTGGGTTTGCAATTTGGAGGTATGGGGGCTCTCTTTCATAGTTAATAATCTATAAACCATGAAATCATAGGGATTAGGTGTTAGGAGTAGTTGTTTAATTTGATTCATGAAATATTTGAGTGTTTGGATGATTGTTTGATTTTATATGTGATTATATTAATTGTTGTATGGAGATTGAAATGCTATTGTATTGATTGTTGATATTAAGGTGTTATAACATGATTTTAATGAAGAATAATAAGTATAATTAAAGTGATGACTAGGTGTTTGATGATTTGCTTGAATGAACATGATAATGTTTTACAAGATTGTATGGTGTGATGTTTTACATGTGTATGTTGTTCTTGATTGTTGGTGTTAAGGTGAGTTACATGAATTTAAATGCAATATGGTGTGTAATAGGTGTTAAATAATAATGAGGTGATTGGTGTTAATTAATATAAATGATTAGGAGAAATATTGGTGTTTGAAAGGTGTTTGATAAATTGTTGGAAATTAGAGTTTGGTTGGAGTGTGTAGGTTGTTGTTGAGAAAATAAATTGGGTGAAATTTGTGAATAGTGTCTAGGCGCCATTTTCCCCGCAATGTGGCGCTTGGGTCTTTTGTGTTTCGGTTGGGGGGGTGTGTCTTTGGGAGGCGCCAGTGCATGAATTTGGCGCCAAAGTCATCTGTTGTGGTTGCGTGGGAGTGCGGCGGGCGCCGATTTCTTTCGCAAACTTGGCGCTGTGTGTGTGTGAAGTGCGTGGGTGTGTGCGTGGGGGCGCCATTTGGCTGCCCTGTGGCGCCGGGCCAGGCGCCCGTGTTCGTGCTGTGTGTGTATTCTTTGTGTTCTTTGGCGCCATTTGCATTGCCGGCGCTGCGCTGTTTTGGCGCTGGGGTGCGGTGTCTAGGTGTGGGTTCAAATTAGTCCCTAGATGTTAAATTGATCCTTTTGGTGCCAAACTAGTCCCTAGGTCTCAAAATAGTCCCTAGGTGCTAAATTAATCCTTATGGTGTCAAAATGGTCCCCGAGGTGTCAGATTAGTCCCTAGGTGTCAGAATGGTCCTTATGGTGTCGAATTGTTCCTTAGGTGCTAAAATGGTCCTTATGGTGTCAGATTGGTCCTTAGGTGCTAAAATGGTCCTTAGGTGTCACATTAGTCCATAGAAGGTGATTTGATCCTTAGGTGTGGCTTTAGTCCCTGGTGTTGACTTTAGTCCTTTGGTGTAGAATTAGTTGGTGTTCTTGTAGTCCTATAAAATTACTATTTTATGGTGTGGTGTATTATTGGTGTGGTGTATTATTGGTGAATAAATATTGGTGAGTTGGGGGGTCTATGACCTTTCTTTGGTGTTGGTGAGCCCACAAGGCTATTGGTGAGCATGCTATTGCATTATATTGGTGATTTGGTGTTTCTGGTGCATAGTCATGGTGTGGCATTATCATATGCATATTTTGGTGAATAGGCCTCGGCCTCTTAAATTATTGGTGAATGCCCTCAAGGCTATTTTGGTGATGGATCCACATGCATATGCCCGTGGAGTATTGGGTTGCATTTCATACATTACATGCATATTCTGGTGACTGTTTGGGTGTTCATAACTGATGGTGTATTTGGTGTAACTGTATATTTGGTGTAACTGTATATTTGGTGTAATTGTATTCTGGTGTAACTGTATTAATGGTGTATTTGAATTGGTGTATGTATCTCTCGGTGTGCCTATTCTCTTTGTGTTTCTGCTTTATCTATTATTTTCTATGTATTGAGACTCACCCTATTGCGTCGTGTTGCCTCGTATGTCAAGAACTGCAGTGTGATGATGAAGGTGACTAGAGATCCTTCTTCTAGTATGGTCGAGTCGGCCTCGACACGTAGCAATCGGGGATGTTTAGTTTATTATTTCTTTTATATTTTGAACTAAGATGTTAAGTTATTATTTTCCCATCTTTGTAATACTTATTCCGGATGTTATTTGGTGCTATGTATCATATAATCAAGTTTATTTTGACTAATATTCGAGTTTTATTTTAATTACTATTTTGGAGTTGTTTAAGGTGTTTTGTTTTAAATGTGACATCCTCGAGTGGTCGCACTAAAAGTTTTTACGCACTGATTTTCAAAATTAATTGAATAGTAGTTATGGTAGAAGGGGGTGTTACACATGACATATTAACAGACGCCATTTGGCGATTAGCCGCCGACGTGGCGTCTTAAGTGTTAAGGCTGGCTTGGAATTTATGAAGTGATGTGGGTGAGTGGGGACCAAATTGAAACTAAAAACAAACATAAAGGACCAAATTGACATAAATCCAAGAACTTTCATCTTCATCTTCTTCCTCCAAACACCATATTCATCTTCTCGGTGAGCCACCACCACCTCCGTGAGCCACCACCACAAATCAATCATTCTTCAACTCTTAATCCCTAACCTCTCTCCCTCAAACCCAAAACCCCCAATTTCTCAAACTTGATCCCTAACCTCTCATCTATCACCCCAAATTTGGAATTGGGTTTTGATTCCAGATTGAATATCCAAATTGAAATTGAAAACGAAAAAATCGAAAACGTCTGACTCTGGAATTGGGTTTTGATTTCAGATTGAATCCAAATTGAAATTGAAAACACACGGACTTAGAATCGCAAGGAAATTGAAAACGCAAAAAATTGAAATTGCCCAAATTGAATCCAGATCTGCATAACTTCATTTTCTTCATATCATCCTCTTCATTCTCAAAAAAATCGAAAATGGGTTTTGATTTCGTTTATCGGTTTCGAAAATGGAAACGAAATTGATTTAAGATGTTGTTCTTTATCTTTGAATGCGTACTCAATTGTTCTTCGCTTGCGATTTTGTTTCTTCTGGTGAAATTGGGGGTAATGGGTGAGAGGTTAGGGATTAAGTTTGAGAAATTGGGGGTTTTGGGTTTAAGGGTGAGAGGTTAGGGATTAAGAGTTGAAGAATGATTGATTTGTGGTGGTGGTGGTGGTGGCTCGCTGGAGGTGGTGGTGGCTCACCGGAGAAGATGAATATGGTGTTTGGAGGAAGAAGATGAAGATGAAAGTTCTTGGATTTATGTCAATTTGGTCCTTTATGTTTGTTTTTAGTTTCATTTGGTCCCCCACTTGCCACATCACTTCATAAATTCCAAGTCAGCCCTAACACTTAAGACGCCACGTCAGCAGTTAACTGCCAGCATGGCGTCTGTTAATGTCATGGACAGAAAATTACAAAAAAAGGACCAAATTGACACAAAAATGAAACATCAGGGACCAAAACGAGAAGAAAAAAAAGATAAAGAACCAAAATGAAATCAAGGCCAAAGATAAAGGACCAAAACAGTAATTTAGCCAATTATATAAAATGTAGGTTTCTACTAATTACTGTGTGCACCTCTTTTTTAATGGTTGAAACAATGTTTTGTTAAGGGCGAGTGGTTGGTGGTTGGAGACTTCCTTGTCGTTGTCTAGTGCAGAGGTGAGGAAGGGGAGGAAGGGAAGGGGTAGTATGCAGGGTATCCATGATTTTTGGTGGCTTAATGCTCTTAAGTGTATAAACAATTCTTGTTAAAGTCTTATTGTTTTGGTTTTGAGTACACCTAATGCTCTTATTAATTACATTTTTGCTTATATAAAAAAATCCCTTATTTGCTGCTAACTGCACCCGCTTTACTTTGAATGCCTTCTCAATGTTTACTACATGCACACTGTTCAACTGATACACCCCCACCCCCAGCTTAATAATCAATAATAATCATTTCCTCTCTTCCTCCATCTCTGCACCGCGAAAACCCTAACTATGTAACTTACCCTACTCTACACCACAAAACCTCAATTTGTCTTCCGCATCCTCAATGATTCTGTTGCCATGGACTGGGCTATCTATGGCTGTGACGCCAACCATCTTCGCAACGTCCTCCGTTCATTACTCGACGCCACTTTGGTTCTTCCGTGAACCACCACTTCCCTTCGTTTCGCTAACTATGAAGCTTGTTGCGATGTTAATTGTGAATGCAACGGGAGTAGGAGTTGCATTAATGAAATCAAAAGCTCGATTAAGGTAATCTGTTTACTTTGTTTGGGATACTTTGTGTCTTCTATGTGTTTTGTTGTACAAAGAATGGTGTTATTGATGTGCTTATAAGTAAATCTTGGTATGTATGTGTTCATTGTTCCTAATGATATCTCATATGTGTAATTACAACCGAATATAATTGATGATGTGAGAAATGCATTTGTGTAAACATGTATAATTTTAAGATAAGATGTGATATTGGCTATGATGATGCTCTATTCTGACTTCTTGATTGATTGGTTGCTTTTGATGGATAGTATGTTTTTCGTGAATGCTTGATAGGATTTGTGGAATTTATTCTGTTGTGAGTTGTGACGTAGTATTATTTAATTGATATGTTGGATGGTGTGAAAGTCTGGTTGTTTTGACTGAGTATGAATTTCATATATGAATTCAAGTCATAAACCAGGGAGAAAAATCTAAAGAAGAACAAAGGAGAGTGCAGTGTGTAATGCCCTACTACGTAAGCTGGAATATAGGTGTGCAAATAATAAGGGTAATCAGCCCATTTCAATAAATTAGATCAAACCAAACCAAAAAGCCCACTCCATTTAAATGGTTCATGGACCACTCTGAATTAAAAAATGGGCCGGTTACCCTAAATTTTTAAGTGACCCGAATCCGATCCGGTATTTCCTCCTCTTCCAAACGTAAAACACGCAGAAAAATGACGCACACGCAGAGAAGCTCTAAACCCTAAATTCCCAAATCGAAGAGATTTTCTCACGCAGAGAAGCAATCGCTGTATCAAATCACGCAGAGAAGTCGAATCGCACTCTCCTTGGGGCTTCAAATTCTTCTTCGTCACTGTTCCTCAATCTTCGCACTCTCCGCTTCAGTCTTGTTCTCAGGTTTGTTTCTATTTCTTACATATTTAGCGTTTTGATCTTCATGCTTCTTTTTCTTCTTTAAGTATGCTTCTAGATTTCACGAATCAATTTCCATTTTGATGGTTTCTGGATTTTTCTTGATTTTATGTTTTCGTTTTTTGTTCTATGCGATTTGCGATTTCAAGAATCAGTATGCTTATGCCTTTCCTGTCTCTTTTTGATGTATTTCATAGTTGGAAAATTTTCAAATTATGAAGGGTTATCTTATTTCATCTTTTTCAGGGTATTATTGGATTGGAAACTGAATAGTTGCGATTTCACACTTCTCGTCGGCACGTAATCTCTTTTTCTTTGATTTTACTCATTATTTCATAGTTGGGAATTTTTGGGTATCTTATTTGGTTTTAAGGTGACTTTATCTGTGGATTGTGTGGTTAGTTTTTTAGTGGTGGATTCTTAGTTGTATATAGGTGAAATGAAAATGATGATGATAGTGTATATTGGCCATTGGGGTTATAAATAAAATCATTTTATGTTCATGATGATGAATATGTGTGGGATTTGAGTTTTAGATGTTTGGCTTGTTTACGTTCTGTGACATGAGTGGAGTTAGTGTCACATTAGAAGAAGAATTTTAGATGAATTTGACTTTATCTGTGAAGTATTTGATTCTCAGAGTTGTCACATTTGTGGTAGAGTTTTACATGTTTGACTTTATTTGTGAAGTATTTGATTCTCGAGTCACAGTAACACTGAGTAAACTCATTTTAGAGTTATATATCATGATCAAAAATGTAAAAACAATTTAGAGTTAGATATCATGATCACATAGAAGAATAAGGAAACTATTCTATTGATATTCAAATAAATGCTTATGGTCCCAGCAATTTCATCATGCATGATAGATCTTGAGGAACTTGAGCGAATTGAACAAGGTAAAGTGCCAAAAGATATATTTAATAGTGTGGTATTATCGTTATACATAATGAAATGCATCTGCTTGTATGCCAATGTTAAACTTTGTTAAGCGCTTGAGTATTTGGTTTGGTTCCATATCGAATTGCTTAATGCAATTTAATTTTAGCATTATAATTTGGTTTAGGTGGCTGAATATTATGTAAGAGACAATTTTATGTATTTGATTGTTAAGTGGCTGAATTTTATATATTTGAGTATTTGGTTGTCAAGTGGCTGAATTTTATTAAAAACCAGTTTTTTTTGCAATTCTGTGAAAAAGAGTTCAAACAAAAACCATTTTAGTAAAGAAAATATGGATTTTAAACGTTTTTGATCCAAAAATCAGTTTTAATAAAGTATTACTACAAATTTGAAAAACTAGTTCAGTAAAAGAAATCCAGTTTCTAAACCAAAACCGTTTTTTAAAACCCAAAACCGGTTTCTAAAACCAAAAACTGGTTTTTAAAACAGAAAACCAGTTTTAAACATTAAACCAGGTTTAAACCGGTTCAAAACTGAACTGAAACTGTTTTCAGCCCAAAACCGGTTTTTTGCCAAAATGGTTTTCCAAACTGTACCGAACCACATTATGGTTCAGTTTGGTGCGGTTCTTGCACCATGCACACCCCTAAGCTGGAAGAACTAAAAATTCCATTGTATGTGAGAGTACATGCTAAAACATAATGTACTAGGGTTTTTTGTTTGTAAATCTGACAGGTTAATGATTATTTTGGCTGATTATGTCCCATCTAAGAAGAATTGAAATATAAAAAGCAACTCATGCAAACCTCTTAGATCCTGGTTGTGCAACTCGGCCTATTTCTGGGCCACACCCACGATAGAATTTGTGTTGTAAGATTCGGTGAGATATGGGATTCGTGAGGTTCAGCTGAGTGAATTGGTATTCATGATGAGATTCAGGTGCAAAAGAGATTCACACTTTGATACGTATTGATTGTTTTTGACGTGTTTGGTTGTGTTTAAAATCTAGATACGAGTTGCATGAATTGTAAAATATTGATAACCATGTCTAGGACTAGTTCTTTTCTACCAAAATGAATATGGAATTAAAGAAACATATATTTGTTCAATGATCATAGAAAGATTACTATGATTATCTAGAGTGCTGTTCTCTTAAATGTTATTTATTTTGCTAATAATAAGTTGTTGTCTAGTTTATACCTATTGTTCAAGTGTTGCTTTCTCTTCTTTAACAGTGGCGAAATTGCTTCTTCATTCTCTGTTGTCTGGCTGCAACGTTTCAAGCACAGAAGTAGCTGCTATAAGGGTGCACTTGTTGCATGTCTAGGTAATATGAGAACTTTCAGTAGCAGTACCATTAGCAATGCTCCTAATAACCCTTCTAGAAGATTTGGTAATAGCGGTGGCTTGTTGAAATACACATCTGATGAAACTTATTCAGTCCTTCAAGCACCCAGCCTCCAACACTGGTTTAAAAACTGGCAGACACTTAGGAAAAACAAGCTGACAGCTAGTACTTTTGCTAGTGCTATTGGATTTTAAGCGTCGGAGAAGAGCTCAGCTGTGGTTAGAGAAGATTGGTGCTATTGAACCATTTTCTGGAAACCTTGCCACCTGTTGGAGCAATATCAAAGAGGAGGAAGCACTTGAAAGATACAAACTTATAACTGGAAATACTGTACTGTTTCCTGAATTTCAGGTGTATAGTGTAGAACCCGAAGACAATTGGCTAGCGGCTTCACCAGATGGTATAGTTGACGGGATAGTGTATGAGTTGCCTTCTGGTGGAGTATTGGAGATAAAGTGTCCATATTTCGATGGAGACATGAGTAAAGCTTTCCCTTGGACTCGAATTCCAATTCATTATATTCCTCAAGCTCAGGGTTTAATGGAGATTCTAGGAAGGGATTGGGTGGATTTTTATGTTTGGACTCTTAATGGTAGTAGCCTATTCAGGTTATATCGTGATGCAGAGTATTGGGATGTAATGAAAATTGCACTTTATGATTTCTGGTGGAAGCATGTCCAGCCAGCAAGAGAGTTGTATATCAATAATGTTATAACAGATCCCTTTTTTCAATTAAGATCACTAACACCAGCCCCCAGACATGAGTTATGTCGTGATATAGTTGATAAAAGCAAACACATTGTGTACAATTCTAAGTTGTTGATCCATGAGATACAGGGGAAATTGCAAAATTGATGCCTTCAGCTGCTAGAAGAGAGTCATTAAGTAAGAAATTTGTTGTTGTAGATCCCGTGGTATTTAAAAGGTTAGTTTAAATGAATAAAATATTGATGTTGCTGAAGTGAGTGGTGGACTAATGTTGATTATAGAACCATCAACAAGAAGAGTTGCAGATTTCAAGAGTTAATGTTAAATATGATTATTTAGTGCTAGAATATAGAAACATAAACTTAGCAGGTTATAGGACATTAAAAAGTTGAGACACTTGATAATTTGAAAGTTTTACATTGGTTGATCCATGCCATGAAGAGTCAATGAAGTTTTACTGGCATGGGTACCGCTAATTTGAAAGCCTACTCGTATTGGACACGTACTCGGTACGCCTGGGTCGTATCGTATCCCAAAAAAGGTCAAACAAAAAATTGGATCTTTAATTGGGCACACTTGGATACTTTTTGGGTAAGTCTGGACTCGTAACCAGGTTCCAATAAATAAAGTTAACATAATTTTAAAAAATAATAATTTTTTTATCCTTTTTTCTATTATATTGTGCTTTTTATTTTCCAATTAATGTCTCTCTATTTTTTGCTGTGTAGATATCCCCTTGAACCTAATTTTCCTGTTTTACTTTATATATTTTCTGATTTTATTTTGATTTGTGATATTATAAATTAAGATAGTTGCTTTCCTATGTACATGGTATTACACTTCAATTGTGCTTAATATAGTTATGACTCGTCACTTTCAGAGATAACGCATGCTATCAAAATGCTGATTATAGTTGAGAACAGATATATTCCCAGATTGCCACTGGCTGAGTAGTATATTTTTATTTAGCAAGCAGTACAAATTGAATCTCTTGTAAAGATTCAGTTTGTATCACTGTATGAGTATGAAACTTTGTTGCCTGCTGTGTTCATTCTTCAAGCTCTCTTTTTCGTTGCCATTTTACTCTTAATTGTCAGCATATGTTTGTCTTAACTAGTGAACTGTGAGAGATTCCTATGGTTATATGTCTCAACCTCTAATTGCAAGTTTCTATCAAGACATCAATACATGACTGCTAAGGAAATTACTTCACTTCATTTAACTATAGGTCTTTCTCAAATGTGAACTCATTTGGTTCTGAGGTGTTATCTTGGATATGTCTGATTTAATGTATTTTCTCAGAATTAATTGTAAAGATATGCCTCGAAAGTCGAAACCTAATATAGCACTGCTTTTAGGCATCTTTTTTGTTGCAGGATGAATCTCTGGGATCTGTAGCTACTTTTTCCTCCAAGGATTATTGAATTTGTTTTAATCCATGGAGCACGGACACCTCTGGTTTTAGGCGTATCCCATGTTGGATCTGTGTTAGACACCAACACCCTCACGACACTTGTAATACACGTGTCGGACACCTCAACTAGGTGTCCAATTAAAATTTATCATTTTCCTATAGTAGTGTCCATTAACAGTGTCCATGTGTCTGTGTCCGTGTCATATTTGGTGCTCGTGGTAGGTGCTTCATAGGTCTTTATGTGTCTTAACAATATTCTTGTTGCTATGTGTAACGGTTTCCAGTACACCATGCTACAATTATCAACCTTTCAAATTCTCTAGTAGTCTTCAATCATATGATGTTTGGCTATGGAGCCTACTCCACAGTATGTTGGTTGTTTGTGTTGCCAGATTTCCTTACCACATCCTTACCCTGGTATAAATAATTTATCATCTGAATCTTAATGATTACTGGATTATGCAGACAACATATTTGATGTATGGTTGGGCTTTACTCTCTTCGCTTCCTTTTGGATTGGCTGCATCCAGGTTTGTATGCAAAATGGAGATTCGATAAATCATTATTACAGGTTGTCTATTTTGTGAGAATGGTTTTTCTTTATGTCAGAGTGTATAAAGGATAGATACCCGAGTTAGGTATCAGTCCCACCTACCGATCATTAGTACAACGACTTGTCATATCATATACCCCAGACGGCCTGATCAGATGTTTCGGTACCAATGCAGTAACTCAAATGTTTAGACAATTGTTGATATTCATTGATGTTTGAACATCATGCTTTCTTCAAACTACTCATTAGAGAAGGTTAGAACAGGAATACAGGATAGTTGAGGTGTTTTGATCAAAGAATTGAGGCTAAAGTTATAGTCTCATTGTTTCTTTTTTGTAATTTTTTTTTTCTTCTTAGGTTGGCTATTTTAAGGATTAGTGTGTGATTAACACATTGGAGACATATATATCTAATTGATTGGAGATGTCTTGACCTATTTATGATTCAGGCTTTGGATTGGTCTCCCTTAGAATGCACCTCTTAATATAGATTTAGTGTATGTTTGAAGTTCTACTTTTTCAAAGGGAAACTACGTCGACTGAAAAACATAAATCTATGTTTACTAGTATCCTAACCCGTGTGATGCACGGGAAAAAGCTTATTGAAATTTTGTATTGAGTAATATATCTTTTAAAGATATTGCAAGTTAAAAAATGTTAAGTGATTTTTAGTAACATAAAAAAAATTGTTTTGGTTGATAAATAATTAAATTGAATTATATGATATTGTAAGATTTTTAGAACATAAAATTGCACTTGTAACATAAAAATGACTTATGGGATTGGGCTAGAAACACGTGATTATATTTTATTTGGATATAATCAAATATTGTGAGAATCATTAATACGCTTACCACGCTTGTAGAAAATATAAATAAGTTAAATAGGGGTAGAACATAAATGAAACAAATCGGAGAAAAAAACAAACTCACCAATGAAGGGGAAGAAATCGATTTATTCTTGAACATATGAAAACTGAGTTTGAGGGAAAGGGAAATGAAAAGAAAACTCTAGATTAAAAACATAAAAGACAATCAAGGTCAAACTACACCACATATAATAAACTAACAAAAATAGCGCCCAATATTTATGCTTCAAGTCTAGTGCACATCTTCTCATAAGAATATTGTGTTAAAAATTACTTCTATGATGGAATAATATACATTGATATTCTATATATTTAATATTTATTAAACAAACCTGTGATTTTATGATGGAATGATACTTTGATGTTTTAAAAAATTATTAATATAATTTACATGTAATTTATTTTTATTATTATTATTATTATTATTATTATTATTATTATTTGGGGACTTCATGATAAGTTGCTCATAGAAGGACATTTGGCAAATACTTTAATAAAATTACTAATTATAATTTCAGTAGAAAAGTATAAACTCAGTAGACAAATTTCAACACAAAATTCAGTAGAAAAAATCATCAATCAACAAACATTTGTAATGGGTCGCACCAAACCACTTTCATGAGTTCAAAAGTAAAAATGAAAATCATCACGAGCATAAAAAATGTTTCTATGAGCTACACACATCATCTTAAAAAATCCCAACTTCGAACAAACAGAGAGGATCACCTACCTAAATTCCATTTTGCTAAAAGAGTAGTTTTTAAGCAAAAGCATGTCATTATAGCAGCAACATAGAAAAAAACGTGTAGAATAATGGGAAGCAACCAAAACAATACCATGGATGAAAAAGTTAGACTCAATTAGAAATTTTTAGTCCATGTATTTGTCGATGCCCCATCACAAATATAAAAAATAACATAGAATAATAGTTAATAAATCATGTGAAATTATAAAGTACAATTAAAAAAAAAAGAAGAGGAATAGAGATCATTGAGATTTGTGGAAGACACATAGAGAAATGCTTACTTTAAATTCGAGGGGTTTCCTTAGCCTACTCGTGGCAAAAAAGATGAAACATGAGAGAAAACAAAAAAAAACAAAGTAAGTATAAAATTGTAATTAGTAAATATTGAATCTTCACCTAGAGAGAAAGTTTTTGAAAATGTTGTTGTTGCATCAAGGCTTGTCATTGTTGCACTAACCCGTGATTTTCTATTTTCAACTTATTTTTTCTCGTCTTCAACAGTGAATATTCTGAAAATAAAAACAAATATTAAACATGAATACTGAATAATAGGGTTTTCTATATCAATAAAGAAGGAAAATAACAAAAATTCAGAAATCAAGAGGTGGAAGGAGGAGGAACCCAAATGGCGTTACAATTTTGTGACGGCCGGATCAAAAGCAAGAGGAGCTTCGATGTGTCGTTGAGAGAAATAGTTACATTCTAAAAATCATGAGAAGGAAGATGGAAGGAGAAATAGATGACTCAAGTTGAGAAACATGAGGGTGAAAGAATCTATGGAGATAGAGAGGGACATATTGAAGTCAAATTCAAGTAGAGAAAGTTTGAATGGAAAGGAAAAGGAAGAAGATGAAATTTAGAATATGATGGTACAAATGATGTGTGCATAGGAATTTATGCACTTTTAATTTAATTTAATTGTCCGTTACAAAACAAATGAAGTTCAAATGATGTGTGCATTGCAAGTTTCATGATGGTCAAATAGATGAAATCAGTGTTATCAAACCCGGACGACCCGGTCGGTCGGACCGTGACCCGCACCTGAGTTCGGTTCGGTTCACACGTTGGATCGGACATACAGTTGACCCGTGATGACGTCATCGACCCGCGCCTTTGACCCGGTCCAACTCGAGTCAACCCGACCTTAACTCGGTCAAATCAACTTGTTGACCGAAAATTATTTAGCAAAATGGTTTGCCTGGGTGTTGAACCCAGTACCTAGTGCCTAAGATGCAAGTTGTAACCAATTGAGCTACTTGATGTGTTGTTACATTGACAGCATATATTATACTTAAGTCATTCATTTTTTCTCTTTTTTGTTAAAAAATCCTTTTAATCTATTAATTATATTTATTTATTATTTACTTTTATACTTACATACATATGTTATTATATCTGTATTACGCATATATCTTATTTAATATCTAATAATTTGTATCATATTCCATAAATTTTAGATTCTATATATTATTGAGTATGAATAGTTATTCATTTTTAAATTTATATCAATATTCATTTAATTCATATTGAAAATTGAAAATATTGACATACAATATTAGATATTTCATCAGTTTTTAAGACGTCACGGTCATGCGCCAACTAAGTAATGACCCTTCGATCCGAATTATCGACCCAACGACCCAATGACCGCTTCGAATTCGATCACCCGCTCTCGGTTTTAATAACATTGGATGAAATTGATATAGGGGTGTGTCATAGAGAATAGTATAAAGTAGTATTTATTGTGAAATTTCTCTTGAGTTGACACGTGACAAAAAAATTAATGAGTTTATTTGTAATTATTAATAGTATAGATTTGCTTCAAAGCTACCATGAGTTTACATATACCCACAGTGGATCCAAATATATCTTTAAGAATAAAAATAATAGGGCATATCAGTGTGCGTCTGTGTGTATGTAAGTATGAATAATAAATTTGATGTCATACTGTAACATTTTTGGTAGAATACTGTAACTTTGTTTTAAAAAAACTTAAAATTTTGTCATAAAAATTAAATGTTCAGCGAAGCTTTTAACAGTATCTGTCTTTTTTTATGAAAGAATTCTTTCATACAAATAAAAAATAAACCAACATCTATTGAATTTCTTTTTTTTGGTAGATCAAATGGAACGATTAAAAAAATAAGTGACCAAGATTTGTGAAAATATGAGTCTAATTCATGAAAAATAATTAAGAGACAAATTTGTGGATTTCTTTTTGTCTATAGCGGTTTTGACTCTGCTTTTGGTGTCCGGGAGAAAGAGGCTGAATAATCCGGAGTTGCCAGATTGGTAAAGAAAGTGCAGTTCTAATTTGTTTCATCGTCGGGACTAAACTCAGTCTTAGATGAATCCGCCTTTTTAGGTGGAGTTAACCACATGCACCTAAGTTTAGAGTTTTTGTGGATTTAAAAAATAGAGATAAAAATGCAATAAAACCAAAATAAAATGACAATACAATGTGTTTCAACATTGGAATAATGGGGAATTTTAAAAACTTGCACTCAAGTTTGAAATGATTTCTACTCCTCTTTCTATTTACTCCAAATGCACCTGTCACGCATAGCTAAAAGAAGTCATAAAGAGGGGAGGATGGTAGATTCCAAGCGAAAATGCACAAGAAAACTAATGATTATGATCAAGAGAGAAAAGGAATTGAATTGAATCATAAGAAGGGTCCAACAAACAAATTGTAGTAATGAAGATTGAATAGAATAGGAGGAGTCTAGCTTACAGGAGGATTGAAGAACACTTTTGTGACATGATCAAACACATATATGAACTTGAATAGACTACTTTAAACTATATAAGAGAGTAGTTTTATTTTATTGGAGTTGGTTTTTTTAGATAAACAAACGTTGTATTGAAGAGAGTACAAGGGGTACTCAAACCCATAGTACAAGTTAGCGCAACACGCGAGACAATTCCACCCTTCAATACAAAGCACTCCTACCGAAAGATAGAAAGAAAAAAACTCCTACCCCACAACTAAAATACCCAAGATATTGCCATGCTAGCTACTCCTACACATGAGGAACACCCGAAATCCCGACATCTCCCATCCACAACTAAAATACCCAAGATATTACCACTTTGATTGGGCTCCTTCATCAAATCATCTTCAAATTGGGCTACACCTATATTGGAGTTGGTTTGGTCCATTAATTAGAGAAACAAAATTGAATCCAAAATGTAATATTGTGGACATTCAAATAGATAGAAGGTATCAAGCCTTTGATTCGTTTATCATGCAGAAAAATGTGAGACATGTGTATTATGTTCCATATTCATCCACTCGGGGAGACTAACAAGAACAGTGTGTTGTAGTTAAGACAAAATCGTGGGATCGCATTGAAGCCATTGATGCAGGGGAACAAGTTCCTTATCAAGTGGATAAAATGTCGAGTGTATCTAAGGTAATTGAAATTGAAATTTAAACAATCCAAACCTTGCGTGACGACCGACTTCCCGATGAAGAAGTTGAACCAATTTTAGAAGTAGGTAACTTCATTCAGATGAAGATTCGTTAGAAAAATTGAAGATGAATACGAGATGAGATCTGAAGACGTAGATTAGGTATGTTTGTAGTTTGACATATAAGTACTCATATTAATGACTTAATATATTATTGTTCTTGTTTTCTTTTAATTTAATGTATGTCACATTTCGTTTTTCCTAGATATAGATCTAGGAGGTTCTAACCCACCGCCCCCAGACCATTGAGAGGTGATAAGGGGAAGAGCACAGATAATAAGCCACCTCGCCAAAAGAGGTATCACCGTCAGGTGGCGGTGACTATGCCGAATGGGTTTGTGGGGATGCCTGAATCCATAACCACTTCTACTCTACCTGGGGAGGCATCGTGTTCTACTCTAGCTGGGGAGACATCACGTTCTACTCCAGTTGGGATCCCACCACCCATCCCACTTATACTCACTTTTATGACTCCCAACTCCCACCCAGGATAAATATGATGCCCACACCTAGGTTTCATGCCCTGACTGAAGGCACCATATTTTATCAGCACGATGATCCTCCGTCGGTCCACGACGAGGGACTAGATCTGGATGTGTCAGATGAGGATGACGAGGAGGAGGAGGTGGTGGTTGTCATGGATGATGGCCGCCCCCATCATCTATCTACGTGGTGCTACGTAAGTATTCTTTGATTTTTTTATTATCAATAATGTCATTACATATATGGTTAAATTTAATATAATTATTAATGCATATTTTGTATTTTCTTAATACAGATGAGAGTGGCTTGAAGGATGGGGAAGAGAAAGACATTAGGAGGATATTTATGCAAAGAGCAGGGTCATCGTCTGTGCGACCTGTTTAGGGAGGTGAAAATTAAAAATTGGAGGCCTACTTGGATAGGTTAAGGTGTCTGAGATGCCCTCAAGAAATACTGGGTTAGGACATATTTTACAAAGTTGTCAGATCAAGCCAAGAAGAATAGAGCATCAGAAAAGGGTGGCTCACTTCGCTATTTGACTCGATCAGTCAGAGTCATCATACTGCCAGACTGTAAAGAAGACATTAGGAAGGAAGTATAAGGATCATCTGTATAGGGCAGAGCCCTTTTCTCTCTTTATTCAAAGTGGGGTTGATCACGTCGACACCAGCGGAGTTTCTCCTAGTCGACCTCCTCCTCTGCAAAGCACACCTGAGGTAATAGAGTTAAGAGAGCGAGTGCAGACCTAGGGCGAGACAAACATAACTGTAACATATGTGCACATATTATGATTTTGTGTGTACTTATTTTAGTAATTAACATATTTTAAAGGTATATTGTTATTTTAGTTATACTAGCCAAGAGTTATTTATATTATCATTATTATTAGGGATTGAAGTCAGGAGCAAATGGTTAAGAGACCTAAGTATATCTATCACCTGTGTCACATCGTGCTGGTATAAGTGTAAAAAATTTATATCTATAATTGCGTGTTTGAATCATTAAATATGTTGAAGTGATATTTATTGGTATTTTGAGATAATATTAATAATATATCTTCGTGTTTTTTAATTATTTTATTCTAATAAAATAAAATATTATTATTTGAACTATTGTTTATCTTGTGAAAATATTTTGAGTTAAAGAAATAGGTTAAAGTGGATGTTTTAAGAGAATTGGGCTTTTTTTTGTCGTCAGATAATTGGGCTTTAGAATTTAATTACAAGCAAGTTGGGCTTTTCTAGTGATATATTTCCTATTTTTAATGAAATTACAGATCATGCCTCGTTTATTACTTCGTGCACCCCCTTGCACTTTTGAAACCCCGACACTTCTGATCAATCTTGCTAAGTTTATGTCAACGGCTGTCAGACACCGAAGATAGTCTTGGAAACTCATTATTTTTCTTTTCGGTTCTTGTTTTCTCTTATTTGGTCACCAGAAATTACAAAACTTCATATTAATTCCTAAACAAAATCACTCACGAAATGTGTTTCCGACTTAAATTTTGGTTATCCGAGACAAAAATTATACTGTATTTCGTACTGTATATTTGTGATTTCGGACACCAGAGTCATCATTTGGAAAAACAGACATCGTTTTTTGATTCATCTCTTCAAAACCTTCGAGAAAAAATTCTGCTTTTCTTATTTTGTTGAAGTTGGCAACCAACAAGTTTTACCCGTGACTTCAACTTCCAGTCTCATTCTTGGCCACATCGGTGATCATCTTGAAGATGGAGACTTTCTTTAGATTCTTCGAAAATAATACTTTCATTATATTCAACCTGATTCACAAACCGAGATGTTTCAAAAATGGGTCACATTGTTCGTCGTTCTTCACTTGAGCACTATTCATGAGGATTCACAGTTTCTTCATTCCTTTGACATCAAAGGACATTCAGATCAACTAAGAATTATCTCCTTTTTTGTTTCTAAGTATAAGTTGTGGTAAGTCGTGCTCTGCATCAAAGACCTCAACAGTCAGAGCAGACATTTGAGTCCTTTGACGACAATGATGCTGGGATAGGTGTTGGCTCCAATGATGGGACATATTAGGATTTTTTTTTCTTTTCTTGATTTTTATAACACTTTGTAGATTACATTTTATTTGGTTGATTGTTTATGACATTTTGAATTTCTTTTATTTTTTGCTGAAATTTTTATATAAAATGGTTTAATTTATTTTGTATTTCATTGCCTATAAATATGTTCATAAAAATATAAGCCGATTGATGAAAATTAAATAAAAAATTACCTCCATTATTGATTACCAATGGATTTGTTTGTCGATAATCTTGGCATGTGTTGTGTTTACCGATAGATATGTCCCTCAATAATTAACGAAATACACACACCCCACATTAATTACTGGCAGATTCAACTTGACCATTGATATGTGTTTTCGACCAACCTCATTGCGGTAGGCCCGACTCGCCAATAAATTCATCGGGAAATTGCTATTATTGACAACTTTTAGGCCATTATTGATGATTGTGATGTCGATGAATCCGTAGTTTCCTTGTAGTGACCATGATAAATCCAAATTCAATAATTAGGTTTGAACCCAACCCAATGCAAGTGAACCTTGGCTTCATCTTTTTTCTTAATAGGTATACCTTCAAAATTAGTACACAAACATCCAACCCCCTTCAATTCCGAACTAATGATGTTGCTTTTCGACCATAATAAATTCTTCAACCTTATTTACAAACATTAGTTGCAACCCCTTTCTTCAAAGAAGTAACCTTCTCCTCTGTCCTCAGAAAATTAGTGATACTTTATTTGTCCTAATTATAAGAAAAGATACATTTTTCAAAGCACACTAATTGCTAAAAAAATTATACCCCTATTTAATGTGAGATGTATATTTAATACTAGGGATATACTCCTTCGGTCCTATTATAAGAAAATTTTGCATTCATTAAATAAATGATGTATATCGACCCATAATAATGACCGGATACATCGGTTATTCAATGAACCTAATTAAAACTGCAAAATTTTCTTTATAATAGAGACAGTAAGAAGTATTTGGTATAAGACTTGAATTGCATTACATTTAATAAGCTCAGCGATCTTTGAGATTTTTGTAAAATCTTATAATAGGGACCAGAGGGAGTATTATACATCCAACTGTGATTCAATTGATTAAATTTTATCTACATGAAAATATTAATTTCGTAAATTTAAAATTAATTGTATTGAATTAATTTTCTTTTTTGACTAGACTTAATTTTTTTAAGCACTCCGAAAGTTTTTTAAGAGGAAGTAATACTACCGTACAAGGCTTTTTTTTTTTATCAAAATTTGAGATTCAATAAAACAGGGCACGGCCCAAACCAGTACAACCAAATTGCTGAACAAGGCCCAACACGGAAATGATAAGTCCAAATGAAAACAGCAGGAAATAGGAAACAAAACCTAACATCTCCATCTCAATGAACAACTTTCTATACCCTAATTCGGCAAAAAAGATCTACCTCTTCAATTCCTTCCAACCACCGCAATCAAAGCACGACCCAATCACCAAATACAACAATAAGTGCAGATGAGTCGAGACCTCCACCTACTCTCACTACAAGAAATTTGTGATTTACCGGCGGGCGGAATCCACCGGTAATAACTAAAAGCCGCAGGAAAAATGTCATTACAGGCGGATTTTTTGCCGCCGGTAAAGACACAAATTCCGCCGGAAATTTAAAAAAAAAAAATAAATTCCGCCAGTAATGTAAAAAATCCGCCGGTAATTTGAAAAAAACCGCCGGTAAAGACACAAATTCCGCCGGAAATTTTTAAAAAAATAAAAATAAAAATTCCGCCGGTAATGTAAAAATCCACTGTAATTTAAAAAATCCATGGTAAAGACACAAATTCACTTGAAAATTTTAAAAAAATAATAAAAAATCCGCTGGTAATTAATTTTTTTTTAAAATATAAAATAAAAAAATAAAGTCTGCCGGTAATAACAAATTTTCCGCCGGTAATTTGTTTTATTTTTTTAAAAAAATTGTTTTAGAATTTTTAATTTTTTTTAATATTTTTAAAATTGAAAAATCATTTTAAATTATTTTATTAATTTTTATTTCAACGAAAAAACTATTTTCGAATTAGTTTTTAATTTTTTTTTAAATTATTTGAATTATTTATTTATTAAGAAGTAAGTAAAAAAATGTAGTAGAATATGAATGAATAAAAATGAAGAAGAGTATGAGAAGTAGGAATATAGGAGAGAATGAGAATGAAGATGGAGAAGTGTAGAAGAAATATGAATGAATGAGAAGGAAGAAGAAAGAGGAAATGTAGAAGAAAGATATTTAGGAGAGAATGAGAATGAAGATTAAGAAGTGTATAAGAAGTAAGAATATAGGAGAGAATGAGAATGAAGAAGAGTATGAGAAAGAAGAAGAGTATGAGAAGTAAGAATATAGGAGAGAATGAGAATGAAGATTAAGAAGTGTAGAAGAAACATGAATGAAAGAGAAGGAAGAAGAAAGAGGAAATGTAGAAGAGAATGAGAAGGAAAGAAATGAGAAGAGTGTACGAGAAAATTTTATTTATAGACAAAAGTTTTTTTTTTTTTAAAAATCACGCAGTAATGTTCAAAAATCAAGTCGGTAAATTCGTGATTTTTGAACATTACCTGGCGGTTTTAAAAAAAAAAAAATAATTTTTTTTCAAAATCTGCCAGTAATGTTCAAAAATCCATAGGAAATATTACCGCGGAAAAAATCGCGGAAACACTACTTTTTCGCCGGAAATTTACGGTGGAAAAAATCCGCCGAATGCACCAAATCCGCCGGAAATTTATCACGGAAAAATCCGCCAGGTACGTGAATTTCTTGTAGTGTCTCTCAGACTGCAGAACCTACAAGAAGAGAGCTCACATCGATCATTGACTAGAGGCATTTGTGTAAATGCGGAGGATTAAAAATCCAATTGCCAGAGAGAGAGAGAGAGAGAGAGCCTTCCGCCATTAGAGCAAAGAATAGCATGAACAACTTCATTCCCTTCGCGAGATGTCTGGTAAATCCACGATGAAGGAAACCAATTCGAATGATAGAATATCAACAATAGTACCTCTAATTTCTTCTATGACATTGTTTCTCTCCATGTTTCAACAAGACCCATATTATCCGACTTGAAAATCACCAGGGAAGGCTAGGTTCAAAACAATGACCACCGCTTCTCAAGACCTAGGGCTTCCGCAATGACAAGAGGAGACAGAGCAAAGATTTTCTTAGCGAGAGTTTGTAATGAAGGTACCTTTACGCCTCTACATATGATTCCCATTGCCCTTTCCATTTGTTACATTAAAAGCAGCATCGATATTTATCTTAATGTGTGGGGTGTGAGGAGGCCTCCACCCCGGTCTTAGCATTCGTAGAGAGTACTTGATCGAGAGAGGGCTAGAAATAGGACTTTGCACCTGTGATTGAATAAATTCACTACTCAGGTTTGTGATTTGAAAATAGATACCCAAAGGGTTAGGTTGAACCCCATTAATTGAACATTTCTCCATTTCTTGCATGCTTTCCAAATAAGCCAAAGAGAAAAGAATAGTCTGCTAACCAAGATTTATGTGGAATCAATATAATCTTCCAATAGTTGGATAAGATAAAGCAGCCATTGTTGAATAGTAGATAGACCCACTCTATTAGGAGGAGGACCAATATGAATAGCAAACCAGCAAGGTTCAGTCCAAGGACAAAGGAGGAATAAGTGCTCTAAGGATTCAGGTTCCCCTACGCATAGGGCAGATGGGATCAACAACAACTTTCCTTCTATATAAGGCATACCTTGTAGGGAGGGCATGGTGGCAAAGACTCCACATAAAGTATTTGGTCTTCTCATGAACTTTTTCTTCCCAAATCACCTTCCATAGGATATAAGAATGGTTATAGGGGACATGTCTACTAATCTTCTATAACCTGTCTTTATTGAATATCTTCCATCTTTAGAGTGTGAGATGTATATTTAATACTAGGGATATACTCCCTCTGGTCCCTATTATAAGAAAATTTTGCATTCATTAAATAAATGATGTATCTGACCCATAATAATGACCAGATACATCAGTTATTCAATGAACCTAATTAAAACTGCAAAATTTTCTTATAATAGAGACCAGAAGGAGTATTTGGTATAAGACTTGAATTGCATTACATTTAATAAGCTCAGCGATCTTTGAGATTTTTGTAAAATCTTATAATAGGGACCAGAGGGAGTATTATACATCCAACTGTGATTCAATTGATTAAATTTTATCTACATGAAAATATTAATTTCGTAAATTTAAAATTAATTGTATTGAATTAATTTTCTTTTTTGACTAGACTTAATTTTTTTAAGCACTCCAAAAGTTTTTTAAGAGGAAGTAATACTACCGGAGAAGGTTTTTTTTTATCAAAATTTGAGATTCAATAAAACAGGGCACGACCCAAACCAGTACCACCAAATTGCTGAACAAGGCCCAACACGGAAATGATAAGTCCAAATGAAAATAGCAGGAAATAGGAAACAAAACCTAACATCTCCATCTCGATGAACAACTTTCTATACCCTAATTCGGCAAAAAAGATCTACCTCTTCAATTCCTTCCAACCACCGCAATCAAAGCACGACCCAATCGCCAAATACAACAATAAGTGCAGATGAGTCGAGACCTCCACCTACTCTCACTACAAGAAATTTGCGATTTCGGCGGCGGAATCCACGGTAATAACAACAAAAAGTGGCGGAAAAATGTCATTACTGGCGTGGATTTTTCCGCGCCGTAAAAACGCAAATACATAATGTTCTGACGACGTTTTTCGCCAAGAATGGTAATTTCGTGATTTCTCCGCGGAAACATCCATCATCGGTAATTACCGCGGAAAAAGCCGCCGGTAAAGACAAAATCCGCGAATTTTTTTAAAAAAATTCTGCGGTAATGACAAAATCCGCCGTGAAATTTGAAAAAAGCGCGGTAAGGACACAAATTGGTACGGAAATTTTTTAAAAAAAAATAAAAAAAAATTCGCGGTAATAATGTAAAAATTTGTTTTAATTTAAAAAAATTGTTTGGTAATTTAAAAAAGCGCAGAATAAATACACAAATTCACGAAATTTTTTAAAAAAAAATCCAGTAATGTAAAAAAATCTGCGAATTAATTTAAAAAAATCCACGGTAATTTGAAAAAATTATTTAGGAAATTTAACAAGTAAGTAAAAATGTAGTAGAATATGAATGAATAAAAATGAAGAAGAGTATGAGAAGTAAGAATATATGAGAGAATGAGAATGAAGATGAAGAAGTGTAGAAGAAATATGAATGAATGAGAAGGAAGAAGAAAGAGGAAATGTAGAAGAAAGATATTTAGGAGAGAATGAGAATGAAGATTAAGAAGTGTATAAGAAGTAAGAATATAGGAGAGAATGAGAATGAAGAAGAGTATGAGAAAGAAGAAGAGTATGAGAAGTAAGAATATAGGAGAGAATGAGAATGAAGATTAAGAAGTGTAGAAGAAATATGAATGAAAGAGAAGGAAGAAGAAAGAGGAAATGTAGAAGAGAATGAAAGAAATGAGAAGAGTCTAGAGAAAATTTTATTTATAGACATTTTTTTAAAAAAAATCCATGGTAATGTTCAAACAACCGCTGGTAATGTTTAAAAAATCCATGTTCAAAATGGTAATATTACCGCGGGAAAAAAACACTACTTTTTCGCGGAAATTTTCGGCGGAAAAATCGCCGGAATGCACCAAATCCGGAAATTTACCGCGGAAAAAATCGCCAGGTATTACGTGAATTTCTTGTAGTGTCTCTCGCACTGCAGAACCTACAAGAAGAGAGCTTGTCGATCATTGACTAGGGCAGCTGTGTAAATCTGGAGGGGATTAAAAATCCAATTGCCAGAGAGAGAGAGAGAGAGAGAGAGCCTTCCGCCATTAGAGCAGCAATAGCATGAACAAATTCATTCCCTTCGCGAGATGTCCTGGTAAATCCACAGTGAAGGAAACCAATTCTGAATGATAGAATATCAACAATAGTACCTCTAATTTCTTCTATGACATTGTTTCCTCTCCATGTTTCAACAAGACCCATATTATCCGACTTGAAAATCACCAAGGGGAAGGCTAGGTTCAAAACAATGACCACTGCTTCTCGAAGACCTAGGGCTTCCGCAACAAGAGGAGACAGAGCAAAGATTTTCTTAGCAGTAGCTGTAATGAAGGTACCTTTACAGTCTCTACATATGATTCCCATTGCCCCTTTCCATTTGTTACATTAAAAGCAGCATCGATATTTATCTTAATGTGTGGGGTGTGAGGAGGCCTCCACCCAGTCTTAGCATTCGTAGGGGTACTGATCGAGAGAGGACTAGAAATAGGACTTTGCACCTGTGATTGAATAAATTCACTACTCAGGTTTGTGATTTGAAAATAGATACCCAAAGGGTTAGGTTGAACCCCATTAATTGAACATTTCTCCATTTCTTGCATGCTTTCCAAATAAGTCAAAGAGAAAAGAATAGTCTGCTAACCAAGATTTATGTGGAATCAATATAATCTTCCAATAGTTGGATAAGATAAAGCAGCCATTGTTGAATAGTAGATAGACCCACTCTATTAGGAGGAGGACCAATATGAATAGCAAACCAGCAAGGTTCAGTCCAAGGACAAAGGAGGAATAAGTGCTCTAAGGATTCAGGTTCCCCTACGCATGGGAGCGGATGGGATCAACAACAACTTTCCTTCTATATAAGGCATACCTTGTAGGGAGGGCATGGTGGCAAAGACTCCACATAAAGTATTTGGTCTTCTCATGAACTTTTTCTTCCCAAATCACCTTCCATAGGATATAAGAATGGTTATAGGGGACATGTCTACTAATCTATAAGAAAATTTTATAAATTGATGTCTTTATTGAATATCTTCCATCTTTAGAGTGTGTAATTTGAAAAAGCCGCGTGAGGACACAAATTCAGCGGAAATTTTTTAAAAAAATAAAAAAATTCGCCAGTAAATAAAAAATCTGCCGGTAATTTAAAAATCGCAGTAATTTAAAAAAGCCGCCAGTAAATACACAAATTCAGCCGGAAATTTTTTAAAAAAATCCGCCGGTAATGTAAAAAATCTGCTGGTAATTTAAAAAAATCCGCCGGTAATTTGAAAAAATCCGCCGGAAATTTAACAAGTAAGTAAAAAAATGTAGTAGAATATGAATGAATAAAAATGAAGAAGAGTATGAGAAGTAAGAATATATGAGAGAATGAGAATGAAGATGAAGAAGTGTAGAAGAAATATGAATGAATGAGAAGGAAGAAGAAAGAGGAAATGTAGAAGAAAGATATTTAGGAGAGAATGAGAATGAAGATTAAGAAGTGTAGAAGAAGTAAGAATATAGGAGAGAATGAGAATGAAGAAGAGTATGAGAAAGAAGAAGAGTATGAGAAGTAAGAATATAGGAGAGAATGAGAATGAAGATTAAGAAGTGTAGAAGAAATATGAATGAAAGAGAAGGAAGAAGAAAGAGGAAATGTAGAAGAGAATGAGAAGAGTCTAGGAGAAAATTTTATTTATAGACATTTTTTTTAAAAAAAATCCGCCGGTAATGTTCAAAAAACCGCTGGTAATGTTCAAAAATCCGCTGGTAATATTACCGGCGGAAAAAAATCCGCCGGAAATTTACCGGCGGAAAAAATCCGCCGGAATGCACCAAATCCGCCGGAAATTTACCGCCGGAAAAAATCCGCCGGTATTACGTGAATTTCTTGTAGTGTCTCTCGCACTGCAGAACCTACAAGAAGAGAGCTTGTCGATCATTGACTAGGGCGGCTGTGTAAATCTGGAGGGGATTAAAAATCCAATTGCCAGAGAGAGAGAGAGAGAGCCTTCCGCCATTAGAGCAGCAATAGCATGAACAAATTCATCCCCTTCGCGAGATGTCCTGGTAAATCCACAGTGAAGGAAACCAATTCTGAATGATAGAATATCAACAATAGTACCTCTAATTTCTTCTATGACATTGTTTCCTCTCCATGTTTCAACAAGACCCATATTATCCGACTTGAAAACCACCAAGGGGAAGGCTAGGTTCAAAACAATGACCACTGCTTCTCGAAGACCTAGGGCTTCCGCAACAAGAGGAGACAGAGCAAAGATTTTCTTAGCAGTAGCTGTAATGAAGGTACCTTTACAGTCTCTACATATGATTCCCATTGCCCCTTTCCATTTGTTACATTAAAAGCAGCATCGATATTTATCTTAATGTGTGGGGTGTGAGGAGGCCTCCACCCAGTCTTAGCATTCGTAGGGGTACTTATCGAGAGAGGACTAGAAATAGGACTTTGCACCTGTGATTGAATAAATTCACTACTCAGGTTTGTGATTTGAAAATAGATACCCAAAGGGTTAGGTTGAACCCCATTAATTGAACATTTCTCCATTTCTTGCATGCTTTCCAAATAAGTCAAAGAGAAAAGAATAGTCTGCTAACCAAGATTTATGTGGAATCAATATAATCTTCCAATAGTTGGATAAGATAAAGCAGCCATTGTTGAATAGTAGATAGACCCACTCTATTAGGAGGAGGACCAATATGAATAGCAAACCAGCAAGGTTTAGTCCAAGGACAAAGCAGGAATAAGTGCTCTAAGGATTCAGGTTCCCCTACGCATAGGGCAGATGGGATCAACAACAACTTTCCTTCTATATAAGGCATCCCTTGTAGGGAGGGCATGGTGGCAAAGACTCCACATAAAGTATTTGGTCTTCTCATGAACTTTTTCTTCCCAAATCACCTTCCATAGGATATAAGAATGGTTATAGGGGACATGTCTACTAATCTTCTATAACCTGTCTTTATTGAATATCTTCCATCTTTAGAGTGTGGCCAAAAAAAGGTCTTCATCAGAAGTCCATGGGAGTCTTCATCTCTCTGAGTTTCTAAATATTCCATTGGTGATCTTCCATAATAATTTCATTCATAAAGATGACTTTAGCAATGACTTCCTTAGTTGTTGTATGATTCATCGCTTTACTAGTAAGTAGTTTTCTTACTAGGGTTCTTCTTGCTATTAACAAATTGTTTGGGTTTGCAGAGATGAGGACTTCGTGGAGCTCCTCTGAGTTGTCCTGGTGTTGTGGCTGAGATGACGAGCTGGATGCCATTGGAACTGGTTTACGGGGAAGACAACAAACTGATGAAGGCCAGTGAGATTTTCTAGGCTGTGTAAATACAATTGTGTTATGTTGGTGAGTGGCAAATGGGAATATGTGTGTAGGGTTTTGTGTATGGGTGTGATACTGGTTATTTTTGTTGTATGTTCAGGATGGGTATGTAGGGTTTTGTGTATGGGTGTGTTACTGGTTCAGTTTGTATTTTGTAGGCGGGTTATGGTGGTTAGGTTTATAGGAGGGTGGGTGCGAATGGTTATGTGTGTGGGTTTAGTTTTGGGCTACTGGTTTAGGTGTTTAAGGTTTCGTTTGAGAATAGCTTGAGAAAGTAATGCACAAAGGTTGGTATAAAGAAACAACACACTGACTACTCCGACAATACAAGGTTAACGGTTGAGAAGCAACGATAGATCCAAAAGGAAACTGAAACCCTAATCGGGAACGAAAACCCTAGTTAAACCCTAGCGGAGCTCAAAAGGGAACGTGTCAAAAAGAGCTCTAGACCACTTCAAAAGGGAGCATGGGTATTGGGTTGATAGTACTTGGCATCAGAATCTCGTTTGGGGGCGTGCTTTGACTGTGGAGGAAAGGGATGATTTTGATTTGCTTTTGGACATTTTAAATTCTTTTCACCCCGTCGATTCCGAGCAAGATAGGTGGCAGTGGAGGCTTGATAATTTCCATGAGTTTACGTATATATCTTGTTAGGCTCCACTGCTGAATCTTCTGAATCATGATAGGATAGATAGTGACACTTAAAGTGTTTTAGATGATATGTGGCAACTTTCGATTCCCAATAAGGTGGGGGTTTTTGGTTGGAGATTGTTGTTGGGAAAACTTCCAACTCGGGATGCTCTTATTTCTCGATTAGTTTGGACATTTATTCATAACTTGATTGGAAGTGAATTTTCGAAGTCTCTCGATGGAATTGCGCATTTTAGGGCCCATGGTATCAGGTTGGAATCCAAAAAGACTGGGAGACTAAAGTATCTTCTGTGGATGACAGTCACGTGGTGTCTTTGGATTCATCGAAATCATATTCTCTTCAAGGATCAAATTGTACCACCCCCTTTTTCTAACCTTAAAAGGTGATGCTACACTTAAGTACTAATCCCATTTCTAAATTATTTTTTTTTTTTCAAAACGCCTTTGTTTACTTTTGATAAGAATTTTCTAAATATTAACCAAATAGAAAAATATATATATATATTATCATACACCCATCATAACATATATATATATATGTAAAAGTCAACACCTATCGAGTCATAGTCCTGCCCTTAGGCTTACACAAGATCAATGGTTAGGTACCATATCTAATAATATCCAATATAGTACGTCCCTATCGAGTCACACCTACACCGGTCAAAGTTACGTCTAAGTTAAACAAAGTTAGTATACCTATACACGATATATATATATATCGCCCCAAAATATAGAGTTATGAGAGGTTACAAAATGATCTATGTCCCAAAAGAAAACCCTATACTCCATCCCCCAAAACCATCAAAACAAGACCACCATCTCTCAAAAGCTAATGATACCCATTGGGGAGATCCCCACTGTACCACTGCCCTCTGAAACATCAGCTGGTTCCCATTCAGGTACGACTGAACGGGTTCTTCATAAATTTCCGGAGTCACCACCTCAGGAACTACAAATTCTGGTACTGCTGCTTCAGGAATCACAATGTCTGGAACTACTACTTCAGGAATAACTATATGTGGTAGTAAAATCTCGATCATCTCGTTCATAGGTAGTGTGATGGATAAAGTAAGGTGGGATGTAATGGAAGTCATAGGTACCCCCCCAACTCCATCTGTGGTTTGGACATGGCTCAGATAGGTGATGGTGCTGTGGGCAGATCAATCTCCCAGAGGGGATTCCCCTCCTCCTCCAGAAAGGTGATATGTCGATGACCCGAGTGTCCCGTAAGTCCGCCTCCTCCATCCGAAATGTAAGGGTGAAATACTGTGTACACAAGTTTGCAACACGATGGTTACACAAGTTACAAATAATATTATACAATCACAAATATTAGTATATAAAATACATGACACACAATTCAATCACGACCAAGTAAATTGACCACTCTTAATCCCAATCCTGCAAAACATAACCAACATTCTAGTGAAATCAATAATTGATTGTTAGCCAAATGAACTAAATGTCACACTTATTCTATAATCCATCAATGAGGTTAATCCACTATCTAAAATATTATACTCAACCTACTCCATGGAGATTTCTATCATCATGAGCGTAAGGCCGTTTCAACTGCCATAACATGATCGTTTATAAAGAGCAGATATACAATCCATACTCCAATCATTCTGGCCCGAGCGCTGCACCTTATTATAGATAGTCTTGTATAGTCAGGCTCACCGTGTCGGGTAATACGATTTCCCCCAGCCAGAGAGACAACCAACTGACCATTGGTAGGAATTCGAAACACAAGTGCCCCCAGAAGGTCTGTAGTCGACCCAACCGAACCTATCCTCAGTCTTATATACTTGATAGTACTATAAGAAACATCCTGTAAAGCTCTAACATCAGTCTTACCAAATCTAATCCATAATCAACTTGACAAATCAGTCCTTAGGATTCATAATAACAACTAGTGAGACACACCTCAACTTATCAATCCTCATATGTCATATCCCTAAGTAACATAGACAACTCCTATTTCAACCAAATCCAAAATGTACTTAATTTGACTCAATTACATAGAACTCAAACAAATCGAAATCACACAAATCACCTAAGAATAGCTAAATAATATATATATACAAGCAACACATAATTTGTGCCCATCAACTTATTATTAGTATTTCCCCTTACCTTGGAATTTCTCAAAACTTGCTTGGTGATCAACAATTTCTTCCAACTCAACAACACCTATTACTCAAAAACAGCTATGTCTTAATACACTATAACTAAAATATTTTGTTAGAGTCCTATTAGTTCTTTAAAAAGAATGACATCAACGAAATAAAATCAACGGAAGTTTTCTCAGATTATGCATCCAAACTAAGGTTCCCTTTACCTAAAATAGAAAATGTCAAAACTAGCTCTTTTTGTAGTTGATCTATTAACTAATTTTCTTTGTATTTGAAACACAGGTGCTCTTAACAAGATCTCTAAGTTACAGTGTCATTTGACAAATTCAATGAAAAACGTTCATTAATTGATTGGTGATCACACCCTAACTAATATTGAAGTAGATTAAAGTAAAATAGAAAAAAATAGACTAGAAAGTTGCTCACCTAAAATAAATTGGTTTGTTTTTAACGGAGATCAGTTTATATATACATTTGGAAAGAACTTCCTACTAATAAGAGTTTCTAGTTTTTTTTTTCTATAAAGAAGTATCAGTGGATAAAACTTAAAAGGAAGAAAGGAATTTAGAAGAACAAAATAAATCAAAGGAAAAGAGAGAGATTTGAACCTGTTTATGGAGAAAGCTTTGGAAGATTTTCTTTTTGTGTGAAAGAAATGGAAAAGGTTAGTTGCTATTTATAGGAATAGTAATCGATGATTTAAACCTCCAGGATGATACACGTTTTTCCTTCCTCATACGTTATGTTGGTGGAAGATGGACCACACAAGGTTATTCCATATGTTACTATACACGTAGGTGATTTTTTCTCGGTAAAAATTAAGAGACATATTTTCCAGAAACAAAATTCTGCAGATGCACTCTCGATCTTTATATTTTATAGAACTTAATGAACTAATTTTCAAGATTTTCCGATAAGTTTGGACTTCTTAGTGCAAAGACAAACTTACACCGATGCATCCTTTTTAGCTATAATTTGATAAAGTTTTAAGCTCAATTTTTTTTTCCATAAGCTTCTATAATATTTCTCTTTAGTCCTCACGATTTTATTTTTCTTAAAAACATTCTCTAAATACCAAACTAATTATTATTCTATATAAGAAAATATCTAATTATAATATAAACAAAGAAACTAAAATTTTAGGGTGTTACATTACTACCCCACTAAAAAAATTTCGTCCTCGAAATTGTGTACCTTAAAATAAATTCGGATCATCGCACTCTCATATTATCCTCTAATTCCCAAGTTGAATCTCCAGTTGCTTGATCCCATACAACTTTGACTAAAGATATTTGTTTTCCTCGAAGTTGTTTGACTCTCCTATCTTCAATCCTTGCTGGAGATGTCTCATATGACAAATTTTCTTTTAACGGTGCCTTCGTCAGTTCAATTATGTGAGATGGATCAGAAACATACTTCCTTAGCTATGAAACGTGCAACACATTGTGAATGTTTGAAAGAAAAGGCGGTAAAGCTATTTGGTAAGCTACCAGGACCAACTCGCGAATAATTTGATATGGTCCAATAAATTTGGGGTGAGTTTCTTTGACTTAATAGCTCTTGAGACACACGTGGTTGATGTAACTCTTAAAAACACGTGTTCGCCTTCTTGAAATTCGAGAGGTCTCCTTTTCCGATCGAGTAACTTTTCTCATGCGCTTTGTGCAATCTTCATCTTTTCACGAATTTGTTTGACTTTCTCTGTTGTTTGTTGCACAATCTCAGTCCTAACATAGCACTTTCCCCGCCTTGATACCAACATAACGGCGTTTGGCATTTCCTTCCGCATAAAGCTTCGTAGGTGCCATTCCGATACTTGAGTGAAAAGCGTTATTGTAGGTAAACTCAATCAATGGTAGTAGATTGTCCCAACTTCCTCTATTATCCAAAACACATGCTCTTAGCAAATCTTCCGTAGATTGAATTGTCCTTTCTGTTTGTCCATCATGTCGAGGGTGGTACGAACTTAGCTCGAGCTTCGCTCCCAAAGCTTCTTGTAAACTTTGCCAAAAATGAGAAGTGAATTTCGGGTCTCGATCTGAAACAATACTAGAGGGAACTCCATGTAACCTGATTATTTCTTTGATGTATATCTCAGTTAGTTTCTCCACATTATAATTAACTCTCACAGGTAAGAAATGTGCCGACTTTGTTAGCCTGTCTACTATCACCCAAATTGAATCAAAATTATGTGTTGTCCTTGGTAGTCCTACTACAAAATCCATTGATATGCTCTCCCACTTCCATTCTGGTACGTCCAATGATTGAAGCATACCGGCAGGTTTTTGATGTTCGACTTTTGCTTTCTGACATGTTAGACATGATGCGACGTATTCTGCCACCTGTATCTTCATTCCTGGCCACCAAAATTTTTGCTTTAGATCTTGATACATTTTTGTTGCTCCAGGATGTATACTCAACTTACTCTTATGTGCTTCATCCAAAATCATTCTCTTCATTTCCAAATTATTTGGGATGCAAATTCTCCGTTGCATCGCAAAAATGCCATCGGTTCCCAAACCGAACTCTCGCAGACTCTTTCTGTTCAATTAGTTTCTCTTTTCTAGCGGATGTTAAATCACTTGCTTGTTGTTCACGGATATCCTCCATAAATCCGCTTGACACCTTTATCATTCCTAAGGAAATCTTCCCACTAGTCAACTCTACAGTTAGATTTAGATCTCGAAATTTCTCTAACAGCTCTAACTCCTTAGTCATCATAGCAGAAATGTGAATCGTCTTTCGACTTAATGCGTCTGCTACAACATTTGCTTTCCCCGGGTGATAAAGCAAGGTAAAATCGTAGTCATTTAGAAACTCCATCCATCGCCTCTGTCTCATATTGAGTTCTTTTTGATCGAAAAGGTACTTCAAACTCTTATGGTCACTGAAAACATCAAAATTTGCTCCATACAAATGATGTCTCCAGATCTTGGGCGCAAAGACCACTGCAGCTAATTCCAAATCATGGGTAGGGTAATTCTTCTCGTGAGCCTTTAGTTGTCTTGAGGCATACGCCACGATTCTTCTATGCCGCATCGAACACGCCCTAACCCTCGTGTGAAGCATCACAATTACACTTCATACGATTCATCCGGTTGTGGCAAAACTAATATCGGTGATGTTGTCAAACGCGTCTTCATCGTTTGAAAACTTTCTTCACACTTCTCGGTCCAAACAAACGGTAGATCCTTCCTTGTGAGTTGAGTCAATGGTGCTACTATCCTTGAGAATCCTTCGATAAATCTCCGATAGTATCCAGCCAAACCAACAAAACTACGGATCTCAGTCACTGACCTTGGTTGTTCCCATGAAAGTACAGTCTCCACTTTCACTGGGTCCACAGCAATTCCTTCCTTGGTAATCACATGACCTAAAAATTTAACTTCTTCAATCCAAAATTCACACTTTGACAGCTTTGCATATAACTTATTCTCCTGTAGAACTTGCAAAACTTGCCGAAGATGATCTTCATGCTCCTCGTAGCTCTTAGAATAGATAAGAATATCATCAATGGACACAACGACAAATTTGTCGAGAAATGGATTAAAAATCCGATTCATGTAATCCATGAAGATAGCGGGTGCATTCGTTACTCCGACTGGCATCACCAAATACTCGTAATGACCATAACGAGTCCTAAATGCAGATTTTGAAATATCCTTGGGTTTTACTCTAATTTGGTGATATCCCGTTCTCAAATCAATTTTTGAGAAAACAACAGCTCCACGAAGTTGATCCATCAAATCGTCAATGCGAGGTAGAGGGTACTTATTCTTTATCGTCACTTTGTTCAATTGACGATAGTCGACACAAAGTCTTGAACCTCCATCTTTCTTCTTTACCAACAAGACTGGTGCTCCCCAAGGTAATATGCTTGGTCTAACAAACTGTTTTGACAGCAAATCCTCAAGTTGACTTTTCAGTTCTGCTAACTCCGTAGGTGACATCCTATACGGTGCAATAGAGATTGGACCTGATCCGGATATGAGATCTATTGAAAATTCAATATCTCGCACAGGGGGTAATCCGAGAACATCTTCTGGAAATACTTCCGGAAAATCTTTTACGACGGGTACTTCGCTTAAAGTAACTTCTTTTTCCACTTTTAAGGAAGATAACATGTAACCTTGAGCACCTTCTTTTAACGAAGCTATTGCTTGATTAGCAGATATAAATTACGAAATTCTAGGTCGGGAAAAACTAAAGTTTTATATAAGACAAATCCAAAAGGATGTGGTTAGAAGACAACCAATCCATGCCTAAAATCACATCTAGTTGTGTTAAAGGCAAACATATCAAATCAACAAGGAATCTCCTATCATGGATAACAATAGGGCAGTTTAGACACATAGATTGTGCCACTATAGGTATAGCAGTTGGAGCAGAAATGATCAAATCAAAAGGTAATGATGTAACAGTAAATTCAATTCTTTCACTCTATCCAAAGAGATAAAAGAATGGGTTGTCTCGGAATCAAATAATACTAAGTAAGAGCATACCTTCCATGTCACAATTCCCTAGTATAAGATCTTTGATTATGAAGCCTCAACACCATTGATGGTGTAAACTCTTCCTTTTGCCACCGGCTGTCGCCACTCATATTATTGTGCTTGGTTCCACTTTTGGCTCAAGCGGTCTTTCACCATCCGTCCCGATTTTCCACATTTGTAACACACCACTCCCTCGAGGACATGTGTCAGCCATATGATCTTGCATTCCGCATTTGAAACATCGTCGGATGGGTCCTGGATTTTGATTCCTATTTAGTCCACCGCCAAAAGCAGATGAGATCGGACGATATGGTTGTTGATTTTGATTATTCCCTGAGGGTCGGGAATAAGGCTTCTTGTAAGGTTGTTTCCCCCTTTGGTTCCATCCTTGTGTTGGATATCTGGACCTAGACGGCCCTCCGGTATTTCCCCGGTTGATTCCACCTTCCTTCATTGTCTCTATCTTCCTACACTTTTCCACAAGTGGTTGAAATTGCCGAATTTCGAGTGGCAAGACTGACTCTTTGATGTTCAATCTCAGTCCTCCTTCAAACCTTTCGCATAGTCAATCTTCAACCACCTGATCCTGAAAAAACCGAAAATACTTTGCCAACGACTCAAACCTTGCCGCGTATTCTCCGACTGTCATTCCTCCTTGTTTCAGAATCAGGAACTCCTGCCTTTGCTGATCCCCTAGCACTCACGGGAAAATATTTATCTAGAAATTTAGCACTAAATACCTCCCATGTGACTTCTCGGTTATTGGCTTCGACTATCCGTCGCTCCTCTCCACCAATATTCTACATCACCAAGCAGCAGGTAAGATGCATAACTAACCTTCGCTTCATCCGAGCACCTTAGCACGGTGAAAATCTTCTCGATCTCTTGAAGCCATAAGTCGCCTTTTTGGGTTCGTTTCTCCATGAAATTGTGGAGGATCATGACGCCTAAAGTCAACCAAACCTTTAGACTCGGTGAGCTTGTTCCTCCTCTCGTTGTTTGCGAATATCCCTTTGATTTTTCGCAGTTAGGTTTGTTGTGCAATGGATGTTGCCATATCGGCCATAACTTGAATAGCTCTATCCATGTTAGTCCTAGCATTGTTGTTTCCTTCTCCGGTGTTCTCGATTCTAATTGTTCATTTCTACTAGCCATTGGGTTCCTATAAGGCAATACTATTCAGAATCGTTCTCGGGTGTATCAAGAAAACGAGAGTCGCCAACAAAGAACTAAGCTCGCGCCCACCAATCGATCGATCGCCCAACACGCTTGAGCGCAATTCGCCGCCGAAAATCTCGCAAAACGGTCGGACCTCAAAGTATATATACACCATTCGCATATGGTATCGTGCACGTTCTCTAACCTTGTGCTATCTGCCGAGCGACCTCTCACTAGATCGTCGGAGTGTCTTTGCAGGTACCACCCGAGGTATTCAACGCGTGAAGCCAGGACCGGTCCTTTCATTACCTCAACGACCGGCCCACTCGACGAATCAATCAACACTTCAACACTTCATTGGTCGAAGTACGATCAATTCAAAGCAAATACGAGTCGCCAACAAAGAACTAGGCTCGCGCCCACCCGGTCGATCGCCCAACACGCGCTTGGAGCGCATTCTCGCCGCCGAAAATCTCGCAAAGCGGTCGGACCTCGCGCAAGATATATACACCATTCGCATATGTATCGTGCACGTTCTCTAACCTTGTGCTATCCGCCCGAGCGACCTCTCACTAGATCGTCTGAGTGTCTTTGCGGTACCACCCGAGGTATTCAACGCGTGAAGCCGTGGACCTGGTCCTTTCATTACCTCAACGGCCGCCCACTCGATTTAATCAATCAACACTTCAACACTTCATTGGTCGAGGTACGATCAATCGGGCGACCACACGATGGGAGGCCCGTGCGCTATCCTACCTCGCTCATGGCTCCACGCGACCGCCCCGCACGCGGGCCACTTCTCGACTCAATCCTCCGGCAGAATCGCCAGCCGAGACTCGAGGGCGTGGCCGCCACGGTCCACGAGTCTCGAGACTTCCACGACAAGAACCCCGGTGCCTGGCGGTCGCGACCTATCCTCCAACGAGTTCACCGCCCGTTCTCGGAGACTTGCCGCCCGAGCCTGGTTGAAGCGGGCATTCAGAACCTCTACCGCACCATGTCACTCGCCGTTTGCGGATCTTGCAAAACAAAACCAGTGATCGCAGACATGAGACGCGCCATCTCTCAAGTCTGAAAAGGTCATTCGGGCCGCCACGCGGCGAAGACGAGAACCTTACGCCGCCGCCGACCGGCCGCCGAAGACACCGCTCCCCTCGGAAGGAGCATTTCGCCGAGAGAGCACTACTCATCGCTCTCGGCAAGAAAGAAGCAGGCACGCAGACGCCCCAGCGCAGAACGCAGCGTAGAGCGCCATTCAATGTCCTACGATTATGAAGATTCTAGCTATCGCCCCGACACCGGCCGCTCACCCACCGTGTACTCCTCCAATGAGTCGTCCGGTCACGTCGATCGAGAAGCGGATCTTGGGATTCTCGAGAAGAAAGTGGAAGATTACAGAGATGGAAGAATTAGGGACGTTCGCATCGGCCAAGGAGAGGCCAAAGCGAGCGACCGTAAGGCCTCCTCCACTTCCACCAACCGCCCGTCCGAGGATTTTATGGAATGCCGGCAACGAGGCATGCCTCGCAATGCAACCCTTTGGGTCGAACGGCATTCGAGCGAGCACGCCCGTTCTCCGGGGAGATCAGCGTTACAAAATTCGAGAGATCTCCGCAAGCCGCCCAATCTCAACAAGTTGTGATTTACGAGGAGATCCGCACAAACATCTCCGCTTACTTCAATAATTATCGCTTTGTTATAGGGAATTGGGGCCGACCATGAAATGCGAGCTTTTTCCCGATCATTGGACGGCCGAGCATTGGAATGGTGGGAGTCTCTGCGACCAATTCCATCTCCTCATGGGACGACACGATCGAATATTCTTGTCTCACTACACCGCAAAACTGCCGCTAATACGGTATGAAGAATACTTGGACTCTGTTGTTCAAGGAGATAATGAGACGAGGCAAGATATCGGCCGGTTTAACACCGAGGCCGAAGTCCGTTCGTGACTTGTCGACAAGGACAAGCTAAAATATCGAAGCGTGGTATTCGACCGGACCACCGGTTCGTAGAAGAATTCACTCTTAACCATTATCAGGATCTCAGTTACTTCTTGGCAAGGGCTAACGTCCACATGGCGTATGAAGAAACTCTGGCAGCAAAAAAGGCCGTCCGTGCACGACCTAAAGAAGAAAGCAGTAAGCCGGCCAAAGGGCATGAAGGTCGCCGCGACAATCGGTCTGACTTTTCGTGATAAGAAGTTCGATCATCGCACTCGGCTAAACACCTCTATTGCGCAGATCTATAGCGAGTGCCAAAATAATGAGTTTGTGGGAGTAAAGCGGCTGATCCACTCGTGCTCAAGAAGGGGCACGCCAGGACTAAAAGATACTTTGCCAGTTACCACAAGAGCAAGGGCCATGATACTAACGATCGTATGGCCTCAAAGATGATATTGAAGAGCTCATTCGAAAGGTAAGCGGGGAAAGTATGTGAGGTCGGAGGAAGGCGGACCGACCTCAAGAGAAGCCAGAAAGAGACCGATCTCGGAGAGAGGGAAGGGTGCTCTAGTTGTTTGGCGCCCAAGACAAAGACCGGTGCGAAGGCGGGAAGCTCCACGGTCCGTGGGTCGCAACGTTGTAATGGTCATTCACGGTGGAAACCCGTTGGGACCGTAGAGAATCGAACAAAGCTACAAAAAGGAAGTGGGGACGAGCTCACGATGGTCGGTTCAACATCAACGATCCCACCGGTCTCGAACAGACCCCATCTCGTTTGGAGATAGCGACGCACGCGATGGCGAGCCAAGCGATTATGTTCGCTGGTAATCAGGCGATTATGGCCAATACTGAAGTTCAAAGAATTCTAGTCGACCAGGGTAGCTCGGCCGACATCATGTTTGAAGGCTTGATTGACAAGATCAAGGTTGATCGGAGCGAGATAATCCCCGTGCCGAGCCTACTTCTAACGGGCTTCAATGGAGCGGTCACCTACCCGTTGGGGACGATCGAACTCATGGTCACATTTGGTGACGACACTGGAGATAGCACTTTATACAGGACGGTCCGCACGACGTTCCTCGTACTACCCCTCAAATCGTGCTATCAGTGTATCATTGGTAGGCCGACCCTGGGCAAGCTAGAGGCCGTGGCGTCAGCGAAGACATCGAAGATGAAATTTACAAAGAAAGACGACCAGGTAGTTACCCTGGCGGCCGACCTAGAGGCAGCAAGACGGTGCCACGATCTGTATCAACAAATTTGCGATGAGGTAGACCTTGGCCCAAATGTTCGAAGCACTGGTGAAGGCCATCAAGTCAACGTCACTGATTTGGATGCTCGGTATGATCCGCATAAATGACCCGCAGGATAACGATGATGACTTAGCCCGAGAGCTGAAAAACAGGTTGAAAAGGCCAGAACCTCATGGAGAGCTAATAGATGTGCAGTTGGGGACGACCCAACAAAGATAGTTAAGCTCGGTAGCGACCTACCAGAGCAAGTAAAGCAAGACCTTGTGCAATGTTTGAGAGACTATGCTGACGTTCGCATGGCAGGCATCAGACATGCCCGACATTCCTATCGAAGTAGCCTGCCATCAACTTTCGATCGATGAAGGGGCCGTTTCGGTCGCTTCAAAGAAGACGTGCACTCGAACGAGGAAAAATCTCAAGCATTTGCAAAGCCGTTGAGGACCTCATAAAGGCCAATTTCATAGAAGAGATCAAGTACACGACCGGCTATCCAATGTCGTCTTTGGTCAAAAAGAAGAATGGCAAATGGAGAATGTGTGTAGACTACATCGACTTGAATAAGGCATGCCCGAAGGATGCCTTCCGCACTCCAACATCGGATAAGTGGTCGATGGGGCCTCGAGCTACAAATTATCGTCTTTTTCGGGACGCTTACTCGTGGTACAATCAGATCACGATGTATCCCCGATCGACACAAGATGACCTTCATGACGGACCGGGGAAATTTTCAAGACAAGGTGATGCCTTTCACCAAGAACGCTGGAGCGACCTACCAGCGGATGATGAACAAAATTTTCAAGAGGCAGATCGGTCGAATCTCAGAGGTGTACTTGGATGACATGATCATCAAAAGCGTAACCGATCCAGATCATGTGAGCGACTGAGGAAATCTTTGAGGAAGCTAGAAAGAATTTCGCTTAGAGTGAATCACGAGAAGTGTACCTTTGGGTGAGGGTACAGATTTTTGGGCTTCCACCTGACTGAAAGAGGGATAGAAGCAAACCCTGAGAAGTGCAGGGCGGTCGCCGATATGAGGCCGCCCACGACTAAAAAAGAAATACAACAGCTGAATGGCATGGTGGCCGCTCTATCCAGGTTCATTCCCAAAGCGGCTCGCAAGTCGTGCCATCATTTAAACTCCTCAAGAAAGATGTAGACTTTGAATGGACCGACCAATGCCGGCGTGCATTGGATGAATAAAGCAAGCTTTGGTTAGCCGCCCATCATGACCAAGCCGCTGTCGCGCGAGACTTTGATTCATGTACTTGGCTATAACGAAGAAGTTACGAGTCTTTGTGCTAGTCGAGAGAACGATCTAAAGCGTAATCCGGTCTACTTCATTAGTAAAAGTCTTTGCGGCCCGAAGTGAGGTACCGAGAAAATAGAGAAGTTTGCTCTTGCACTCCCGATTGCGCTCGAAGGTTGAGACCCTACTTTGTGGCCCACCAGTGTCGTGGTAAGGACCGATCACCAATCGAGCAAGTCCTCCATCGGTCGGACTGGCGGGACGAATGATAAAGTGGGCGGTGGAGCTCGATGAATTTGGCATTAAATTTGAATCCGGATCGCCGCAAAAAGCGCGGTGTTGGCCGACTTTATAGCGAAATGACTCCTACCCCGAGAAGATCGTCGAACGACACGGATCTTGCGTAGATGGGTCGTCTAATAGTAAAGGAAGTGGAGCGGCCTAATACTAGAAAATTACGAAGGCACGGCCGTGGAGGTGTTCTCGACTTTCGCTTTCCATACATCGAACAATCGGGCGAATATGAGGCGTGCATAGCCGGCCCGCGGCTTCGCCGAGGACTTCAATGTCGACCGGGTTGAACTTCGATCGGACTCCTTGCTTGTCGTCTCGCAGATCAAAGAATTATATGATGCTAAGGACGACGTGCTGAAGAATTACCTAGCCAGAGTAAGGGAGCTTCTCAAACAGTTCGACCGGGCTGAAGTGACTCACGTGCCTCGGACCGAAAATGTTCGAGCAGATATACTATCAAAGCTGGCAAATACCAAGACTCCGGGAAATCACAGAAGTTTGATTCAGGAGACTCTAAATCGGCGAGCGCTTCAACCAAGCCAAGTCGATCGTTGCCGCCGTTACGTGTCAAAGACGATTCGATTGGATCGCCCCTATCCTGAGATACATTGTTGAAGGGGAAGAACCGAGCGATCCGAAGCAAGCTAAGTTGGTCAGGCTCAGAGCGACCAAGTACTCGGTTATAGAAGGAAAGTTGTACAGAAGAGGATTCTCCTCTCCATTGTTAAGGTGTCTTACGTCGGTCGAATCCGACCATGTGCTGAGGGACATTCATGAAGGTATTTGTGGGAGTCACCAGGGCGCTCGTTCCATAGCTAAGAAGGCTCTCAGGGCCGACTATTATTGGCCGACCATGGACGAAGACGCCAAGAAGCTCGTTCAGAAGTGCAAGAAATGCCAAATACATGCTGATGTCCACATTGCACCTTCCACAGAGTTGCAAAGTCTTGTCTCACCTTGGCCGTTTGCTTGGTGGGGCATGGATTTGCTAGGCCCATTTCCACCTGCTCCAGGCCAGTTCAAATTCCTGATCGTGGCGGTAGATTATTTCACAAAGTGGGTCGAGGCCGAGCCTCTTTGCAACCATCACCTCGGCGAAAAGTAAGCAAATTCTTGGCCGGTGTGTGTTGGCCCGTTTTGGGATCCTCAAAGCAACTAATAATGCATAACGCGGCACCCGGTTCACGACAAGAGATTCGAGAAATGTTGGCCGACTTAGGTAAAAGCAGCGTTTCACCTCGGCCGAGCACCCTCGCACAAACGGCCAAGCCGAGGCGGCAGCAACAGGTAATTTTTTGCGTGGGTTAGGCGAAGACTCGATGAAGCGAAAGGAACCGGGTCGAAGAAGAGTCGCGATCGTTTCTATGGGCTTCTGGGGCGACCCTCACTCAACGGCCGGGAGTCCCCATTCGCATCGGTATATGGGATCGATCTTTGTGATACCCATAGAGATGGGCGAGTGAATTGGAGAACTCGAATCCCCTACGGTGGTTGATAACGGCCGGGCTATTCGAGAAGAGTTGGACCTAATTGAAGAGCTGCGCACCCAAGCATCACTAAGAGAGCAATTGATCAAGCGAGAAGGTCGCGAGCCGGATACAACACTCGCGTGCAAAAGAGAGACTTTCACGGTCGGTCACCGTTCTAAGACGGCCGACGTGGGAAACAAGAATGCACGCCAAGGAAGCTCGCACCAAATTGGGAAGGTCCATACAGGGTCATCAACAAGACTGGAAAAGGGGCTTACGAGTGGAAACCATGGATGGGGCGACTATCCCCAGAACGTGGAATGCCAGAAAAACTTAGGAAATATTACGTTTGAATGTAATGAATGATTTGAATGTAATGACGACCGATCTAGAAATGAAAAGAAAGCGCAGCGCTCTTTTTCCCATCTGGTTTTTTACGAGGCGACGACCTTTAGAAATATGATGTGTTCTTTACTTTCTTGCAAGAATGTATGACCGGTCGCTCGAGGTTGCCCGTGGCAAAGGAGCGATCGAAGATTTATCGATTTGATCAGATCGTCGAAACGATCTACCTCGAGAGCCATCGAAATGGCCCAAGGGTTAGATAACCCACGAACCTCGTGTCGTCAAACGATTCATGGCGTGTCTGCCGAGAGCGGCATAAGCAAGCGATCACCGAAGTTGACTCGACGAGCGCCATCGAAAATGGCCCGCGGTTAAGTGATAACCCAATGAGCAGCCGTCGAAACGACTACCTCGAGAGATCATCGAAATGATCCCAACGGTGCCATCGAACGGCGACCGAGTGCCATCGAAATGGCCCAACCATAAACGCAGCGCTATCAGTAACCGCGAAGCGGCCGCCCGAGCGCCTACAAGTTCGAAAATGACTAAGGCGAATAAATGCAAGAAGTACCACGACATAGCAATGTAAATTTGAAGCAGCGTAATTAAAGGCAAGTAGAAATTGTCATTACAAACACGGGGCCTTGGTCGAGCCGGCGCCCACGACTGAAAAATCGCACGAAGGCGGGAAAATTGTTGTGCCCTAAGGCAAGTTAAACTATTACGAAATTACTCCACTCGCAGGCGGGCTTCAGAGGCTTCAGAAAAGAACGGTGGTCGGTCGAACGACATTTCCCTGTTCGTCAACCTGCTCGGGCAGCATGATCTTGTTGTCCACCACGTAATGGGCGGGATTTATCATCTTCTCATCGAAGTTGATCTTTAGATCTGCATTCAAGGCACGCACCGCGCTGAGCAAGGCGTTATAAATTGCTCGATTGCTGCCTCCCGACCGGCACAGGCCACCATTTGGATCTTCGCCGCGATCGGCATTCTCGGCCTCACTGGCCTTATCCTCTCTACTGGATTCAAGGTCGGTTCAGGTATTCACTGGCCGCAAGCTCCTTATTCCTCTTGGCGAGTTTGGCCCGGTCGTCCTCGCCCCGCTGAAAAGCTTCTTTCTTGGCCTTGGCAAGCTTTTCGTACTTCACCTGCAGCTCAGTCAAGGACTCCTTAGCAGCGCGAGCCCCTGCAAACAGAGATCATCCGGCTGTTAGTCGGTCGATCTAAGACAAAAGAAATAACGGACTAAAAAAAAGTAAAGTACCTTGGCGCCCCAAGCTCGGTCATGATCTTGTCTATCCCCAAGCAAAGAGAAGCACAGACCTCCATCGGCTTCTTCTTGAACCACTCGAGCTCGACCTGTCCTAGCTTCTCAAGAGAGAGAATAGGGAGGTCGGCCTTGGCGGAATCCATGTTCCGGTCGTCAAGCTTTATCCGCTTGGCGGAGCGATCGTCAGAGCGAGGAGGCGACCGAACAGCTGGCTTTTTCTTTGGACCTTTGGGAGTTGGGGGCACCTTGGAGGACGATTCGGGGGCATCCCCTGGCCGAGATCCGTCATACCTCCTAGCTCCTGGAATCGCAGCAGGGTTCAGAACTGACTCGATCACGGCCCAATTTTTACCGGCCATTCTTTCTGCAAAATAACGAGCTATGAGTTAGAAGAAAAGATTGACATCAAAAATATAAAGGCAAAGTTTAAAAGCAAACCGATTTCGGCCTCCAGTGCCTGGCCCTCGAGCAAGACAAAGGGACGACAAGGTATGTCGCCTTTGGGGTCTGGGCGCATCATGCTCGCTAGCGACTTGATCATTTCCAGGGATTCCAGGTCGGGTTCACCCAAGTCCTTGACTGTGTAAATGTAATCCCCAGGCCGCCTGCAGAAGTGAGCCTCGTTCCACATGATGGGGAAGTAAGGGGGACCGAGCATTCCGTCCGGTTGGACCTCCGATACGGCCTTACCAGCCTCCTCAGTGGGAACGATCCAAAAGTACTGGCTTCTCCAGGCCGCTCCCAAGGATTCTTGGTAAGCCTTGAAGAACCGATGATGGGTCTTCTGCATCTTAAAGGAGACTTGCTCCCTCTTCTCTTTGTTTTCCTTCTCCCTGAGCCAGCTCAGCTCAAAGAGAGTGAAGAACAGCATGATCGATACCGTCCGACCCAGCTTAGTCAAAAGGACTTCAAAGGTCTTCAGAAACACCCACGCGTTAGGGTGAAGTTGGGAAGGAGCGACCCCAATGTGGCGCAGGACGTCGCGTTGAAATTCCGTAAAAGGAGGAGTAATATTCATCTTCTCGAACACGCAGCGATACATCGTGAACTTGAAGTTGGGAGAATAAGTGGCAATATCTTCGCCGTCCTTCATACCTCTCACCCTCCGGCCCGGTGAATCGTCGAAGCGCTCCGCAGTGGTCGGTCAAAGCATCGTGGCGGCGATAATAATGCTCTATTCGGCGAAGAGTTCCGATACCCAAGACATGTCGATACATCTCGGGCTACATCCGCGGACTTGGCCGACCCCCCGTTCGATCCTCCGATGTTTACCTCCGGACGGAGTGCCGCTGGCCGCGGGTCGTGCCACCTCTTCCCCTTGGACTTCTTGGCTCGGCGCGCCCGGCCTCCACCATCTCCTCGTCGCGGCCGGGGCGGCACTCTGCGCTTCATCATCGTCAATGATGATCACATCGACATCTTCTTCCACTCCTCCGCTCGAAAGCGGCGTCCTGCGGCGTTGGAGTTGTTGCACGGCCGCTCCTCGGAATGGGCGGACACGGAACCGTGGCTCTTTGAGTGGCCGATCCTCGACCGGAAGAGCGAGAACTCGAGCTCGTCTTTGCTCAAGAAGCGCTTGAAGAACTAGAACCTTTGTCGCCCGAAGAGGCGACTTAGACCCGCCCGTGGGGATTGGGCTCGCCCGGCCTCGACATATATGTAGCAAAGGATTGCGGTGGCTTTCCGGGAATACGGGCGGTCAGTTTCGTCCGTGGCATGCAAAAACACCTGTGATAGAGGGAACGAGTCAGGTCGATCGAGCAGAACACTCATGAGAGGGGGCGATTTGGCCATCCCTCGACCTGACACCCCCTATCACGAGGCGTGGAAAAGTACGAAATACTTTCAAAAGAAAAAGACAAGTTCAGAAAGTAAAAGTAAAGATAGATCCATACCTTGAACAGATGTGGTGGATCGGTCGCGAGTAGACAGAAACAGCTATGAATGCAAGTCGGCGGCAGACGAGTCGGTCGTTGGCAGAGCAATTCTTGGAAGTGTGAGAAATGAACTCAGCAGAAGGGTATTTATAGTGCGGACTCATGGCGCGAAGGGGACCGGGACACGAAGCGTCACAACGTTTCGTCTTCTCACCAATGGTTGCCTCCAGACAACCTCGGAAACACCAAACGTCACGTCTTAAATGTCAGTAAGACCAACCGTCACGACAGCACGGTCGAAGGTTGACAAGCGGTCGACACCTCCCTATAGAGAAAGCGAACGGCCGCGTCTGTTTCGTCAAAATAACCGCTCCTGGGGGCATCAATTCAAGCCTCAGCCCGCTCTCAAGCGACCTAGGCTTGGGGGCAATCGTGTCTGGGTGTATCGGCAAATACGAGAGTCGCCAACAAAGAACTAGGCTGCGGCCCGACCCAGTCGATCGGCCCAACACGCCGCTGGGAGCGCAATTCTCGCCGGCCGAAAATCTCGCAAAACGGTCGGACCTCGCAGTATATATACACCATTCGCATATGGTATCAGGTACGTTCTCTAACCTTGTGCTATCTGCCCGAGCGACCTCTCACTAGATCGTCGGAGTGTCTTTGCAGGTACCACCCGAGGTATTCAACGCGTGAAGCCAGGACCGGTCCTTTCATTACCTCAACGACCGGCCCACTCGACGAATCAATCAACACTTCAACACTTCATTGGTCGAGGTACGATCAAGAACTTAATAAGAAAATAATCCAAATAATTTACAGAGTTCACACAACAAAACAGATAGAATACAATCCAAATAATTCACATAGTTCACATAACAAAAGACATAGAAAATAATTCAAATAATTCAGAGTTCATAAAACAAAAACACAACAGACCTACAACCCATAGTCTACCCGATAGATTCGATCTGCTCTGATACCACTATTGTAACACCCCATTTTTCTAACCTTAAAAGGTGATGCTACACTTAAGTACTAATCCCATTTCTAAATTATATTTTTTTTTCAAAACGCCTTTGTTTACTTTTGATAAGAATTTTCTAAATATTAACCAAATAGAAAAAAAAATATATATATATATATTATCATAAACCCATCATAACATATATATATATATGCATCATATGTAAAAGTCAACACCTATCGAGTCATAGTCCTGCCCTTAGGCTTACACAAGATCAATGGTTAGGTACCATATCTAATAATATCCAATATAGTACGTCCCTACCGAGTCACACCTACTACACGGTCAGTTCACGTCCTAAGCGATCAGTTAGTATACCTATACACCTGATATATATATATTGCCCCAAAATATAGAGTTATGAGAGGTTACAAAACAGTCTATGTCCCAAAAGAAAACCCCTATACTCCATCCCCCAAAAACCATCAAAACAAGAGCACCATCTCTCAAAAGCTAATGATACCCATTGGGGAGATCCCCACTGGTACCACTGCCCTCTGAAACATCAGCTGGTTCCCATTCAGGTACGACCTGAACGGGTTCTTCATAAATTTCCGGAGTCACCACCTCAGGAACTACAAATTCTAATCTCGCTTTGCTTAGGAATCACAATGTCTGGAACTACTACTTCAGGAATAACTATATGTGGTAGTAAAATCTCGATCATCTGGTTCATAGGTAGTGTGATGGATAAAGTAAGGTGGGATGTAATGGAAGTCATAGGTACCCCCCCAACTCCATCTGTGGTTTGGACATGACTTGTATAGATGATGGTCTGTGTGGGCAGATCAATCTCCCAGAGGGGATTCCCCTCCTCCTCCAGAAATGTGATATGTCGATGACCCGAGTGTCCCAGAAGTCCGCCTCCCTCCATCTGAAATGTAAGGGGTGAAATACTCGTACACAAGTTTGCAATACGATGGTTACACAAGTTACAAATAATATTATACAATCACAAATATTAGTATATAAAATACATGACACACAATTCAATCACGACCAAGTAAATTGACCACTCTTAATCCCAATCCTGCAAAACATAACCAACATTCTAGTGAAATCAATAATTGATTGTTAGCCAAATGAACTAAATGTCACACTTATTCTATAATCCATCAATGAGGTTAATCCACTATCTAAAATATTATACTCAACCTACTCCATGGAGATTTCTATCATCACGAGCGTAAGGCCGTTTCAACTGCCATAACATGATCGTTTATAAAAGCGCGAACATACAATCCATACTCCAATCATTTCGCCCGTTTGCACCTTATTATAGATAGTCCTGTATAGCCAGGCTCACCGTGTCGGGTAATACGATTTCCCCCAGCCAGAGAGACAACCAACTGACCATTGGTAGGAATTCAAAACACAAGTGCCCCCAGAAGGTCTGTAGTCGACCCAACCGAACCTATCCTCAGTCTTATATACTTGATAGTACTATAAGAAACATCATGTAAAGCTCTTAGTAAAAACATCAGTCTTACCAAATCTAATCCATAATCAACTTGACAAATCAGTCTTTAGGATTCATAATAACAACTAGTGAGACACACCTCAACTTATCAATCCTCATATGTCATATCCCTAAGTAACATAGACAACTCCTATTTCAACCAAATCCAAAATGTACTTAATTTGACTCAATTACATAGAACTCAAACAAATCGAAATCACACAAATCACCTAAGAATAGCTAAATAATATATATATACAAGCAACACATAATTTGTGCCCATCAACTTATTATTAGTATTTCCCCTTACCTTGGAATTTCTCAAAACTTGCTTGGTGATCAACAATTTCTTCCAACTCAACAACACCTATTACTCAAAAACAGCTATGTCTTAATACACTATAACTAAAATATTTTGTTAGAGTCCTATTAGTTCTTTAAAAAGAATGACATCAACGAAATAAAATCAACGGAAGTTTTCTCAGATTATGCATCCAAACTAAGGTTCCCTTTACCTAAAATAGAAAATGTCAAAACTAGCTCTTTTTGTAGTTGATCTATTAACTAATTTTCTTTGTATTTGAAACACATGTGCTCTTAACAAGATCTCTAAGTTCTGAGTGTCATTTGATAAATTCAATGAAAAACGTTCATTAATTGATTGGTGATCACACCTAACTAATATTGAAGTAGATTAAAGTAAAATAGAAAAAAATAGACTAGAAAGTTGCTCACCTAAAATAAATTGGTTTGTTTTTAACGGAGATCTGTTTATATATACATTTGGAAAGAACTTCCTACTAATAAGAGTTTCTAGTTTTTTTTTCTATAAAGAAGTATCAGTGGATAAAACTTAAAAGGAAGAAAGCAATTTAGAAGAACAAAATAAATCAAAGGAAAAGAGAGAGATTTGAACCTGTTTATGGAGAAAGCTTTAGGAAGATTTTCTTTTTGTGTGAAAGAAATGGAAAAGGTTAGTTGCTATTTATAGGAATAGTAATCGATGATTTAAACCTCCAGGGATGATACACGTTTTCCTTCCCTCTGTACGTTATGTTGGTGGAAGATGGACCACACAAGGTTATTCCATATGTTACTATACACGTAGGTGATTTTTCTCGGTAAAAATTAAGAGACATATTTTCCGTAAAACAAAATTCTGCAGATGCACTCTCGATCTTTATATTTTATAGAACTTAATGAACTAATTTTCAAGATTTTCCGATAAGTTTGGACTTCTTAGTGCAGTACAAACTTACACTGACAGATCCTTTTTAGCTATAATTTGATAAAGTTTTAAGCTCAAATTTTTTTCCATAAGCTTCTATAATATTTCTCTTTAGTCCTACGATTTTATTTTTCTTAAAAACATTCTCTAAATACCAAACTAATTATTATTCTATATAAGAAAATATATAATTATAATATAAACAAAGAAACTAAAATTTTAGACAGTAGACACTAGTAGTAGCCTCTAAACTTAACTTTAACGGTAACATCTCCCAATAGCAACCGACTGCATCTCTCTCAAATTTATTTATAAAAATAGCCTAGGCCCTACCACTCTACCAATCCCATTCATCTTTTCGTGTTGAGGTTCCAATTACAATAACTTTTTGATACTAACAATAAATAAATCTCTGCCTTTCTCTCTTCCCCAAGTTAAAAATTCTTTTTTCCTTTTTCCCCGTAGTTCTTTTTTCTTTTTGTGTGTGGATAATAAATCATTTTTCTCATGGTACTACTGGTCCTAATCTTTTTCCCTTTTCTTTTGTGCCCTTTAATTATGCTCCTTTAAACCCAACTAGGACACAAACCCGTGCCTACGCACGGGTGGCCATGAAACTGTAAACAATTATTTTCTCTCAAGATATATACACGGGGCGACAATAATAATTTGTTAGTCATATAGATTAGTAATTTATTACTCTGATCTACGTAGTGTATTTTGCCCTCTTATCTAAGTTTTCCAAAATGTGTAGGTCTAGAATGTTATTTGATACAAGCTATGGCCTAAAAATAACATGATAAAGATAATTCACTAAAAAATAACTGTGTATTATTGGTGTTAAAAGCGTTTACAATATATCAATTTAGTCATTGACTTTTTCAAAAGTATTTTAATTTAGTCATTGATCCTAAACCCTAAACCCTTTACAAAATATTAACCATTTCTCACTTACATATGATTTGATCAGAAATATTTTAAACCTCATCGTATTTACCTTCCGGAGATAGATACGATTTTCAAAGACATTTCGTGATCGTATTTATCTAGATACGATTTCCTCCCATAAACTTCAAAAAATAGTAAGTTGTATTTATCTTCATAAAACATAAATTCGATTTTCCATAAAAATCGCATCGTACTTACCATATTCTGAGATAAATAGGATTCTTTTTTTTTTTAATTTATTTGGTTTTCGTCATTGAAAACGTATTTAGGTAAATACGATCTGAAAAAATATAAATTGTATTTACCTATTACAAACATAAATCAGATTGGTTCAATTTTTGTCAAGGGTATGTCCGTCCAAAAATATAGAGTGGGGGTATATTGGTAAACAGTTAAAAAAAGAGTGTTGGACAAAAAAAAACCATAAAAAATCGCATCGTATTTACCATATTCTGAGATAAATAGGATTATTTTTTTAAATTTATTTGGTTTTCGTCAGTGAAATCGTATATAGGTAAATACGACACGAAAAATATAAATTGTATTTACCTATTACAAACATAAATCGAGTTGGTTCAATTTTTGTCAAGGGTATGTCCGTCCAAAAATATAGAGTGTGGGTATATTGGTAAACAGTTAAAAAAAGAGTGTTGGACAAAAAAAAATTGTCAGGGGTATGTCGGTCCAAAAATATAGAGTGGGGGTATATTGGTAAACAGTGGAGTACAAAATGAGGGGTACATTTTGATAATAAAAAAAAGTGTTGGACAAAAAAAAATTTGTCAGGGGTATGTCGTTTCAAAAATATAGAGTGAGGATATATTGGTAAATAGTGGGATACAAAATGAGGGGTATATTGGTAAATGGTGGAAAAAAATTTCCCACTAAAAGTGGCTATTAAAGTCGATTTGCTATTTATATATAGGGATATCAAGTGCTTATAAAAAAATGGAGTACACAAGACATTAAAGAAGGAAGTGATTTGTCTAACTAATCATATCATCAATCGTAAATTTGTAATATCATCAAGGGCTTTTATTTTTCGCACCCCCCTCCTTCTCTATCTCACCCCCATAAGTCCCTTTCTTTCCGTTTTTACCCCTGTTTTTTAAAAAAAAAATTAGAAATTTCGGAATTACCTCTAAAAAAGGTAATTCCGGTTCAAAAAAAATTAAAAATTTGGAATTACCTCTAAAAAGGTAATTAGAAAAGATTTGAATTACCTCGAAATGAGGTAATTAGGTTCACATTTGTGAACAGGAATTACCTATTTACGAGGTAATTTCGAAAATTACAATTTTTTTTATTTCAAACGAATAATTTAGGCTAAAAAATCGGTTTTCGGACAACATACTCTGATCGTAATGAAACCACAGCCATTAGAAGCGAAGAAAATCAAGAATCAAGACTCCCTTAGAAGGGACTTCTTACGGGACTCTGACCTCAAAATCCCAAATTTCATCGTTTACTATTTTTTACGATCTTTTTAATTTTTCATAGTCTCCAAAAATCTAAAAAATTTTGTATAGCCTTATTTTGGTTTTGTTAGATTTTTAGTGGTGTTTTTATATTTTTTTAAAGTAGTTTTGACTATTTTTAGTAGCCTTTTAGTAATAAAAATTAAAACAAATCGTATATATATACAGCTGCGCGTCCCTGGATTGGCGGGATGCCCAGATGTCGCCTATTCACCTACTTCACGTGCTTATTTTGATCATTTTTAGACATTTTGACCCATAGTTGTATTTGTACTCTATTTTATGTTGGTCATTTTATATATTTTGACGTATTGTTATTAAATCGTAAATCGTTCGGTATCATATTTCCAATAAAACGCGTTTAAATCTTAAGACCAAAATACAAACTTTTAAAAAAATAAAAATTGGAATTACCTTTTTAGAGGTAATTCAAATTTTTAATTTTTATGAACCAGAATTACCTTTTTAGAGGTAATTCCAAAATTTTAATTTTTTTTGAACCGGAATTACCTTATTTTGAGGTAATTCCGAAAATTTTAATTTTTTTTTTTAACAGGCAGGGGTAGTATTGGGTTTTTGGGAAATATGGGGTGAGATGGAGGTTGAGGGGGTGAAAAAAATAAAACCCATCATCAAGGGTCCCTAATGTAAATCAGCGTTTTATTTTTGATAAAAAAAAATAAATCAGCGTTTTTTATAGCTCTTCTTGGTTATGCCTTTTGATGTCTCAGGGAAAGTTTTTTTACCAACATTATCTCAAATGTCAAAAAAATCAACATCCCTAATGATACTTTATCTTCCAACAGACACATTTCACCACATCTAGATTCTAGACTCTTCTAGTCTTCTTCACCTTCGAGTCAAATAAAACAAACTTTTCTTCACCCATTAATTTCCCATTTTACAATTCCAAAACCTTTGTTTGTTGTCTATTTCCAATGCTGCTCATGCATCTTCTTACCACTACTTGCATCTATTTCTCCATTTTCTGTGCAACCTCACCGCGCCTTCTTCCTCTATCTCATCTTCCTCTTGGTTCATCGCTTTCACCATGCTTCTTTGCCCAGCATGCGTCTATACTCTGTGCAAGTCGAGTTACTATTGCTCTACCTCTCGACGATCTTTCCCACTCGTCGGCGATCCCGCTCGCTCACCGGCGATCTCGCTTTCTCGTCCGCGATGTCCCTCTCCCTTAACGACTTTAATCTCATTTCTGCCTCAAAGTTGCAGATTTGGTACCCTCAGCAATAGATTTGTCCATGCATGCCATCCACAATCCCGTCACTTTTTCTCTTCTTCCTCACCAGATTTCACCACCTCCTCCACCTGAAGTTGTTTGTGATCTTCCACCATTGCTTTTGTTCAGTTTGTTCTGTTTTCGCAATTTTTTACTTTTATTTTCGCAGTTTAATCAGTGATTTTTTGGTCTATAATATCTCTTGTTGTGGTTTGGTTTTTGGTAGCTTAATCCCAACACTGCTTCTATATGATCGTCAATTTGTCAAGAGTATAAGTTTCTACCTCTACCAATTTTTGTTTCCTCTCTTTGCTATAATCAGATGCACATAGTGAGAGGGAGTGGGAGAAAATGAAGAGGCTTGGGTGAAGGGAAGGTGGTCTCCTCTATTTTTTGCTTTCGTTCTCTGTTTCTACTTTCTAGACTTAGTTTTTACTTTGATTTATCTCTTCATTTCTACATTTTCCTGTTGAGTTTTAGAGCACTATTTGCTTCTCTGGATAAAAACCAGTGGTTTGATGTAAAGATGAAGTTGAGCAAACAATGAAGAAGTGCGTGAGGTTGGGAGAGTGAGAGGAAGAGCGTGATGGATAGACAAAGAAGAAGATTTTTGGTATTTTACAATTGCATCTGATATCTGGTTTAATGACGGGATTGCCACAAACATTAATGTGTTTTTTGCCGCTTAAAACGGAGTAAAAAGTCGATACTGAAATTATAGCGCTGGATTAAAGCTAAAGCCATAAAACTCATTGGTTTTACCGCTCTACCTGAAACAAAAATTAAGACAATAAATACAGACTCAGACGGTGATTTGCAAATAAAATAGAAAAACCCTATTAATTAATTACGATTAAATTAAAATTTGTAGGTTGAGATCAACGCAATGTTTCAAAAGAAATCAAACAACATCTTCAAAGAAATCGAATGTTCTATTTTAAGAGAAATTACTTTTTTTTACATAAAAAAATGGTTACAAATTATATTATAGATGACTTTAAGAAAATCAAAGGCAAAAACAGCAAAAAAAATGATAAATTTGAGATAAAGAAAAGTAAAATTAATATAATTATTACTTAATTCATTATAATTTCATGGTCTCAAAAGCAAACATGAAAATATTCTCATGGTATAAACCAATAAAAGCAAAAGAAATATCATTCATAACCGAGAGAGATATCTTCTAATATAATCGAGTTTTGAGTTGAATTCGAGATTGGATACACGCAATGTTATTAAATCTTGAAGTAAAAATTTTCTTCTTCATTGTGATGCTTACCCAACTCAAGCACTACAATTACGCATGCTGAAGATATCCGATTTATAAAAAAAATAATTCATAAGCAAATTAATAAGAGAATAACAGGTAATATGACAGAGAAAGTTAGGATATTAACGTTAGAATAATATGAATACATTATGAACAATGCATACTACAATGAGGGAGTAGTTAGCAGCAAACTGTTATTTGCAATACAATTATACAATCTCCATATTAATTTTTAGTTTTCAATATTCTGGTGCAATGAGAGAGCGATAAGGAGAATGAGGAGCACAATGAAGAGCAATGAGAGAGCAAGCAAGTTATACCATCATCTTATTTGCAATAGCACATCATAATAATGGATAAATTATGAACAGGAAATGAAAGATAGAGAGAAAAAAATACTAGGCCTTAACTAGAAAAGTCTTCAATCATAGAATGATAGAGGTGAAAAATCCCAGACGGTGGGATTGTTTTGTGACCATGGTGAATTTAGGGGTACCAAAAAGTCCGTTCAAGTGGTAGCGAGTTAGATCCCACGAGTTTCGAGTTCGAGTTTTGGGTTCGAATATTGAGAGGGGAGAACCACACGGGCCGGCAAAGCCGATACTCATGGCCATCCAGGTTCTCCGGCGTAAATTAATCATCGGCAAAGCCGGTAGAAACTACGCACCAAAAACATGGTATTAAAAAAAATTGAGAATTTAGAGCTGTTCGCAGTGCGGTTTGGTTCAGTTTTGAGACAAAAAATGAACCAAACTGCAACGTAAAATTACACGCAGTTTGGTTCTGAGACAAAACATAATTTAAAGCAAAGTTAAAATTAACTAAAATAAAAAATGACTAACTTAAATCTTTAAGAAAAAGGATGCTCAAGTATATGTAGTATATAAATATAAATATAAAATTACATGCAGTAATTCTTTTAACATAGCTAAGTTATGTTTAAAATAATTTGAATTAAATGTTTTATTGTAAGTGAGTCAATGAATTAATTGGATTTGGGATAGACAGGATAGTAAGTGAGTGATAGTTGGATTTGGGTTAATAAGTTAGTAATGAATGTTGTAAGTCAATAAACCTTAGTGTTACTTGCGGTTTGGTTTTGTTGGTGAAACGAAAACTGCGGGCCGAACCAAACCACACGGTTGATTAAAAAAACTGTATAAATTTTGTGGTTTGCAGTTTTTTACATTTTGGGTTGGTTCGATTTGCGATTTTCTATTGAATTGTTTCGATTTTGAACACCTGTAATAGTGATTATAGATTATACTAAAAAATGACAAAAAATCTATCTAGTATAATAATAATCTTTCAAAATACGTATATTTTTGAATACCAACTAATTTTTTTAAAGTTGTAAAAAATTTCAAACAAATACTACCAAATTTTGTTAAATTAATTAAAAAATCTTGAAAATCCTGATTAAATATCATAAGATTTTTTTATATTAATTAAAAATCTTGATTCAATACCACATCATTATTTTGTCCAAAAAAATCTTCTAAAATATTTTAAAATCTCATTCTAATATGCCCATAAATCCCTAATATACTTTTGGGGAGATTTTTTTTTTTTTCCATCTAGTCCTACTCGTCTCTGGACATAGGTCACCATGAGAAAACTAATTTTACCAAAAAAAAGTACTACTAATGTCCAAAAGATGCAAGAGAAAATAATATGTTCACTTCACCCATACTGAAATTTTGCGAACAAATAATAATCATTAGATGGACGGCATAATCTCACAATTCTTACACAACCTTCAATCACTAATCCATCACACATCATAATATTCCCTCTTCTAATTCCATTATAACCACACTGCGTTTATAAGCACACTCTCTTCTTCTAAAACACAAACCACAAACACTCAAAAAAAAAGTGCTTCTACCTCCTCTTCTTTCTTCTCCAAACAAGGAAGAAGAAGAAGAAGAAGAAGCGACTATGGCTAAAGAGAGAGAAAAAAAGCTGTACGCATCTATACTTGGAAACTACGCCGCTGAACTTAAGCTTCTTGTCACCACACTTCTCCTTCTCTGTGGTGTCGCTACTCTCCTTCAGTTCATTCCTTCACGTTTCACTATCTCCGCTTCTGATCTCCGCTTTTGCATCTCAAGAGTCACCCAAACAGACCCTAACGCTACCATCACCGCCACAACAAGAACTGTAACGGAAACACAAACACTTCCTTCTGTTGCTTCCGTTACTTCACCGTTAACATCTGTTTCGTTTCTTCCACCACCGTCACCTTCACCGCCACCGTTACCGTCACCGCCTCCACCGCTTCCACCGCCGGCGATTGAGAAAGAACAAGTTGTTGATAACGGAATAATCAAACGCGCTTTCAACCCTTACGGTTCAGCTGCTTACAATTTCATAACCATGGGAGCTTATAGAGGAGGTCTCAACACTTTCGCCATTATCGGCATAGCTTCAAAACCACTTCACGTTTACGGTAAACCGACTTACGAGTGTGAATGGCTCTCGAACTCCGCTACAGGAGACACTAAGCCGGTAACCACCGTCGGTTACAAGATCCTCCCAGATTGGGGCTACGGTCATGTCTACACAGTCGTTATTGTAAACTGTACCTTCCCGGAGCCACTCAATGTTGACAACTCCGGCGGGAAGTTGATTCTCTACGCCTCCACTTCCGGTGGCGGCGACACAAAGTTCAACATCACCGACAGAATGGAGGTTCTCACCGAACAACCAGGAACACTAGATGTTTCCGTTTTCACTTCAAAACCGAAATACGAGTATTTATACTGTGGTTCATCGCTTTTTGGTAACTTGAACCCACAAAGGATTCGTGAATGGATCGCTTATCATGTGAAATTTTTTGGACCGAGTTCACATTTTGTTATACATGATGCTGGTGGTGTTCATGAGAAGGTTCTAGAAGTTTTGAAACCATGGATTGAACTTGGTTATGTTACTTTACAAGATATTAGGGATCAAGAGAGATTTGATGGTTATTATCATAATCAATTTATGGTTGTTAATGATTGTTTACATAGGTATAAATTTATGGCTAAGTGGATGTTCTTCTTTGATGTGGATGAGTATATCTATGTTCCTCCAAAGAGTACTATTAAAACAGTGCTTGATTCTCTATCAGAGTATTCTCAGTTCACCATTGAACAGATGCCAATGAGTAGTAAACTTTGCCTCTCTGCTGATTATGGCAAAACCTATAGGTACATTTCCATTCCCTTCCTTGATTTCATATATTACCGACCTTTTCATTTACTTGTGATTGTTATTATGAGTTGAATGTGGTGTTATATTGAGATTAAGCTCTTGTGGGTTTGATTTGTTGAAGTTTAGTTAGACTAGTTTGGGTGTTTTATGAACTGAGTTGTTATGAAATTGAATTCATTGGTTAAAATATTATTATGAGATTTGGTGTGGATCTGTTATGTTCTGTGTTGTGTGATTTTGAAGTTGTTCAATTGGGGGGATTTGGTTTGTAGCTAAATTGAATTGGTAACGGTTGTGTGAGGTGGAATGAGCATTTACTATGGTAGTTCATTCATTTAAAGAATAGAAAGTGATGTCAATAGTTGTTTTTCTTGTTTTGTTTTGTTACTTACATAATATATGGTGGATCTTGACTGGTTGAGTATTGTTATTTTTCCTTTGTATGGGGAAAGGGGTCATATAATCATATTTGATTCGTTGTCTGTATTATTTTGTATTTGTTTGCCAATTGCCCATTCCTCAGGACAGTTTAAGGTGGGGTGGGGTCTCTTTGAACTTTGTTCTAGGAATTGAATTCATTTCTTATGTATTAGCTGGACTGTTTAATATACTATTAAAAATAGCAAGCTAGTTACCGGAAATTCAGCTAAGTAGTGATGGAATTCTTCCTAAGCATTCATTTATATTGATTTGGGTCTTAGATTATGAACACTTTCTTGCATGGTCCACAAGTGAAAAAATGAGAAAGCGTGTTGAAGAGAGATGATGATTTTCCTGAATGTTCATACACATTGATATTGATATTAGATTAGGACCCCTTGTTGCATTTCATGGTCCACAAGTGAGCTATGATCATGACAGATTTGTTTGTTGTGCACTCGAACCCTTTTAATATTCATCAATAATTACTGTTTACAATGTTCACAGTTAGATCTAGCTAGCTGTCGTCCAACCCAAATTTTTTGTATACAAAAATAGAAGAAAGCTAGTTTTGAGCTGTGGAATGTTTATTTGCCTTTACAGTTGGTTTGATAATAACATTTTAAATTGTTGTTTTGTTTATATGTTGCCATGCTATGTGTTTGTTTTTTCTCACATGGGGTGTGAAATGAAAATGCAGGAAATGGGGGTTTGAGAAGCTGGTTTATAAAGATTCAAAGAAAGGGATTAGAAGGGATAGAAAATATGCTGTGCAACCGCGTAGTTTGTATGCAACAGGAGTTCACATGTCACAGAACTTGGATGGAAAAACAACTCATAAAACTGAAGGAAGAATAAAATACTTCCACTATCATGGAACCATAGCTGAAAGAAGAGAATCATGTAAAATGTTTAATAATTCAACACAGTTAACACATGATAAAACACCTTATGAGTTGGATACAACACTGAGAGACATTGCAGGTGTGATCAAGAAATTTGAGCTCAAGATGATTGGAAACAAAAACAACAACAACAGGGTACAGAAGATACAGCAGCGATGACAACTTCAAATCTTTTATTTTTTTAAAAATAAACTATATATGATATGATAATATTTTAACTTGTTGTAGAATAGAAATTCATTGAGCAGTTCTTTTTTTGTTTGATACGTTTTTTTATGTATTTATTTCGTATATTTACAGATGGGTATATGTCTATATGATGATCATGTTTCTTTTTAATTGAGTTTCTTATTTTTAAATTATGTTACTTTTATTATTTTATTTGTAAAAAAATAATGAATAAAGTTGAGAAGAGTTCAATAATGTTGTCGGTGTGGGGCATCAGGGTATCCCCACCTACAGTGTTGGCATATGGGGGTGGCATTGTGCTTCTGCTTGCTGTGCATGCATCCGTTTTATTTTATTTTATTTTATTTGTAGTTTCTCTACTTCGGAACCTTCTACTCTACGTTCAGTTTTGAAGAAAAATATTGAGATTGGTAATTTTAGTACTTACTCTTAAATAGCCTTCAACAAAACAAAAATAAAAATAAAATTTAAAAATTTCAATGGTTTAGTTGATGGAAAATAAATATTTAAAGCACCAAAATAAAATAATTTTTAACAGTGAAATTCAAATTTTGCTACAATGATTCAACAAAACTCAAATTTGCAACAATGTCTAACAATTGTTATATCACAAAATGAATCTAAAACCAATCTTACCACAAGAGAATCTAGCACCATCACAAAACATGGATTTAGTGTTAGTATGTGGCTTTATATTAGAACTAAAACACAAACAAAATAAAAAAGAGTAAATCAAATTTTAGGGTTTGTCGATGTTGCCAATGATGCTACAAAATTGTAAGTTTTCTTAAGATGATATATTTAAACACTACATCAATGTCAATTATTTAATTTACATGTGTACCGGCCAATAACTGAGTCCATTTCATTACTTAACATTCTAGTCGGCATGCATCTCTTAACTGGTGGATAGAAGTCCAAAAAAGTTGTGTCACAAATTTGGTCGATCAATCTTTGGCTACGCACAAAAAGTGTCAATAACGATTCGACGAAAGATTAATCATCGTTCGTATTTAATAACAAATTTCGTACTAACCAACACTTAAACCAAAATTGAACTTAGAGTTCTTGTCGACTGCGTGTCCCAAATGTAGTTTATTAACTAATGTAAATTTTTAAAATTAAGTTAAAGGACGTTAGATATATTTTAGCCTATTATAAAGTATCAGGAGATATTTAAATTATTCATCAAAAATGGAAGATACTTAAATTTAAACATTCGACAATGCTCTACTACTAAATTATAATGGATCTGATTAGTTGTAAAGATTCGACACAACTAATTTTTAACGTTTTTTTTCATTAAATTTTATAAGATTTGTTGAAACGCGACTTGAAGTAGCGTTTGGGCTTATAACTTATAGCGTTTCATTTTTTCTTTCAATTTTACTATCATTACTTTAATTAAATTTCATATTTATCTTCCACTAAATAAATTTTTCTCTCACTTTTAAGATTAATTACAATTGTCTATTTACATAATTTTATTTTTATAAACTACTTCAACCGCTAATTTTACCAAACACTTTAAATTTAATTTGCTAGTTTATTTGCTATCCGCTACCTCATTCGATATAAATTATCTTATCCACTACTTTTTGTTGAACAGAGTCTCCATTGCACTTGTTCTGAGCAAAAGTTCGTGGTTCGTACACGTCCCTTCTCCTCCTGTGAAGAAAGCTACTCTTGCTTGAATCTGGATACATGCTTATGGACTCCACCACCATGCCTTTCTGTAAGAAAGAAGAAAATTCTGTACAGTGTGTTTCGGGAACAGGTCATTAATGAAAGCGATTAGCTTTAGGACAAGTCAAAAGAGACATGTGCACGACATGAGTGCTCTTTCTCTTGTTATTCTGATAACGTGACTGAATCATTGGTCCCTGCTGCTACTAACCAATTAATTTGTCTTTTACAAATCATCATCATTATAACTTATAAGCAACTATTTGGTGCTTTACAATGTTTTTGCTAATTTGAATGAAAATTCAACAAGAGTAAATTATAAAAAACGCATTAATAAATAAGTTAAAAATATTATCAACTCATTAAAAAGTTTCAATTTGAAATTTAAGATAACGTGTGTTCTATTTTTGAGGTCGGTCATGTTAAAAAATTATACATATATTTTAGCTTTGATAAGTGTTGATTGTCTAAAAAATGCGACACTTCACGTAAGAGAGAAGCTTTCGTAACCAATTATTGAAGCTAATAAATAAATAAATGATATAAGAGAGTTGAGTGAAATGAAAGTTTTTAACATAAAAAGTTCAAGGTAAAAGAAACAAAAGATGAATATAGATAAGAAAAATGTTGCAACGGCTAGTGTGAGAAAATACATCATGTAGTTTACCGTTGATTGATACTTGAAGATGACTTGAAAATCCAATAAAGGATTGCATATTTTTTATATACTAAGTAAACTAGTATTTTACTCGTACATACGCACGGGTGATACCGTATTTATTATAATTTTCTATGAAATAATAAATACGTTGAAAGTTGCAATATAATAAAAGAAAAACGAAGAAAAGGGAAAATCAGATTTAAGGTAAAATATGCACCCCCATTAGCTCTCCCATCGGCGCTCTTGTTGCCTCTTTCGTTGGCCTCCCATTGACACTCTCATTGGCACTCTCGTTATCATTCTCGTTGCCACGCGTTTACTCCTTTTTTATATTATTTAATATTAATTTAATTATAAAAAAATTATTTAGTAAATTTTGGTAGTGATTAAAGTTTTTTGTGCAATTCTTAGTGATTAAATTGATTTTTTTATTTTAATAAATAAAAAATAGTAAATTTTTTATTTTAATACTTTTATTAGAAATATTATAATAAATAGTAAATTTTAGATGGAGTAAAAATGAAGAAAAGAGAAAATGAGATTTAAGGTAAAAAATGCACTCCCGTTGGTGCTCTTGTTGGCACTCCGATTGCCGCTCCCGTTGCCATTGTGGATCTCAAGCCAGTCTCTCGTTGCCGCACATGTTGCCACGTGTTTACTCCTTGTTTTTCTATATGATTTAATATTAATTTATTATAAAAAAGAAGTTTTGTCATTTTTTGTAGTAGTTAATGTTCTTTTTGCAATTCTTAGTGGATAAATTATTTGATTTTAATAATTTAATAGAGAGATTATACTAAATAGTAAATATTAGGTTATTTAATTATTGAGTATAAGATTAATTTAATAATTTAATTTATAGAAAAATAATAATTTGAAACTTTAGTTAGAAGTAAGTACTTTTTTACAATTGGTAGTGATTAAATTGATTAATCGACTCTTTATTAATACAGTATCGGCTTTTTGCTTCACTTTGAGCGCCAATCTTATGTTAACCTTTAACATCACTCATGGTCATCATGTATGGGCTACTTCATACTTCATATTTTTTCTTTTATTTTTCTTTTGGTATACTACTTCATATTTTTTATGTCATAATGTTCCTTATTTATATTTATATTATGATTAAAAGTTTATATTATTTTTAGGTGTTTAAAACTGAATCAACCCAAACCGAAAACCTCAAAAAACCGCAAACTGCAAAATCTATTTTTGATTTTGATATTCAATCAACCGCTCGGTTGAGTTTGGACTGTGGTTTTTGTTTCACCAACCGAACCGCAAGTAACACTAAAGCTTATTAACTTACAATCATCTTTACTAACTTACTAGCTCAAATCCAACTAAAACTCAAGTCTCACTCACTTAGTAGCCCAAATTTAATTAATTATTTGAGTCATTTACAAGCAATCCATTTTGTTATGCTATATTTAAAAATTACAATAAAACATTTAATTTAATTTCTTTTAAACATGGTCTTAGCTATCTTAAAAGAATTGAAAAAGAGTAATTTATATACTACATATATTAGAGAACATATTTTCCTAAAGATTTATGTTAGCCGTTTTTTATGTTTGTTAATTTTAACTTCGTTTAAAATTATGTTTTGTCTTGGAACAAACTGAATCAACCGAACCGATCCAAACCGTATTGGTTTGATTTTATTTTAGGAAGCCAACCGATTCAACCGAACCGAACCGAACCCAACCAAACCGCATGTAGTTTAACCTTGCAGTTCAGTTCACTTTTTGTCTCAAAATCGAGCCAAACTACGTACACCGTGAACACTCTAATTTTTAACTAATATTTTATAATGTTTTACCGGATATCTTACTATCTTAGTCTGTGGAAAAAATCTATTTATTATTTATGTGTATAAGAGTTATCAAATAGTTGGATCCAATCCCAACTATTTTAGTTTCCAAATTTTTTCATCTCAATATCCGTATGGTATCATATATCTATGTCTTTTAGTTAGTAGTTATTGCACATTTCATATATTTGAGCTTCTTAGTCTGTAACATTTCATATAATAAGTAATATATGGGCTCTCGAGTCACGAGTTGAAGCTCAAGGTGGGTGTCCCAGTCATGCCTCTAAGGAATGTTGATCAAATTGCAGGCCTGTGCAATGGCACACACCTACTGATCACTCTCCTTGGTAGATATGTCCTTGAGGGGAAAGTTATATCGGGTCGCAATATCGGTTTCAAAGTTTATATACCTCGCTTATCACTTACACCGTCAGATATGCGAATCCTATTCAAGTTTCAGAGGAGACAATTTCCCATTGAAATATCTTTTGCAATGGCAATTAACAAAAGTCAGGGTCAGTTTTTAAAACATGTTGGTGTGTATTTACCGAGCCCTGTTTTCTCGCATGGGCAACTATATGTTGCTCTATCCAGGGTAACCTCAAAACAAAGGCTACAAGTTTTGATTGCGCACAACGAAAGTGATTCACCAAATCCTACGTACGTCAAATGTTGTGTATCATGAGGTCTTCAAGAATGTAAAATAAATTATTAATGTAATTAAAGGCTGCATTTCTTAATATTATTATCAGTTAACTGCTTAATACCTACTCGCTACCTATATCGCTAATCCTAATTGATCATCATTTTGTAATCGGTTAGGTCTGTGCAGAGCACGAGTGTGTGTCCTAGTTTTAATAGTTTGAGTTGATTATAAAAATAGTTACTAAATTTTATTTTTTAAAATAAATAAAATTTATTGCATGTTTTGTCCTTTAGTGGTCAAAAATCAGTTTTGTCTTTTAGTGGCTAAATCACTATTTAACCTTCGTATTATAACTTATGAAAGGAGGATAATTTAGTAAATTTGGTGGAGGGTTGATTGACTATTTATTGCATATTGCGTATTTGTGAACCAGATTTACCTACTTATGAAGTAAATCCGGATACCCCCTTCTTCTTTTTTTTTTTAAAAAAAAAATTGTATTTTTATAAAATTCCTAAATAAAATTTTATTAAATTGTTTTTTTAAAATGATACACGCGTTTTACTTTATAAAATACGATACGAATGCTTTACGATTAAAATAACAATATGAATGCGTCATGATATACGAGTAAAAATACGTCATATATGATCTAAAATACATCAAAATATATAAAAAACCAAATAATAAATACGAGTACAAATACGTCAAAGAAATAACGAAAATACAACTAAGGGTCCAAAATCCCTAAAAGTGTAGAAAAAATCTGACGTGAAGTAGTAGGTGAACGATCCACATCTCAAAATCCGGCTGCTGCTGATGTGCAGCCATCTGTATGGCTCTGGCTCTCTCGCGCCCCTCAGATGCTTAGAAGCATGTCCAGCAATCCTCTGCCTCTCAAGGGTGTCCGGAGAAGGAGTGCCGCTACTCCTCAGGATGTTGGCGTCGTCGTCGGGTGCGGGGTACTGCTCCAGAAGACTCTCCTCGCTCTAAACTGCTTGCTCGTCTATTCGCCACTATTACAAAAAAAAAACAAAACATAACTAAAAAAAGTAAAAAAAAAATGAAGATTTCCGGATTTAGAGGTATTTCCTGTAACAGCATGAGTCATTTTCTATCTTAGTAGGCTGCTTAGGACTGTACGTCACGGCCTTCTCTACCCCCCCCGTATAGTTTTTGCCTTCCGTGGTAGTGGGAATGCATTGAACTTGTTCTTGAGCCCTAGGGTACAAGGTTTGATTCTCACGGAAGGCAAAAACTCTACTTGGGGGGTAGAGAAGGTCATGATGTACATACTTAGGTGCCTATTTGTGAACCGGCTTTGGCTTTGCCTAACGTGTGAGGTAAATCCGGATTTCTTCCCGGAAATACCTCTAAATCCGGAAATCTCTCGTTTTAACACTCACTTTTTTCGGATTTAGTAAAAAGTGAATTGTGAAATGTGATTTTTGTAAATTCTAAGGGGTATTTTTGTCCGTTTTGGTATTTTGGGGTCAGAGAGGATGGGGGTGCGAAAAAAAATCTGTGCACGACCGAGAAGCTAATCTTACAATTTGACAAAAAAAATAAAAATAAAATTGTTCAATTTTGAGAGAATAATATTCATTTTTTCTTGCGTTTTGCTAAAATGGAATCGATTAGATCGTAGCCTCAATCATGCAGACATAGACATAGAGGACTTTCAACTTCTGTTTATAAGAGGTGTTGCAGCCATCGTTAGAATTTGAGTTATTTTTAAGCATTAATTTACCATCGACAACATTATTAAGCGTCCCATAGGAGGTGCGATTAGAGATTTAGTGAAATGTTTTGTTAGGGTTTGGACTATGGCTTTTGATCTTCCGGTTAGGGGGAAGTGAAGGTGTGAAGGGGAACGTTGCGAGAGTGAAGATGTGAATGGGAAGGTTGTGTGAGTGAGACTGGGTGTCGCAAGAGTTTACGGAGCGAGAGTGAGGGTGAAGGTCGTGAGGAAGGAAGTAAAATATGATTATGAGATAAGTAAATCTGACTAAGAGGGAAGTGAATTTTTTTCCCAAAAACAAAGCGTGTTTTTTTGTTGCGAGGGATTTAGTGAGAGATTCTTTAGAGAAGCACATAAAAATCCGTCTCTAGAAGAAAAACTCAATTACTTTATGAGGATTTTGTTACAGATATTTAGGGAGAGATATATTATGTTCAAACATCTTTCTTGACAAAAAAACCAATTGTTAAACAATAAACCAATGTAAAAACGCGGTTGCCTCCCACAGGAATTGTCTCTGCACTCTGTTAATTCTTTGATTACCTTCTTCGGTGCCCTGAAAAAGAGGAAAAAGTAGAGCAGGAGGGCGGATAAAACCGATCGGAAAATTGTCCTTCCTCTAATGGAAAGTTGTTTACTCTTCAACGTGGATAATTTTCCTCTTAGTGCTTTTAACATTGTCTCCCAAGTACTGTATCATCTTGGATTTGCTCCAACCGATATGCCAAATAATTTAAAGGGGATTTACCTATACAGCAAGACAAGAATGTTGACGCACTCTAAAGCGCCCACTCGTCTATATTGATTCCAATCACATTATACTTTGCAAAGTTAATCTTCAAGTCTGAACATAACTCGAAGCTTCAGAGGAGCCTTGAGACACCATAAATTCCCCTTGATGTGTCTTTGAGGCTCACTAATAGTTACTAAAGCTAGACAAAATATGGTTTAGATAGCATTTTATTATATTTTCAACCAATAAGGTTCTCACATTAACATCACATTCTTATGAGATGTTAATCCGTAACAGAATATAAGTAAAAATTGGTCAACGAAAGTTGATGTATCACATCTTTTCCCCATGTCCAGCCTACTTTGCATGGAAGGTTGGCTACAAATTTGTATTGTGGAAAATGGGCAGCTGCTGCAACTTCCTGTCATCACTGTGTTGGGGTCCCGGAATCCATCCTTCATGTTTTAAGAGATTGTTCGCGAGCTGCTAGTGTTTGGAGGAGGCTCGTTCCTATTGCTATGAGGCCGAATTTTTTTGGCTATGACTTTGAGGATTGGATTTTGTATAACGTTCTTTTTGATGCAGGTGCTAAGTGGTGCGAGTTATGGGCTACTACGTGTTACTTTCTCTGGGGATGGCGGAATAAAGAGGTACACAATAGCAACTACCACAGACCGTATGATCAGAAGGCTCATATACGGCGCTATATCCACCACTATGATTCAAGCAAAACAAATTTTAGTCAGATGGCTTCCAAGTCTATGATTAACGTTTGTTGGAAGCCGTGAGGAGGAGTAGGATGGATCACGCTAAATCTGAGATGGCGCTTCAAGAGTGATGGCTATAGTAGTGCGTGTGGAGGTGTGTTGCGCAATGATCAAGACATATGGCTGGGTGGTTTCTTTCGACATATAGGTGACGCCTGTCCTTATGTGGCAGAGCTTTGGGGAGTTTGGGAAGGTTTAAAGCTGGCTAAGAGTATGGGGTTCGCTAATATTGAGTTGCAGGTTGACTCCAAGGCAGTGGTTTCTGCTTTTACTAATCCGTTGGGCGACTTCTGTGATGAGCGGGGCTTGATTCGTCGTATTCGACAGTTGCTAGGTTACGATTGGCGGATAAGAGTCTTTCATGTGTACCGTGAGGCAAACAAGGTGGCGATCGATCTTCTTTGCTTTGGGGTGTGAGATGCTTGATGATGTGGCTATTTATCATCACCCCTAGTCTGCTTTTTTTGCAATGTGTGCATGATGATTGTAATGGAGTCTTTACTCCAAGATTAGTTCTTTGTGTAGTTTTTATTTTTTGGGCGTTTTGCCCTCCTTCTATAAAAAAACTTTATGTTATAAAAAAATCGGTCCCCATCAATAGTTGAAATAGGTGGGTGAGCTTCTCTGAATCTAGTATCGATGTACCTTGTTGAGTTGTTGTCTTGTCGGTAGGAGAGTAGGACCAAGGAATTTCTACCCGCTAATTACAACAAGTGAAATTTTAAGAATTCAATGATAAAAGTAAAACACAGATGATATGCATATTAATTAAAACCTGGCTGTAAATCTGTAATAAACTAGAAAACAAAGTGTAGTAAATGATATTGTGGTCCATGGGAAAAATGGTCCTACACTACACCGCTATTGTTTCTATCATGCTTTTATTTTATTTTATTTTATTTTATTTTCAGAGACGAGAAATGAGAATAGACTCTTGGTGTGAGTGACTATGTTGAAAGGAGTGTTTGGAGGTATCTGGAATTCTAGCCAGCCGACACATGCACATAATTAATTATTCATCTGTTATTTATATGCATACCAAAAAGGGTCTTCAAAATAGTCAATAACCGTGTACTATAATCGATAATCAATTATCTTTATATTGTATGCGGCTTGGCGCTCCTTCCGCTGATGCTTGCAATTTTTTTTTGTTTTCTTCTTTTTTTTTGTTTTGTCTTTTTGTCTTTTTTTTTTCTTCTATTTTTGGTCACTTTTTTTTTCCCTTTTTTATCTCTTATATTTTAATGTTTTTCTTTTTTTTTTAATATATTTTTGTGTAAATCAAGGTATCCTCTAGGTGATTGTGGAGACTAATGTATTTGACGTATCAGAGATCCATTTAAGGGGTTGAACTCTCTCAACAAATGTTTTTTCATACGTATCAGTCAGTGATTGAACCCATGACCAAATGGTTAAGGGACCCTCTTTTTTATATTTTAAGAAGTACATTGCAGTCCCAAAAAATTTAAAATATTTGAATATGTGATGTTTATTCTTCAATAATCAATTGAGTTATTATTACTTTTTTATATAATTTTTTGGTTTCCTTTTTTTTTTGCGATCTGCAACTTTTTTTTTGGTTTTAATTTTTTTTCCTCTTCTTTTTTTTCCATTTTGTTTTGTTTCTTTTTGGTTTTTCTTCAGTTTTTTTCTTCTCTTATATTTTAATGAGTGATTTACTGTCTCTAAAATTTTTAGATACTTAAATATGTAAATTTTGTTCTTCAATAATCGATTCGGTAAAAAAAATTCATTTCATGAAAAACTACGTAAAGTCAGATCCTAAAAAATGTGGTTTGGTGTACTTGATCGTGAATTTTTTTTAATTTTGTAACAAAATGTCTAAAGTGAAATGTTAAGTAGTGCGTTTTGAGGTACTTCTGGGATTTGAAAAAAAAATTAACTCTTCAAATAACAGAAGTTTGGTAAAATATAATCATAAGTTTGTGAAAATCAAAATACATAAAGTGGGATGCTAGCAGTGTATTTTGGGGTACTTTAGGACCCTGAAAAATTGTAGATGTTCAAATACACGAAGTGTGTTCAATAACCATCACTTTTTGATTTTATAATCTTCTTATTTAATTTATAGTTTAAATTTAATTTTATCTACGGGAACTTCAGCCACATATAAAATAAATCATCAATCGTACTCTTTCAACTTTCTTTATGTGCTTCTATTTTATTGATAATTTCCATCAAATCCATCACGATACCACGTGTTTCACTTTCTATTTTATTGTCTTCTTTATTTTGGTCATTTTCAACCAACGGGTATTAAATCTTTTCTTTAATTGGTTTTTATATTTTTATCTTTCTTTAATATTCGAGTACATGCAGTGTTGCTGCATTGACTCCCCGTGGGAATTTCAGCCACGTTTACAATAGAACCTTCATCATCTTCTTTCAACGGGACCTTCAGTCACATTTACAATAAAACATCCATATTCTTTTTCAACTTTGTATAACTGCTCCTATTTTATCATGGGTTTTCCTTCAACTATGCATGATACCCGAGTGCTTCACTTTTTCATTGTATTGTCCTTTTTTTTCGATAAGTAATTTCATTGAAATCAGCACAAGGGGTGCCCATCCCTTACAATGAGAGAAAAAAAATATACGGAGGATGTTCAATATTTCTCTCTTATTATGGGTTCATTTTTTTAATTTGTATTTAATGAATGTTGATAATTATTAAAGTTCTTTAGACTTTTTCTTCTTATTTTATCTACAAAGGATGTTCAATTTAAATGTCTTTATTAAATTTCATTTTAAATTTATAATATTTTTTATTTAATTAATATTTATAATTTAATTTTTTATTCACAAGAATTAGATTTTATATTTTACAAAGTAACTTCATTTGCCTAATGGCATAAACTACTTATTAGATTTTATATCACAGTTGACAAGCTCAATGTTGACTAGTACAAAATTTTCTTTCAAGTACGATGCTATATTATTCTTTCGAAAGAAATTAATTACTCGATTATACGATGAAATTTAGCCATAATTAACTTATGTCTATAGGGAGTTTCACGTACGCATAATTAACTTATTTTTCACCAGAGCCTATAAATATAAGTAACCCCTCATTTGTTACACCTGGTAATATTATTTATGTATTGACCCGTCCAGAGGACGGGTATTGAGGCTAGTTATATATGCATGGTACAAGACTTTAAGTTTAATTCTTTCTATTTTTAGTTTCCTTTCATCTCTTAATTTCAACTTCAATTATATATATTTTGCTTTAATACAATAGGGAATAAGTAAATCATGATTCACTCATCCCATAGTACCAAAACCTATCGCTTACTTACCATGCTCACAATACAACTTCCCATCTATATGCTAACCTTGATGAATTTGAAAATAAAATAATTGAGCTGGTTAGTTTATTAAAAATTAAAAATATTTAAATAAGAGTGTTTCGACCTCAAGTCTCGACCAGGGGCGGTCCTTAGTTAGGACCGGGGAGGACCACGGCCTGCCCCAAGATAATATGTAAAATTACTATAATACCCCTACTATAACTCAAATACTAAATAAATGCATATTTTGCGAGAATAAAATTAGTCTTAAGGCGCAGCCTAGTGGTTAAAGTTCCTCCCATTTGTTTATAGGTTGCAAGTTCGACTCTCACTTAATTTTTTTTTTCTGTTTTATCTTTTTTTATAGCACTAAAATATACAGTGCGAATATTTTAAGCTTGCCAAAATGAAAATAACAAGTATCGAACCAAGGTCCAAGGTGTTAAACCATAACACCATTTACCATCTGATTGTCAATTACCATTTTTGTTTTACGTACAAAACTAATATATATATTTGAGTATAAATTTTATTTAAATTTTTAATGCTATCACATTTCTTATATTAGAATTGGATAGTATGAATAGATGGATTATAGTTTTCGAAAAAAATATATTTAGAATTTTAATATAATTAGGTTCAAATAAGTTTAAAATTATACTTTTAGAAACAACAACAACAAGTTGATCAATTGAGTCTCTATGTGAAATCAAAATTACAGGTTTTAGTCTCTTAATTTTTTTGGTTATCGTATTATTGAAACACAGTATCCATCAGCTTTGCTAATAACTAATCTATGTCGAAGACACCTGACTAACCACGCGTACTCGTCAATCAGCCAATTAATTTTGTTTATAAATAATTTTAATTGTATTTACATTTTTGAGTCTCTGTTCATGTGTTTCTGAGTTTCTCTACCTCTTTCATTAACGGCCCACCCTGACTTTCTAGGCAAGATCCGCCACTGGTCTCGACATCGTTTTTCCAAGGTAGTTGTGAAGTCTCACATCATATATATGTGGACTAAATTAAAGTTGTGGGCAATACCTCAAATAACAATGTCGAGACTTAAAGTCGTATTTACACCTAAAAAATTACTAAGTGTTAGCTGAGGAAGGACTTTGTCGAGTTGAAGCGTTATAGCTGATTAGGGATCAAGCGGACTTTGAGGAAAGTCGATTGATATATTAACTGAAGCGGAACTAGTCGATTCAGAGGCTGATTTAAAGAGCACGTGGATGACATGACTAAAGGAGAATTGATACACGTTGAACTGTAAGCGAGATAAGTAGAGCCATTCTTAAGTTCAAGGGGTGCATTGAGGAACGTTGGAAGTAGTTATCTGCAAGAAACACACGTAACATGACACAAAGTAGTCATTTCTTTAGCCAAGTAACTGTTAGGCTGAGACATAGTTAGTTGTTAGTCAAAATTTGTTGCCAATAGAGACTAAACCAAGACTTCACTTATATATAATGCTTGTAAATAATTTAAACACACATCAATCAAATACAAATTTATTTTCAAACAATTTATTTTTTTTCTTTTGCTTTTTACTCATGTTTTTCTTAGTCCAGTAGAATCAAATACTAACTCGTCTAACTCAACACTCTCTGGAGTAGTTGGAAACTCATAACTAAATGTAATTATTTGAAGTAAAAAAAGAGTTCCTAATTAGTTCTTTTATTTGCGCGTGGAAGCTTAAAGCATAGAGGCTAATGGTCATATTAATAACTAAAAAATTTCTCTTTAATTGACTTAGTACTAACCAATTGATATGACATTGATATATATACTTCCTAATTGAATTAGTAATTAAAATAAAAATTACCAATATTAGTAAGGTTATGAGTTGTTATCACCAAAAGAAAACAAATAGGATGAAAATACCACAAGAGGACATAGAGAGATGTCATATATATACATGGAAGGGGACAAAGGAATGGACAGTGACTTTGTAGTGATAGGATATCATGCAATAAAGCTGGCAAAGTTGAAATGAAAAAGCCCTCATAACAAATCATCTGAGAATACATCCAGTGTTGTTTTTGTTGGTTGTGTCGGTTCTCTAAGGTTAAACAACATGTAGTAGTCCAATACCCCAATGAAAGGGACATAGAGAATCAATGATTTATGGGAAAAGTTCTATTGTTTTTGTTTGGTTTATATTCTCTTTATTATTTAAGTAGAATTGTGTGAGCTTATATATAAGATTCTAATAGCATCATCTACTTTTTTTTTCCTTTGCATTAAAAAGATTTAAATCCAAGACTTTACTTGAAGAAAATCAAATATATTCTTTGTCACTTGGACCAACAGAGATTGATAAAAATTTCATTATTAATTGTTCATCGTAGCCACATATGTTCATTATCACTTAATAACAAGAAAAATAATTCGAAGAGGAGAAAAAAAATTAAATATAGCTAAAGATTTGTATAGTAAATCCAACAACCGTATTAGATAGTTCGAGTCTCTTCCACCTTAACTAAGTTTTCAGATTCGAATCCAACTTTAAAAAATGTAGCAATGTTGAAATTCATGAGAAAAACTTTACTAATCATTGTAGTCATGCTCGACTCAAAACTTTACTAAAGAGTATAGTTTGTGGTTGTCTAATCACATAAGTACGGACATGTCGATTGTCTAACCACGAAGTCACATAATTTCGGTTAGTTTATTGTTAACCACAAAATTTAATACTTTGGGTTAATTGGCTCTAGCCACCCAATTACTGAGCTTTCTTGTTATTCATATAAAATAGGAAATTTGTCGTTATACTTGTAACTAAAAACGTGACAATAAAATGTAACACTAACCACATAATTACAGAATTTGTTACCTAAGCTCTAATCAACTAATTATAGATCTTTGGTTATTCATAAATAGGCAATTTGTCGTTATAAAGTTTAATAACCACATAAGTGAATAACACTGGTTAATTGTCGATATAGATAGTGTAAACATGTGTTCATTGTCGCAATTAAGAGTGTGGACAAGTTACCAATGAGAAAGAAAAGACTTTGTTGCAAGTAACTGTGAAAAATTGATATTGGTTCAATGTTTATCAACCCTGTAATTAGACATCAATAACGTAAACGAATAGTGTGCTTCAATGACGTATTTCAAAGAAGAAAGAAGAAACGTGACATTGAAGAAAGAAGAAAGAAAGAAGAAAGAAGAAAAGTGAACGTAGAAAAAAAATTTAAATTGAACGATGAAAGAAGGAAGAAGAAAGAAATTATAAGAAAGAAGAAAGAAGATAAAAAACTAACGTGAAATTGATCAAAAGAAAGAAGAAGAAAAAGTTGAAAACTGTCCAAGAAAATAGGAATCAATTTAATGGATAATTAAATTTAATTAATACAAGGAATATTGGAGAATACAAAAATGCCCTTATTCAGTAATAACCATTGGATGAAATTTCATTAAAAAATTGACCATCCAATGACTATTATTAATTTAGTTACGGTTACTAAACACATGGTTTAGTGATGTAATCCCAAGCCACTATAATGCATCTCTATGTGATCTCTTTGTTGCTAGCAAGCCATGTAGGCACTAGAGATATTATTATTTTAGAAACCAAATTAATATATTCTGACATGTTATTAATGACATTTATAACTCAACTTTGATCCCTACCTTACAAAACACACTTTGTAAACAAGAGTAACCAATTACTCAAATCCAATAATAAACTATACAATTAAACCAACTGGACCAATAATAAAGAATAGATAATTAAAGTGGATGCTAGATTAGATGGTCCTTGAGTGAAAAAAGCATATAATAAATCACCAATTAGTAGTTTAATATTTATGCAGATGAATGGGGCATCAAAGCATTAAATATTGCACCGTGGTTTGGCAGAGTTTTTACTTTATATAACTATATGTTGCCCAAGATCAGTAGTACTTTACAAACTTTTACTTTAATCTGCAAACTGGTTTCCAGCTACTGACTTTTTGCCATAAATCTCCTATATGTTGTTGGGTTACTACTTAATGAAGATTAATAGTTTGAAAATTTTGGATAGGGTATTAAATAACTCAGACATTACCTGATGTACTATAAGACTTTAACATCTCATACCTGAGATGAAAACATGACAAATTCTTTGTTTCTTACTCCCTCTGTTACAGAATATAAGTAAAAATTGGTCAACAATAGTTGATGTATTTAGTCTAAAATTTAGATCAGATTCATCAACTTTTATTGACCAGTTTTTACTTATATCATGTCAAACTGGGTCGCCCAATCCTACTTGATTCACTAGGCCAAAACGTCACATGTTGGGCCAGCCCTATTGTCTACTAGATTTTATTTCTTTTCTTTTTTTCGGTTAAGGTTGACTGATTTTTATTAGGGTTTTTTTTTTTTTACCCCCACCCATTCCCCTAACACCCCCACCCACCGTGTGAAAATACCAAAATACCCCTGACTCTTTACAAAATCACAATTTCTTCACACAATTGGTCATACCTACGTTTGACCACCTTCACTGTGATTACGCCCGAACTTAAACGTATATACGATCAAATTTAAATCAACCAATCGTATATACCCCACTGGACCCCTATATACGATTTAACACTTTTTTTTACTCACCGTATATACCCTATTCAAAGCGTATATACGATTAGCAGAATTCATCCAATCGTATATACCCCACGGACTTCTATATACGACGAGCAAAAAGTAAGCATCATATATACACGTTTATACGATTTTTTTTTTTTTTTTTTTTTTTTTTACTAATTTTTTTCTTCACTTGCGGTGTCCGGTAGGCATAGAGGAGACGTGAGGTCTCTCCGATCGAGAGAGATGGGAGTCATCTCATCGCCCGAGTCACGAGGACTCGGAGGCATAATCAGCTCCATGCTTCAAAGACGCGGAGGCGAGAGCGAGCACACTGAGCGGTGAGTATGAGCTCGAGGCGGTGAGTATCACCGAGCCACCGATGATCACTGCTGGAGCTTTCTATCTCGGGGATTACTGCGCAGCAGACGCAGTGGGAGGATTGGCATAGGGGAGGCCGGTTTGCCAAGATCATTCCCCACTACTCCTCGATATCATCCCCAGTATCCCCAATATGATCCCCAACCTCTTCATTACCATCCCCCACCTCCCGAGTATCAAAGCAGCAGTGAGCCCTGTGTCGATGCTTATTACTGCACTCACCCATGTCCGAGTATCATGAGGTGCCTCAAAGAAGATCGGGAGGAGCCTCCTCGGCCGATGATCGGAGGAGCCTCAGGAGGAGCCTCAGGAGGAGCCTCAGGAGGAGCGTCAGCCCTCTCTTTTCACTGACTTGGCAGATCATGTCTGCAGTTCTATACTCGCTGACCCGGTAAGTTTTGCATTTTTTGCTTAAATAATTTATTTAAGTCACATAGTCTGCACTTTTGCTTACATTATTTATTTATTTTTATTTCAGGAGTATCAGCGAGTTGTCAAAGTATGGGCTCATGGCAACAAAGTCCATACTAGACTTCATCTTCATTACCCTGACCTACTTCAGCGCACCACTGTGGTCAGGGACTCCAGATTGGCCCCACTTCTCCAGACCGGCCACGCCACAGTAGACCATGAGTTGCTGTCGGCTTTTATTGAGAGGTGGCACTCGCACACGCCGTCATTTCACTTGCCATTTGGTGAGATGACGATCACCGATGACGTCTCTTGTCTGCTGCACCTTCCCATCCGGGGAACTATGCCACACCTCCCGCCTCACCGTTAGCTCGGAGTTTGCCACGGCTTCTTACGAGACATATTTGGGTGTGTCACGGGTTGAAGGTCGCTAACAACACCCGTGGGGGTCCATATTACTGACTTCAAATGGTGGAGCAGTTTATGAGCGCAACTTGGAGGAGGGGGTGACATCACGATTCTTTGTCGGGGCTTTTTCGCCGCGCTTTCCGACCTCAAGATCTTCACCACGAAGACCGGAGACAGTGAGGCTAAGTGGTTGATCTACTGGATGATCCGAGTCCAGAGGTTCTTGGAGGCTATGCATGGGGGTGCAGTGCACTAGCCGCCATGTATCATGACTTGAACAACTGCGTCATCTCGGACTACGCTAGCGATGTGGAGGGTATGCCACCTATTTCGGGTATACCTTTTAACTTCTTGTATTTTTGTTAAATCGTGCATCGACTTTTGGTAAATATTTGTGAATTAAATATGTTGTTTATTTTTGCATTTCGGGCTTGGATTATGTGGGTATTTCCCGGATGGTGGATAGGTTGCCGGTCATATCCGGGTGTGAGCCACCGGGTCGGGCGCTACAGAAGAAGAAGTCGGACCACCCAAGTGAGCCACTACAGGAGGATGCTTGATGAGCCGAGGCCGAGGATGTCTGCCGGGCGCCATTTGAGGAGGACAGTGGGTGGTAGACCCTTTGGCGAGATCTCCTCAGACAGAGGCTTCATCACCGGGCCGATTTGAGTTGCTTACATGCACGATAGGTGTCTGCGTCGGTTTGGGTACACGCAGATCATCCCACGTGACCTCTTAGTGGCCGTCCGAGTCATACTTGATTGCGTGTTTGGGATCGCCCACTTCATGGCATCTGTGGAGGACATCCTGCGCAGACTACTCGGGTTGCTCGAGGCCGGATCGGTGCAGACGTAACTACTTAGAGTGGTACGCGTCAGGCTTCTATCCCCAGACTATTACCGGCTCCACCATCACCACCATCACACAGAGCTCACCTGGACACCCTCCCGAGATACGCTACGACGATCATGACCGGATTAGGGAGCTTGTGAGGGCTTGCAGAGCGGGGATTCGTGGACGGCGACATCGCACATGGCGGTCCGGCAGATCGGACACTCCATAGGATGGTGGGGATGGCAAAGCGCCGGATGACGTGGTTGGGGAGCTTAGGACGACGAGGCGAGGGCGAGGTGGACGCCGTTAGGGATTTTTATTTGTTTTTGATGTATTTGATATTATTTTGGCACTTTATTATATTATTAACTTTTTTTGGATGTTTTATTTATTTTACGAGTTTCCATAAATTTTTGATTTCATTTATTCGATAAAACAAAGTTACATGCGATAAAACATAAACAACTTGAATAAAAATAGACAGATAAAATGAAAATACAATATAAACTAACGAGGTGGTGGAGTTAATCGACGAAGGATCTCAATGACGGTCCTTCCGTTTCGGACGCATGAGATGAATGTAACTCCTCCATTTAATTGTAATATGAATGGACATCATGTCTCGGACGTCATCCTCATTTGTTGACATCCATGGTAGACCGATAAATACCTCCACTAGTCGTTTTGGGTTTCGGATAAACGATACGAATTATCTCATGTTCGTCGTTCTCGGTTGAACCATCCGCAGAGTTTTTACGCTAAGAGCGAGAAAATGATATATCGTGTTTTAACCTCACACGAAACAACATCTCTCCCATCGAAACTTATACCATCATCTTTCAAGATGATACCACGATGATCAACAAACCCATATTAGAATGAACAAGAGTGAGGAAGAAGGCTCGTAGTATGACATTAGCGAAGCTCGCATCATCTTCACTTGTGATGTGTGAGAGAAGGAGGAAGTTGAATTTTTGGTGTGAAAATAGTGATGGTGGGAGTGAGTATTTATAGATGAGGTAAAAGATTATCAACCGTTGATTTTGGCGTGCAATCTACAGTAGATCAACTTTGAAAGCGAAATCATGACCGTTGAATTTTTTTACAATTTTAAAAAAAAAAAATTTAAGGCGCATCAGTATATATGTCATTTGGGACATATATACGATGGTAGTGAATTTAACGCATCGATATATATGCTTACTGAAGAAGTATATACGATTGGTGGTGTAACCACCAATCGTATATACTTCTTTAGAGCATATATACGATGCGTTAAAGTCTACTCCATCGTATATATGTCCCAAATGACATATATACGATGCGTCTTTAAAAAAAAAAAAAAAAAAAGATTACAAAGGGCGGTTTGGGGATTTCAATTTGGGTGGGGTGTTAGGGGAATGGGTGGGGGTAAAAAAAAAAAAACCCTTTTTATTAAGTGGACAAGGCCCAAACCAAAGCAACCTAACAGGAGAGACAAGCTAGGCACCACACACAGCAAGTGGGCTCAAGCAAAAGACTCCGGCCCAAATCATTAAACTAGCAACGAAATGGGGTGAGCAGGGATCCATGTAGGATCCGGTAGCTGGAAACTACGAAAACATTAATACCAAAAGTTAATATGACAGCCACATTACTCCAAAAGAAGAAAAAATCAACTGAGGCATCAACGAAACGCAGAGGCCATAAACGGCAAAAACCCTAGATCACAATAATGCCATGTGAACCACCAAAATCACGAAATTGAGCCAAATTTCTCAATCAACACTGCAAACAGACTCCACCGAGACACCAACAAGATGAATCTCTCACGATCCCCCTCTCGCAACAAAACAATCACCGGTGATAGCTCTTTGAAGAGAGTCTAGTGGATGAACTTGCCAATCTCTTCATAGAATTCCTCTCGTGGCTAAAGCAGCAAGTTTGTGAGCAGCCAAGTTCCCTTCATGTAGCCCAACCTAGCCAGAGACACTTTGCGAACTAACTGGCCCGATCCAACTTTTTAACAAAAGAAATTAAAAAGGTTTTATTATTATTTTTTTGCGAAAAAGAAAGAAATTTCGTTAAAACCGGTACCTTCTGAAAAAAGAAAAATGAGTAATTTCGCATAAATTTACTAAAAAAAGATAACAACAAATAAAGAGAACAAAAGAGGGCTCAATTCTTGGTCTGCGATCATTATACGAACCCCAATTCTAATATTTGATTGTATTCTCCGCAATATACAAGTTCATAATTACCAACGTGATAAAGCGTAAGTGGTAGATCTTTGATTTCTTTAACCATTTTCTCGAGGTTTGATCGCGGCCAGTGCGTATGAAAAATATTTGGTAAGAGAAGTCAATCCCTAATTAAATAGATCTCAAGATCTTTGAGAGAGTATTTTTACATTTGCAAGCATACAAGACATATCTTGGTTTAACCAAAAAAGAAAGTTAATAATTAGTATGCAATCGTTTCCACAACTACAATTTTAAAACTCGGAATTGTTGTTGTAGCTATGAAATGTTCTGCAACAATTGCACAATCAACTGCATTATTTGTGGGAGGATCAATCAACTTAGTCCAAGGGCTATCTTAAATTTCACCCCATTGCAGAATCTAATAAATTGAGATTAATTATGTTGACTCAAAATAGAGTTTTGAGTTTTGACTTTTGAAAGGTGGAATTCATTTCCACATAAAAGGATAAGTTTCTAGAGTAATTTTTAAGTGGTCACAAATATTTAGTTACAATATTTAATTATACACACAAAATAGAAATGAATGCATTGATAAAATAATAGATGTGTGTAACCAAATACTGTGACTAAGTATTTCGAACGCTCAACCAAGTCTAGGTGGGTAGAGTTATCTAACTTGTCTGTGTTTCTTTAATTCCGCTCAGTTGTGCAGGGAAGAAGACTTTGACTAATCTAGAATTTGATTGGGAGGTAAGTAAAACCTAACTCTAATTTGTTCTATTTCTAGGAATCAAATCCATGTTTTCAAGTCAAGTCCGTCCGCTTAAAAGGAGTGTTTTACCCACTTGCACCCAAACTTTGAATTTCCCCTATTCAGGTAGAGATAGACATAGACAATGCATTTGCATGTAATTCTTCCAAGTTCTTTTCCTCAAAATCTAATCTAATTCAATGTGACAAAAGCTTCAAAAAAATACATATAAACGGATATAAATGAACTATATTAGTTAATCCTTCACGTTCTTTATGTTATGGACAAATGAATAAATTAGCAAAAAGCTAAGAGTAAAAGATTATTTAACTTGGACTTGGATGACACCTTCCCCTGTAGGACCTTGTAAAACGGTCATGTCATCAACAACCTTTAATCATTGAGGCAAAAAAAAAAAGACTATATAATTACACTCAATGTTAATACATAGAAACTTTTTAATTATTTTCCAAAACTAAATAGGTCCTACAATACATGTGTCCCTTTTGATTCCAGTTACATAACATTTTCAATTGATTAATCAAATGAATAATTCCAATGGCCAACTAGATATATAAACCTTGCTTTGCTTTCTTATTTTGTTTGTTCCTGTGTGTGTGTGCATTTTATACCACAATTCAGTTTTCTTAGCAGCCACAATAATAGAAGAGGATGTTGGTTTTTGATGCCATCTTTTCAATCTTTTATATTATTATTATGTATGTGGAGAATCTCTAATCAATCCTTCTAATTATTGTACATATGTTTTCTAAGAGAACATGATATTCAAATGTTTATTAGTTTAGGTATACTCATGAGTCACAAAAGGTGAGCTAATAATGCTAAAATAATAGATTGAAATTATTTTTTTAAAAAAATCATGCTTTGCTGTTTCTGTTTGATTAGGTTACATAATGAAACGTAATCCTAATTTGAGAAAGGGAAATAATCTGGAAGTGGGTTTATTTCTTCTTGTTGGACTGTTAATTATGGTTTGAGTCTACAATTATATAGTACCTAAAATAGACAGCATACCAAGAGAAAAATAATTCAGAATAAATCAAAGTCTAGTAGAGTCACTTGCAGCTGAAAAATGAAAATATAAATAAATATAAGCTGAGACATACTTGTTAGGGAATTGAAATTAGAGGAAGTAATTGATCAGAACTGTAAATCATACATAATAATCATAAAAAGAAAAACTAGGCATCAAAAATTACAGCTAAAGATTTTTTTTGACACAAATTATTACAGCTAAAGATGAAATGTAAAGATTAAGATGAAATTTTTATTTATTCTTATAACTGCATTAAAATTGTCATGGTGGACTGGAAATTGTTTTTTTATCATAAATAAAAAAGTATATTGAAAGGAATATAATGAGTACTCTAATATGTGACAAACTAGAAATTGTTGTGAAGGTTATAATAATAGTAATTATAATTATTATTATTTATTTTTAAATTGTTGTTCAATTCAAACTTCATTTTTAGTCATTTTTTTTTCTCATGATTCCTTTTTAGTCATTTGTCCACTGTACTTTTTTTTTTGTTGGAACCACTGTACTTTCAGCCAATAACCTAATGTTACCTTTGGAATGAGAAGCCCATTTTCACATTTTTTAGTGGGTAATTTTTTTTACTCCCACTATGATGCATAATACCCCCACCAAAAAGCGAAATCCAATTTTACCCTTACACCTTTTACACTACGGAATTACCATATTTGATACATAATTCCGTTTCGGCTAAAAATGGCCAACGGAAGTATGTTAATTCAATGGGATCTGTTTTTTGGCCATAGATTTATCTATCAAACAGATAAATCCGTTGTTAAAAATTAAGACAACAGATTTCTCTGTTTAATAGATAAATCCGAAGGCCACAAAAAAGATTACGGAGAATGTTAAGGAAAATGCCTAAATCTAACAGTCAGTATCCCACAGACAATGTTAATCAACGGTCAGAATTACTAAGTACTAAATAAACATAAATATCCATTACTACCCATTATAAATGGGTTCTGACACTTCACTCAGTTTCACACAAAACACTTTACCCTACTCATATTTCTGCTTCATCTTCTTTGCTTCTTCACAAACACTATCACCCCACCCGCTGAAATGGAATGACAGTTGTGCCCAACCCAGTACTCAAATGACAAATTCCTAACCCCCTTCCTCACCGTTGAACTGTCACCATCAAGGATGATGGTGTTTGGTTTCATTGTCGTAAGCCTATCTTTTGTAGGTTGAATAAGGACATAACATTCACCCATTTGAAGGAAAAGGCGAAGAGGAAGGTTCGTCCAGAGGGAGAGTGACAGAAAGACGTAAGTCGTTTACGTTACCGCAAACACAACTATATATGGAGAGGACGACTCTATTTGTTATTCAGCTATGGAGATTCGGAGTGGTAATTACATTCGCACCATGATTGAAGCACATGCTAACGTTTCAGCAGGACGTCGTGTGTTGGAGTTGTATGTGGACACAATTCACACTCCGGAAGAGGTCATTTATCTTCTGCGACATGGATTTCCTAAATAATTGCTAGTTTCGTAGTTGTTCCTTATGTTGCTTTTTACCGTTTTGATGTCTTTCGTGTTTGATATACGGTTACACTTGGTAATAATAAAGTTGTCGTGTAATTTAAATATCACCGAAATATAAATTACTAAGTACTAAATAAACATAAATATCCATAAAAATAGGGTGTTCACAAACAAGAGTACAAAAAATACAAGTTTGCAAAATTATTGAAACAAATATATAACATTTTAAATAAAACATTGGTCTCAACACTCCCATCATCGTCACACACCCCTCATCACCGGATACATAATTGGCAAGGAATTCTCGGTAATCAGGATTAGTAGAGTCAGAACTAGCGTCATCTTCCTTTACTGGGGGGGATAATCTGGCCATATTGAAACGACCAATCGAAGCATATAAAATTCTTACTTCAACATCGCCACACCCCATATACATTGCATATACCTGCGCAGACGATCATGCGACTTCTCGATGCGTCCGACGACGACAAAAGCAGAAAAATAATATTACCAACATCGGAATTATGTGGCAAAAATAGGCGGTGTATTCCGATCACCGATAAATATGGTGAGGAATTTGGATCCTCTCAAGATTTCGCTCGATGATGGTTACGAATTCCATAGTTGCAAAACTAAATTTGGGTCGATTGTCTATTAGAAAAAGAAAAAATGGATTTATTTATAGAAACATAAATTAAGTAGTTAAATTTTAATCAAAATGGATTTATGTGTAAATCATATTTACTTACCTACTGAAATTACCTATAATTCCGTTTTGATAAAAATTTAACTACTGATTTAATTATTTTTAAATACATCCGTTGGGGCTCAAAAAAGTTAACAAATTTATGATAAATCCGGTTTGAATATTTTTATGCTTGTCGGATTTATCGTAAATATGTTTTGCAAAATAATCAAATTAGTTTGACTACGGAAGTAACTTACTTCCGTCGCTCGAAATTAAGGTACTTTCGACGATTGAAAAATGAGATAAACGGATAGAAGAGAGAGAGAAGAAACAGAATAATGAGAGGTGAGGTAATTGTGTTGTGGTTATTAAGTTTAATGGAGGGTAGTTTGGTCTTTTCATGGGGTTGTGGGTGTGGGGGTATTTGGTGTGATGGTGAGGGTCAAAAAATTACCTTTTTTTAGTAAGGAAGGGCTTCAGACAATGTGAGAAGCCCATTTTCACTTTTTTTTTGGTCCAGCCATTTCACATATTTTTGAGGGTTTTTTTTACCCCCACCATCACCCTCTATATTCCCACCAAAAATAGAAATCCAATTTTACCCGTACAAAAATTGTACTACGGAATTACCACATTTAATAATTAATTTCGTTTTGAAAAAAAATGTGGAATAGAATTACCTATTTTTTTAGGTAAATTTGTTTGATCCAAAAAAAATAAAACGGAAGTAACAATTAAACTAACGGAATTATTGTATTTTGACGCATAAATTGACAAAAAATTGATAATTCCGTTTTGGAATTGAGGTGAGGTGTGAGGAATTATTGATAATTCCGTTTTGGAATTATTGATAAGTATTTTTTTTTGTTAATTAAAAGAGAGAAAAATAGGGAGCAACACTAGGGCATGAGAGGAGCGGCTGAGAGAGGACGGTCGAGAGGGGTTATTGAGCCGCTGCGACCCACCGGCGACAGTAAGGACGGCGATGCAGAAGGTTCTGAAGATGGAGGATGGCAACTGGTACAGGGAAAGCGAAGGGTATTTGGAGGAAGAAATGGAAGGATTGATATTCTTTGGGTATGGAGAGAAAAGCACCGTGGGAGGCTGTTTGCTTTCTACTTCTCGGACTTTCCAAACTCCCATGGTTCAAAGGAGATGTTGAAGGCGTTTGGTTTGTATGGAAAGGTTGTTGAAGTGGTCATTTTACCAAAGAGAAATAAATAGGGGAAGAGATTTGGCTTCGTTCGTTTTGCAGATGTTCAGGACCCTAGACTGTTCGCAGTGAAACTAGACAACATCATCTTTGAGTCGGACAAGATACACGTTAACGTCCCTAGATTCAATCGAGAGGTTGTTACTGTTAACGGTATGATGGCCAGTGAGGAAGGGGAACGCAGTATCGCAAGGAAGGAGCCTGCTCGCAAGGTGCAGGTTGAACAACCAGGAGTGACTCGCCGTATGGTATGGAAGCCGGTAATTCGTGGCACTGAGGGAACTCATGCGAGGGGAGATGGCTCAAAATCTGGAGGTAACGGTGGTGGGGATGGTTTAGGGACTAGCGACGTGAAGCAGCAATTTCATCAATTGGGTCCGCGACAACGTCAACAAGAGCAAAAAATTGTGTATAATGTAGCGGAGAACGAGCTTGAATTGTTTTCCAAAATGTATGTCGCAAAGGTACGAGACGCGAGATCTACCTTTATGGTGCAAGAGTGGTTCAATATGCAAGGAGTTTTCTCGATCAAGGCTACTCCCATGGGTGCTAACTTGGTACTATTGGAAGAGATAGAGGAAGGCCTCATCCAAGATATGCTCAGAGATGTCACAGATTGGCTCTCTAAGCACTTTGTGGATGTTAAGAGGTGGGACCCTTCGGCGGTGGATAACAAAAGATTGGTTTGGGTCCGGTGTCATGGCACTCCGGTCCATGCATGGAACAACGACATCTTTTTTGCTTTAGCAAGTAAGTTTGGTACGTACGCGGGGGTTGATGACACTACAAGAAAATCGGTAATTTGCCACGGACAATCCCGTGGCAAATGCACAAATTCCCGTCGCAAATTTGAATTTGCCACGGACGGCGACGGACAAATAATGGTGGCAAAAACGCTCGTCGCAAACGCTTTGCCACGGGATTGTCCGTGGCAAATGCGTCCGTGGCAAACTCGTCGCAATTCCGTCGCAAAATTCCGTGGCAAAGCCGTCGCAAATCTCATCGCAAAGCCGTGGCAAACCTGTGGCAAATAATTTTGAATTTATTTTTAAATTCCGTGGCAAAGCCGTCGCAAATCTCGTCACAAAGCCGTGGCAAAACCGTGGCAATTAATTTTGAATATGTTTTAAATTTCGTCGCAAATTGTTAAAAATTCTGTGGCAAACACAATAACTTCCAAAAAACTCCGTGGCAAATTTCGTCGCTACGCAAAAAATAATAATTTAATAGTTATTCCCTACCTATTCAATCCATACTCTCCAATACAATAATATTCATAATACTTCCTGCCAATTCAATCCAGACTCCAAAACTACATTCAAACTCCAATAACTACATTGTCATTCATATTTGGAATACTTCCTACCAATTCAATCTACCAATTCAATCCACCAATTCAAACATACATAAACTACACTAATGTTAAAAGTGTCAAACATACAAAATATCAAATACCAAACCATATCAGTAATGTTCAAAGTGTCAATCCAAACCACAAACTTAGTTAAACATAAACTAGACTAATATTAAAAGTGTCAAACATACCAAATATCAAAATATATCAAAACATACCACTAGTTTATGTCAAACATACATAAACTACACTAAGGTCCGAAGAAACTCAAAAATTTCGATGAAGCATCTTCAACTCCAACTCAACAATATACCTAACAAAACAAAAACAATAATGATTACTAATTAATTCATAAAACTAAGAAAATTTGCACCTTAATTAAAACATAGATTACCTAGATGTCGCCAATAACCTCCCCATAAGGGCGGTCTCCATGATCTCAGCGTCTCCATCATCCGCATCATCGTTCTCGCCCCGCTGGTGGGTGGTGGTCGCTCTGGCGGTACGCCAATCGGTGGAGGTCTTTGGAATCCTGAATGGTTAAATACGTATTCAAGTAGTTGTTGCCGCTGCGTGCATACCGCTCCTCCCGTGCCGTGCTATTTCCTCCGCTGCCGCGCTTATTTGCTCCTCGGTTGTCGCGCAAATTGTCGCGTGTGACATTTCTTGGATGATCCTACGGGCCTCGGGAGACAAAGCTTGCGCTCGTCGAAGCTTCAGTCGTGGTCAACTATGCCTCCCGTCCCATAGACACGACTCTTATAGGGCCCTCCAAAGACTTGCTCCCACAACAATCGCTTCAACTTAGCCAACTCAACAGGTCTACTGGTATGTCCGATCGAGATAATGATCATTGAAACTCCTCCTATCAAATGCACAAGTTATAATTATAGTCAAAATAAATGAGATATTATATCGGACACATTCATAATAACATAGACAGATATAAGATGAATAAACTAAGTGAGACATCAATGTCTTTGTGAAGAAAGTGACTGGAAGTCATTTTTGCTAATTATGTCAATTCAATGGAAACACTATAATAGCTAACAAACTATAGAACACAATGTAAGAAAAAACGCCATGCATTTTTCAAAAATAATCATGAAGATAAGAACACCATTCCATGTCGAGAAAATTCAGCATGTTGAGTGATACTATATACGTAATAGATTGTTAACAATGTTTTTATATTCTTTCCTTAGATCCTATAACTTTGGACTTGCAAAACCAAATGTATTTTAATGATACGTAACCCATCACGACTTCTCTCCTCGCACTCAAATTCGATGAAACAGCAACAATCTTGTCACAGGACTTCTCAACAACCTTAACAATACACCATAATCGAAGCATTGGTAATATGCAACATGTGCCATAAACTGAACCCATTACCAAAACATCCGGATACACATGTTTATGCTTAAATTTCATAACTAAATTTGTCAAATTTGAAGGATAAGGTGCCCATATGAAATCCAATTTCATCCCAACCTCATCAACCATAATGTTATAATCACTATGCCTCTTGAACAAAAACTCTAATGATTCTAAACGCTCATAATCCAAAACTAAACTCAACAAAGAAAGAGTGAACATTCTAGAATTAACATGCCTTATAAGCACTACTACTATCTATGAGTCTATGTGAGCAAAGGTAACATACAATCCATTGCATTAGGAACCAAACCAAGTCAAGACTCAAGACATTAAGACAGACGAAAGAAACAAAGAAGCAGATAAACACACATCACGGTTGGCGATAGGATCATAAAATCAAACACCGAACTACACCGATGAAGTGCACAAATTTGAAACTTTGATGTCAAGCAATTTTTATACCGAGTAATGCGAGCGCGGTCCTCTACATACTACTTTGTGCCCTTCCTAATGTGAGTGTGGCGATGAAGCTCTTCTACATGTGGCTTCCTCCTATCTTCTTGGTCTATAATTAATAACTTAAGTTTGTAAATGGTAAATTATAAGTAATCATATTGCATAAGGAAAACATAAGTTTATAAATATACCAATCTCTTTGAATGTTGCAACATAGAGATAGAACCTTGAGTGTGCAAGCTTCCACCCTTTCTCGATGCCCTGTTCTTCTTATTCCGCCACACGTATCTTTGAATTTTGAGCATCTTTCCATTACCTTGTGGCTTCAAATTTAAGTCTTTTCGACATAAAGAAAGAGCAACATCCAATCTCGCCTTATCATTGTCCTTTGTTTTGCCCTTTATGTTCATCATCGTGTTAAATATATTGTCAAAAAATTCTTCTCTATGTGCATCACATCAAGATTGTGCCTCAATAAATTATCTTTCCAATATGGGAGATCCCAAAAGATACTCCTCTTTGTCCAATTTTGTGTTTGTCCATATCCATGAAATCGAGAAACAAGGGGATCATCTCGTGATTTTGGGCAAATCTCTAACTCTATCCCAAACCCGGCCCGGAGTCAATCGTGGAGGCGCTCATCATTTTCAACTTCCTTCTTCTTAAATGCATTCTTGTTCCTTCTAAATGCATTATCATGTGGTAAAAACCTACGATGCGAGTCAAACCAATAACTCTTACCCCGTGTTTCAAGGTAAATGCCTTTGTATGCTCCATACAATGTGGACATGCTAATTTACCATGAGTTTGCCAACTGCACAACATGCCATAAGCAGGAAATCATTAATGGTCCACATCAAAGCGGCTCACATCATAAAATTCTCCTTACGTAATGCGTAATCGTAAGTCGAGACACCATTCCACAACCTCTTCAAATCATCAATTAGTGGTTCTAAATAGATGTCAATGCACGCTTTTGGATTTTTCGGGGCGCTGTATCGCACAAGTCAAAAACATGTAAGGTTTACACATCTCAGGGGGAAGGTTGTACGGCGTAACAATAACGGGCCAGCAAGAATATGGCGAAGCCGATGCTTGGGTATATGGGGTAAAACCATCGGAGCATAACCCTAGTCGTACGTTGCGGGGATCCGCTGCAAACTCAGGTTGTACCCGATCAAAGTGTTTCCACGCTTCCCCATCAGACGGATGCCGCAACACACCAGCACATCTATTCTCAAAATGCCACGTCATTTTTCCTGCAATGTTCTCGGATGCAAACATTCTCTGCAGAACCTTGGAGTTATTGGTAAGTAGAACATTGACTTCACAGAATTGGTTTATTCTTACTACTAGTCCCAATTTTGCGTGCATGATACCTCGACGCATTACAAAATTTGCATTCAAGTAGCGCAAAGATCATTTTTCCCAAACTCATTGTCATAATACAACATGTGACCTTCAGGACAACAATCAATCCTTCTAGCTTCCAATCCCAACTTAGAAACTAACCTCTTAGCCTCGTAAAAATTCTTTGGCAAATTTTCATTCATAGGTGTCACCCCGACATCATATCACATATCAAGTTCATTCCCACCTCGGATGTATTACTCGATGATTTGAGAGCTAAAAGCTTCAGACAAATCGATAACTTTGAGTTAGATGACCCTTCAAACAATGGTTTGTTTGCATCTAACAATGATTATAAAATCTCTCTGTGCTTGCTCATTCGGAAGCTCTTCCATGTTATCATATTGTTGCTCCTCGAATGACACATTCACCCCAAGACCGTCCACAAACCATATTCTGCATCAAGTTGATTTGTTCACCACATCCTATATCCGCAGAACTACTTGAAGCACCCATGCAATTTTCGCCAACCAACGGGACGACATCAAACCCTTTCTCACCATTACTCGTCCAAATCCAATAATTAGGCCTAAACCCAACTCTCTTCAAGTGATCAATGACCTCCGTTGGATTCCTAATCTTTCCACATTCGCATTTGACGCACGGACATCGAATCCCCCCTTCAACTCTAAATTGTTCTTGTGTCATTGCAAAAAGAATAAACTCCCACACGCCATTTACAAAAGATTGTTTCAAACCCGCTCTTTTTGGAAACAACCTATCATACATCCAAAGGCGGTGCGAAGGAGGAAATTCCATTCCGCACATTTAAAATTGTCAATATATCATGGAGGAAATTATGTCCAGAGAGAGAGAGAGAACAAGACAAGAATTTAAACGATGGATGCCCATCGAGAGAGAGTGGGGCTTGATACATTTCATATCATATTACCTAGGTAGTTTTAAACAACTCACAGCTACCTAAAATGCAAATCATACCTCTTTTTCTATCCTCAGTAAAGGGTACCATACACAAAAACATAATTTTGTGTAACTTAACATGCACCCAAATGTGCAATTCAATATCTTGTACAACATAGATAAGCAACTACAAATTCAAACTCATTCTCTGAGATATGGCTTTCTTTACTTTTCATATCATATCATATTAGCTAGGTAGTTTTAAAGAACTCACAAACTACCTAAAAATTAATATAATTTAGTTTTGAAGGAAACGTTATGCGTTAGTTCAAAGAAGAGAGAATTACAACTATAGTTAACTTCATCAACATAAGCTTCCTGCAATATAATAGAGAATTGAGCCAAAGCAATTAGATATATGACCTCATGACTGGTTACTTGGTTTCACCTTTTCATATGATAGGAGGCTCAAAAATAGTCCTATTCCTATAAACATCAATGTGTTTCTCTAATTTACTATTTTTCTTGTAACTAGATCATAAAGTTCTCTTGACTTTTTACTAAGAAAATAGAGTTTATGAATGCTTTGGGGTTGTTGTTATAATCTAATATATTTATATAATCTGTTGTCTCATAATTATCGCCCTTGAGCAAATGTACTACAAGTAGTGCAAAATGATAATAAACACAACTGTAAAATCAATTTCAACTTCATAAACACAACCATAAACTTCAAGCATGATCAATAAGCCATCTAGAGAAATATACAGTGAATAAAAATATAAAATTATCAAAGTAAGAGAACTTAAAACTCATTAATTCCTTCATGTGTTAGAATAAAACACAATCTTCATGTGTGCATTGTATCTATTGTTTACAAGTGCATAGGAAATACTAGATCAATAGAATGGTCCCTCACCTGAAGCACCCACAAGCTTAGAAGAGACTCCAAGCAAAACAAGCCGAATCCAACCAAATAGAATATCTGCAAGCACAAAAAATAATGATGGATCAAAACATGCAAGTATAGAAAGTAAATCAAAAGGATCACAGGCTGTCACCTATATAACTCATGGTTTCTAACAAGACAGTTAGCATATCATAGTCTAAATCAAAACATAAATAATTTCAATGGCAACTAAATACAAAAGCTATTTACAACTATTATCAAAACCCACAACAAGCTATTTACAACAAAATCAGCCTCCTCATTTATGTGAGAATGGTGCAAAGGTCTGTAGCTAATAGACAAAATTTTAAAAGCTCCTAGTCATATAATTGATTAACAAAACAGATCAATTGATTAACAAAGACGACTTGTGTCAATTAGTTTATATATCGTAACGTGCAATGCCCCTAATTCACCAAAAAGAAATGTGAATGTGTTTCACCTTATCTATTCCTAATCTATTTTGTGAGATCAAGGCTTACCACATTTGAGCATTAAACATAAGAAAATAACACAAGAAAATCAAAATCAAATCAAAACTTTGAAAATAACACAAAAAATACAAACAAAACGGATATAAATAAGTTATATTGTAAATTGGGGTAGCATTAATAAAACCCATATTTCAAAACCAATCACAATCAACATTCTTATGGCAACAAAAAATCACATTCCAGCCCATTTAAGACACTCCAAAGGCAAACTTGCAATAAAATAAAAGAGTAACATAGAACAACAAAAGGCACAAGAGGTTAATATTTTGAATTTAATAGTACGTTAGTAGAACCAACAATGGACTTATTAATGGAAGTAGACGTATGTGCTAGAGGATTTGGAAACAAGAGGTTGTGATTTTGTAGTTGGTTTGACCATGTTCAATCCAGTAGTGACAAGTTTAGATGTAAGAACACAACACAAGACCCACTTGATTGTTTTTTGTATAACTCATTTATTATTGGTTGGAAACTGAAAATATTCTTACTTCTTAGTAATCTTGAAGACAAACTGAACCGTGAATCAAAACATTGCAGTCAGAGGATAAACAACCATTCCATGTTTGTCTCTTGCTGCTTTTATGGACAATTTTTTATTAAAAGATTAAAGAATAAAAACCTTTGATAAAGTCTCATTCCAAGTCCTTCACTAAGCCACATTTACAATCAGATGATAAGGATTTGGAAAATTCAATTTAGTTTTTTAATTCTCAGTTCCACATCAGCATTTGGAAAAAATTTCTAGACATCAAGATCAGCAACTACAAGGTTCCACAATTCAGCTTCAAATGATCATGCAAATTAGCAGTCTCCTACAATTCGACATTTATCAATAACAAGCTTATCTAGATATTTTCAAAACAAAAACATCATGCATAAGAATAGATGGAACAAACCAAGATTAATATAGGTCAAGGTATGTCAGGTTGTTGGGCATCAATGCTTATCCAGTAACTGGGGAAAATAAAAAAGTAAAAAAATTAGCTTCTAGAATATAATTGTAGCAGACATTCATCCCATCATATATGAGCTCCAGATTAATAGTCCCAGCCAATCACTCAAACAAACACAAATCATGAATAAATCACACACACACACACACACACACACACACACACACACACACACACACACACACACAGATTCCATAGTATTCCATATCCCTTAACAATCTCTATCAAATTTAAATAATAGACATTATTACCTAATGTCAGCAATCACGTTTGGAGACTTTAATTCTCCCTCAATCACAAACCCAACTTGCTCAACTGTATCAATATAGTAGTCTTATTTGAAAATCTTTTGACATGTTTATATGGATACACACATATATATTACACAGAAATGAGAAATTGTTACACAACAACCCATCATCACAGACATTCAGGACCTCAAACTATCAAATTAAAGCACATCTAGTCTAGCAACAACACATCATCACACACATTCCTACTATAAAATCAGAGAAAACAAACCTGTGTTGGTTCAACAAAGCAGGATGATGGTTTAAAATAGAGGTTCTGTGATGTCCAAGTTTTCACTCAAAACAAATCTCTTCAACCTAGATTTACAAATAAACAGAAAACAGTTAGTCAGTTTCAATAGGAAAATCGCACATAAAATTGAATTTTTGCCATATATCTATCCTAATTCATGAGAATTGAATCCTACTATCCCCAAGTAAAATAGACATTTCAAACAGGATCGGATCAATCGGCCGAGGTCATGAGATCATGGACTAGCTTTCAAGTATCTTGACTTATTTCAAAACCAACTTGCTCAATCACAACAAAAAGATAATAACTAGAACAAAAAACATAGGCTAAAAAAATACGACTAAAGGAATAATGAAGATCATACGGGTAAACTAGAATTTATGCAAAAATAAATGGCAAGATTTCAAAATTCTCAAGCTTTCAAAAGGAAAGAGAATTATCAAGATACTTCAAAGCATCACCAATTGTATTAACAACCTTCAAAGAAACATAAATGGAAACCAAATACTGTCTTGAGAAAATAATAGGGATGGCAACAAAACCTCTAAAAATGAACATATAAAACCAAAAACAGAATAGGGAATTGCTGAAATAGAGTGACCTAGTGGCAAAGTATATAGTTCCAACTAGACATTTCATTGATGCATGATGAAATAAGGATATATACAAATGCAGGAGTAGTGGTAAAATTGAAGGCATTTATAGCTCACAGACAATGCAAGCTGAGAATCAAAGTCTTGTGACTCGCAACATAACATTTAACATCTACGGATATTGCATGACACAAAATCCCAAACATTTCAACACTCATGAACCCAATCAAAACATATGCTCATTCTATTGGCAAAATCAAACAATAGAAACATTATAGGGTGAATAATTCACTTGGACTTTCAAACAGGATTGCACAAATACAATCACACACTCCAAGAATTCACCAACAGAATCAAACTATTAACCTTCACAAATAGCCACAAAATCCCTAAAACTCTAAAAGGGAATCATACACTTGCACTTCAACAAATACTTAGGGTTTAATCATAACTCAAAATTAGAAATCAGAAGAAGTTAATAACATTAGGGTTTATTCACAAATCAGAAGAAATCGATTCCAGGAAAATGAGAAGAAATCAGAAGTAATACTAGATTGAGAAGAAATTGAGTTGAGAAGAAAATCGAGTTGAGGCGAGATCGAGATGAGAAGCACTGGCTGGGTTTACACTTTTCACGCCGAAATCCAGAAACTGGGTTTACACTCTCACGCCGAAATCGAGCTGAATTGTGGAAACCGATTTGAGAGAGAGAGAAGACGTTGTGGCTGCCCAAGGAAATGCAGGGAGGAGAGAAGACTTGTGGGTTGTGGCTGATGGAGGAGGACGGAGGGTTAGATGGAGGAGGACGGAGGGTGAGTCGAGCGAGACAGAGGGTGTTCTGTGTTATGTGATGAGAAGAGAAGTAATAGGGTTTAGTAACTCATGCGACAAATAAAAATTATCATTGACATTTGCGACGGGTTTGCGACCAACCCTCCGTCGCAAATTAGCGACCAACATCCCTTTCCGTCGCAAATTAGGGACCGACATCTATTTCCGTGTCAAATTTAAGCGGGATTTTTAGCGCTCATGTCAAACATCTCTTTTCGTCGCAAATCCGTCGCAAACTAGCGACGGACAGTCCTCCGTGGCAAATGTTGGTGGCAATACAGGCTTATTCTTGTAGTGTGAGAACACGAGGCTGAAAAATTCTCTGGATGTGGCGAGAATTTTGATACGAACCACACATTTCGATGTTCTCAACATGGTTGTTACTGTTAATATTAACAGGTGATGTTCGATGTGAAAGTGATAGAATAATGGTGTGGTCCGTTGCGAGGGAATGGATTATCTCAACCAAAAGGAATAACTAGTTCTGACTTCTCTTCAGGTAGCGATGATGACAGTGATAATGGTGATATTCCTCCGTTCTTTAATGAAAATGAGGATGCGGTAGAGGGTTTTGAGGATGAAGGAGAGGTTGGGGATGACGATAAGGGCGTGGAAGGTGAGAAGGAGGGTAGTTTAGCGAACAACAACTTAGCCACAAATCACGAGGAGTTAAATGGAGAGGAAATCAATATTAATGAGGAACAAGATGTCGCTCATGAGATTTATTGTTTTGGCGACATGGCTGGTGGGATAGTTAAGCAGAATGAGCTTGTGGAGGATACCAATGTTATAAGTGTGGGTTGAATACTGTTAAGGAGTCTTTGGGTGACGGAGACAACGATGGAGCGCAAACAACGGAGAAGGTGATCGAAACTATTGTTCCACCTGTTACGCATAAGCTGGAGGGGTTCAATTTGAATAATGTTGTTATAGAAGACGAGGATTGTGGCTCCAATTGTGTATGTGGGGGACATGTTACGGTACCCACTAGTATGCCTATTCTACATCCTGTGGACCAACTTGCAGCTGTTGAAAAAATTAGATCTGGCCCGTTTATTCCGGTTGTAGGGTCAAACTCTTCACCGGTTGGAAGCGCTGGGAGTGGGACTTACACAAAAACACAGGTGGCAGTTAAAGGCAAACACATTACTAAGGACGGTGGTGATCGCAATAGCAATATTCTTATTGGCGTGGTGAACAAGGAAGCTCGAGATTTGATACATACAGCAGGTAGCTCACGAGTTAATTCTAATGACTCTCAAACTTTTTTTGTTAAACGTAACCCTCCGAATCCAGGATTGTCGATCTCAATTAGTTGTGGTGGAAGCCCGGCCATTCTCGAAGATGTATCTGTGGGTGATTCAGCATTCGGTTTTGCAATGAGAGGTTTTTGGCAGAGCATGAAATGTCATTGGCAAATAAGATGTGGAGTTTTGCAAAAGAAAATCTTGGTGTTATAGGTAAAAATGGTGATGAGGCGTATTCGGGAAGACAAAAATCCTTGGAAATCAGAGACCAGATTGCCAAAGGAAAGATGGGGAAAAAACATAGTTCTCAAGGAAGATTGCAACATTTAATATAAGGGGGTGACGGGGCCTGCAAAGAGAAGGCGCCTTAGGAAGGTGGTGGTGGATGAAAAGATAGATTTGTGCATGATTCAAGAAACCAAGAGTAGCAATCTCTCTAAAAGAGCAATTGGGACTATCTGGGGGGACAATAAGTTCGATTGGATAAATAAGAATGCAGTGGGGCTATCAGGTGGCTTGTTATGTGTTTGGAAGGAAGACCTCTTGGAGGTAATGTTTTCTTTTTCGGGTGAAAATTTTGTAGGTATGTGTGCAAAGATAGAGGGTCGTTACTGCTATTTCGTTAATGTATATTTTGCTTGTAATATGGCTGGCAAATGACTGTTGTAGAATTATCTTCGCTGCTTAAAAGACCAATTTGAGGTAGGCGATTGGTGCATAGGGGGAGATTTTAACGCGGTGGTTTCTAGACAGAAAAGAAGTGGGTGTTCAACTAATTTCAATCAAGTTGAGGCGAGGGAGTTTTTAGCTTTCATGGAGGATATGGAACTTATTGATGTGCCGGCTCTAGGTAAAAAATTTACGTGTTTCGGAATAGACGGAAGGGCTAGTAGGTTGGATAGAATGTTATTGTCGGATGGTCTTATATCTCGATGGAATGTTAGTGCTCAATGGATTGGTAATAGAGATATTTCGATCATTGCCACTGTTGGGTTATTTACTCGATCGCAAATTGGGGACCAAAACCTTTCGAGCTTAATAATTGTTGGACCATAAGGATTTCAAACAGTTCGTACACGAATGTTGGATGTCCTTCCATGTGGAAGGAAGGGGTTCGTTTGTCATAACGGATAAATTAAGATTGTTGTAGGAGAAGTTGAGAATATGGATCCGGGAGGTGTTTGGTATTAAAGATCTCAAAATTGAAACCATTGTTAAAGACTTGAATGAGGTATAGAGGTTAACTGTGGAAGGGGGTGGCATGGATGATTAACAAAGGAGAAGGTTAAATAATGAGTTCTGGAGTGAGTTACATGCTAAAGAAAGTCTTCTAGCTCAAAAGTCGAGGGTGAGATGGTTGGCACAAGGTGATTCTAATAGTAAGTATTTTCATGCTTGTGTGAAAACTAATAGGAGAAGGACTCAGTTGCTAAAGGTTTTGGTGAATGATGTATGGGTGGATGACGTGGGGGTGTTAAGAGGGCGGTTAAGGAACACTTTGAGACAAAATTCAAAGAGGAGGAGTTTAATAGGCCGACAATTGACTGGGTAATATTTCATCAGATTACGTCAAACGACAACTTGTTATTGATTGCGCCTTTCACTGTAGAGGAGGTGTAGTGTGGGAGTGTGATGGCAATAAGAGCCCGGGCCCGGATGGATTTAATTTTACCTTTATAAAAAATTGCCTGGATCTTGTATCTACGGAGATCATGAAGTTTTTGTGAGGAATTTTACAGGCAAGCAAGACTTCCAAAGGCAGTTAGCCTCCTTCTTGGCTTTAATCCCGAAATCTAGCAACCCGCAAAGTTTGGGGGATTATAGACCCATAGCTCTCATTGGTTGCTTATACAAGATATTGGCAGAGGTCCTGACCGGAAGATTCATAAAGGTACTACATGGGGTAATCAGTGTCAGAGTGCTTTTCTTGCGGGAAGGAATATTCTCGATGGTGTGTTAGTAGTGAATGAGATATTGGATATGGCCAAAAGAAATAAACACAAGTGTATGGTTTTGAAGGCAGACTTTGAAAAGGCAGACGATTCTGTTAGCTGGTCTTACTTGGATTACATGTTGTGTAGGCTGGGGTTTGGCGAGAAATGGAGGCGTTGGATGCGTTCTTGCTTCTTGTCTAATTCTATCTCAATTCTTGTTAATGGTAGTCTGACGGAAGAATTTGTGGCTCAAAAAGGGCTGAAGCAGGGTGATCTATTGGCTCCGTTCCTGTTCCTGGTTGTGGCTGAAAGTCTCGCGGGCTTGGTTAGGAAGGGGGTAGAGTCTAATAATCTGCAGGGATTCAAACTAAGTGACACTCTAACTATGGAACTGCTGCAATTTGCTGACGACACAATATTTTTTTTGTGATGGTAGTGATAAGAGTGTTTGGTGCTTGAAGGCAATCTTAAGGAGCTTTACTCATTTCTGGGCTTAAGGTGAACTTCTCGAAGAGTAATGTCATTGACATCAACATAGAGGAAGGACTTTTAGAAGGGATATCTCATTTTCTTGCTTGTAGAAGAGACTCCACTTCTTTCAAATTTCTTGGAATACCAGTAGGATCTAATCCTAGGCTAACAAATACTTGGAAACCGATTATTGATTCCATAAAGGCGAGGCTAAATAGTTGGAGGAGTAAGCAATTATCCATTGGAGGGCGTGTCACTCTTATTAATTCGGTACTTGCTTCTCTACCCCTTTACTTGTTTTCTTTCTACAAAGCACCCAAGAAAGTAATTGAGGAAATCACCAAGCTTCAAAGATGTTTCTTATGGGGTGGCGATGAAGAGCATAGGAAGTTGGCTTGGGTGAGTTGGGGAAACATTTGCAAACCAAAAGAGAAGGGAGGGTTTGGAGTGAAAAACTTGGAGGTTTTTAATCTTGCTCTTTTAACGAAATGGAGATGGAGAAGTTTAACGGAGGACGGTAATCCTTTATGGAAAGAGGTGTTGGTGTCACAGTACGGTTTGAAAGGTAGATGACCTAATGAGTTGGAGTATAGACGAGGGTGGGGCAAAACTTCATTATGGTGGTGCGACTTATGACAGTTGGGTGTAGGTACTAAGTTACGAGTAGGGTGTTTTGATAAGATAGTTAAACTTAAATTGGGAGGAGGCAATTTGATTAAGTTTTGGAAGGACAGGTGGGTTGGGAGAGATAGTTTTGACGTGTTATTCCCGACTATTTATAACAGTTATAATAACAAAGATGTGGTAATAGAGGAGATGGGAGGGTGGGTTGATGGGGAATGGAGGTGGAACGTTCGTTGGTTGGAGGATCTACCTTGGGAGGAGGAACATACCGCTGAATTTTTTTATACTGCTTTACGGACTGTTAGTTTACATGACTTGGCTCTGGATCGACGGATTTGTTTGCTTGATACTATTAAAGGTTTCTCGGTTAAGTTGTGTTATGCAAAACTATATGAATTTCTTGAAGAACATTCAGGTACAACAGCCACTAGGAGTGGAACTACTGCACCAGTTGTGGCCAACAGTGTTTTACCTGCTGATGCAGCTTCGGCCAACAGTGGGCCTGCTGTCACAGCTGCTGCAGTTTCGACCAGAAGTGGTTTCGTTGCTGCAATGGCTGCTAGTGACGGTAGGGAGTGGAAACAACTTTGGAAAAACTGCGTGCCTTCAAAGGTGTTGATTTTTGTTGGAGGGTTATGTTAAACAGAATTGCAACACGAGAGGCTTTACATCATAGAGGTATTTTACCATCTCACTTGGATAAATGCTGTATTTTTTTCTTCGAGGAGGATGAGACTACGGTGCATTTGCTTCTTACTTGTCGGGTAATCAAAGTGGTATGGCAGAAAATATTTGAGTGGATGGGAATTCTAGTATTGTTTCTGATGATGTGGTGTCTCATTTTTTGGAATTTGGGAATCTCACAAGAGGTAGGAAGCTAAAAAGAATTAGACATCTCATTTGGTTAGTGGTGTGGTGAAATATATGCAAGTATACATAGTCACACAAGTAATAAAGTGATAAGAAAGTGTGATAGCCCATAAGCGCTGCGGTTCTATCGCGTAATAAAAATTATCGATCCCACAGAGACTTTTATGATTACCAATTTATTTTTCAGTGGTGATTAGCTAAAAGGAAATGATTTTTAAGAAAAAGGAATATTTGTTTAATTAATATTTAGAATATAAAAGTGTCTCAGGATTATGGGACAAATCACAACGATGGAAATTTAACAATCCCTTAACTATCATCTATCTTATATTGAAATTGTTTTTAAGGACAAGGTATTCTCTTGATGTAATTCAAGTTTCCTCTCGGAATACAAGAATGTGTCTCGAAACAATGATCAAACCTATTCTCATGGTTGATCATCGCAGAGACTCATTAAGTCCAACCTTATTGTCCCAAGACACTCATAGCTATTCTCATGTTTTGATTGCCTTGTCTAACCTCATAGGTCCAATATCAAACTTCACCTCTCGGTACCTCGTTTGATATTTGATTTATGAAATAAGAATGATGAGGCTAGATTAAAAATCAAGTTCTAATAAGATAGAGTTTAGTCTTGGAATTGTTTAGGGATCCATCATTGAATTGTTTCCCACAATCCCAAGACTAAAGAGGTCTACTCACACATGATCATAGTAGACAAGGGAGTAGAAGAGAATGACATAAATAAATAACATAATGTAAATAACAGAATGTAAATGACAAGAATATAAACAAAGCAATAAAGAACTGAAATGTAAAGTCTTTGGAAATGTAAAGAAACAGAAACTAAAATTGCAAGAAAGTAAAGAACATGAAAATAAAAGAACAAAAGTTTAAGAATAAAATGCTAGAACTTAGATTAAACTTTAGAGTAATTTTGCAAGTGACAAGGTTTCTATTACAAGTGAAGAGAGAGCCTTTATATAGCCTAGGATCAGTAGACAATCACATAAATTCACAATCATGGCCATAAAAACCCACTAAGAAGAAGAAGGGATCAACGTTGTAATCGAATTCGAGTAGCAAAGAAGGTCGACGGTCGGTGCTCAACGAGCCTTGCACAGTGTCGTGCTCGTGAATCGCAAAAGTTATTTTCCTGATTTTTGAAGGCGCACGGGTCGTACTATCTGGCACACAGGTCGTGCTTGGTTTCTGACATTTTTTATTTTCTTTTTTTATTTATTCCTCCTTTCATGCTCTTTTGATCCTTGCTATTCTTTCATCCAAAATTTCTCTTTTTCTCCACTTTAGTCCTGAAAACACAAAACTAACATTTTGTAGTAAAATAGCTCCAAAATAGAACTAAAATTCCACAAATTTTATTTAATTCGAATACTAAAAACACTCTAAATTATGACTTATCAGAAAGGTCGAACCCACAGGGATTATGTATTGTAAAGCTTTGTATATTCAGAGTGTACACTTAGTGTGTCTACACTATGCACTAATTTTTGGTTTGGAGTTTCAAGGTAAGTAAAGACAATATAAACAGTAAATAGTGTAATGAATCAGTTAGATAAAGTAGTTGAGATGTTTTCACCAAGTAATTTACTTCTAAGTGTTATAGTGGAGTATGCAGTGTTTCCACACTGGATGCAGCTGCATGAGTGTGTGTCTGTCAGAAATTTCTTCAGAGTTTCATTACAAGCTTCCTATGTCTAGGCATGCTAAATAGGTTCACTCTTGTCTTTTTAACCTCCCACTGTATCACCCTAGGAACTATGTTATCCTATGTCTAGGACTTAACATGGTTTTAACAATCAAATCTTTATTAAAACTAGTTCAACAAATTAGGTTGTTATAAACTTTCATTCCTATTAATTCTTGAGTTCATAAATGTGACCCATGTCTGCTGCCACAAGTTTGCCTATTCTAAAGTGATCAATTCCAGAATAAACTTTGAAAGAAGTATTACACAAGAATTAAAATGCATACACTACACAAACCATAATAACATACTTAGAAGTTCATTACAAGGTTATAACATCTCAACTTAAGGGAATTTAGCTCATGTTACTCATAATATAATAGAGAAAATCTGCAAAGAGCATAATCAAAGGAGTAATATAGCAAAAGAACTTAAAAGGAGAGAGATTACTCGAATAGAAGATCTTTTGCATGAGTTTCCCAAGTTGAAGTACAATATGAGTTCCTTACACAAGTTTCCTTCAAGTAGAAGTGAAGGGAGTGGTTGTCAAGCACCTCCTTACCTTCCTCTCTCGTAAACGTAAAGAAAAACTAAAACTAAACTAAACTAAACTAAAACTAAGTGATCCTTTCAGAAACAAATGAAGAAATACAAATGAAAGATGAAGGATGATTTGTAAGTGAAGATATGGTCTCTATTTATAGGCACGAAAGCTTTCCTCCCTTGGGGGGTTTCTTTTGGCGCGTAAGATCAACTGAGGGGACCAACCTTGGATAAAATTAGACAACCAATGAAGCAAATAGCTCAGTTATGGTCGCTTGCATGTATAACATAAGGGGTGGTCCATTGGAGAAGTGCCACATGTCTTTTAGATAAGTGAGCCTTGCAACTTGATTTTTATGTTTATCGCCGACTTCTGCAAGTGGCTCTGCTCCAGGTGACTAGGCATGACGTCACAATTCAAGTGTGGAAGCATCAAAATGGTCCTTGAATGTTTTGGTGCAAACTGCTGGATTTTGCAGGCGTAGGCAGTGTTTCCACTCCTAGTGTTGGCAGTGTTTCCACTCCTGGTGTTGGAAGTGTTTCCACTCCTGCAGTTGCTGCACTGAACAAAACATCAAACGTAACAAGATATGTGTATTTATGCCTAGTTAATTGTCCTCATCATTTGGATCTCTAAAATGTTGTCTCTTAATAAATAAGCTTTATTTATATATTAATGTACTTGAAAATAAACAATAACCTAAGTAAAAATAGATGAATAACTCTATATAAAATAGAGTTATCAGTTAGGTTGATTTGGAACATATGGCTCATGCGTAAAAAATTGTTTTTAAGGGAGAGGTTGCTTCGATTCCAACTTTGGTGTCGGGTATCATGGATAGCGCTTGGAGTTGGTTCAAAGCTAGGAAGGGGAACTCTTGCGGGTTAGGATGGTCGGACTGGCATAATTGTCCATTGGGCTGTTTTGACTCGCTGAAACCTTCTCATGTATCATATCTAAGTATCATGTAATGTAGATGGGGGAGAAGCAGTGGGTTAGGTTGTTTTTCCCCACTGTTGTGCAATTCTGTGTGAGTTACTCTTTTTCCCGCCTGAGTCTTTTTCCCACCTGAGTCTTTTTCCCAATGGGTTTTGGCTCAGGGGGGTTATGAGGAGGCCCTCCCCCTTTCCTGTTTTTTCATTGTAAGGGCTGGGCACCCCTTGTGCTCTCTTCAATGAAAATTTTGCTTATCTAAAAAAAGTATTTTTTTTAATAAGCGGAATTATTGATAAGTATGAAAATTTGACTGAGATTGTGTTATTTCCGTTTTGGAATTGTGGTGACAACGGAAGTAATTTTTGTCGGATAATTCCGTTTTAAACAAATTGGATCCAAAACAGAATTACCTATTAAATAGATTTTTTAGATAAGCAATAATTTCATTGAAGGGAGCACAAGAGGTGCCCAACCCTTACAATGGGAAGCAGGAAATGAGGAGGGCCTCCTCAAAACCTCCCTGAGCCAAAACCCTTTGGGAAAAAGACTCAGGCAGGAAAAAGAGTACCTCGCACAAACTGCACTATAGTGAGGATAATCAACCTAACCCACTATTTCTCTCTCATCTAGATTACATATTTTTTAGGCATTGGAGTCCACCACATTGAAATAGAAATAGAAGAATTACAATTCAGTTTATAAATACACCAACTCCAAATATAGCTTTTGACACGAGTCACAACTGAATCGACACTTGGTTCCTCATTCTTGAAAATAGCTCGTTCCTTGCGATCCAGATGCTCCAACAAGTCGTCACCCATATAAGATGTTTCTTTCGCTTGGACTTTTTACCTACTAAATAGATAAATCCGTTGTGTTAAATTTAGACAACAGATTTATCTATTTAATAGATAATTCCATTTTGTTTAAAATTTGGGGGCATTTGAGTCTTTTTATGGGGTTGTGTGGGGGGGGGGGGGGGTATAAAAGGTTATGGTGGGGGTCCAAAAAAAACCTATTTTTGAGACTTGAGATTCCCAATATTGGTTGGGCCCTCTCCAATTTCTTACGGCCCATATTTCTTACAACCCCCTACTCACCACACATCCCCTTACCCTTCGAAAATACATAAATACTTAGACAATCAATCCCATCTATCTTCGTCTTTCTTCTTCCTCGCCATCTACTACACACCCCATCCTAAACCCAACACCTCTCATTTCTCCACTCAATACTAGTTCGTTCACAACTGAACAAATTTACTATTATGTCTAAATTTTTTAGGGGGTTTAGGTTTAGTTTAGGGGCCTAATTCACTATTACATTTTTCGGATTATTTGATCGCTAACAGATACAATGCAATACTTGTTTGTTAGTCTGTTAAGGGATTGTTCACAATTTTCCCCTTCCATGTTGCACCTTCCAAAAGTGTTTTTGTGTTCAACATTTGCTTTACTAATGAACACTTTATACAGGTTAGTGAACTATATATATATATATATATATATATATATATATATATATATATATATATATATATAGAGGTTTACATAGGTCCCCCGGGTCAGGGGTGTCAAATTTTTTAAATACACAATTTACTAAAAATATAATTAAAAAAACTATAATATTTTTTTTTCCAACTAAAACAACTATAATATATTTAAATAAATAAATTATACATTTCACAAATGTCCTCATGTGATTTCATATTCTGAAATCGATGAATAATAAGCTCAGAGACAATTTTATTGAATACATCACTCTCAATGTATATCACCAGATAGTCGTTATCCATGTATCCCACATCCGATCACACAACCTATTCTTCACAATAATCATAGCAGAGAAAGCTAATTCTACAGTTACTGTTGCAAAGGAAAAACTAGTCTCAGCTTCAAAAGAAGACTTTATCAGGTTCAACTTGTGTTGCACTAGACCAACACAAATTAAATAGCACAAATTAGTTCCTAAATACAAATCAAATAGCACAAAAAAAAAATTAATATTGGTGCTCCCCTTCCAACTGAATTTTTGGCACACCCAAAATTTGAACCTGAGACATTGCCATGGGATCCAAGTTACTACTCATATAAGCTGTTGTTGGTAAAATTCAAATTAAATAGCACAAACACAAAATACAAACTAAATAGTACTAACAGATTCAAAATTAGGATAATAAGAACAAGAACGAATCCAAGGAGATAGAGAGACGGAAACTTTTTAAAAATAAGATATAAGAGTGTGAGTGATTGTGTGAGTGTAGAGAGACGGAAACTTTTTTTAAAATAAGATATAAGAGTGTGAGTGATTGTGTGAGTGTGGTGCCTTAGAGTGGTGAAAAATTAGGAACTTTGGTGCAAAACTAAGAACTTGGGTGCAAAACATATTTTTCAGGGGATGCAAAAATATTTTTTCCTAAGGCATCGGTGCTAATTTTATTATTTGAGGGGGTTCACTTGAACCCCCTCAATTATATGTAGATCCGCTAAAATATTATAATTTTATATATATATATATATATATATATAAAAAGGTTAGATCAAATAATAATTATGCTGTCTTTGTAGGTATTTAAAAAGAAAGGAAATCCAATACCCGCCCAATTATTTCTGAATTAGACACAGGGCAGAGATATCAAAGGATTGGAACAAGCCATTTATGAGTCGCATGCAACTGTGGAAGTCGTTACTGATAGAGATAGCACCCCCTTATCGTGTAGACTTAACTAAAGATTAATAGGATTAATGTTTAGTTCAATAGTTTGTTGAATTTTTATTTGAATTTGTATTCAAACGAGACATTTGCCACATAATTCATCTCATGTTCAAAATTTATCACCTGTAAACTTATGTTAACTTGGTTAACATAAGTTTAAACTCGTGTTCAAAATTTATAGTTAGTTAATTATTTATTATGTTAACTTATAACATAAAATTGTTGGTTAAAATGAATTTTTATGGAACACTTGGTTAAATTGTTGGCATATACTGAAACTGCCTTATTGCTGCAGTATCAGATATGTACGGTACATTAATACCTTATAGGTTTGGTACTTTAGTACTGTATATGTGTTCTAAGACCTGACACCCATTATAATTGAAATAGACACGAGACTAAAAAGTGAGAACTGCATTCGATATTAAAGTACCATACAAATGTTTTTGTTCACCCGGTACCTAATTACAATACCTTTACGTTATTTAAGTACCGTACTAGTCATCAGATCAGTGTGGGTGTGTTTGCATGCGTATTACACATGAGGGTATTTTGAAATTTCTAAAATTGGGGGTGTGTGGTGAGTAGGGGGTTGTAAGAAGTATGAGCCTTTATTAATGAAACCGACAAAGTGGATTAAAAAAGTGGCCTCATACTTCTTACAACCCCCTCTACTCACCACACATCCCCAAACCTCAAATATTCCAAAATTACCCCTCCCCTAAACCCCTTCCTCCCACACTATCCCTCCCTCTTCTTGACTTCACACCCTCCTCCCTCTTTCCCATTCCCACTCCCTCTCACCACCACCACCACCACTCCGACTCACCATCACTACCTTCTCTTTCTCCTTATCACCACCACCACCACCACCACCACCTCCCACTCACCAACCACTCCCACTCACCATCACCACTATCTATTTCTCGCTATCACCACCACCACCACCAACCATTCACCATACCACAACCTCTTTCTCCCTCTCACCACCACCACCACCTTCTCCATCTCACCACCACACCACCACCACCACCACTCATTACCACCTCCATCTCCTCTTTCTCTCTTTCTCTGTGGCTCGTATTTTTTTCTGTATTTTGGGAGGGTTTGATAATATAGTACCGAACCATTTAAGTTTTTTTTTGGAAAACACGGGTTCAACAATATAGTGTCGTACCTTGTTTTTTCATTTGAAAAAACATATTTTGTGAGTGCGACACTATGATACCGTGCTGGTTCGACATCATAATGTCGTACCTTTTAAAATTTCTACAAGGGGGTGTTTAATAAAAAGTGTGCCACAACACCATGATATTGTACCTGGTTCGGTATCATGGTGCCATATCCGTTGGAATCCAGAAAAAAAGGAATGTGCTTGAAACTTTTTTATTCATTGAGGGTATTTTGCTCATTTCGTAGGGGGATGTGTGGTGAGTAGAGATGGAGTTGTAAGAAGTATGAGCCAAAAGTGTGCTATAAACAAAGGGTATTAATGTTGAACAAAAAAACAAAGAATAATAGCAACTTTGGTTTATCTTTTTAAGGGGTAGTGGAAATTGTTAGCTTTCAGGAAACTAACTCTCGACCTCTTGCTTAAATTCCTCCGTGGTCCCTTAAGCTTATCAAATAAACTATTTATTTGTTGTTATATAATTAACAATATTCTCTCCAACTAAAAATAAATAATAAGAGTCTCAACAATAGATCCAGTATTGTCAACAAAAAAAATAGACCCATAAAAAAACTTTTATTATTTTCTTATTGTTATATATTTTTTGATCAGGAATATGATAATTCTTCTCTAATAACAAAACAATTCAAAAATATAGCACAATCATTTTGGGCCATTTAAACCCTTTTGAGATTTTCCAGTACATGCTAATAGATTTTGGCCCATGCTTTTCAACTCCCCTCCTACAATACACCCCCAAACATAAAATATTTCAAAATATACCTCACATGGAACACACGTGGAACCCCCACCCCCATGCTGTATTTTAGAATGGTTCGGCAGTGAACCTTCGGACTGGTTCAGTTGCCAGTCTCCGAACTTGTTTGGTGGTTAAGTGTCGAACGTTTAAAAATGTGAATAAGGGGCTACCGGTTAGCTAGGCCTCTCACGATTGTGCTACACATCCAGATTTTAATGGGTTCGGCGATAAGCAACCGAGAACGATTCAAGAAGAGAGTCTTGCACTGTTAAAAATGTGTAATTTTAACGATTCACGACGATCTTGATCCGAATCGGTCGGTTGTTCGCTCCAAACCCATTAAAATCTGAAGAAAAAAAAAGACGGACACGTTTGAAACATTTTAATTCATTAAGGGTATTATGGTACTTTCGCTGTGTTTAGGGGTGTGTACTGAGTAGGAGGAGGGTTGGGAAAAGGGGCTGACTTGTTGTTGGCCTATTTAGTTAGAGGCCGAATGCGTTGATACCGTTTTTTCAACACAACAAATTATTTTGATAAAAAACATAACAAATTAATAAAATTATGTTAAGGGTAAATTGATAAAATACTTTTTGTCTAAAAAAAGTTGATAAAATATTTTTTATACAAACAAAACTCAATTCATTTCATTCATAATGAGTGACCAAATACATGAGGAAATTAATTTCATAAAAAACCTAAGTACTAGGTGTGAGTAAGGTTCCTCTTGCAAGAGAATGAGTTACCTTATTAGGATTCCTCCTAGTGAACTCTACATAGGAGTTTTTAAAAAAGAACCTAAAAGAGTTTCTACAAGATTGAATTATACAACATTATTCAGAATTAGTAACACAAGATGCCGTGAAAGCATCTGCCACAATCTTTACTACAGGCTCAAAGACCACATCTACAAATCTCAACTCTTTCACCCAATTGATAGCCATTAACAATGCCATAGCCTCTCCAAGTTGAACATCACAAACTGGTTGGAAACACATCTACAAATCTCAACTCTTTCACCCAATTGATAGCCAATAACAATCCCATAGCCTCTCCAAGTTGAACATCACAAACTGGTTGGAAACATAATGTATGTGCACTAATAAAAATGCCACAATCATGTCTAAGGCGCATTCCAACACCAAATTTCTTATCTGGCCGAGAATTACGCATCTACGTTACACTTGACTAACCCCATTTGAGGCTTTTTCCAATCTATATTACAACATCTAGATTGGACACAACAACGGTGCTAGCTCGGCCAACACAAATACTCCTAATCGACTGCCGCTCAAAAAGTAAACTGGTCCATTATACGAGACAACTGCTGAATTGTCCATTTTCCCTTTCCAAGAAAGGGTGTTGCGCTCCTAAAGAAATGCAAAGCTTATCCCAATCTAGCCACTGAATTCCCTTACCTATATCAATACCACCTCCCCCCACCAGAAGTCATTCATCATCTTTTGAATCTCATCACCCAGGGACTCAGGTAATTGAAAAAAACTCATAACATAAATCGGATTGGATGGGAGTCCAAGGTATTTTCCTGTTTCCAAACACACAAACACTCTCGACCTATCAGCCAGGTTAGTTTTGAATTCACTCACCACATTTCTACTAAAAAAGATTTCCGACTTCTGGAAATTAATTATTGACCAAAGGCTTGTTCATAGCTATTCAAGATAACCTTCATAACCTCAACTTTATTTATAGAGGCTCTAAAAAATAAAAAGCAATAATCAGCAAATAGAAGATCGAATACATTAAGAGAACCCCTACAATTACTCACCCAATGAAGATCACTGCGAGAGATAGCTTGGTTAATCAAGTTGTTAACCCTTTAGGGCAGACGATAACCTTAACGCCGACCCCTTCCTGAAAAAATAGGACCAACAATTTTATACTTAACAAGCACTGAATAAGAGACAGATTCGACACACATTTTAATCCATCCCACCCACTTCTAGTCGAAAATCCATTCTTGTAAGGACTTCAAATAAGTACTCCCCACCCTGTCATACATTTTGCTCATATCAATATTTAAAGCAAGTTCCCCTTTCTCTTATTCTTCAACTAATGTATAGTTTCAAAATAAATCATAGCATTGTCATGAATAGATCTACCATACACAAAAGCATAATATTTTAAAAAGATGCATGTATGAGGAATATACATTAGGTAGTTAGTCTTGTAAAATAAAATATTTAAGGCAGTTAGCAAGTACCTTAGACACTAACTTATAAATAACACTAGGGTTAAGCCCGTGCGTTGCACGGGTTTGTATAAAATATATATTTTTTTTTAAAAGTTTTTATATCGCTTATTTAAAAATTTACTAAAATATCCACATTTGAATTTAACAATCATATCTATTTTTATTTTTATTTTATAAAATTTAGGTCTATATCTATATATTATGTAATATTTATATATGCAAATCATTTAAATATGATAATTTTTTTTGATTAAATAATGAATATATACAATATCACTATTTGTTAATATATTCATTATTTATTATAAATAAACATTGATAAATGAACAATTAAGGTTTTACATAGTATTTGTATTTTAAATATAAAAAAAGTAAAAGTGAGTTGTTATATTTTAAGTGCTAATTGCGAAAAAAATTATAAATAAAGTAAAAGTGAGTTGTTATATTTTAAGTGTTAATTGGGAAAAAATAGAAAAAAATATAAAATTAATAGTAAGTGAATCTATTGTTAATTTTTAAATAAAATTAAAACTATTATGAAAAATTTAATACTAAAGTGCATCTGTTACTAAGAGTTTTAAGTATTCGGCCTTTCACATTTTAAGCATATAACCGCCACTTCCAAACGTGACATTTCAAATATTAAAATATTGAACTGTTTGGAAATAAAAACATTATAATAATTTTTTTAACGAATAGAAGGATTTTATGTTAAAATTTATCACTTTTTTTAAAATATCCATTATTTTAGAATTAAGAGCAATAATTAGTCATATAGCAATAAAAATATTATATTAGGATTTAATCAAACAAATTTTTTAAGAATATCACTTTGAACTAAAGCCACTATTTTATTCTTCTTTTTAGTTTAGTACACCTCTTTTAATATACAGTATATTACTATTTTTTAGTATATTCATTATTTTAGAAATATTTATTCTTTCAATTTTAAATGTGTTACTTTTTAATTAAATATTAAAATAGTAAGTATACCATTTTACTATATTTAATATATCTATATCTATTCTATATAATATAGTAAAGGAGACTTGAACTTTTATTTGTGAGACTTTAGTCATTGTTTTAATGCTAGGCTTTTTTACTATATTTAATATTAAAATAGTAAGTATACCATTTTACTATATTAAATATTAAAATAGTAAGTATACCATTTTACTATATTTAATATATCTATATCTATTCTATATAATATATCTATATCTATTCTATCCCAAAACCTTTATATATTCCTTCAGTTTTTTTATACAATAATGTGCTAGGCTTTTTTACCCATGTTGTTATTTTTTTTAGTTTTATTATACATTTAAGATAGAAAAATTGAATTAGTAATGGTTATTAGTAATTTTTTTATCATGTTACTATTAGTTTTTAATTTGTATATCCGTGAACTCACATTTCAATTTATTCCAGATTTTTTAAATCACCCATTTGTATTATTTTAATTTTTCCTAATAAGCAATCAATTTTTTTTTAACTAAAAGAAGCTTGACTCTTGAATTGTGATTTTTTCCATTTTTTTTTATTTTTATTTTGAAATTTTTTCTCCCTTATTGATTACTCTTTATTCATTATTTGATGTTTTGATTTTGATTGTCTTTTGGTGTCTCTAAATTATTATTATGATTAGTACTAATTATTATAGTTGGTTTTAATAGAGATTAGTTACAATCTTTTCATTTTCCTCCACTTAAAGTATTCTTTAAAAAAATACTATATATACCTAAGAAAAGAGGTCACCAATTATCTTTTCATTGTTTACATTACTTTTGTTTGGTTGTTACATCACTTACATACATTTTTTGGTCTTTACATGACTAATATCCAGTTTTGAAGAAAGCCATTGTAGTAGTTGGAGTTTCATTTTTTTGGATCTAAATTTGTCTTTTATTCGTAAGCTTCTATTGAAGGAGAATAAATATCATGTGTATTAAAAATCATTATAAGTGAATATCATGAAAGTTGTGTATACACACTCAAATTTACCGGATGGTCATTGTAATTTTGTTAGCCACTATATATATTTGCAATTTGGTTTATTGTAATTGTGTTAGCCACCACTACAAAAAAAAGGGGATTAGCGAGGGACGTTGCGAGAGAATATTAGGTCCCTCACAAACTCAGAAATTAGCGACGGACGTAGCGAGGGAAACAGGTCCCTCGCAAATTAGGTAATTAGCGACGGAAATAAGGCCGGTAGCGACGGGCTGGCCGTCGCTAAATGCAAGGCGCCAATTTCAAATTGCGCAGCTGTTTGCTGGTGTTTTTAGCAAACAATCACTAGTTTTAAAAGTTGAGTTTGTGAGATCAAACTAGGAAATCTCTGGACAATTGCCTTTGTATGTTTGTGTTTTTGACGGTTTTACGAACAGTAAATGATGTGAAGAACAATATTGAAAATAAAGCAAAAGAAGTAATTGCAGTAAATGTAAAAAGAAAAGTAAAAGACTGCATTCAATTGAAAAGAAAGTGGTTCACAAACACGTACAATGAATCTGTTCACTCGTGTTTCGCTTTTGTCCGAAGTTGAGTTTTGAGTTCTTGTGCAATGTTGTGACCTTGAGCTTCTATTACAAAATAGTATTTATACTTTTGGAAACAAACGTGGGAAAAATAATCGATTCCTAGAAATAAGGAAAAGTAATCGCCACTAAGCTGTTCGCTCCTTTGCACTTCGACTAAACTGTTGCCAACCGCTTGGCGAAGTATCGAACCTTGCTTTGTCGAAAGGTTGAACTTTCTCTTGTCGAAGGCTCTTTGCTTTGTTTGTTTCCACGGCTCTGAGTACCAAGCTTGTCGAAGTTTACTCACCTTGCCAACATTTGTAGACCTTTTCTGTCGAATTGATGGTGACTTGACTTGGTGTTGACTTGTAGCTTCCGAGATATCATTAATGGAGAGTCAAACTTATTTAAGTGCTTCATTTAATGTCTTGTCGAAATTTTGAGGTAACAGATTGCCCCCCAAAAAATGTTTCTTTCGACGAAGTGACGAAAGAAGGGAAGAAAGGGCATTTTTTGAATACTGTGCCACACTTACTTTTACCGCCTTTTGCACTTCAACAGTAAGAGAAAAATTAGTCATCATGGATTGCACAGATAAAATGAACCGTTTCATTGGCACACGTAGTTTAGTTGGTGGGCCATCACGTCCCTGAAAGGTCGCAAATGTGCGAGTTATGGCGAACGTGTCAACTACTGTTTCTTCCAAACATATATAAACGGTTAGAACCCTTTCATCTTCCTTTTTTACCCGTTTGAAACTTTGCGAACACTCTTTGCATTCTCCATCTTTTGAACTTTGCCAAAAACTCAAATCTACGAAAGTTCCAAACTTTCACTCTTTTTCTTCAACCTAAACCCAAATTCAGACCTGCCTTCTCCTTTCGACGCTTATGGCTTCAACATCTGCTGTTGCGTTGCAACCTGAGAGTTCGAAGAAAAAGGACGAGCCCAGAAAATCCCAAACCATTGATGACTTCGTTGATGAACCTGACATCACTGATGAACGAACCTTCCTTTGGCAATCTCAGGTATTAATTCCTTCCACTGAAATCTATACCCACGCCTATTTAGGTCCATTGCCTAATATTCTGCTGGAGAATGATGAGGTTTCAGAAATTTTTCCTAGTCCTCCCCGTCTTCAACCTAGGGTTTTTGCTAAGACACCTTTCCACTTAGAATTCTTGAACAACCCTCCTAGGGTTTTTAGGTCTGCTCCTAGGGTTGATCAACAAGTTTACATAGAGTGGCTCAACAAGATAGAGGCTAAGAAAGCCACCATCTGGAAACAACAAGGAATCTTCGACCTTATTCAGTTGTCTAGGTATGGGCCTAAGTATGATAGCACCCTAATCTTGGCAGCAATGCAATTCTGGGACTGTGCCACACATAGTCTTCACCTTAAGTGTGGTATGTTATCTCCCACTCTGTTAGATGTTGCTGCCATCATAGGTTTGAAACCTTTAGGCGAAACCTTCAACCCTAAACTTTCTGCTTTTGATTATGATTTCACTTTCACCAATGCTTCTTTCGCCCCTTACATTGGTGACCACCACAATCTTGATACTGATGAAGTTTCTGATGCAGAACATATAGCTTTTCTAACCCTGTGGTTATCTCTTTTTGTTTTTTGCACACGTTCCCTTCAAGTCTCCAAATCCTACATTCCACTAGCTACCCAACTCCATGCCAAACAGAACCTCAACCTGGCTAAGCTGATCTTGGGTTCTCTTCACCAACGACTTGACAATGCTATCATAGAGTTGACGGAAGATGAGCCCACCACTAAATTCTTGGCTTCTGGTCCTCTGTGGTTGTTACAATTGTGGCTTTTGGCCACTTTTGAGTCAAGGCTTGGCCTATATATTCCCAAATCAATTCAACCCTCTTTAGAAACAAGGAGAACCGAAGGGATTCGACTAGCACAGTTGAAGCCCAAATAGGTAAACCTTTCTGCAGAAGAGTCTTTTTCTATCTATTTCGAAATCTTCTTGCACTGTACCAGTTTTATAGACTCCATGGCTCCTTTCTTACAAAGACCTTATGGGCCACTTGGTTCAAAAGACCATTTCCCCCTTCTTCTGTCGAATATGCTGAAGAAATCAACCAAATTTGGCGAGCCTATCTTTCGCCAGCACTCCTCTCCACTAGGCTTACCCCTGGCAAGAACAAAAACAATCTTGGGATCACGTGTATTTCCTGAGCTACTTTGCAAGGCAATTTGGCCTCTGTCAAGTCGACACTGTGTGTGTATTTCCCCGCACGAGTTCATGGGACCAGAATCAGAACAAGCTTACGCACAAGCCTTCAAGAAGTTCCACTACCGGGCTCTGAACTTTGAACCAATCAATTACAACCCAAGGTTCTCATGTACTACGAAATTCCAAGAATGGTGGTCCCAGTATTATACTGCTGCTGCTGGGGAGGCCAATGATACCTTTGATGCAAATCTCTTGAAGAAATTAGCATCTGCCTTTCCCTCAGGAAACACAGGTACATGCCTTTTCGACACTTAAAGCTTTCTAAGATTGAGACCTTTGTAGTTAAATTTCATTGTCGTTTGCTTATCCATATTTTCGACATTAGACAAACCTGTGGCGAAGCCAAAGGGCAGAGTAACCAAGGCAACAACAACAACGAAACCTTCCCCTCAAGCCAAGAAGAAGAAAGTGGAAGCAAGTCCTACTCCAAATCTCACCCCAAAGAAGGTACGTTGTTATCCACTCTCTTTAAATTTGGTAAATTTTGAGGTAACAGATTGCCCCCCAAAAAATGTTTCTTTCGACGAAGTGACGAAAGAAGGGAAGAAAGGGCATTTTTTGAATACTGTGCCACACTTACTTTTACCGCCTTTTGCACTTCCAGAAAATAGCAAAGGCAGCAAATCATCCTCAGAAGACCAAAGCCAAAGAGAAAGTAATCATCTATTCCAGTCCTGAGGTACTATATACATACCGCGCTAATCTGTCGAAAGCTTTTTCAACTTTATCACTAATTTTGTGCCCCCTTTGTCTAATGAACTGAATTCTTTTTCAGGATACTGAAAGAAAAGAGGATAACGTTCCTCTTACTCAAAGATCAAGAAAAAGAAATCTACTTGATCCTCAAAGGACAACTAAAGGCATTGTTATTCAAGAGCCTTCTGAATCTCAGCTCCCTCCTCCAGCCAAAAAGCTCAAGGTAAACATTCTTTCGAACTTATCTTGGACTTTTTTATTTTACAACTTTCCAATTTCGACATGACTAACATAACTTAATGTAAGCAGGTTGATAACCAACCTATCATTACCCCTGTTGTCGAATCACTGACTGAAGTTGCAGCACGAGAGCTGTCTTCTGCAATACCCTCCTTGCCTTCGTCACCACTTGGTGTAGCTGCTGAGGAAATCTTCCGAGAAGTTGTCGAACCTGGGCTTCCCATTTTTTATGCAACTATCACAAATGCTGATGGCGTCGAGAAAGAGGCTATTGTTGAAGAGACTACTCGAGTTTTGGGAACCAAAGACCCAGAAAATGAAGGACAAGAAGTAATAGCTATTCCTGATGAGACTCTTGGCGAAAACATGGTTGATCAAAGAGAAGAAGAACTTGGAAGGAATGAAAACGAAGACCAAGACACTTCTGCTAAGGAATCGACCAACAGTGTTGTTGATGACAAAGACTTGTCTGAACTGAAGAAGAAAGATCCTTTAGCAGCTTTGAAGGTTATGCTGAGTCTTCAAAGTTCGTCAACGCATTTGGTCTGCAGCTCTTCCAACACTTCCCTTATCTCTATCAATCAAGAGTCAATAGAAAGCTTGCTTCGCCAATTGAAGACTAAAATCTTGGAGGGAAATCTCGTGGCGAAAATTGAGCAAGACCCTTCTGAATACTTGGAGATTAAATCGCTCATTCACAAGATAACCAAGTTAGACCCCCCTTGAGATCTTCTCACTTTCTTCGTAGAGTTTGGTCCTATTTTCGAGCAACTCTCTCTTCTGATCACACAGCGGTCCAATATTCTCAAGCACATAGCTCAAGAGAACCAACTTCATGAAATGGAACTTGCTTCTCTTAAGACTGCTCAAATTGACATTGAAGCTCTTGAAGCACAAGCAGCAGAAAACGAGAAAGCAATTGCTTAGTGGGACGCGAGAATCACACGCTACACTGAAGAGATAAAAATACTTCAGACCAAGTTGGCAAACGCTGAGTATTAGAAAGGCTTAGTCGTCGAAAAGATGGGGAGCTCTTCTTCGTCAAACACAGCAACCAAAGCACTGACGACCATCGAACATTTGGAGAAAGCCAACCAACATCAAGCCACTCTTGCTGAACTCGACAGAGATTTGAGCCTTCTTGAGACTTCCATTTCTCTAAGTGCAAATATTCTTGAGAGGCTCAAGACATCTTTGACGAATTTCTGAGACTTTGCAATAGTTAGGATTTTTTAAAATGGCTATGTAATTTTAATGTTGCATTATACATTGCCACTTGTGAACAATTCTCGTTTATTTACGTTTGTTCAATTTTTATCTCAGTTAATGTTGGCCTGTATTGTTTTAAATACTTGCCATTTATTCTAAAGACTCTATTTTCGTCACCTAACTCTTCGATTTCATAAGCACCATTCGAAAAGCATTGCAAGACGCGAAATGGGCCTTCCCACCCTGGGGACCATTTGCCTAAAACTCTATCTCTTTTGTCCATAGGCAACAAGACTTTCCACACTAATTCTCCTTCTTCAAAGGTTTTTAACTTAACCTTTTTGTTATAAGCTTTAGTTACTCTCTCTTTCTGTCGAATGAGCATTTCTAAAGCCAACAACCTTTCTTCGTCCAAATCAACTAATTCATCAATCATCATATTCCAATAATGATCAGACGGTATTTCCCACTGTCTTTGAATTTTTGTTGATTGTAAACAAATCTCGACAGGTAACACTGCATCATGTCCAAATGTCAGCCTATAAGGAGTAGTGTTGATAGATTCTTTAGGCGAAGTTCGACAAGCCCACAACACTTGGTCAAGACTACTATGCCAATTTTTGGGTTTACGCCCAACATGTTTTTTAATCAAGTTAATAATGATTTTATTGGCAGCTTCTACCTGACCATTGGCTTGTGCGTAGTATGGTGTCGAAGTTAATAACTTGGAACCAATTTCAGAAGCAAATTCTACCATTTTTCGACCAGTAAAAACAGTGCCTTGGTCTGTAGTAATGGTTTCTGGAATTCCATATCTATAGATGATATGATTTTGAATAAACCTTATTACTGCTTCTTGATCAACATTGGCTAAAGGTATTGCCTCTACCCATTTAGTAAAGTAGTCAATTCCTACAAGAATGTATTTATGGCCTTTTGATGAAGTTGGTTTTATTTCTCCAATCACATCTAGAGCCCAGCCTCTAAATGGCCAAGGTTTTACTATAGAATGTAACTCATTTGCAGGCACATGTTGTATCCCAGCATGCTTTTGGCATTCTTGGCAACCTTTAGCAAACTCTATACAATCTTTCAAAATAGTTGGCCAATACATTCCTTTTCGAAACAACAACCATTTCATTTTGTGGCCTACTTGATGTGAGCCACATGCTCCACTATGCGTATCAGAAACTGCTAAGTATGTCTCATTCTCACTAAGACACTTTAATAGCACCCCTTCAGGAGTTTGCTTGAACAATTCATTTCCAATTATCACATAGCTCAAAGCTCTGTACTTCACCTTTCTATTGGTGCTTCCTGTAGGATTTTGCAAATACTCTACAATAGGTTTTCGCCAATCGTTATCAATCATATTGTCAATAGCAAAAATTTCTGCTAAGTCAATATCATAAAAAATGTGACGTTTTTCGACAAATATTTCATTTGTATTTATTGCCCCCCCAATTTTTGGTGTTGACAATAATGTCGAAGAAGTGTCATTATAGAGAGAGTCATTTGAAATAAGTTTATCTTTTATCTCAATTAACTCTTCTAGGCTTTGTTTTGAAACCTTGTAGCCTGAAGCAATTTGTGTCAACTCATTTGCCACGTGGTTTTCGACTCGTGGTAAATGTTCTAGGTGTACAGATGTAAACCTCTTTAACAAAGTATTGGCAACAATAAAATATTTAATAAGGTGTTCATTAATAAATTTATATTCTTTTGTCAATTGTTTGACAACTAATTGAGAATCACCCTTTATATCTACCTGCCTTGCCCCCAACTCGAGTAAAATTTTAAGGCCTACTATCAAAGCCTCATACTCAGCTTCATTATTGGAGCAGAAGTTTCGAATTTGAATCTATACTTCGTTGGAATGTTTTCTGGCAAAATAATTAAAATTCCAATACCAACTCCATTTTTGTGGCTTGAGCCATCGAAGTACAGCTTCCAAGGACGTATGTCTAACGAATTAACTTCATGTTCGACAACTGAATGGTCTACTATAAAGTCAGCAACCACTTGTCCTTTGATTGATTTAAGAGGCTGATAAGTTAAGTTATATTCTAACAAAGCTAAAGCTCATTTACCAACTCTACTATGCAACATTGGTTTTGATAACATATGTTTAAGAACATCAAAATGTGAATAAACATAAACATCTGCTGATTTTATATATTGCTTTAATTTCGTACATGAGAAATACAAGCAAAGGCATAACTTTTCTATTGGACTATACCTTGTTTCAGCATCAATTAAAACTCTACTAAGGTAATAAATGGCTCTTTCGACACCATTATCATCCTCTTGTGCTAACATGCTACCTATTGTGTTATCAGAAGCTGCTATATACAATTTTAGCATTTTGTTTCTAATAACAGGCAATAAAATTGGTGGTTTCATTAAATAAGACTTAATTGCATCGAAAGCTGCTTGATGAGCTTGCTCCCACTTGAACTCATATTCTTTCTTCAGTCTTAACAATGGCGAAAATGCTTGTGTTCTGCCACTTAGATTTGATATAAATCTTCGAAGGAAGTTGATTTTTCCCAGCAATGACTGAAGTTCTTTCTTGGTCGAAGGAGCCTTCGTTTCCATAATTGCTTTAGTCTTATTTTGATTGATCTCTATGCCTTTCTTGTGTACTACAAAACCCAAGAATTCACCTGCACGTACACAGAAAGCACATTTGGTTGGATTCATTTTTAATCCATATTTCCTCATTCGTTCAAAACAACGTCGAAGATGGTCTAAATGACCAATTTCTGAGGAAGACTTAACCACCACGTCATCTATGTATACTTGCATAAAATCATCAATAAAATCATGAAACATAGAATTCATTGCTCTTTGGTAAGTGGCACCAGCATTTTTTAAACCGAAAGGCATCACTACTCATTCATAAACGCCCAATGCCCCTGGACATCGAAAAATTTTGACACGCCCTCTTCAAAGAATAAAAATTTGATTATACCCTGAATAACCATCTAGCATACTAAGATAATCAAATCCTGCTGCTGAATCTATTAGCATTTCTGCTACAGGCATGGCGTATTCGTCTTTGGGTGTTGCATTATTTAAATCCCTAAAATCTACGCAAACTCTAAGTTTTCCATTTTTCTTCATTACTAGAACAATATTAGCTAACCAATCGACATACCTGGCAGTTCTGATGAATTTGCTCTTGAACAGCCTTTCGATCTCTTCTTTGATTTTAGCCAATATCTGAGGAGCAAATCTTCTTGGTGTTTGCTTCACTGGTTTCTTTCCTGGTCGAATGGGTATTTGCAATTCTACTACTTCTCGACTCAAACCAGACATTTCATTATATTCCCAAGCAAAGCAATCTTTGAACTCCTGCAAAAGTGAAATAACTTGGGTTTTGAAGGCAGCATCAAGATGTGCACTAATATACGTTGGCCTTTTAACTAAGCCATCTCCCAAATCCACTTCTTCCACTGGATCTTGAGATTGCATATGTCTTGTAGAATCTCTAGGATCTTTTTCAAATCCTAATGGTTCGTCATCATAAATGCAATCAAGTTTTTCATCTATGATTTCTCCATTTTCTTCAGATGAATTTATGGCTTCGACAGCCATTGTCCTGTTCGTGCATACAAATACATGTACGAACAGGACAAACACAAAATCAATGGAAAGGGTCCCACTGGGCGTGCCAATTTGTTTGCTGGTGTTTTTAGCAAACAATCACTAGTTTTAAAAGTTGAGTTTGTGAGATCAAACTAGGAAATCTCTAGACAATTGCCTTTGTATGTTTGTGTTTTTGACGGTTTTAAGAACAGTAAATGATGCGAAGAACAATATTGAAAATAAAGCAAAAGAAGTAATTGCAGTAAATGTAAAAAGAAAAGTAAAAGACTGCATTCAATTGAAAAGAAAGTGGTTCACAAACACGTACAATGAATCTGTTCACTCGTGTTTCGCTTTTGTCTGGAAGTTGAGTTTTCAGAGTTCTTGTGCAATGTTGTGACCTTGAGCTTCTATTACAAAATAGTATTTATACTTTTGGAAACAAACGTGGGAAAAAATAATTGATTCCTAGAAATAAGGAAAAGTAACTACCCACTAACTGTTCGCTCCTTTGCACTTCGACTAAACTGTTGCCAACCGCTTGGCGAAGTATCGAACCTTGCTTTGTCGAAAGGTTGAACTTTCTCTTGTCGAAGGCTCTTTGCTTTGTTTGTTTCCACGGCTCTGAGTACCAAGCTTGTCGAAGTTTACTCACCTTGCCAACATTTGTAGACCTTTTCTGTCGAATTGATGGTGACTTGACTTGGTGTTGACTTGTAGCTTCCGAGATATCATTAATGGAGAGTCAAACTTATTTAAGTGCTTCATTTAATGTTTTGTCGAAATTTTGAGGTAACAGCAGCACGCACTTCAAGACAGTTAGCGACGGAATTAGCTGGGTCCCTCGCTAATTTTCTGACCGTTGCAGTCTCTTGGGTTTCTGTAGCGGATTAGCGACCGAATTTTCGTCGCTAAATCCGTCGCTACCGGCCATAAATGTTTAACCGATCGACGCTCCCTTTCCTTCACTCTTCTCTCACTCTTCTCTCTTCTCTCTCACCTCACAAAACCAGCACCCACGACCTAAACCCATTCTCTCATTTCCACCACCACACAACCACCACCACCACCACCCACGACCCCCACCGGTTCCTCTCCTCTGTCTGTCTGTCTCTCTCTCTCCTTTCACTCTTCTTCTATCCACCTTCTTCCACCACACCACCCAAACCTAAACCCTCTTCTCTCATTTCCACCACCACCCACGAAACCACCACGAAACCACCACCACCAAAGCTCCTCCTATTTATCTCCTCTCTAGCTCTCTCTCTTACTATTTCTCATTTCTCTCTTACTCTCTCCACCTTCTTCCACCACACCACCACACAACCACCACCACAACCACCTCTTCTTGTAAGTTTTGATTTTCAATTTTTTATGATATTGTTTTAATTTTAATTTTTTATTGAATTTGTTTTAATTTATTTTTTCCTTGAAATTGAAATTGGTTAGGATTGGATTTAGGTATTTTATGTTTTATTATTTATTAATAAATAAGCAGGTTTTAAAAAAAATTATTTTTTTGGACTTTAGCGAGGGAATTAGCGAGGGACGTCAGACACGTGGCAGTCACCAATAGGATGTGCAGGCGTGGCAGTTAGCGAGGGAATATGTGTCCCTCGCTAATTAGCGAGGGAATTAGCGAAGGAACTGGTCGTGGGTAATTAGCGACGAAATCCAATTTCTCTCGCTAATTGCATTAGCGATGAGGGAATTAGCGGCGAAGGCGGTCCTCGCTAATTCCCTCGCTAATGGCAATTAGCGACGGAATTGGTCATGTTAGCGACCGAATAGTCCCTCGCTAATGACCTTTTTTTTGTAGTGCACCATATTTTCCATTTGGTTTAGTTTAGACTTCTTTTAGTTTCTTTCAATTCTATTGATATTGAGTCACATCCTTTACGCATCTTTCAACCATGAATAAATTATATTTATCTGATCTTTCAATTATTTGTTCTTATGCATCACTTTATCCTTTAGCCATGAAATTTGTCTTTAAAAAACATGCATGAAATATCAACAATGAAGCTAATATCTTTATGACAGTTATACAACAAATTCTACTATGAAAAACGTAAATTGATTTTCATTATTAATTTATCATCGTAGTCATTTTTCACATAAATATTCTACACAAACCTAGCACCCTTCTCATTAATTTTAATTCAATTTTCTTATTGAAAACGTTAAAAATTGAGTTTAATATTTTTTTTGACAGAACAAAAATTGAGTTTAATTGATAAACAATGTTGTTTTTTTCACATATGGTAAACATTGTGGTCAAATAATTTTCTATTAATATGTTACTTTTATACTTGAATATTATTGGATATCCTTTACATATGTTAAAAAATTGAAAATATAAATAAGTAAAACATAGTTATTTTTAAAAATTCAAATGTTTTTTGAAAGTCAAGATCTATGCCATTATTACTAAAATTTATGATGAATTAATTAAAACTCTACATCCTCAATCTATATTCTACTAAGTCCTGATTTTATTGGCAATTAAAGGAATAATTCAAATTAATATGAAATATTTCCCTTGTAATGCGTACAAAAATTTCAAAGGTCTACTAATTCATTAAATAACAATATTTATCTAAATTAAATTATTTTATCAAAATTTTAAACCTCAACTCAGATTTTTTGTATTTCAAAATTTTTAGAGATATTTTATTACTAAAATATTTTGTATTTAAATTAAAATAACACTTTGAATTTATTTTCTAATTTATTGTACAAATATTTTATAATTTATCTTTCTATTAATTCTCAACTTTATTCTTTCAAAATATTTAATGAATTTTGTAAAATTCATTTCACTACTTCTTGTAAAATCATATTTCAAAACAGTTAATTTGATGAAAAGTGCTAACAATTAATTATATTAAAAAAAACAGTTCTACTCATCACAACAAAATAAAATAAAATAATATTTTCAGTTCAAAATAGTCTAATATTTGTAAGGTCACACTTAGTTGTAGCAATTCATATGTTTTGGATGTTAAAGGACAAACCTTTAATATTTGTAATTGCAAATTTTGCATATTATTAAATTTTAGTATTAGTTTATAAATTAAGAATTCACTACTAGGTTTTTACATTTTTTTATTAGCTATTAAATTATGATAGTCAAGTTTTTATTTTTTAGCAAACCCAAAAAAGTTATTTTTGCTCATTGTGAAAATAACTAAAATAATAGGTTTAGTTTAATATGATATTCTTAAAAAATTGTATAACGCACGGATTGCTTGCTATATTTAATTATTATTAGTTCTAAAATAATAAATATATTAAAAAATAGTGATATAGTTTATATTCAAATAGTTCCATTCTTTAAAAAACAACTAAAATTGTGCTTTTTTGTTCAACTTATTCCAATATCTTAATATTTGAAGTGGTTGTTCATATGCTTTGGATATGAAAGACCAAACTTTGAGTGGACATGACATGATAGTGGTTATGGCTAATAAATGTATTTTTATTGTAAAGTATCCATAAATAGTTGTTGGCAAGAGCTCCACACACAAGTTTTATACACCATCAATAATGTGGATATGAGAAATGCAAATAACCAAGAACAAAGAAGGTCTTCAAATATTCGTGTTTGTAAAAATGGCAAGATTGAAATATTTTATCAGGATCAAGAATAACAAATACATGATCTCTGTAGGTTTAGGAGTTAGAAGAGAAAAACGTTGTAGCACTAAAATTTTTGTGAAAATGAAATCAAGAAGGTCATGAGTTCTTAGTTTGAGATTTTCAATTTTAGTATGTGTTATCTATATTATAATAAACCATGGATTGTCCACCTAGGCATCCATGTCAATAATGACATCAGCACAATTTTAATCCACCCAAAGATTTTATTTGAAATATATCACAAAAAAGTGTTTGAGGATCGAACTCATTCCCCCACACTGCCACCTCCTAACACTGACCATTTGAGCTACCACAATTTTATGTTAGTAAAGCATATTACATAATGTTGATCCTATTATTTCTTTTATTGCAAAACTTTTTACCTACTTTTTATATCTATTTATTATTTATTTTGATACATGTATATTTGTTATTATATATTACATTTATATATTATATTTATTTACCATCTAATATTTTGTATCACATTCCATAGATTTTATTCTATATATTTACTAACTAGAATATTATTAAATATGAGTTTTTTTAACAAAGCAGACATTGCCCAAATTTATTAATAAAAAAAGGAAAAAAACAGAGAAAAAGCGAATGGGGACTAGACCAAAATCCTTGCCAACAGAAAAGATCAATATTAAATATGAGTAATTTTATCCATTTCAACCTTTTTAAATTCTCATCTTATAAATAATGTTATATATTAAAAATGTTTGTCACATATTTTTGTATTCAGCTTGATGCACATACAATTAGAATCAATATACAACTTTGATCGATTAGTATATTTGTAGTTTACAACGTTTGTGCTTAATATTCTTCTATTCACTACGCTGCACTTAGAAAACAAGTAGAGAGAATAAACAAGATGACAGAGAACATTGATCTTACGGTTGTCTACGTCAATCAGCTTAGTCAAAAGCAAGCTACATGTACTTATGCAAAGGTATATTTGCTATATATTTGTAAGTTACTATTTACTAATACTATTTTAGACCGTATAATACTTATAAGTAATTCCTGTTGTAATAACATCTCAATATGAAAATACCCCTGAAATTATATACACTGTGGTTGTCACTACTAAAGTATTATTTGATTAGTACTTACGTAGTTGTTAAAGTATTTTTATTTATGGGTTGTCACTACTAAGTATTATTTGATTTCACGGGATCTCAAAATTATAATATATATATATATATATATATATATATATATATATATATATAAATCTAAATTTAATTTTCTACTATTATACAAATATTTAAAATAGTTGAAGTAATTATCTTACAGTGTCTAAACAAATGAATTTCGACCCGTGCTGGCACGGGTTAATTATACTAGTATTGTAAATATGTGTTATATCATAATGCTCCTGATTTTTTATCTATATATTTCTATTTATATAAAAATAAACAATATTAAAATAACTTAGAAACAAATCATTTTAAACAAACCCGTGCAAGGCACGGGCTTAACGCTAGTACTAAGTAAAATGAAAAAATTGTAACTAATATCTCTGTTTAAAACCAACAAAAATAATCATAACTAATCATAATATTTTAGGAACACCAAAAGGCAACAAAAAAAAAAGACATCAACTAATTAATTAAGAGTAATCTATATGGGAGAAATAAAATGCCTCAGGCTAGATTTTTGTTATGGGCTTAACAAAAATAAACCTTGAACATACGTTTGTGAATGTTCAATGAACATATTAAAAAAACTTTTAGATATAGCACATAATCCAATTTCATTGAAGCTATTAAAATTAAATATTTTTTGAAATAACAATATTAAAATTAGACATAAGCCATACATGTCTATAGCTTGACAAATTTTTTTTCCTCAATTGCATAACTAACAAATCAAATTTTCCTTTTTGCCTTTTAGACTACATTAGAATTGTCTAGAACATGAAGCTCAAATTCTTTGCTTTTTCGGTAGGTCTTACACACAATATATTATACCCACTAAAGATGTTTTTAGAAAAAAGTATTATCAATACATTTTAGTCAATCAAGATCATGTTAGTTCCAATCAAATCTTCCTTTTAGTAGTACATACTGAGTGTACCCCACATTGGTGCGATTTACACCTTTATGCTGCAATCACCGGTAGTGTCGGTCACATCGTTTAGAAGAGTATTGATAAACTCTAATTTGATGCATTTTTAGTGATATTTTTGAGTCACTTTTAGAACAATTATTAGCAGTTATATGAATCATTGACTTACATTTGTTATTTATTTTTACAGAGAAGAAGATAATGTGAAAAGAACAAAAATTCAATCTAATGGCACTCAATTCATCAATTATATATATGGGCTAGCAGCTATAAAATTGGGGTGTGGATATAGTAAAAGAAAGGCCCAATAGTAAAAGAAAGGCCCAAATCCAAAGAGGAGGAATAGTGCCGTGAGGTGAAGGAAAAAGGAAGCTCGCACGGAACCCTAGGCGTGAGGGAATTGGAATTGGCCAGCATTATCATAAAAGGAGGGAAAACGTGAATTGAAGGGGTTTTTTTTTTGCAGCCGCAGCATCACATAGAGAGAGTGGGAGAATAGTACTGCAACGTGAATTGAGAGAGTTAATAGTGCTGCAACAGTAAAAGAGGGGAAGACCGAACAGTAGACGGGAGAATTGGAAAGCAGCTCCGCACACGGTGACTGAGAGAGAGATTGAAGAGTTTTTGAGTGCACCGTTCTTCTGCTCGTGAGAGAGAGAGCGAAGCGAGAAAAAGGAGACTAAATACTCGGATCGAAATTCCTCCATTCCAAGGGTTATTTTTATCTCTCGTAATTTATGACTCTAGTTTTATTTCAGTGTTCTTGATAACTATGGATAATTAAACCATCTTCTAAGTGCTTAGGTGGATCTTGTTTGATTAGAGACCTTTTATGTTTTAATTTATACTTTGAATTCCCAATTTTTATTTCAATTAATATTATCCTATTGCTTTATCACATAATTAGGATTGACAACTCTTTGCATGTTTATAATCAATTAGTTGATTAATGATCGCATCTTACAACTAGTTGGTGGACCTATAGGATAATTGAGACTATAATTAATGAATGACCAAACTTTAATTTAGTCTTCTAATCATTCAACCTTTTTGTACTTTATGCTTTTCTTAAATTTAAATTCTAGCATGACCAAACTAGGATTAATTTAGGAAAAAAGAATATTAATCGCGCATGACCAAGCGGGTTAATAGTTTTAGTAAAGGGATTGGTAATTGAATAAAATAAGGGATTCGGGTAGGATTAGACATAGAGGAATCGAACCTCGCAAGTGAAACCGTGACCCTGCGCTTCTCTCCATTGATCAAACTTTACAATTTAAATTCTTGCTATTTACTTCTTGTTATTTTAGTTTCTATAATCACCAAACATTCGTTCGTCTAAATAATAATTAATCTTAAGTAGTTTGGTACTTATTAATTAATCCTCGTGGAGACGATATTTTTTATACTACTACTGCGATAGAAAGTACTTTGCTTCTAAGTGTGTTTTTAACGCAACAAGTATGCTAGCCATCATCAATGTTTTCTTCCCGTAGATGAGTGTCTTACTTCCTCACTTTTACATTATATATTGTCTAGCGCAACCATGATTTATCGAAGAGAGGACAAAATATATAGAGCTCCAAATAAGAGTAAGTTGGTAGGGTGTGTGAGTGAGTGAGCAGGGTTTATATAGTGAGTAGAAATATGACTTTTAGAGTCTTATAATTAATAATAGTTATATATTTTATCAGTTATTTTTTATACTTAATGACTATTAAAATAGTCTTTATACTCATTATTTTAGAAAGCAAAAATGGAATAAGGAGAGATGTAGCGGAGGAAAAAATGAAAAGAGAGTAAAAAAATAATACTCCCTCCGGTTCATAATATAAGAGAAAAAACACTTTTTAGATTCATTGAATAAATGATGTATTTGACCTAAAATGTAGGCTAGTTACATCATTTATTCAATGAACCTAAAAAGTGTTTTTTCTCTTATATTATGGATGGAGGGAGTATTATTTAACATTAAACTTTATATAAATAATTGAAATACAATTCGGCAGAAAATGGAAGAGCATTTATGTGATAACACATAAAGCTTATAGTATCATTTAATTAATGGAAAAATCGAAAGGATAATCGGGTTTGGAAGCATTAATCTTGAAGATGAATAGTTAACCTCTTGCACTTCAAAGTTAAAGACTTCGAACTCAACGGATTGGCACATCCTTTCAAATAATTTGGATTAAAACTCAAGAAATATGGGAAAATAATAATCAACGTAAATTCATCATTCTTTGTACTCGTTATTGTGTGATTGGAAAGATATCACTAATTGTAGTTTATGTTTCAAATAGTAGGAAAGTTAAAAGTTTACCTTAAATTGAAACTGCACCTATAAGCAGGGGCGGATCCAAGATTTTAGAATAGGGTGTTCTTTTTTCTTCAATGATTTAACAATTGTATGATTTTACAAAAAAAAAATAACGATAAATTAATGTTCCAAAAAAATCAACGATAAAGTAATGTTTCAAAATAAAGTACCTTTTAATCCAAGTTTAATTGCATTTTCCTCTTTCTCATACTGAAAGCGTTTGATGATATCTAAATCATCGACTGTGCTAAAAACATCTTTCTCCACAAATGTCACCAAACAATCATTAAGCCACGGGTTGGACATCCCGCTTCTCAATTCATCCTTCACATACTTCATTCCCGAAAATACCTGTTCAACGATTGCGGTTGCCACAGTAAAGATAAAGCTAATTAATTTGAAGCCTATACACAAATCTATAGGTCTTGTTCTTCTTTGTTTGCACAAGAGTCTTACAAAGATCCGAGAGCCCATTCAAATTGGAAAATCTATCATCATCTTTAACACTCCTAATATAATTATCAAGTTGGCTAGACAACTCCACATCATCAACATCATCAAAGTCAGCTGGATACAATCTCGCTAACCTCACAAGCAATTTTGAATCAAACGCTTTAAATAAATCGCAAGGACTCAAGCATGCTACACAATGCAACAACTCAATATTTTCAGGAGTAAACCGTTCATTCAACTCTTTCAACACCAAATCTATGATACCCAAGAAGCAATCATGTTTGAAATAATGAAAATTTGTGACCAACGGAGAACGACGCTTGGACTTGTTATGTTTCACATGCCGTGAATCCATATCGGGCACATCAATTTCAAGGTTACCACAAGAAGATACGACTTTTTCATAAAACTTTTCCCATCCACCATCTCTCATTTCTTGAAACTTTGCCTTGTTATGTCGGACAAGATCCATGGCATTCACAATATCTTGATCACCCTTTTCTAATGCTTGAGACAAATCATTTGTAATCGATAACACATCAACCATTAGATGAAACATAAAAATGAAACCAAAAGTTTGCATTGCGAACAACAAACTTGTGGTTCACCGTTACACGATCTATCACTTATGAGGTCTTCAAGCATTTCAACGATGGGATTAAACAAGCTATGCAACCTACTAAGAGTCCTAAAGTGAGATCCCCAACGTGTATCCCCCGCTCTTGTAATAGACATTTCTTGATTCAACTCAGTACCAGTTTCCACCAACTCATTATCAATTAACTCTCCAATATGAGTAACTTGTTTTTTACAAAGCATAGCTTGACGCTTGTTAGATGCCCGAATAAAATTAACAAGACGAGTAACTTCACAAAAAAACCAATCAACATCTTATTGATGTCTAGCAATCGAAACAAAGAGCCAACTGGAGTTGGTGAGCAAAACAATGGACGTAGTAGGCTTGCGGATTCTCATTCTGAATTAAAGTTTTCAAACCTCCAAGATGACCTCGCATATTGCTTGCTCCATCATACCCTTGACCTCGAATTTTAGACATAGACAACCCCAATCCAGACAACAAAGTTTCAAGAGCCTCAAAAAGTGCTTTTGCACTAGTATCTGCGACATGAACAATACCAACAAATCTTTCTAAAATAAAACCTCTTTCATCAACAAAACGTACAACAACAGCCATTTGTTCTTTTCCAGAACAATCACCGGATTCATCAACAAGGACACAAAAAATATCATCTCCAATTTCTTCAACGATTTTTTTAATGATTCAAAGAAACACATGCATTTGCAAGATCTTTCGAATAAGAGGAGAAGTCATCTTATGATTTTCTCCACCACCTTTAATTGCTGCAGACTATGTGTTCACAATTCTTCGCCAAAGCATCTACAAATTCAAGAAAATGACCTTTATATATAGAGTTCTTCCCCTTCATCATGTGCCCTAAAGGCTAACCCACCTCTAACAAGATATTTGATCGCTTCAAGTGATGCTTTCAGCATTTAACAAGATAATACTCTTTCTCTTGTGTAGAGTATTTTGTGTAAGAAGATTCAATACTGTGTTTTTGATTCATAAGAGCTTCACATAACCTCACACAATTGTTATGATGGCTAGTCGGTGTTGTTCCTTGATGCTTCTTTAACTTCTTTTTTTGATTCCAAATGTTAAAACCATCCTTCACAAATGCAGTTCTTGTCGAAGACTCATTATAAAACAAATAGCAAGGAAAACAATATACAACATCCTTTCTAACACTATACTCTAGCCAATTATATTCATCAAACCAACTTGCACAAAAACTACGATTTTTCCCCGAAATCTTTCTAACAGGATACTTCGTCAAACGTATTTGGTTAGGACCATTTAAAAGGTAAGCTCTTCTTACTTCATCTTGCACATTTGGATGATACTCAAGAATTTGTTTTCTTTTCGAGGGGTCCATCTCCAAATATGCCCATTTCTCAATAATATCATCATCCGTGAGTTCACGAATTTGAGTAATCGGTGGTTGAATTGATTGGTCATGATCTTGTAGAATTGGTGGTGGAATTGGTTGGTCATGATCTTGTGGAATTGGTTGTGGAATTGGTGGTGGAATTGGTGGTTGAATTGGTGGTGAAACTTTGGGTTTCTTGGAAAAATACCTAAGCATACTATTCAATGAAAGCCACAATCAAACAAGAGAAACATCACCAATAGAAAAGCTCAAATAACTCCAAATACACTATTCAGTATTCACTGAGCATATATTATAATATTATATCATCACCACTTGAAATACTGTCATATTCATATACATGGTTTTCTTATTATCCACAAAAATAGAATCTTCCTAGTCACAAATTGTACAATCAAACATACGGTAACTAGCACAAATACCTTTTAAGAGTGAAATCAACGAAAGCTGAACTGCTGAAGTAGAAAGCAAGAGGTTCTGAAGAAGAAATCAATAGATTCTGAAATCAACAAAAGCTGATTTGAAATCAACAGATTCTGAATTCTGAAATCAATAGATTCCGAAAGACCGAAACCAACGAAAGCTGAAGAAGAAATCAACCGATTATAAAAATCAGTTCATTAGAATGAAAATAAAAATAGACCCACAAAAAAGTGAAATCAATACCTTTTAAGAGTGAAATTAAAGCTTGTTGAAGATGAAGAAGAAAGGAAGCTTGTTGAAGATGCAGAGAAGAGGAAGCGTGCGTTTTCGTTTTTCCGTGGGTTTTGATGAAGACGCAGAGAAAGGAAGAAGACGTAGAGAAGAGGAAGCGTTCCTTTCGTTTTTGCTGTGAGAAAGAAAAAAAATTAAAGCTTGTTGATTGTTGAAGATGAAGAAGAAAGGAAGCTTGTTGAAGATGAAGAAGAAAGAAATAGGTGAAGAGGAAGAAGACGCAGAGAAAGCAAGAAGACGCGGAGAAGAGGAAGTGTGCGTTTTCGTTTTTGCAGGAGGAGTGTGTGGTGTGGGTTTCTGATTGGAGGAAGCGTTCCTTTTGTTTTTGCTGTGAGAAAGAAAAAAAAAATTATATATGTGTGTTCCTTGTGTATCGAACCCAAGACCTTTTAGATAAAATATGGGTATACTACCACTAAAGCTAGGATGTTTGGGTGTTCCTGGGAACACCAGGAACACCCTTTGAATCCGCCTCTGCCTATAAGTTTAATTGTACATTAAAAATAGAACTCAAGTCTTCTTTACAATTGTGTTCAAAAAGTTCAAGTCTCCTTTACTATATTATATAGATATAGATAGATTCCAAAGAGCTATTGGTCTCCAATCTAGCATCAAGTGGGGCTATCTTTCTTGGGAATGGGAGCTAAGGATGTTTCATTTATGGAATGAGGTAACTTTCCATTATTCAACCAAGAGAAGTTGAGAAACATTCGTTAAAAATTTCCTTTGGAAACGCTCATAAAAACCCGGGTTAAAACCATTTGGACTCGGGGCTTTAATTATCAACATCCAATCGTGACAAAGCTAAGTAAAATTCCTCCTTGGTGAAGGGTTGAAAAAGATGTCTATTGTAACATCCCTAATTTTAAATTTCGATTTATGGAAATTAACGAATGATTTATTACTTGAATCGGTAATAAATCAAGTTTCGGATAAGCGGTTGTTACGAAAGCAATTTATAATTGCCAGAGAAAATAATTTAAGTGCATAACTGAGTGGAAATTAGTACTCTACGGGTATTTTAGTATTTATACCACTCACGTTAAAGGAGCTCTAGTACACAAAAAGTATCCCAAAATACTCTCTCATTCCACACTAGTGGGAATAAAGAAAAGGAAAGTTAGAGAGATGTATAGAGAGAGAGAGAACACGGCAAAAAGAAAGAATAGAAAGGAATAAAAGAAAAAAAAAAGGAATTAAGAAAGAAAGAAAAAGCCATCGAGAGAGAGAGTGAGTGAAACAGAGAGGGCAGAGAAAAGAGAGAGAAGAGAAGAAGGAAGGAGAAGAAGGAAGAGGAGGAAGATCTCCCTCAAATCAACACCGGGTAAGGGGCTTTTCGTCTCGTTTTCTTCCATTTTTCTTCCTCTATCTATTGGTACCACTTTCACACCCTAATTTCTTCTCTAACTCAAGTTACCATTAATGGGTTTTGAAGCTCAAAATTGGGGATTTATGGATTTGTTAAATTGAAGCTTCGTATTGCTCGTGGGAAGCTCAACTACTTGCTTGGGAGTATTGGGTACGAGTTTTGTGGTGGATTCGAGTCGATTGAAGCATCAAGAATTTGGGGCTGTTAGATTTCGGTTTGGGTAGCTGGAATTCGGTTTTGGAACTGTTTTGGAGGAGTTACAATTTGTTGTTTTTCTGTTTGGAAGTGGTTGGAACGGTTTGGTTTGAGCTCGTGAAGTTTTGAGCGAGTTCGTGAAGTTTCGAGATCGTGTATTTCGTCAAGATTCGGTTTTGTGTGATTTTCATCACACGAGGTGAGTTTTACTCGCTTAGGGAATTTTAAACATCGTTTTTGAACTATGTTTGAATGATTTTCAAATTAGAAGTTTCGAGAATTTTAGAGTCAAAAACGCTATTTTACGAAAATGACGCGTGTTTGAAAATTTAAAACGAAACCATAATGCTTTGATTTTTGAATTGATATGTTTGATTTGGATTATGTGGAATATTGTTTGTTTGGATGTGTTTTAAAGTTGGGTGTGAATCGGTTGAATTTTCAAATCTATTGGAAAACCGTAAAATTTTGTATATGTACGACATTAATGATTTTGGAATAAAATGATGTCCGGACTGGTTTTTCGAGTAAATATTATTTTTGGGATGTCCAGTATTACAGAGGAAACTCTCACGTAAATTTTGTTAGAAATTTTGATACAAATCCAATCGGTTTTGAAATAACGATTAATATTACTATTATTTGAAAAACCGAACTAGTGAACGTGTGTGGACTTATGTCTTGGAAAATAAACCGAACGAAATGTTCTATTTTTATGATTTGGCTAGGGATGATTATAAATCATCTAAACCTATCCATGAGACCTATAATTATAAACTATATGGAATTGAAATAATGCTTGCGGAAAATGATATGCTCTATCCGTTATGTTACGATATATAAATATATCGAGTTGAGGTGACGACCTCTATGCGTTAGTATGCTGGGAGGGCAGTCATGAGCCCGCGCCCTAGGCCCCAATGTTAAAAAGAATTATTCCGCCTTTGAGAGTTGTACACTTATTGGCTATGACCGGGTCCACCCATGCTTCATTAGGTTGTTGGTGGTGTACTAAAATTAATAAAACTTTCTTGTAATTCATTCTTGGATTACCATGTTTCGCAATTCATATAATAGAATTGCTAAGAGATCCGATAAGTATTAACTTGTCTTTGTGTCTATGTTTTATGTTTCGCAATTCATATAATAGAATTGCTAAGAGATCCGAAGAAGTATTAACTTGTGTGTATATGTTTTAATTGGCTCATGAGTGTGGCTAGGGGTCACGGTAAAGCTCATCGAGACAAGTTGTCTCACCCAATATATTGTGGTTATTTTACAGAGAAACAGGAAAGAGGAAAGCTAAGAAGCACGGCTAGTTGAAGCTTGTGTTGAAGATGGCTAAGGAGCATTTATGCTTATGTATTTCCGTTTGTGTTTCTTTGTATTTTAATTTATATAACTTGTATTGATACAAGTTGTATATTATGTTCCATTACTCGATATATTCGGATATGTAATATTAGCATTGCAATCGCGAAAAATTTTCGTGGTGTTACATTTGGTATCGAGCGGTTCGACCTAGTCGGACGTAGAGACCTTATGGTCAAGAGGTTAGATAGAGTCACTTAGGGATTTGTGGATGAGCAATTGTTAGAACCTTCCAAAGATGTTATGTGAAGCTTTGAGCTTGATCAACTCAATTTTTCATGCAAGGTATCGGGAATGATAACGATTGGTTGCCTTAGCCCCGAAAATGTCCAAACCCTACACCCTAGGAATTTTGGCCTTTCGGTTTATCGAGAGCACGCAAATGAAAGCAAAGGGCTATAGTTGGTGTTCTCGCAGCAAGTAATGGGCAGCCAAGTTGGTTCGAGGAAATTGTGGGCGAATGTTCAATCATGAACCAAGTGCAATTGTAAAATTGCGATGGAAGTTATTGTAGGTCATACAAAGAACTACAATTAAGAAAAGCCTTTAGGCGGGAATAATGTGAAGATCGTAAGATCTCGTTAAGATTAACTGACACCCGGAATCCTAATTATTGATTAGCCGGTCTATCAGTTACCGAAATATTGTTTTACAATAACCTTACCTTATGGTTAGAGTAAACCCCAACTTAGATCGCAGTTAGAGATATCCTTTTGGATAGCTGCGAGTCTTGATCATGTTTTTTTTCCTTTACGCCATATTGTGAAATGCTATGAAGCCGACCTAGTAGGTTGTAGTGCAATCTCTGTATTGGCTACGGAACCCAATGTTGATCGAGTTAGTTATGATCACGGTTTTGAACCAAGTCTCAATCAAGATAAGAGCAAGTAGGTGATTTTGATGGTGACATGTACGGGTAGACGTCATGGAAAGAATTCTCACCACCTTGTCATGTAACGAGGAAGGAAAGTGATTTATTCTACGAATGCTCTGGATGAGGATGCACATTCCGAGTAGACTAACACTCATGCTTGGATGCAAACCTAAGGTATTCCTTTTACTCGGAATCATTTCAAGGAACGATTTACGAATCGATTCGTTTCCTTGATTCGTAGATCGTGTAAACAGCGTAACGTATTAATTTAAAGCAGTGTTATGTCGGTTAGGAAGGAAGTATGCTATATGTTGAGAGATTAGATCAATTCTATATATTGGAAGTATGTATGCTCACGAGAAGATGTCGGAATATGACTAGAGTTACGGAAGGTCTTTGAGGTGATATGGAACAAGGATTTAGTTTTCATTATTGTGAATAATTACGGCTTTGGTTTAGCAAATCAAAACTGGATTCCTCAAAGCCTAGCAAGTGTCCTATGGTAAGAGTATAATTGTGTTAAATGTCAATGGGGATTAAATCGTGCTCTGTTGCAATGAGGAGGTCATTATGCACGGTAATGCTAAATTAGGAACCCTTAAAGCTCAGACAATCAAGCCTGAGGGTAATCTTTAGAAGGGTACAAGTTTCCTCGGTGATAAATATGTTAGCATATTGTATGACAATAAAGCTACCCGTTGTTTATCCTTATAGCTTATGTAAATCGGGTAGGATTATTTGTGTCTCCTACATTGAACCGATGTTTCGTAAGATTGTTTAAATAGAACCATTTGGTTCTCTGCTGAATTTGTGGATTGTTTCAGACCATTAAGGAAGTGGTTAGACTTTTCCCTCCAGATGGCAAGTCTTTATTTCTATGTACGGAAGTTTTTATTTTTGTGTTGTCTGCAACTACTGGAATTGGTTTGTATTTATCATCTGTTCAAGTTATCAATGAATTTTCCTAGATGTATTTAGGATAAAGTTTTCTATAGAATTAGTTCCAGTGCGGAACCAATAGCCATAACATAGCTTCATGAATGTCTTCCTTAGAATCAAATGAATGAACCCCAACTTGGGGAATTAACCTCAAAGGAATTTATTCGATGAACGTCTCCGTGTGGTGCTTCGCATTACATGTCAACTAGATTGATGGGAGTATGAGGTTGTGTATCAATTATCGTTATTTGAACAAGTGGCTATCTAGAATAGATATCTATTGTCAAGGGTAAATGATTTACTTAACCAACTTCAAGGTGCGGTTGCTTTCTCAAAGAATTGATCTAAGGTAATGATATAATCAGATCAGAGTGCGCAGCAGAAGCGTGGTGGTAATCATGGATGGGAATTGGGTGTACTCAAAGACTATTAAGGAGCTTGTGCAACATCTCCGTATTGTTTCGAGGTTACTTCGAGAGAAGAAGTTATATGCCAAGCCATCGCAGAGTGACTTCTGGATGACAGAAGTGGAGTTCTTGGATCACGTGATTTCTCAGGCAGGAATTGCGGTCGATCCTAGCTTCGGCAAAGAATGGTGAAGTCGAAGTTTTAGGACTTTTTGGTTATTATCGAAGAATTATTCAAGGATTCTAATAGTTAGTTTTTCCTCTTATCTCGTTAGCTCGCGAGGGCCAACAATTTATTTGGAATGACGATTTGGAAGGATGCTTCCTAGAGTTGTAATCGCAATTTACTTTTGCTCCAATCTTAATTCTCCCGGGTCCGTCATTTGGAAATCCAAAGTTACTGATGACGCATCGTCGAGGGGGTTAGAAAGTGTGATTATTCGGAAAATCGGTGGTAGCTTATGCATCTAAATAGTTGGAGCCACATGAAGAAAAGTATTCAACTCATGATTAGGAGTTGGCGGCTATAGTTTACGTGAAGAAAGAATCGAAGACACTATCTTTATGGGTCTAGTTGTAAAGTCTTTAGTGATCACAACAAAGTTGAAATACCTTTCGATCATAACGAGTGAATAACAATCAAGTAGGCAAAGTATCAATGAAGTTGAATGAGACTATATGTCTTATTCCATGTTATGTTTCCCTTATATGAGTATGTTTTGGTTTGTAAATCGCAGTACTTATTATAAGTTGTATAGACCATTTCGCTACTACTCTGTTAAGATAATAAACGAAAGGAGTTGCTAACCTATGAAGCTAGGAGCTCTGTCTCTGATGTAAGGTCTAAGACAGGCTATGTGTTGAGATTGGTAAATATCGAAAAGCTTGAGTATGTTTAACATCCGAAACAGAGTTTGTATCCTCTGAATATGTCTAATTCGTTCATTTCATTAAAGTATTATTTTGGAAAACCAATGTTGTAACAGACCCATGGAGTAGGAAATCTATTCACACGGTGGAATTGACCATCCACGAAATGACATTGTTGGGATCTTTTAGAGAATTGAATCTCAAAGTGGCAGAAGAGAAGAGTCGGATAGTGTTAAGGCACGTTCGAATTTCGAACGCTTTGAGAAACCTAATCGGTGAAGGCCTAGGGGTTGGTGTTGAGCTACAATCTCAGAAATGATTACCCAATTATACCCAAGGCGGTGGTAGTATTATCCGTTCGATGGTAGGGTTGTGTACCCAACGTTATTAATGAGAAGAGTCGATTTTTGAGGAGTTTATCTGAGCTAGTATTGATTCACCTGGATCCCATTAAGATGCTATTGTAATTCATATTACGAATTACGATTATTATTGCAATTCGGATAATGAATTGCCAGTTATTGTAATTTAATTAATAAATTACCAGTTTAAGGATTCTTATTTGAATCGAGAGAGTGGCCAGGTATGAAATCAGGTATTATGGAAATTGTAGCTAAGAGCTTGACTCGACGAAGGATTAGAGCAGAGCACAGGAAACCTGCAAGCAAGTTGCAACCATTGGAGGTTCCAATGTGGAAATGGGAAGATACCTCTATGGATTTTGTTATAGTTGGCCAAGAGGGCAAGTCAGTAACGATGCTAATGGGGTAGTGTGGATCGATTGACCAAATCCGCTCACTATATTCCGTTAGGAACATTTTAAAGTATCCAAGTTAGTAGAAGTGTATATGAACCATATCATCAGATTGCATGGAATTTTTACAAAGATGGTGTCAGATCACAACTTAAAATTTAAAGGAGGCTTTAGGAATTAAAGTGTACGTCGTAAACTAACTAATTAGACTCTTGAAGATATACTTCAAGTATGTGTTATGGTAGTTTGGGAGGAAATGGAAAACTCCATTGTAATGGAAGGAAGACAATTAGAATTGGAAATAGTGATAAGGTAATCTTGTAAGTATCTCCAGCTATCTATACTGGCTAAGCCTATACTGGCTAAGCATGAACAAGGCAGAAAGGCACCTTGGACGAGGACGATTGCAATGGTCAAAGTGGTGACCAATGGAGATCCGGTAGATGGCATATGGACTGGAAATCCATATCTATTTTATTGGGTTATGTTTTCGCAAATTTTGAGGACAAAATTTTTAAAAGTTGGGGTGATTGTAACATCCCTAATTTTAAATTTCGATTTATGGAAATTAACGAATGATTTATTACTTGAATCGGTAATAAATCAAGTTTCGGATAAGCGGTTGTTACGAAAGCAATTTATAATTGCCAGAGAAAATAATTTAAGTGCATAACTGAGTGGAAATTAGTACTCTACGGGTATTTTAGTATTTATACCACTCACGTTAAAGGAGCTCTAGTACACAAAAAGTATCCCAAAATACTCTCTCATTCCACACTAGTGGGAATAAAGAAAAGGAAAGTTAGAGAGATGTATAGAGAGAGAGAGAACACGGCAAAAAGAAAGAATAGAAAGGAATAAAAGAAAAAAAAAAGGAATTAAGAAAGAAAGAAAAAGCCATCGAGAGAGAGAGTGAGAACAGAGAGACCCGAGAAAAAGAGAGAAGAGAAGAGGCGAAGGAGAAGAAGGAAGAGGAGGGAAGATCTCCCTCAAATCAACACCGGGTAAGAGGGCTTTTCGCCTCGTTTTCTTCCATTTTTCTTCCTCTATCTATTGGTACCACTTTCACACCCTAATTTCTTCTCTAACTCAAGTTACCATTAATGGGTTTTGAAGCTCAAAATTGGGGATTTATGGATTTAAGCGAAATTGAAGCTTCGTATTGCTCGTGGGAAGCTCAACTACTTGCTTGGGAGTATTGGGTACGAGTTTTGTGGTGGATTCGAGTCGATTGAAGCACCAAGAATTTGGGGCTGTTAGATTTCGGTTTGGGTAGCTGGAATTCGTTTGGAACCGTATTTTGGAGGAGTTACTGACTGTTGGTTTTCTGTTTGGAAGTGGTTGGAACGGTTTGGTTTGAGCTCGTGAAGTTTCGAGCGAGTTCGTGAAGTTTCGAGATCGTGTATTTCGTCAAGATTCGGTTTTGTGTGATTTTCATCACACGAGGTGAGTTTTACTCGCTTAGGAATTTTAAACATCGTTTTTGAACTATGTTTGAATGATTTTCAAATTCAGAAGTTTCGAGAATTTTAGAGTCAAAAACGCTATTTTTACGAAAATGACGCGTGTTTGAAAATTTAAAACGAAACCATAATGCTTTGATTTTTGAATTGATATGTTTGGGTGGATTATGTGGAATATTGTTTGTTTGGATGTGTTTTAAAGTTGGGTGTGAATCGGTTGAATTTTCAAATCTATTGGAAAACCGTAAAATTTTGTATATGTACGACATTAATGATTTTGGAATAAAATGATGTCCGGACTGGTTTTTCGTGTAAATATTATTTTTGGGATGTCAGTATTACGGAGGAAACTCTGCAGAAATTTTGTTAGAAATTTTGATACAAATCCAATCGGTTTTGAAATAACGATTAATATTACTATTATTTGAAAAACCGAACTAGTGAACGTGTGTGGACTTATGTCTTGGAAAATAAACCGAACGAAATGTTCTATTTTTATGATTTGGCTAGGGATGATTATAAATCATCTAAACCTATCCATGAGACCTATAATTATAAACTATATGGAATTGAAATAATGCTTTGCGGAAAATGATATGCTCTATCCGTTATGTTACGATATATAAATATATCGAGTTGAGGTGACGACCTCTATGCGTTAGTATGCTAGGGGGAGGCGGTCATGAGCCCCGGCCCTAGGCCCCAATGTTAAAAAGAATTATTCCGCCTTTGAGAGTTGTACACTTATTGGCTATGACAGGGGTCCACCCATGCTTCGTTAGGTTGTTGGTGGTGTACTAAAATTAATAAAACTTTATTGTAATTCATTCTTGGATTACCATGTTTTCGCAATTCATATAATAGAATTGCTAAGAGATCCGTAAGTATTAACTTGTCGTGTCTATGTTTTATGTTTCGCAATTCATATAATAGAATTGCTAAGAGATCCGATAAGTATTAACTTGCTTTGTGTATATGTTTTAATTGGCTCATGAGTGTGGCTAGGGGTCACGGTAAAGCTCATCGAGACAAGTTGTCTCACCCAATATATTGTGGTTATTTTACAGAGAAACAGGGGAAAGAAGAAAGCTAAGAAGCACGGCTAGTTGAAGCTTGTGTTGAAGATGGCTAAGGAGCATTTATGCTTATGTATTTCCGTTTGTGTTTCTTTGTATTTTGGCTGTATAACTTGTATTGATACAAGTTGTATATTATGTTCCGCTACTCTGATATATTCGGATATGTAATATTAGCATTGCAATCGCGAAAAATTTTCAGGGTGTTACATCTATTATCATCGGAGTTAAAGCAAGGTTATAGGGCTTGGACCATAGTATCATAGTTGCCGTCACATATGATAAAATACTTTTTAATCACAATACTTTAAAATCCTTATTTTTTTTTTCCCTAAATTGTCTTGTGAATAATCACACACTGCAATACTTAAAATAATTATTAAAAAAATGTAACATACACATATAGAATTACAGAAAAAATAAACAAATAAAAGAAATCATTGACACACTACAAAACTATTCAACAATTAAACACTACTGAAAAAAACTAAAATAGAAACAAAATAATAAAATACATCTCTAATTCTATAAGTCTCAACTAAATTTGAAGACTTATTTCATTTTTTTGATTTAATTTTCGCTGCTATTTCAACTTTTTCTAATAGTTCAATTTCCTCGGTGAGAAGAATGACCGGTGTAACTAGGTGCTCTTTCACAAATTGGTAGAAGGCAGTTCAAAGTAAGAACTGATAGAGTCATCTTCATGATTTTCACGAACCATTCTTCCTTGCATAACTCTAGAATTAAGTTCAAAGTGTTCAAAAGAAAGTGAAAATGTACTAGACATCACATTCATTGAAGGATCCATTATAGCTGCTTCTTTTCTTACTGTAACAGTCTTTGTTTTACCAAAGCTTGGCAGAAACATGCCAAAAGCACAACAGACCCTTTCTTGATTCCTGTTGTCTTGTTCATTCATCTTGAAATCAAATTCATCAGGAACTGCATGTGTTTTTCCCTTGCCACATAACAGTAACATGCTCCTCCTTTTCAGATTATGAGTCTTTTGTGTTGGTGGTTTTTGGCTCATTTTGGATTTTTGTCTATTAGTAATCTGCTTCTGCTTTCTATATAATGTTTGTTTCTGTTTTCTTATTAACTATTTATAGATATAGAAAAAGTGGCTTTGAGATTTTTCCTTAATGTCGTCGTCGTCATTTAATTAGGTGTTAATTAATACTATATGGTTTTGGCTCTTAGGAATTTGGATTAGTTGACTTTTATTTATAGAAAGATATTATAAATATCTGGCCGGCAATCTTTAATGTGTATTTGTATTGGTTGCACATTTATTTATTTATTTATAATAGTGATAGTTGAGTTAAGATATGGTATACATGTTTGACATTGTTATTTGTTAAAGAAAACTTGTAACGTGGTGAGATCAAAGCTAAGATACGCAATTACTAGTATAGTGGGATTGTAGGAAGGAAAGCAGACAAATAATAGAATCTTGGGTTGAACATAACAAACATCTAATGGTATCATCTTCATATATACATTGCTAGGAAAATGTGAAACAAGCTGGAACCGTCATACTTACACGAGTCTTGTAAATTGAAACTAACTCATAAGTGATTTTTCAAAAACTAGAAACTCAAAATTTTATCTCAATTGTCTTGAAAAAGAAGCTAATCTAGATTCATGAATAATCTTCTGACTGCAGATACGCGTGGCTGCACTAATCATTCAGAGAAGTCATGTTTTTGCTGCTGCTTCTGTTACGAAATATTATATATGCGATAATAAAAGCTTATATTAAATACTCATTCACGTTCTGCAGCCAAGCCTGAACTTTTGGAGTGTGTTGATTTTAATCTGGATTTTGACCTTGTGGTGAAGTGCATTTCGGGTTCTTGTACTGGTAGTTCTAAAAGTCGTAGTCTTCAACAAGTTGATTTCTTTTGAGTTCAGGGTAACTATCAAACATACCTATAGGGAGGTTAATTAATAGAGTGGCGGATGGCTTTGCTGCTCCCGATAGTGTTAAGCAGTTTGTGGATGATGATGTTATTTGAGTCTCTACTCCTTATTTAGTCTCCGTGTAATTGTTTTTGGGCTTTTTGCCTTGTTTTATATATATAAAAAAAATACTCATTCACGTTTGGATATTAAAATTAAAAAGTGTGTTAAGAATGGCTAATAGATCATGCTCATCGGAGAGAAAGAAAGCATAGGTATATTCATTAGGTAAAAACTCAAAGGAAATCATATTGATTGAAAAATACTAAAAATGTGTACATGACGCTTTATATATAGAGCTTATGGTAGGATCAATAAACTAACTAAAATGTTAAGAAATTAACTAATTCCTAATGAAATTGATATTCGTAAACTAGCTCCTCATTGACTTATATTCATAACAAAGTGCTTATACGAAATTGAAGTGTTTTGATATCTCATTAGGTGAGCACTTACCAGACTAACTTTAAAATTTTGAAGAGCTAATGAGAACCCAACTCTATGATTTACGTCGATAAAACATTGTTTTTTTCTAGGCAATGTTAGTTGTTAGAGGATGAGGGAAATATTTGTTTTCGGGGTTTGAACTCTGCACCTCTTTTCGTATATTCATTCAGATCTCTTAGCTCGCCAACCGAACTACCTACTTGGGATAACATTGCTTATGATTGGAACAATGTGAGGAGGCAAAGACAGGATAAGCACGCATGTATAGCGCGCGTTGTTTTTTTTAAAGGCAAACATAATAATATATTAATAGTTGAGCACAAGGGTACTCAACCCATATACAATCGAAAAATCCACCTCCAAAAAGGAGCAACAAAGAATTGAAAAACTACTAACTCCTCCTAGAAATACAATCAATAGGATTCACAAACCACTCATAAAACAAGCAAGATGGAGAATTGCTCCTAGCTTGGAACCAACACCAAGAAAGAGCTAAAATCCTGTCATAACAGCTCTGAATATCAGGTACACCATCTGAGAAAATACAGTTGTTCCTCAAGTTCCATATGACCTAGAGAACAGTGTGCCAGATGAGCATCAAGCCGCGGCTACATCTAGCAGGACCACCTACATGAATGAACTGGAGAAACAAAAATGTAATATCACGTTGCATCACAAAATCAAACCCTAGCAAACTGACAATGGCATACCAGATCGCAGACGCAAATTTGCAGCTACAGAAAAGATGGAGAGATGACTCGTAGGCGTGCTGGCACAAGACACATACCGTAGCTCCAATATCCGTAATCACCCCTCTAGACAGCAAGTTTGACCGAGTTGGTACTCTATCCAAGAGTAGCTGCCAAGAGAAAGAAACAACCTTGGAAGGAGCATAACTCTTCCAAACAGTGCTTAGAACCCCAAGCAACTGGTTTGAGAGCATCAAAACACGAGACGACGACTGAGAGAGCAAAAGGTAAGCAGAAGAAACCGAGAACTGTCTCCTCCAAAGAATGCCAGGCCCAAGACCCATCGATCCACGTACCACAGGAACTAATACAACATAAGGATCCGAAGCCACTGAAAAAAGCCTATGAAAACCTAGATCTAAGGGATGAATCCCCAGCCCAGACATCATGCCAAAAAAGGTCAGAATTACCATCCTCAATTTCCATCCTAAAGTTATCCAAATCCAGTTCCCAGCTACCCCAACTACCTATACAACAAAGATCTTTCCACCAAACAGATGCAGATGGAGAAAAACTCAACTGATGAAAGTAGGCCATAGATCCTATGTCCCGACCATAATTTGCAACAAGGACACGCTTCCAAGGGGCATCCCCACCTGAGATGAGCCTCCAGCACCATTTACCTAGGAGGCTAACATTAACAACCCTCGGATCCTAATCAATCCCTCCCACCACCACTCTTAGGCTTACAAATATCTGACCACTTCACCCATGGGATTTTCTTCACCCCCGAGGTTCCCCCCCACAAGAACTCCCTCTAAATCTTAACCACCTATTTCCACACTTTCATTGGAATCTTCATGAAAGAAAGATAGAAAATCGGAATACTACTCAAGACAGAGTTGACGAGGATAATCCTCCCACCTAGACAAATAGACCTATACTGCCAACTTAGGAGTCGATCTCTAATAACTTGGAGCATATGATCCCAAGTAGAGGACCTATGAGGTTAGCTCGAACTCAAGCCCGAGGTATTTAAAAGGAAGGGCTCCTCTCTTACAGTTCAGGAACCTAGCGCCCAAAGCCAAAAAGTCATCTCAGACATTGAAACCATTGAGACTACTCTTCACAAAGTTCACACGGAGCCTAGAGGAAAGCTCAAAGTTTCGAAGAACAGTCTTCGTTGCCCACAAGTTATCTACCGACACCTCTCCAATAAGGAGCGTATCATCAGCATACTGCAAGTGGGAAATCGAGCAGTCCGACAAAGACCGAGAATCATCCCAGAGAAAAGATTACAGGCCACAACTTGACACATCAGCCCACTCAAATCCTCAACAACGAGAAGGAACAGAAAGGGTGTGAGGGGGTCTCCTTGATTTAACCCCCTCTTAATGCTAATCTCCTCAGTCGGATTACCATTGACTAGAACTGAGAGATTCCCTGAAAATACACAAGCCCGAATCCAACCTCTCCATCTATCATCGAAGCCAAAACGCCTTAACATGTAATCAAGGAATTGGTCACCGCCCAAGTTTATATATAAATTGCACCATTGATGTGTCGTTTTTTCATAGTTATAATTAGGGTTTTGGTATAAAGGTCTAAGACCTTACTCCGCTGTCTAGGGGAAAGGAGTCTGACTAATACGGAGTTCGGCTGAGAGGTAAGTAAAGTCTGACTTCAAGATGGAGTGCGTTAACCACTCACACCAAGCTTAGAGTTGTAAACATTGATCTTTGTTTGAGGGATGAATTTAGTCTATTTATTGGAGCAAGAACTCATTGGTCCCGACACAAGCTTGTGGTTTGAGAGCCCTCTAGAGTGGGTGAGAGAGCTAGGCTTTAAAGATGTTGGCTTTTCATTTTATATATTTCTGATGTATAATAAGAGGTTAGACCATATTTGTAGTTAAAATCTTAAAAGTGATAGCTTAATAAACTGTCAACATAAAACACATCTTTGTTGTGCAGCCGAAACGTGGGCAAAAATCAAAAGTTGTATTATCTTTAACATGATATTACAAATCTCAGATTGTCATATTACACATTTGATTGAAACTTTATGCATGGTAAGTAGACTACGGATATTATTTCTATCAAAAACAAAACACCCTCCATTTTCCCTTTAAAATTCATAATTTAACATGTAGATCTAGCTCTGCCAAAATCATCATGCAGTCTCCAACTCCATTGGTAAATCAAAGTAAGAGTTATTTGATTCTCCATCAGTATATCATGAAACATAGTTGCTGAAGCCCAAGAACCACATTCAAAATTCTCCAAAGAAACTGTTCTACATATTGCAGCAGCTTCATTTTCCTTTCTTGTTTTAACTTGCTTTATTTTAGCAACAAAGCTAGGTAAATAAAGACAAAGAGAACTACATTTAAATCCATCATCATCATCTGATGAAGATGTTTTCATTTGTTTAAGACTCTTAGGATTTTCTTTAACAGCATCATTTTTTGTGAAGCTAGGATGATGCCATTCCCACTTATCATTTTCTTTTGCAGTTATTTGACCCAACCAGTGATCAAAATCCTCTAAGGGTGGTGCACCATAAGCTGATTCTCTTCCCTCATCATATGATTTGCTCTTCCTTAAATGAACTTCTTGTAACAAATTGTGTAGCTTGTTGCTCAAGTTACTTGTTTGATATTGTGGTTCTTCTGGACTCCCTTCACCTTTTGATGATTTCTTAGTTGAAATATTTGAAGCAAACTTAGGTGATGAGATAGCTGAATTTGGAAGACTCAAGCTTAAAAATCTTAGCTTTGGAGGTTTTAGTGATGGAGGGTGCAAATGGGTAGGTGATGAAGAAGTTGTGATTATAGTTGGTGGCATTGTTGTTTTTTCAAGCTTGGAAGATTCTTTCAATGAAAGTGGATCAACCATAATCTGCTTTTTCTTTTGTAAGAACTCAGTGATTGAGATTCTTGGACTTTCCATCATCATTGCAAGAAGATTAGCTTCTTTGATTGAAGCCATGTTATTTGATGATAGGGATATTTGTATCAGAAACTGAAAATTGGACTTGTGTAACACCAAAGAGTAGTTGGTTACTTATAAAGAAGAGACGTGGAGAGTAAAAAAATGTGTACATTGCCTGCATGATCATGCACATCTTAGTCGTGAGAACCATGTTCTCTGTGTATTATATTTATTTTAATAGTATATATTTATGCCTTTAGGAATCTCCTGACTTTTTCCTAGGAAACATTGATGATATATAATAATGGTCAACTCTCTTTTATGCTAAAATACTGAGCGCATGAATGAAATGATAAATTAAGGTTTGGAGTATTTCAATGTTGAGTTTATACGTGCTGGCATCAATCAGGAAATAAAAAAAAGTGAAGTGAAAGTAGACAAGAGTAGTATCTTGGGCCAAGTATGAATAAGGGCTACAGCTATAGCCACACCCAACTTTTTAGACATATACCTCCGTTAACAACTAAAAATTGCTAAGCTATTAGTCGAGTGGGCCCTCGGCTAAGGAGGCAGTATAGTCGAGTCAGGGTGAGCCGATTAGCTTAATTTTTTTGTAAGCCAACTCCTAAAAAGCCATTTAAGGATTCAAGCCCTTCAATTCTTCTCTTTTCTTTTGAAGGACTACCCAAGAGGCACCTATGAAGGTCCACAAAAGAACATTGGTTAACTCAGAAGAATGTTTCTAATTCAGTTAATTAAGGATGTAGTAGCCGATGATTCAATAGCTAAGAACTTGGTAGCCGGGGATATTGTTGCTAGCACAAGGGAATTATTTGAAAGCAAACAAGATAAGCATGTGAGAAATTACGCTGAAGATCCAACGGAAGTGTGGAAATGGTTAAAGTTTAGGCGCCTAAAATATAGGATATAGTGGTTACTCCCCATGATTTGTGCCAATAGGTTGTTAGTGGGGAGATTTCTTAGGATTTTAGCGTGTGATGAGCTTAGTGTACGTTATTCTTAGCCAAGTAGTCGTTTTTGTGATCGTGCTAAGGTGTTGGCTTGTGATCATGATCGATAGAGACTATTGTGTATAAATACTTAGCTTGTAAATTTTTTAGACACACGACAATTAATCGGTCTCTTAATTTTCAAGCATTTTACTTCTCTTTTACATGATGCATTGCCATAAAATAGTCTCAGTTTAGTCAAATCTTCTCTCACGCTTAATCCTAACACTCTTTGGAGTAGTTATGGAACTGATAGATGAGGAACTGAATTCCTTCCTCAGCATAGTTGCTTGAAGAAAGGAAATCACAAGGTTCAAACTTTCGACGACCTTCGACTAATTCTAAGTTGACAACAACCCATTATGTTAGAACTGAGAATGCGAGTCTACGATTGAATGCATTTTAGGGATGGACCAGTTCTTATGAGAATAATGAGGTGTCCGCAAGAACACTGTTGAAACCATGGTGCGGTATTGTAAAAGAAAATTATGAATATCAGTGTCTTAAAGTGTTGTCTTAGACCATATAGGGATATTTGAATTGAAGCTTATACAAAAGGTTTTTTGGTGTGGTTGGGCATCTTAATGGGAGTTTCACATATACTCCCTCTTGCAACTCGCCATAAAGAAAAATATTATTGTTTATACAACAATGTTATATAGACATTGTTTTTAGACAAAAATCGACAAAACCAACTTACAACACCAATTAATCAAGTTTTTTAGACTATTAGTTAGTGATCAATTAACCAAGTTTTTAACAACGCCTAAAACGTGTGAAAAGCAGGTTGGCTAATAGTCTAAGTAACTTGGTTAATTGGTGTTGTAAGTTGGTTTATGTTGATTTTTGTCTAAAAACTTATGTCTAAATAACATTTTTGTTGTTTATACTCGGTTATAGCATTCTAACCAAGTTTTTAATCAACACACCTCGAAAACTGTGAAAAAGCAGGTTGGCTAATTGTCTAAAAAACTTGGTTAATTGGTGTTGTACGTTGGTTTTTGTCTATTTTTGTCTAAAATCCAATGTCCAAATAACATTATTCTTCTAATTATGTTGTGTTGCAAGAGTGAGACAAGACAACTCTTACTCTTGTGAGTTTGGCCACAAAGGAAAACACATCAATGAAGTTTAACATGCTATGTGAACACTCTTGCTGCTAGTCTTGCTTTGTAGTGATCCACGGTCTCTTTAGCTTTGAACTTCACTTTATATAGTCCCTTACAATCAATTGGGACTTTGTCTGCTGGTAAGATTTGATTGGATTGAGTTTTAGGGCCAACATGTTATTAAGAGTTAAACTCTATCTATGAATTGAATATAAATTTTATTCAAATGAATGGTGAAGTAAAACTTAGTACAATATGAAGAGGTAATCACTATGTATAGTGCACCTTAGTAAATACAAAAATCCAACTAACTAACTAAGAAAAGTAGTTACAGTTGAAAACTAATTTAACTAACTTGTAAACTAACTTTCTAATACTCCCCCTCAAGTTGGAAGAGAGATGTCAAGATCTTCCAACTTGGAGATGAGATGCTAAAATAAAGCTTTCATGCATCTTGCACTATCGGTCAACCAAAAATTCAAATACACAAGCCACATGAATATGAAGTTCATTTAGCAACCATTATAGACACTTTAGGAAACTTAGGAAATTGAAATCTCATTCTACAAGACCAAACATCAGTGCTACTATGTTGATGGCAATTGAAAATTGCAAGAAACCACATGTCGACAAAAGAACATTGAGCAGTCTTCAAAAAACCCCAGACAAAAATGTGGATCCAAGAAATCAATCCAAGAATCCAACAAGAAAACAAGATGAAATACAACCAAACGGTGAATTCCTTATCAAACATAGCAAACCTTGAATTCTATGGAAAGGAGAAAGGCTAAGAATAGTAGGAGCAAATCCTAAAATGTACCAAACATATCCGAAAGACCATTCCCATGGTGGTGCCGATGATGGAAAAAACACAACCAAATGTTGAACGGGTTTTTAATTTGCAAAAATGAACAATAGTTCTGGCAAAAAAAATGGATTGTTAGATATATGAGTTGAAAAACATTTCATTTGCTGGTCCATTTGCTCTTCCATAGCTACACAGCTTGACTAGGAAGAAACAAGAGACAGAACACTACAACAGAATTGTTAAAAAAGGGCGCTCCCTTTGGTGGCGCTTTGTTATAAAGCGCCTCTTATCTCAAAACACGGAGGTCCTTCAGAGGCGCTTTATACATGAGCGCCCCCAATTCCTAAAATACGGAGCCACAATCAGAGGCGCTTTACACACGAGCGCTCCTGAATGTGAACACAGAACCACAATCAGAGGCGCTTTACACACGAGCGCCCCCAATTCCTAAAACACGGAACCACAATCGAGGCGCTTTACACACAAGCGCCCCAATTCCTAAAACACGGAACCACCCACTGTGGGCGCTTTCCACGCGAGCGCCCCCAATTCCTTTTTTCCCCAATTCCTTTTTTTAGTCTGATTAGTTCACTCTCTCACTCTCCCTCTCCCTCAACGTTCTCACCCTCTCATTTCACGCAAACATCAGAATCCAGAACTCGTTCTCTCCCTCAGTCTCTCCTCCCTCAACCTCCACTCTCCTCCCTCAACTACAAAGCAAAACGCTCCTCAAAGAACACACAATCGCAAAACGCTCCTCACAGTGACTCTCCTCTCTCTCTCTCTCTCTATTGCCTCTATTTTCTCAGTTGCTCTCCTCTCTTCTCAAAAGGTGAGTGTTTCTTCTTCTTCTTGCCTACTTCTATTTTATTGAAATGCCTCCATTCTTAGTTGAATCGAAACCCTAACTCCCATTTTTGAAGCATTCAACCCTAACACCTCATTTTTTGAATCGAAACCCTAATCCCCATTTTTGGTTGGAATCAGCTGTTAGGGTTTGATTTAAGTTTGATTAGTTGTTGTTGTGGATTCTTGAATCAATAGTTGTTGTTGTTGTGGATTTTGAAGCAGTTGGTTAGATTCTACACGAGACTTGGGTTTAAACCTGTGAACGAAGTAACTGGTTCTACACGAGACATGGATTTAGAATCATGCTGTACCAGAAGAGAATCAAGCATTAGGACAATTCTCATACAGAGTTGGTGAGAAAAACTTGATTTTATTGACAAGTTTGGTTTTTGGTGAATATGTATGTGATGCAAAAATTATTTATTCTTCTTAGTTGTTAGTTACATGACCACTCATTTTGCAGGTGCTGACAACTTTTGTTTGGTTCATGTCAGCCTTGTTCCTGTTTTAAATATTGTTGGTGAACAGGTAAAATGTCTTAACAACTCTAAATGCATGTTTGGAACCACGTTGTACTCTCATTTTCTCGGTCTCATGACATGTTAACGAGAAGCTATTCAATTTCTCCTCATTCAAGATCCACGTTGAATAGTTTTTTAAATGCAGCTCATAGGTCTAATTTCCTAAGAAAGTTTGAAAGGAAAACTTCTAAGCTTTTTTAGTATGAAAATGCAGAAAGCTTGGTTCTATGAGGAGCATGGTCCTAACTCCTAAGGAAGTCCTTAAGCTAGGGACTATACCTATTCCATCTCCTCTACATAACCAACTACTTGTCCAAGTTCATGCCGCTGCTTTGAATCCGATCGATTTCAAGCGGCGTGACACGCCCCATTTTTCCATCTCCGAGTTTCCTCTAAATTTGCACATATTTTGCTAGAAATGATACTAATGGTTTTGATCATTTTAAAGCTTGCCAATTCAGGTAGCCATTTAATAAGTTCCAAAAGAACCAAGGAAGTAAGTGATATATTTAGAGGAGACACATTTAATTTGGCCTCGGCACTTTGTATATAACTTTTGCATAAACATAATAACATGTTGTAGTTTCAAGAGTGTTTCTTCCAAGAGCTATATTAATAGTATGGATAAATCAAAAAATGCCTAATGTTCAAAGACTAAATTGATATATCATACCATGCAGGTGGTTCCTGGATGTGATATGGCTGGTGTGGTGGTAGGAAAAGGAGATGATGTCAAAAAATTTGAAATAGGTGATGAGGTCTATGGAAACATTCATGGTTTCAACACAGATAAAAAACTGAAGCAGATGGAACTTTAGCTCAGTTCATTGTTGTGGAAGATAACTTAGTTGCAAGAAAACCAAAATGCATTTCATTTTAAGAAGGGACAGACAATTCTTATGGTTGGTGGAGGTGGTGATGTTGGAACTTTAGTCATTCAGATGGCTAAACTTTTGTTTGGAGCTTCTTATGTAGTTGCTACATGCAGTACCCCTAAGGTTGAATTTGTGCAGAAGTTAGGTGCTCATAAAGTGGTGGACTATACAAAGATTCAATATGATGATATTGAGGAGAAATTTGATTTTCTTTACGACACAATTGGTAAAGTTTTTTTGTTGGTTCCGTGTTGAATAGTTTTTAAATCCAGTACCCCTAAGGTTGAATTTGGATCCACATTGTACTCTCATTCATAATTTGGTTAATGATTTATGTAAGTTTTGTTGGTACGTACTTTGTTAATGATTTATAAGTTTATTAATTGGATCGAATTTGATTTGCAATTCGTTTGTTGATTTGAAATTTGGTTCATATTGGTTGTTGTTGGTTGATGAAAATGAGAATAGGGACGTGCTGCAAAATATTGGATATACGAAACAAAAATATTTAAAAAAACATAGAATCGTGGGCGCTTGTTAGAAGTGCCTGTTGGTCTTAAGCATCGACAATCGGGGCGCCAGATAAAGCGCCGCTGTTGGTTAGACCAACAGGGCGCTTTACTACAGCGCCCGATTGTCGTCACTCAACACAGGGCGCTTTTTACTACGAGCGCCCCTAATTGTCGATGCGCTTAAGACCAACAGGGCGCTTTTTAAAAAGCGCCTGCTTTCCTAATAATTAGAGGCGCTTGTTGTGTGCGCTCTGTAGAATGGTTGGCAACAAAGAAGCGCTAGATTTAGGGGCGCCCGAAAGCGCCCCCAATAGGTAAAAAAAAGCGCCCCTGTTGGGTAATTCTGTTGTAGTGGAAACACAACAATGATGATGAAGCTGACTCGAGGGATAATCGGCGAATAAACTTCAATGACCTTCTTGAATACACGCAAGAAGTGACTGAATTTGTCCTTATGGGGATGTTGAGATACCAACACAAGAGCGGAATTATCGAAGGATGGAGCTATAATGCGTCATCATGGTTACGTGGAGGATTTGCCATGGTAGAGATGAGTTGAACAACAACCAAGTAGGTCAAATAACAAAGGAAGAATGATGAACACAGAGAATCTCAAAGAACATATGGAAGAAAAAATCAAGAAATTTCTTACTAGTGGAAAAAACGGATTTTACATCAGCAATTTATATCGGTTAAAACACTAACAGATATGGAAAAGGAGACGGTGGCATTTTTGCAATTTTGATTACATTTTTCATATCGGTTGAGTAACTAACCGATATGGATATTGAAAACCCAAAAGGCTCTTTCTAATATTTCCTTGCACGCTTCTAACACCCACGCGAGAGAAAGGCGGCGTTCCATCGTGACCCACGCGAAGAGAAGAGAAGAGAGAAACGTGCGAAGAAAGAAGAGAAACGCTAACCCACGCGAAGGATGCTGCCGCTTCACCATTTCGTCTCCTTCGCTCGATTTCGCCCCTAATCGCTTTTCGGGTATGATTCATTAACCTTCGTCCCTAATAGTGGAGTTGTTATGGTTTTAGGGTTTTCAAGTTGTGGTGGTGTTGTTGAATTGAATCGCTTGTAGATTCGGCTTTGTTGTTTAAGTTTGTTCTTTGGGAAGTGAATTGAAATTGAAAAGAAGCTACATTGTGATGTGAATCGTTTGAAGACTTTGTTGAAATTTGAGGGTTTTCCGTAATTGATACGGTGGTGTTTTTTCGAAGGGTTTTGTTTATTGGGTTTATAGTGACCTAAGATCTGTTGTTAACTTGTTGTTGTTGTTGTTATTGGGATTTGAGGAAATGGCTTGCATGAAATTGGGTTCTAAAGCCTCGCCGACCGCCTCGAAATGGCAGCAGAGGAGTCACCGGAACCCGTCGGTCTCCGACGCCGTTGCAAAACCAAACCACCTCAAATTGCATCTCCGAGAAACCCTCGAAAACCGAGAAGGCAACGCCCGAGATTGAGAATCGAGAAGATAATAAAGATGTTGGATTGGTTGAAGAGATTGGATAACCTAGAAAGAGAAGGAATAGCGGTCGACCTAAAAAGGAGAAATCCAACTTCACTCAACCTTCAACCTCATCTCCAAGTAAGAAATTGAAACTATTTTATTCTTTGTTTTTGTTTTTGATTTAATAAATCCCTGTATAAGATAAGTTCCAATTTTTGTTTGATTTTTGAAACTGTATTAATTTTTTGATTATTGATTATTGTGTATAGAAATTGAAGAAGAGAATGGGGTTGATCTTGAATATTTTGGACAGCTAGTAAGTGATTTAGTTATGTGGAAAGATGTATCAAAATCAACCCTTTGGTATGGGTTTGGTTCTCTATGTCTCTTATCTTCATGCTTTACTCAAGGACTCAACTTTAGGTATTGCAATTTTCTCTTCTATTCTAGCACTTTGCATGTTTTATTTATTTATTTATTATGAACAAAATCTGAGATGTTCATGATTGAGATATTTCAAAGCATTGTCTCGGCCTCATCGCAATTGGCGATTCTCTTTTAGGTGTATCTTTTTAACAAATTCAATTTTCCAAAGGTAAGATCTTGCTTCAGTAAGGATCTTTGTATTTTAATTGTTCTCTAAACTATCCCTTTTATTGGGTGTTATTTTATATGATTTTCTGTTTTATATTTTTAAAGCTGTGTTAAAGAAAAGTCTCAAGTCTAGCTCAAGGAAGATGATATTTTGCGTCATGCAAAATCGATTCTTCTGCTTTGAACCTTGCAATTTCAAAGGCTAGAATGCTATTCTCGGGAGAACCATCCACAACCCTTAAAGTAATCCACGAGTTTAAATTTGTTATTCTTTTTAATCATGATTACTAACAAACAAATACTTAAATCATCACTACTTTTTCTTGTTTGGTTGCGGTAGCTCCTTTACTTCTACTAGGTGCGAGTTTGGCCACTTTATTACAATTTGGAGGCTCAGTATCATTGGTGAGGATAGTAGCATACTTAAATCATCGGCTACTTTTTCTTGTTTGGTTGCGGTAGCTCCTTTTCTTGTTATGACTTTTGGCAATTAGCAGCAGCAAGTGTTTTGTTTTCATATCTTATAAATAAATAAATTGTGATAGTTATGAATATTTTTGGCTCTGCTCGTTATTTTGATAATGCTTTCTCACTGCCAATTGAACTTGTACAGCTTCTAATGCTCCACTAAGAAGGTACGACTTGTTTGATAGTGATGATCAACGGGTAAGTTATACTCTCCACTTCAGATTTTTCATGTCTTTTTGAATTGAATAGCATTTTCGATATCTATATAGATTTGGCAAGATTCCTCCTGCATTAACTTTTTCAACTCTGCTATGCACTTGCATTTCGATATCTATTTGTGATTTATGTTGATGCACACTATCATTTTGAAAATGGTAGCACTCACTTTTACATTTTTCTTTACTTCAATTTAGGAGTTTGGAATTGCATAAATTATTTTGTGCAAGTGTTCCTATTTTACTAGATCTGTGTAAGTAATTGGAGAGAAATTAATTAATTAATTATTATTTGGTACAATGGAAGTGCAGCAGCTTGTTTGAACCCTATTATAAACTCCAACAAACTACATTAACAAAAAAAGCTTATGAAAGAAATATTAGGACATTTTATTGTTGAATTTTGGATTACACATACATAATTGTTAGTTTATTTGATCTTTATTTTACTTGTTTCTAATCGGTTATTATTATTTGATTATTGGATTTGCAGGTGTGTGGAGATCCTCTTGAAAAAGAAACAATGTTCAAACTACTAATATTAAAGCAACATGTGGTGCAACAATTACAAGATGGAGAAGCACTAGAAGTTGAGAAGGAACAACAAAGCAAGTTAATCGGGATAGTATGTTTTGCACTAACAAGAATTATCAAGGATAGTTAAAAGTGGGCAGTGTATTTTGCAAAGTTGAATGATTTGGACTCAAATCTTGACACAATTAGTCCATTAGTAGAATTCTTGCTTGAGGGTTGTGCTATGATTAGTTTCGAATGACATCTTACCCAGTGGGGTTTGAATATACATACATTTCTAGTATATGTGGAAGAAGGAGTATTGAATATTTTTGAAATATTCAATGAACGAAATATTGTATTTGTTGTGATTTTGTTGTTTCCTGTATATCCAATTGAGGAATTTTTTATTTTTTTTTTAAAAAAAAAAGACTTTTCATATCGGTTCCTTTAAATAACCGATATAAAAAGTGATTTTCAATATCGGTTCAACTAAGAAACCGATATAAAAAAAGCGTTTTATAGGTTTAAAAACTGACTTTCCATAACGGTTCTACTTTGAACCGATATAAAAAACATTTTCCATATCGGTTCTTTAACAGATATAGAAAGCGCTTGTTTTTAATATCCCCTTTATCTATATCTGTTACGGAACCGATATGAAAAACCTTTTTTAACCGATATAAAAAGCCTTTTTTCTAGTAGTATTGATACCACGATGAACACTATTGTTCATGAATCATAAAGCAAAAAAAGAAATTTGCGAGAAGACAATGGAGGAATCACCGATGAGAGATGAACGCGGAAACTACGTAATCGCTCCTGATACCATATAAGAGTTAAACTCTATCTATGAATTGAATATAAATTTTATTCAAATGAATGGTGAAGTAAAAACTTAGTACAATATGAAGAGGTGATCACTATATATAGTACACCTTAGTAAATACAAAAATCCAACTAACTAACTAACTAAGAAAAGTATTTACAATTGAAAACTAATTTAACTAACTTGTAAACTAACTTTCTAATACATGTGCTCTACCATTGCCCTGCTCCACTCGAGGAATTTTATAACCTAATGATAGAACTTAGGGTTAGCCACATTAGAGATTTGGCAAATGTAGTGTTGAAATTGAGGTGAGAGTCTATGGAAGGACACGTGATTTTGGATAGGATAAGAGATGCTTTTAGTAGGGTTCTTGAAGGTGTGTGCGGGGGAGGTACGATCGCACAAGGTCTCAATTTTTTAATGTGTATATATATATTCTTTCATTCTACAAAGCATTGGAAAATTTTGATAGATAATTTGAAATGTTTGACTATCAAACTGTTGTCATAAACACGTTGAAAAAATCATGTCAATAGTGTACATGCAATTAAAACTCAAGCTTCAAATATAAGAGAAGCATTAATTCAACCAGTTGAACAAGATAATGGCCTAAAAATCAAGAGTGAAGATGAATCGTTAGCAAACCATGAAGCTAGGAACTTTGATTTTTTTAGCTATGTTATTTGGTTTGAGTTGTTATTTGTTATTAATGAAATTAGCAAAAGTTTACAAAGAAAAGACATATGCATTGATGTGGTTATAGAATTAGTAAAAGGCTTGGTTACTCTCTTAAAAAAATAGAGAATATGAATTTTCAAAAACTATTATAGTGTTGAATTGATTGCAAATGAAATGGAGATCGAATGTGTGTTTATTTAGAAACGTCAAATTGTAAAAAGAAACATTATGATGCATTGCACATAATTAAACTCTGAGTATGCTAAGGAGTTTTTTAGGATTCCTTATTTTTTATACATCGTAGATTAACCAATTACTAGAATATTAAATAGTCTTATCTTGAATTCAATTGAAAACGTTTTTTTTTTTAAAATAATCTTGATTATGAACAGATTATTTACAATTCGCATCAAAAAATGCAAGGATAATGATATTCAAAGATTAATTAATGAATGTTGTCTTATCAAAATAAAAATAAAAATAAAAATAGATGAATGTTGCTATAATACTATAGTAATTTTGGTTTGAAAATTTCAATATTATTCAAATGTTGACTTTTCTTTAATAATATTTTATCTTACTTGGATTTGTATAAAAAAATTAATTTCAATAAAGATAGATAGATAGATAGATAGATAGATAGATAGATAGAAACACGACTTATAAAAAATAAGGCACTAAATTCAGACTTGGCACAAGACACACAAAATATTAAGGACAATATTGGATATTGTATACATAGTCTTGTAGGTAATTAGGAAGACTTTGAAGTCAATTTAAGTCACAAGAAAGGGGGTTGAATATCTTTTTAAAATTAATTTGTGCTGATCAAAATTGTTAAGAAGATAAGAGATAGTAAGGCGGACCTATATATAGGCTAGGGTGTGTAGGTGCACACTCTCAAATTTAAAAATTTGCACCATGCCCCTATATATGAAAAATATATGTTGACACTGGCCTAGTTTTATTTTATGAATATCCTGCTACTATTTTTCTCTTTTCTTTCTTAGCTACTCTTTCCTATTGTAGCTCCTGGAGCGGTTGGTAGTGTAACTATGAGGTAATTTTGGTTATCCAAAAATAATATATGTATTTGAATAATTAGGTATATTTTTAATTTAGCTACCCCAATAATATGTTATTTAGCTACTCCAACAAATTTTATTCCTCTAATAATGAGATAAAAGAACAATAACATGTTCATTAGTTTAATTAATCTCATTTGATAAAAAAGTCTATTATTATCACAAACAGATATGGTTACTTTTGTTAACTTGGTGATTTTTTTTAGAATGTGGTTTAGGCCTAACTCAACCCCACAAAACCGGCTTGTAAAGTAGGGTTGTCATCCACTTATAAAGTTTTTTTCAAGCCATATCACATCCGATGTGGGACTCTTAACACACCCCCCTCCCGCCCAGGAATAGACATCTGGAGCCAACAGATCTTGGATTGGCTCTGATACCATCTTAGAAAGTGGTTTAGGCCTAACTCAACCCTACAAAATCAGCTTGTAAAGTGAGGGTTGTCATCCACTTATAAAGTCTTTTTCAAGCCATATCACATCTGATGTGAGACTCTTAACAATTTTAGTCTTTTTGTTTTACTTTTACATTTTGGTCCTCATTCTTCTTAATTTCGCAATTTCTTCTCTAAAAATCATATATTATTTGCACTTTGGTTCTTAAAAATCTTGAATTTTGGAAAATTAAGGGAATAAAATTGCACAATCCATGATTTTTAGCAACAAAAAGTGCAATGAATTAAAAATCACAAATAACACACTTACCAAATTAGAAGAGCAAAATATGTTTAATTGGTATACACCATCGCTGTAAAATCTTTTTAAGATAGGTGAGATAAAATCAAACATTTTTTATAATGTGTTGTTTCGTGATTGAGTGACGTTGTAAAAGAAATTGTACATGACGATATATATTAATTGTTAAATTAAATCGTTTGACCATTTCGAACTAGCGTCCTAGATACGCCAATGAAAGATAGTCTTTTAAGAAGATATAAATTTTAGAAGCTACGGTATATCCTCTTAGAAGCTACAGAGTGTAAGAAGATAGTTGATGATTGTTTCTGGAAATGGTTTAATAAGGTTTCTTAAGCATGTAATAATGATTAATAGATGTTGTGTGTTGTAAAAAAGATATAAAACCGTGCTTTTTGAAATAGACAGTGAAAGAAGATTTATTCACAGAAGCTATAAAGCTTCTTGAAACTATCCTCTGTCAAATGTGCAGAAAGAGGTTTTCTCTTCAAAGCTAAGTGTAAATGTGAAAGTAGAAAACGGTAAATGACATATAGGAATTATAGTGGTTCACCCCAAAACAATCAGGGCAACGTCCACTCCTCACACCCCATGAGTATTTCCATTATTTTTTAAAATAGTTTACACTTACAAGCCTACCTAGGCCAAAACACTTCATAGTTTTCTTCTACAACTCTATCTATTGTCAAACTAGTTTTCTTCCACAGACTTAGCAACTGAAAAACCCTAAGAACCTACTTAGGCAACTTCTTTAACAATACATGGCAAACCTATGTCTTGTTAAGAAGGTACTTGTTCCAAGAAAATATAAAGTGCACTAAATGTGTATATATGAGAGAAGGTAGATGCTTTAGAAGCTTCTAAGAGGCTACTTCTGAAGATATACAATGTTGCGTAAAATCTCTCTTGACTTGAATGAGGCGGTCCATGGTGTATTTATAATGCTCGAACCCTAAAATAATTGTTGGAAGGACCACAACGGTCAATAGATCATTATTATTCTTTGAACAAAAGTAGGTGTACTTTCCTAAATTTGCAGTGAAAGCTGCACTTTGTTTGAGCGCCTAACTCTTGTTGTTTGTGTCTTTTGAACTTGGGATTTTACACTATTAGTCTCATATACATGTGCTACGCGGAGACGGACTAAAGTTGCAAACCAAGCGAGAATGAAGGCAAAAAGGTAAATAGGTCTAATAAGAGTTCATGTTTATAATACTCAATTAGAGTCCAATTAGCCTAGCTTGAAATACATTATCATAGATATTACTTCCTAATTATTTTTAACTTGCCTCATATAGTAATTGGACTGCTAATGGTATTATTTTCTTTCTTAATCTAATAGGCATATTTTTGGGGAACACCAATTTAAGTATGTTTCTAATAACTGTTAGTGCAAAATGACCAAAATAGATAAGAAAACACAAATAGAAAATGAAACACAAGGGTATCAAGTATGGTTGAATGAAAACCACCAATAAAATAGAAACTTTTAGCATTTGAAAAAAATTATGTGGGTATAAACTTTGCATATCTGAATAGTTGAACACACATAATATTTTTTTCACATAAGTGAAACACAAGTAATTGACAAAACACATACTTGATACCCTCGTATCAAAAATGGGGTCATAATAATTTTCTAGCCACACTTTGCCACTAGAATGTCACGCCATAAGGATGAAGTCTCAGGTAAAAGCCTCCATCCACGTACCCAACAAACTCAAATTAAATGCTCTAATATCCTTGATCTGGAGGCCTCCCCCACTCTTCAGCACACTTCTGATTACAAGTTTTGGTTATAAAAAAAACTAACCCAAGATAATCTTAAGTAATTTAAATTCGTAAAAATTAGAAGTGGCCGGTGATTCATCCACCTAATATAAACATGGTTTAGAGGCGGACCGAACTGACTGTTTCAACCGGCCAGGTATCCGATCTGTCTCAGACCCGGTGGGGACCGGACAAACCGGGCCACAACCTGTGAGAACCAGATAGTTTATAAAAAATTAAAAATTCCAAATTTAAATTCAAAAAAATTATTTTTTTACTTAAATAAAAGGCGAGTGCCAAGTTATAAAATTACATATATATAATTTTTTATTATCGTTTTGATTAGTATTTAGTCTAATGAAATATATAAAATAATTATTTTATCTTAATTTATAATTTAGTTATATCTAAAATTTATCACTTGATATATGGTATAATTAGTATCTTCACCGGTTAACTGATCGGTCCAATTCAAACGCAGTTGGATCATTGAACCTTAAACCAGTATTTACACCAAATCAATAATCAGTAGTCCGGTTTTCAAAACATTAAATATAATCGAATGTGACTCATTCTCTATGTTACACACACATGAATGAGGAACTTCAAAAATACCAGACAAGCCACAAAGACCAGGCAAGCCATAAGTTTTAGTAATAATTTATATTACACCTGAAATGTGTCATAATTTGTAAAGTAACACTCTAATTTTATTGATTGGTCAGAATAGAGTATATATATACAGTGTCAATGTACACATGTACAAAGTCAAAATAAAGAGGTAAAGCCTATAACTAAAGTCTGAGAATAATAAAGGACTAAGCTAGCTATGATACAATATATATTTGAGATAAATATCATCTAATAGCCCCCTCTCAAGCTAAACAATGAATATCCTTCATGTTGAGCTTGGAGACAAACTGATCAAACTGAGATGGATGCAACGGCTTCGTGTACATATCAACAAGCTGGGCCTTCGTAGGGACAGGAAGAAGGTGAATGATTCCATCTTGAACTTTATCACGCACCAAATGACAGTCCAACTCGATGTGTTTGGTGTGTTCATGAAACACTGGATTTTGAGCAATGTGTATAGCGGATTTATTATAGCAAAAAATCGAAACAGCGTCAGAATGAGGCAAATGCAGATCCTGTAAGATAAACAACAACCATTGAATCTCAGATGTAGTAACTGCCAAGGCACGGTACTCAGCCTCAGAAGAAGACCGTGAGACAACACTTTGCTTCTTGGACTTCCAACTAATAAAGAATATCCATAGAAAACACAGAAACCCGTGGTTGATCTACGACTATCAGGACATGTAGCCCAATCGGCATCACTAAAGGCAGTCATTTTCGCATTGGATTCAGAGGGAAAATGTAAACCACGACCAGGGCAGGACTTGATGTACTTCAAGATATGAATGGCAGCCTCCATATGAGGCACAAGAGGGTTAGCCAGAAATTGACTAAGTCTATTAATGGCAAAACACAAGTCAGGACGAGTTTCGTGAGGTAAATGAGTCTGCCAAGCAGGCGTCTATAGGGTGTGGGATCCTCCATAGGAGCACCAGTGTGTGCACTTAGCTTCAAATTGGGAGCCATGGGTGTTGAAACGGGCTTCAAGCCAAGAGCCCTGCTTCCTCAAGAAGTTCAAGTGCATACTTGCGTTGGGAAACAACAATCTCAGTAGGTGATCTAGCTACTTCAAAACCGAGGAAGAAATTCAGAGTACCTAAGTCTTTTATTTTGAATTGAGCATCAAGAAGATGTTTAACATTGTTGATTTCATCTAGATTATCACCAGTGAGAACCACATCATCCACATAGATGAGGAGGATGGTGATGGAGGAGGCTGAGTGCTTGATCAACAAGGAGTAGTCATGTTTTGATTGAACAAAACCCAATGGAAGAAGGGAGGAAATGAGTTTAGCATTCCATTGGCGACTGGTTTGCTTCAAACCATAGAGAGACTTTTGAAGTTTACAAACCTTGTTAGGAGAAGATGTAGGAATACCTGGAGGGACCTTCATGTAGATCTCCTCATGGAGATCCCCATGAAGAAATGCATTATTGACATCAAGTTGGTAGAGATGCCAATGATGAGAAGCAGCCAAAGCAAGAACAAGCCTAACAGTGGTCATCTTGACCACAAGGAAGAAGGTTTCAGAGTAATCAACCCCTTCAAGTTGAGTGAACCCTTTAGCTACAAGCCGAGCCTTATACCTTTCTATAAAACCATCAGCATTGTGCTTAATCTTGTAAACCCACTTACATCCTATAGGATATTTACCAGAGGGAAAATCAGTGAGGACCCAAGTGGAATTAGACTCAAGAGCATGAATTTCAACTTGCATAGCATCAAGCCGACATTGATGCTTTGAGGCTTGAGCATAGGTTTTGGGTTCAACATTAGTACTGATTGCTTCAATAAACATTCTATGTGAAGCAGATAAGCCATCATAGGAAATGAAATCAGATAAAGGATAACCAGTACCTGAGGATGATTGAGCACTTGAAGAAACAGAAAGCATGACACAATGAAAATCTTTGAGGTAAGAGGGTTTTGTTTTGGCTCGGGTAGAGGTTCTAAAAGATATAGGAGGGATTGGAGTGGTAGATGGAGGGATGGTTGGCATAGGTATAGAAGAGGTTGAGGTTTCAGGGGGTGGTGGGGGAATAGTTTCGGGTATTGATGGAGGAGAAGAGGAAATAGGAGTATCAGAGATTAATGTTGATGGAGAATTATCAATAGGTGAAGAAGGGTAAGTGAAGAGGTTAGTTATGGCAATTCTGGAGGGGGTGAGAGTGGCAGGGGAAGTTGAATTGGGTTGTGAGTTTGTAGAGAGATATGGAAAGATGTTTTCATAAAAAGAGACATTCCTAGAAAGAAAAATCTCATGAGTGTGAAGGTCAAATAAAAGGTAACCTTCGACACCTTGGGAGTGTCCAATGTGAATGCACTTGCGTGCTCTAGGGAGAAATTTTGTTCTGTGGGAGGTAAGAGTTGTTGCATAGCAAAGAGAACCAAATACACGTAATGGGGATAAATCAGAGAGCTTATTGTATAGGAGATAGTAGGAGATTTGGACTTGAGAGTGGTGGTGGGAAGTCTATTTATGATGTGGCATGACAAATAGCAAAATCCCAAAATTGGATAGGTAAGTGAGATTGAAACATAAGGGAACGAGCAACATTCAAGATATGTTGATGTTTTCGTTCGACTATGCCATTTAATTTGTTGTGGGGGTTTCCACACATGATTTTTGGTGAATAATATTCTAGATAAAACTCAGGGATGGCAAATTCAGTGCCATTATCAGACCTAATGACCTTAAAGATGGTGTGAAATTGTGTTTGGACATAGGCAACAAATTGCATAAGTAGTTTTCTAGTTTCTGACTCTCATCAACTTAATCCATGTAAACCTAGACATATCATCCACTATGGTCAAAAAATATTTGTTGCCATTCATGGACGGAGTGGCAAATGGACCCCAAATGTCTACATGAATCATGTCAAAAAAGTGTAGTGAAGGTGAAGTGTGAGTGGGAAAGGGGAGTTTCTTTTGTTTGGCAAAGTGACAAGCATCACAATTTTCATTTGATATTGAAGGCACATTACAATGTAATTTTTGTATAAGATGGTAACAAGTGGGGGAGGGGTGGCCTAATCGGTTATGCCAAATGTCTACATTAATGGAAGAAATGGAAACATAGTTACAATGAAGTGAATTAGGCTTATCTGAAGCGGATAAGGGTGACATCTTCATTGTGTAAAGCTTTCCATCTCTTCTAGCATGGCCAATCACTCTCTTCGAGGGGATATCCTATAACACAGCAAAATCACCATCAAAGACTGTTCTGCAATTGATAGTATCAGCAAGTTGACCAACAGATATAATATTTGAATTGAAATCAGCAACATAATAGACATCATATAGTGTAATTGATGGAGTGAGATGAATAGTGCCCTTGTTTTGAGTATATCTTGTATCTCTAGAAGGTAAAGTGATAAGAAGAGGCTTGATGGCAAAGAATGTTGAAAACAATTCAAGGCAAGAGCATATGTGATCTGTGGCGCCACTATCAACCAACCAAGTAATAATCCATGTAATTAGAGATGTACCTGATGGAGCAGAGAGAACGCTATTCACACCGACCATATTGGCCAAGCGGATGCATGCGATGGGAGGAGTAGTTGGGCGAACGAAAGCAAACTCGAGTTGCTTTCAAAGAGTTGATGTTTACAGGTGAAGTAGCAGCAGGTGAAGCATCCACAAAAACATTGTTAACATTCTTGGCATTAGTCTTCTTCAAATTTGGAGGATAACCATGCTTTTTCCAGCAAGTTTCCACCGTATGATTGGTAATGCCGCAATGCGCGCATAATCGGTTACCACGACTGATACGGCTTGCGCGCCGCGCCATGAGCTGCGTAGTCGAAGCTTGGGCGATTGACACCGAAATGTCGAGCACAATAGGGGCTCCAATTGGACGTTCCTGCTACAAAATCATAGCATAGACCTTCGCAAGAGGAGGAAGAGGCTCCATAAATAGGATTTGTGACCTAACAGCACCAAAATTATCATTCAAACCTTGAAGGAATGACATTGCAAAACATCACGCTCACGATAGTCGATCACGATCTTCGCAACATGACAACAACAACAAGTCGGCGGAGTAAGACACGCATGAAGAGGACGATAATTGTCTGATTCATCCCATAGAATGCGCATTTTGGTGAAATAAGTCAAACAGAGAAAGTTCACCTTGCTTTAAAGAGAAAATGTCAAGATGAAGGTGAGAGATTCTAGTGTTATCACCTTGAGAAAAACAGTTGCGAAGTTCCTGCCAAACGGCGTAAGCGTCAGTGATCCAAAGTATGCTGGAGGAGATGTCCGGTGAAACCGAATGATTGATCCATGATAACGTCAACATGTTGCAGCGTTTCCACAGAACAAACTTAAGATCTGTATTCGCAGGACGAAGAATCAAACCATCAACGAAAACAAATTTGTTCTTCATTTCCAATGCCAACGTCATAGCTTGGATCCAGCAATGATAATTGGAACCGTCGAGCACTCGAGAGACGAGAACGAGAGGACTTCCGTTTGGATGGATATAATAAGGATCGAAGTAATCCTTTGGCTTGGACGAATGCCGACGAGGTGTTTGAAGAGAGGAACGATTGGAACGATCGGAGTCATCGGAAGAGGAATCAGATCTGTCTCCGGTGATGGTAGCCATGGCCGATCGAAGAGGACGATACGGTTACGGTGAAGAAGAGGTTTGTTACGGAGGAGAGAGAACAAAGTGTTTGGGAGAAATGGTTTTCACTGATACCATGTCATAATTGGTAAAGTAACACTCTGATTTTATTGATTGGTCAGAATAGTATATATATATAGTCAATGTACACATGTACAAAGTCAAAATAAAGAGGTAAAGCCTATAACTGAAGTACAGTATAATAAAGGACTAAGGTAGCTATGATACAATATATTGTAGATAAATATCATCTAACAAAATGCCACCTAATATCAGTGCTCCTACTTTTCTTTTTAGCTACTACTCCTACAACATGTGATCATTTATCGCTACCCGACTATGGGCGATAATAATCGTGTTCAGTGGTCCACCATGGATGTGAAGAACAACGATGACGTTCGAGTGATGATGGACCGTTTTGACATATTTCAGATGCGAAGTCCTATTGGTTTGTATGTCGAAACCGTAAGACCCGTTCTCGAGGTCCTCGGACGTCTCCAACCACCATCTCACTAGTTTCTACCGTGTTTTTATTTCGTTTGTTGTTGCATTATGTTATTTTTTTTCATCAATTTCATGTATTGTATCGTTTCGTGATCGAAAACGCGTCTTTAATTAATTTTAATTTGTTTTTAATAATTTTTTTTTTTGGAAATACCTTCAAAACTAGGTAATTCCGGTAGAGTTAAAAGGATTTCCGGAATTACCAAAAATTGAGGTAATTCCGGTTCACATTTACAGACCGGAATTACCTCAATTTTTGTAATTCCGAAATTTTTTCACCTTCGGAATTACCAATTCCCTCAGGTAATTCCGAAATTTTATATATTCCTGGGGGCATTTTTGTCCAAAACGTATATTATGGGGTGAGATTGATGATGAGGGGGTGTAAAAAATAAAACCCTACAATATATTGTAGATAAATATCATCTAACAAAATGCCACCTAATATCAGTGCTCCTACTTTTCTTTTTAGCTACTACTACTACTCCTACTATACATGTGACTTACCTTAAAAGTTAAAATAATTAAGAGGAATGAATGGCAATGCTTCATCGCTCTTGCCAATTCAATCACTCAACCTTTGGTTGATGCAACGTATTATTTTCATTTCTACTATGAATAATGAAACATTTTCGGTTGAAATTTGTGAATGCTTCAAAAGTATCTGATTTTTGCAAACTATGATCACGAGAATACTATTCTTTGAAAAGCTCTTTTCTATGGTATGACGTCTAAAACATGGATTTGTCAAAAATGATAATAATGTTATTACGAATTAAACAAAAATAAACCCACCATTAATTGCATCTTAGCTATCTATTATTGCTAAACTCTCATAAAGCATTCGCACCTATTTACATTTTCTTTACATCACTTTAATTTTTACATAAACATTTTTTTGTTTATTATATATTTTAGAATACCCATTTTTTTTACTACTATCACTTATTAAAATTACTTTTTGATCGTACATTGACCAATAGAAGGACCTGGGTCGTAGAGGACCTGGCTGGAACCAGAGGTCTTGGCCGCACGGAAGGACCTGGCCCGGTCGCTGATGGAAGGACCTGTGAGGAAGGACCTGGCTGGACGTTGATGGAAGGACTGTGAGGAAGGACTGGCCTGGTCCGCCGAGGAATGACTCGCTCGGTCGCCGAGGACCTAAATCGGTCGTTGAGGACTGGGTGAAAACTCGGGTCTTGGCGCGCGCGCGGTGGTACTGCGCAATGACACTCCGACGCCTAGTCGGTGTAGGTCGCTCGGGCGAGATTCACAAGGTGAGATAACGCACTGATTCTCGGGATTTGTCCGCTTTTATAGTGGCACAGGCGCTCTGGCCATATCTTGTGGAGCACGCCAAGTTGGGCCGTGTTGGGCCTATTAAATCAGATCGGGCCTTGAGCCCACTCCGAACACTTTTGTATAGATATTAGTATACTTAGAGTACAAATTTTCAAAAACATTTTTCAAAACATAATTTTATAATCTATTATCTATTATATATAAATAAAGTGAAGTTTTTTTCACGTAGTATGTTCCATGTGTCACACCTATTTATGCATTTGGTGTCCATCTCTAAGTTTCTCTCATCACAAGATTCATATGCTAGTATTAATTAAAAATATAGTAATTAATACACTTTATTAAATATTATTATCTGCTTTAAAAAATAAAATTTACAATATTTATTTGGTCTTTTCAGTACAATAAATAATAAATTTTATATACAGTATTTCTTGACACCGTACTTAATACATTTATTTTTCACTGCCATAAATAAGTGAGTATATTTGTGAAATAAATGATTAATGTAATAACTAACGGGAGAAGTCAACTCCTTAAATTAATAGATTCCTGATATCTCTCGAATGAATAGTATTCACAGTCATTGCGAGAATATCTTAATTTACCAAAAAAATTATTTAATTTAACGTTTATTTAAAATAAAAGTCAATGTAACCATTAAATACCAAAATTTTATAAGTAAGAGGAAATCACTTTTTTCCTTAAAACTAAAAAGGTAAAAGGTAAACGATGGAGTAATTAAATGGATTTAATTTATAATCACGGTATACAAAATTGTTTACGTCCCCCAATCATAAAACAACATGTCATAGAAAATGTTTGACTTTATCTCAACTACCTTAAAAATCATTTATACTATGATCTTTAATTAATTGACGTTGTAAAAAAATCTACAGCAACGATGTGTACTAATTAAACCCTAATTAAAACCTATTTAAACATATAGAAATCCTAATTGCTTAACAAAAAGGTGTATCAGTGCAAATCTCTTTCTCTCTAATCTCTCGTCCATGGAGGCAATTTCAGAATCCGCAGAAGCCCATCATCAATCTCTCAGCATGAACCCTTCAAATGACGACACAATTGAAATCCACTCCATTGATCAAGAAGATAGAGAAGAATCCAATCCAAATCTACCTTCATCCATAGACAGCAACAAAAATTACCATCATCATCTGCATGCAGATCAAAAGTCCATCACTAACAAAAGGTACATGCCCCTTTTGGTAATTAACTACCTTATGCTCTTTATTGGTTCTCTCTCTTCAAGTTTACTCTCAAAATACTATTTCATTCACAAAGGATCAAGTAAATGGGTCTCAACTTGGGTTCAATGTGCTGGTTTTCCTCTCTTAATCATCCCAATTTTAATTCCTTATTACATCCTAAAATTAACCACAAGAAAACCCTTAACTGATTTCACCTTAAAAATGATAACTTTATCGGTTTTTGTTGGTATCATGTTAGGGTTTAATAATCTTTTATTTTCATGGGGTGTTTCATATCTACCAGTTTCAACTTCTTCACTTTTACTTTCATCTCAGCTAGTTTTCAATCTCATTCTCTCAGCTCTCATTGTGAAACAAAAAATAACCTTTTCAAATCTTAACTGTGTGATCCTTCTTACCTTGAGTTCTATTATTCTTGCTTTGGATTCTAGTCATGAGAGACCAAAAGGGTTAACAAAAAAGGAATACTTTATTGGATTCTTTTGCACCATTGGTGCAGGTTTGTTATTTGCTTTGTATTTACCAGTGGTGGAATGGATTTATAAGAAGGTTTATTGTTATGAAATGGTTATGGAAATGCAACTTATAATGGAGATTGCAGCAACAGTATTGGCCACTATAGGAATGGCATGTGATGGTGGGTTTTCTGATATGAAGAGAGAAAGTCAAAGTGTTTTTGATAAAGGGTCAACGGTTTATTGGTTAACTATTATGGGTAATATTGTGACTTGGCAATTGTGTTTTATGGGAACTGCTGGAATGGTTTTTATGACATCATCGTTAACTGGTGGGATATGCATGACAGCATTGTTGTCAATGAATGTTTTGGGTGGTGTGGTTGTTTATAAAGATGCTTTTGGTGGTTTAAAAGCAGTGTCTACTGTTTTATGCATGTGGGGATTTTGTTCTTATGTGTATGGAATGTATGTTAAGATGATGGAAGATACAGCTCGAATGAGGAACAAGAATGAATCTTCATCATCCATGGAGTTGATCCTTTTGAGGAATCGTGGTGTAAGTGCAACTGGTTGAATAGGATCTGTAGTTACAATCAGTTAAAAATTATCAGAATGTACTTAAGAATATTTTACTGAATGCAATAATTTTTAGATTAAATTATCTATAGCTCATATAAATACATATTGTATGTGTACTATCATGTGTAAGGTCGAAGTCCCATATTGGATGGAAAAATATATATTGGACAATATATAAGTGAGATGACCCATAAACTCAATGTCATAAGGTTTTGGGTTAAGATATGGTATCCAATTCACTTGTGTGTTTTCTCTTGGCCCAATAGGGTGATCCCCCGAGCTCCCCTCATGACCCAACAAATGGTAGCTAATACATATTGTTTAGAAGTCGAACCCGATGAAGGTCGATTTGGAGGATCGTTGACATCGCCTTTGTCGTGGGAATCACACACTCCAACGCCCAAGTCAGCTCATAGAGTTTTAGTGTGAGGTAAGAATGAACGCGTACTTTGAATCCGTCAAAGAGTTCAATGACAACTTCATGTACGCCATTCCTGTCAACCGAGCTGCCTTGGAGAAGGTGGTATGCTCATATGAGACCACCAAGATTTACGATACTAAGTTCCATTTTGAATGGTCCTATGACCATTTCTGTCTTAAGACCAATGTGTGTTTTTGGAAGGAGGCTCAACTTGGGGATGCCGACAAGAGTACTTTGAAGCTCCTCCGTCTTTGGACTTCATCATATATCTCCAGAAAGGCATTGGTCAACATGAAGGCAATTGTCCGGGCTAGTACTTTTGCCGAGCTTGGAGGATCGACATCGCCTTTGTCGTGGGAAGCTCCACATGTTGATTCGACGTGGGTGTGTACCTACACACACTCCAATACCTAAGTCAGCTTAGAGAGTTTTAGTGTGAGGCAAGAATCGAATACGTACCCATGGTGACAATTGATGGGGTATTATAGGGGTTGTGGACGATATTCACGTTGTCTTATGCCATTGGATTCGAGCATTTAATCTCTGCTAGCTCTTGATGGTCAGGTCGCACTGACAGATATCCAGACCTCATGTCGCGCACTAGAGCTACGTTGATCTGGATCGTGCATATGGCTTAGAGGGATCCTGACTGTTGATTAGTGTTGGTCACGGATCATTGTAGAAGTCGAGATTCGAGTCGCCCCTCTAGAGTCGTTACTCAGCCCGGAACACATATTAATAATTGGGTTAATTGAGTCAATTGAAATCAAATGGTAGCTAAAACATATTAATAATTGGGTTAGTTGAAATTAACACTGATGACTGATAAATCTGATGTTGTATGCTTGGATGAGATAGTTGTATCTAATTAAATTTCATCTTTGTATAATTAGCTAGTGTGGCCAAGAGTTAATATGTTAATTGTTTTCTTTAAAGCAAAAAGGAGTTATATTATATATAATGACATCATGAGATTAGAATAGACATACGTCAAAGAGTGGGAGAAAAGAGGCTGAGTACCAGACAAATCCCACTTATAAGATGTATCAACAACTCAACTATCGTTAGTGTACATGTGTTTATTAACTCTCGGAGATACAATTCAATGGATTAATGCACTATTTATAATACGAATCAAACAATGTTTTTTATATAGGCAAAGTGATTAGTAATCTGTGTGTTAATTGTTAGAGTGGAGAAGAACTCCATCACCTATATTTCTACCAACAAAGTCAATTTTACTCAATCACATGAGTTACCCTTCTGAGTTCTAAGATAACAATATTCAATATTGTGTCCTGCTTGTTTTCATTCATCGTAATTCCTTTCATCATGGTTATAGCTGCATATTATAGCTCCGTTGACGGATTTAAGCATAGCTCCGTTGTGTAAAAAAAACACTACGGAAGTAATGTTTTATAGATAATTTCGTGTCAATTTTTTTTAATCAAACAAAGATTTACCTACTAAATAGATAAATCTGTTGTGTTAATTTTAGATGACGAATTTATCTATTTAATAGGTATCCGTTTTGTAAAAAATTAAAGGGTAAAATTGAAAGAAAAATGTTGGTGGGGGTATTAATTTGGTATCATAGTGGTGGCCCAAAAAAAAATACACCATTTATTTAGTCACAACTCACACGTATCATATGGGCTACAATCGAATTGGGTGTTTCCGAATTCTGACATGGATTTGGATTGAGTGCCATAGTATGTATTCTTAGAGCAACTCCAATACATGTTTCTTAATTCATTGCTTAAGTTGTGTAAGCATTGTTTTAAAAAAATTGTCATTGGAGTTTTTGTCTGACTGACAATGTTTCTTGCTTAACTTAATAATAGTGTGTTTCTACGAGCAAATGTATTATAGTGTGTTTACGATTAAAATAATAATACTTTTAGAATTCAAAGCAATAAAATACTAGTAATTGAAAGGGTGTTCTCTCTCTCTCTCCCTCCCTCCTTGTAGTGGGAAACAGATTGTCTGTAGTTATTTTTTACTGCATTTCTTGAATTTAGGCAAAAAAACACATTGATTCTCTCTTCAACTTTTTTTTATGCCCACCTTATGATTGCTGCCAAAATATTTTTTAAGGCAAAGAGAATCATTATCTCTTGTAGTGGTGTTGAAGGGTCCAATTGTTTAGATTTTTAAGCAAACCACCATTGCACCAAAATTGTGTTAATAGTTTCAAATTCATTGTGGCAAGCTAGGCCACTTAAAATTGTGTCATTTATGCAACATAATATTAGGAAGGAAAAAGATTAAAGAGAAAATAATTGAGGAAAGGGATAAATACAAGTAGCTAAAGGCATGAGCGCATTTCTCGCCTTAAAGACACTTAATTCCTCCCTGTTTTTTGCTGAAACCAATCTCTCCCCTTCCGACTTCGGCAGTGAAGATCACTACATTAGATTATTGATTTATTGCATAAGTATGTTTTTTGGTGCTGCATAATGGTTATTTTTAGAGTATTTAATTGCATTGTCATCATATTTATTATTGTTACAATTTTAGTCATCTTATTTTAAAATAATTGTAATTTGATGGAGATGTTAAGAGACGTAACTCCGATGTTAGTTGTGTGTTTATGTAATTGTTGTTTATTTTTCATAGAGTCGTTCAAATAAGTTCAGTTTTTGACAGTCATTGAACCCAAACCGCAGATAAAATAAGTGGGTTGGGCTAGTTAAAATGACCCATTCTTTTTATCCCATCTCAACCTAGCCCAAAAATTTATTGGCGCACAAAAGGGTGAGCAACCCGATGGGTCGATATTTTTAAGAATTTGCGCTATTACTTTTCAATTTTTTTTTAAAACTGGACTCTTTTTCTTTCAATTCCGTGTCAGTTTCATTTTCAATTTTAAACTAGTATTTGACAATTCCACTTACACATCCAATCTTTACATAATTATATTAAAAGCCTCATAAAATTAAACATAGAGATAAAAGTTGATTTGGTGGTCCAAAAGAGAAATTTTATGTTTTTATGTTTATTTTGTTTTGTAATGAGAATATTTTTTTTGGCATAAATAGTTTTTATGTTTTCTTGTAGCTAGTATGAGATAAAGAAAGAACTTTATACTTAAACACCCACAAATTTTTAATTAGTTATGATCTTTGTGATGAAATTCCGTACTTTTAATATAATTTTATTACTTGATTTTTAATGAGAAAATATTACACGTCGACAGAATAAACTATTTTATATATTATTTATGATATAAAAAACTAATTATGTTTGTTACAATGTAGAAATTTGTTTAAAAAATACGTAGAAAAACAAAATGACCTATAGCCCTATATGAATGCACGAGTATCTTGCCAGTAAAAAGAATAATTTGTAAGGAAAAGAAAATATATAAATAACGGGATTGTTTATTATTGATTAAAAAATTTGTGTAAAAAAATTATTGATTAAAAATAAGTGATTTTTATATTAAATAATTGGGAGATTAGTTTTTAGATATATTTAAGAAAAACAAAAGTTATTTTGCGTTTGTGTAATATAATGAAAATCACTTTTTAAAATAAAAAAAACATTCTATAAAAAATTATTATGAGAAACTATTCAAAAAAAACTTCTCATTTTAATCAGTTTTTTTTAAAGCTGTAACAAATGGATGAAAAACTTTATAAATACATTATTTTTATAGAAAAAGTAATTATTGTTAAAAAAAACTTAACAAAGGGCTCATTTGAGTTTGATAAATAAAGGGCTTTTATTTTTTCTACCCTCACAGTTGGACCGGATACCCCCACATAAAGCCAAACTTCTCCATTTACCCCTTAACTTTAATAAATATTTCATACCATGTTTTTATTATGGATTTATGTGTTAATACATAAATCTGTAATGTATTTTTCATTCTAAATTTATGTATTAATACATAAATCCATAAAGTATTATTAATTCCGGATTTATGTATTAGTACATAAATTTGGAATTAAAAATTAATTTTACAGATGTCTTTTTAATAACGCTTGTTTGAGTAAGCACTATTGAGGAGTAGATTCCGGATTTGTGTTTTACAAACATAATTTTGGATTCGTGCCTTACTCAAACAAGCGCTATTAAAAGACACCCCTAAAATTACAATTACATGCCGAATTTATGTATTAATACATAAATCTGAAATGTATTGTTTAATTATGAAATTATGTTAAATACATAAATTTGGAAGTGGTGACTTTTGGTAAGGATAAAATTTTTGGAAACACAAGTCCAACACTATAGTATCTTTAACTAGAAACAGATCCTATAGTACCGTGCCTTGTCTTTTCATTTTTTTACAAACAGTTTTTGAGAGTGCGACACTATGATACCGCACAGTTCGGCATCATAATGTCCTACCTATTAAAATTCCTACAAGGGGGTGTTTGATAAAAATTGTGCCACAATACTATGATACCGTATCCAATTTGGTATCATGATGACGTACCTGTTGAAACCCAAAAAAGAGTATTTTGGTCATTTTGTAGGATCAGGAGGTGTATGGTGAGTAGGGGGAGTTTGGTAAGAAGTATGTGCCAATAATAAATGCCTAAATAAAGTGGTATTGGGCCAAGCCCGTTACCTTTGGTCTAGCTACTTTCCTAAGGACTTTGCTTTTCCCACTCCCCCTCCTACAAAAAACACACCCCATAAAGGTGTGAAAAGACCAAAAGGCCACGTCTTTTTTTTCAAGAATTTTCACGTGTTCGAACACGGGCCTTCGAACAGATTCGAACAAGGCCGTTTGCGTGTGTTAAATATGGACTCACACCCTATTGTGCATAATTACACCTGTTCGAATGGGATCATGCGAACCAATTCGCATGGTGTCAATCGAACCAGTGTTGTAGAATGACAGATATTGGACGTCTCAGATTCCACCGACAGATTTAATCAACGGCTTACAATCAGTCAAATGTGTCAGATAAAGGAGTGGATGCCATTCCCTTGGGAAAATGTGCCTGAACGGATAGAATTTAAACGGCTCAGATTTGTGATCTAAAAATGAAATCAACGGCTGACATTTTACCACGCCTATTATAAAAGGTGTTTCCGTTTCTTCACCACATCCTCGCACCTTCTTCACCAAACCCTAATTTGCTTCTTCAACAAACCCTACTCTACTCTCCTTCTTCCCAAATTCAACCAACCTAAAATGGAATGGCAGTTGTGCCTAACCCAGTACTCGAGCGACAAATTCTTAACGACCCTTTATCACTGTGGGACTGTCACCACCGACGAACATGGTGTTGTGTTTCGTTGTCCTAACCATATCTTCTGCAAGATGAATAAGGACATCACCTTCGCCCAACTGAAGGAAAAGGCTAAGAGGAAGATTCGTCCAGAGGGAGCGTGGCGTAAAGACGTGGATCGTATACGTTTCAGAAAGTACAATTGTAGAGATGATGGGACTGTCCATTATTCTGTCATGGATATCCAAAGCGACGACGACGCTAACATTCCAATGGGACGTAGTATCTTTGAGCTGTACGTAGACACAAGACACACTCCAGAAGAGGTCATTTATCTTCTGGAACAGGGACTACCGAAACACTAGTTTTTTAGTTAGTTGTTTGCTTATGTTGGTTTTATGTTTTTCGTATTTGATTCTTTTGTATTTGTTGTCGTTCGTATTTGATGTCTTTTGTATTTCATGTTGTTGTCTTTCGTATTTGATGTACGGTTATGTTTTTTAATAATAAACTATTTGTCTAACTTAAACACCACTGTAACATAGATTAGTAAGTACTAAATAAGTCATAAATATCCATACACTAGTTTGCGTAAAATTATTGAAACTAAAATATAACAATATAAACTAAAGACTGGTCACAGCACTCCCATCAGCATCAGAATCACTCCCAGGATAACCGTCAAGATATGTCCGATAATCAGAATCAGTAGAATAAGAACTAGAACTAACGTCGTCTTCAGGAGCAGCCTCCTCCTCCTCCTCCTGAGGAGCCTCATCCTCCTCCTTCTGAGGAGCAGCCTCCACCTCCTCCTCTTGAGGAGCATCCTCCTCCTCATGATGCTCAACTGTTGGGGCCAAGGCCTCATACCTGCCCCTACCCATACCCCTCCGAGGCATATCTGAAACAACAAGTACAAGTATATACCCAATTAGACTAAACCAATTTAATAAAATCAACCAATTAAACTCCCAACAAAGACAGAAGTTGTGCTGTCAAACAACAGTTCGAACAACACCAAGCGAACCATGTTCGAATGGCCTCATGCGAATTGGTTCGCATGCTCTCGTTCGAACACCTTCTTCTTCAAAAGTTCGAAGACGCGCGTTCGAACAGAGCAGTTACACAGAAAAAAACGCAAATCAGAGGGGAAGTTTACCTTCAATTAAATGGAACGATTGGAGGTTGTTTTTTTTTTTTTTTTTTTTTTTTTTAGATAAGCAATTGGCTCACTGGCCTAACACACACACACACACACGGGGATGGGGGAGTGGCAAGACCGGGGATCGAACCCCGTACACCACAAATATGTCCCCGCAGCTTTTACCAACTGAGCTGCCACAAGGGGACACGATTGGAGGGTTGTTGATGGCACGAACAAAACCCAAAATCTTTAGGGTGTTAATGGAGGAATCCTTAGGGTGTTAATGGATGAATGAAAGATTAGAGTGAGAGATTGATAGTTTGGAGGAGTTGAGTGAGAGGGTGAGAGAGGGATTTAGGGTTTCTGTTATGGAGAAATCACACGCATACTATTTGCACCCCTCTTTGCTCAAAAGGCCAACTAATTGGGCCTTCAACAGCCAAGGCCCATAAACGTTCATCCAACAGCCTACCATGCACCTCCACAATCAATGGTTCAGATGATGACATCCAAGTGCTTCCCAAACCTATAAATACTGCATTTATTCCAAGGAGAGAGGTACGCATTAATTATCACTCATTTGCATTAACTCCACTGCTACTGACTTCAGCATCGGAGTGTTTATGCAGGTACACCCCACCTCAGCTCGGAACAATCAGTTCGGACATAACCCTATATTGATCAAAACCTTATTACCTACCAACTATCTCGGATATACTATCTTTAGATACGGTACAGAACATTGGCGACCACAGTGGGAGCTTTTCCCGAACTCATTAAAAACTTCATTAATTTATCTTTGATCAATCATGGATCCCGAATTACAAACCGGTATACGGATAGCAAGTATCATCTGATCTCAAGATGAAGGAACCCCCTGAGGGATTGCAAGAACTCCAATCTGCATCGACCGAAATGTCAATAGAGAGTCATCCTCAAATCAAGTTCCTTCACCTCCTACAGTTATTCCCGTTCCGGTAAACACTTTACAACAACTTGTTCAAATTCTAAATCAGCATAATGAAGCATCTCAAGCTAGGAGCCTCCGAATCTCCGAATTAGAAGCCGAGGTTGCAGGTTATCAGGCCCGAGATATTGCTGATCGGGGTTCTCGCATGGCGATATGATCCCGGATGAACCCGATGGAAGAGCCCGAACAACCCGGCAGAACAATTGAGCTCGAAGACGACATCGTTCTCCCCCGAGACGACGTCATTATCATCGATCTCCACCTAGAAGACGAGGAAGAGAAGAGCCGAGGGCAACTCTTAGAGATATAGAGGACTCTGGCGAAGAAGATTCCTCTAATGCATCATCCTCGCCACGCAGACAACGATCCAGGAGCAGAGAAAGTCCTCCAAGGCGCGGACATCACTACTATAAAGAGAGAGCCCCGGAACGGAAACAACATCGTTCCAATTACCAACCTCGCAAAACTCGAAACCATGAAAAGAAACGGGAGGTACAACCACCGAGAAGAGAGGGCGTTCACTTTGGAAATAGATTATTTCCTATTCCCGAGAGGTTTAGAGAAACCTCCTGAACACTTGAAGATTTATGACGGACTCGGAGACCCAGATGTTCATTTAGAGTATTATGAAACCATGATGCAATATCGGAATGCTCCAGGTGAGATCATGTGTAGACTTTTTTCCCTCACCCTTGAAAAATCTGCAGGTTTATGGTTCAGAGACATCCCGGCAAATTCAATCTCTTCCTGGGAACAACTTTCCAAGTTATTCTCGGCAAGCTTCGCACATTCGAAGGTAAGGCCGAAATCATGGATGGTGTTGCATGCGATCCACCAAGCCGATGATGAATCTATCCGGTCTTATATTGCAAGATTCAACACGGAAGCCGGAAAGGTGCATGGGTTGAATGAGGAATTTCGTCTGTATTTCCTATCCCAGGGTTTACGCAGAGGCACTTTATTCCAAATCGACGTAAGCATCAACCAACCCTCAACGTTAGGAGAGTTCCTCCGTCTTTCCGAGAAGTACATAGACCATGAGGAAGGCGATGAAGCTAGCAAGTTCTTTGTGAAAAGCGTAGCAAACCAAACCAAAGAGAGCCGACCTCGAGTCGAAAAGTCAAATCCAAATATTGAAATTCCTGAGATTCCGGATCGGCGGGCCATCTAGGAATTCAAACTCGACGAAGCGGCGACATCGAGATTACACCGAACTCATATGTGGAAAGGAGAAGATCTTGCAAGAATGTCGAACAATGAATTTAAACACGTAAGGTATCTCCGATCCTATTCCCCAACGGTAGGGAATGAGGAACAACAAATCTTGTCGTTATCACCAAAGCGCCACCGGCCATGACACAAATCGGTGCAACGCCTTGAAGGGCGACATTGAAGACCTTATCAAAAAGGTAAGCTCGGCAAGATATCAAGAAGCCATTTCAAACGAGAAAAAACATCAAACAGGAGAAAGAGGTTGACGAAGTAAGAGGAAAGAAATCGTAGATTATAAGGAAGAGCCGGACACTCGAAGGAGTAGAGGCCGAATTCGTGGTAATGGTAATCTCGGTGGTGAAGTCCAAGGAGCTACAAAGAAGAACAATCAAAAGAAAGTGGAAGGAAATTCAATGTGTAGCATCTACATCATCGCCCAACCAAAGAGCAACTCGTCCCCATTGTCATTTGGAGATGACGATCTTCTAAACGGGAAGGTAAACGAAGACATTCCATCTTTGTTAATCTCAAAGAGTAATGGCCGAGAAAGAGATAAGAAGAATTTTAATTGACCAAGGCAGCTCTTGCGACATCATGTTCTTCGATGTACTGGAGAAAATTGGAATTACACCAAGGGAACTTTTTCCCTATCACGGAACGGACCTCTCCGGGTTCAATGGTTCCCGAACTAGACCGATGGGTTACATAGACTTAAGGGTCACTTTTGGAGAGGAACCTTTATCTCGGACAATTTTGGTTAAATTCATGGTACTACCTTGCTCATCAATCTATAATTGCATCATTGGAAGGCCGACTTTGGGGAAACTCGGGGCGGTGACTTCCACTGTACATCTGAAAATGAAGTTTCACTCTCCAAGCAACAAGGTGGTAACTATCAATGCCGATCTAGAATCTTCCGAAAGATGCTATTACCTCCTTCTCAAAGCTGAAATTTCTGCAAGAGACAAAGCCGAACTTGCATCAAAGAGTACGTCTGCGAAAGAAGAGAAAGTGAAGTTTTCCGAGGTAAATTTGATGGATTTAGACGCACGCTTCGATCCCGAGAGCTCGGACGACGAGAAAGGTAGCGCTCAGCATCCTCATCCAGAGAAAAGGCCTGAACGACCGAAACCGGACGGGGAATTCATCAGAGTGATGTTGGGAGATGATCCAACAAAAACAGTCAAGATCGGCGCAGACCTACCGGACGAAATAAAAAGAGAATTAACCCAGTGCTTGAGGGAACACGCCGATCTCTTTGCTTGGTCGGCTGAAGACATGCCCGTATACCACCAAGTCGCGTGCCATCATTTGTCAATATATCCCGATGCAAAGTGGGTTGCCCAACGCAAAGGGTGCAGAATATCGAGAAGACGGAAGCAACAGCCAAGGCGGTAGATGACTTAGTAAAAGCTAATTTTGTAACTGAGCTCAAATATACTACTTGGCTCTCAAACCCTGTACTTGTTAAAAAATCAAATGGAAAATGGCGCATGTGCATTGATTATACCGATCTCAATAGGTCATGTCCTAAGGATGCTTTTCCGGTTCCAAATATTGATCGACTAGTCGATCATGCATCGGGATTTGGTTTATTATCATTCATGGATGCATATTCAGGATATAACCAAATCCCAATGTTTCCCCCCGATCAAGAGAAAACTGCTTTTATGACTGAAAGCGGAAATTTTTGTTACCGAGTTATGCCTTTCGGTCTCAAAAATGCAGGAGCAACATATCAGAGAATGATGAACAGAGTTTTCAAAAACCAGATCGGGCGAAATGTAGAAGTATACTTAGATGATATGATTGCAAAGAGTGAGCAAGCAAATCGTCATGTTACGGATCTCAAAGAGCTTTTTTCAGAGATAAGGAAAAACAGGATGAGGTTAAATCCGGAGAAATGCACTTTCGGGGTCAAAGCCGGAAAGTTTTTGGGATTCTATCTCACCGAGAGAGGAATTGAGGCAAACCCAGACAAATGCAAATCGGTGACTGAGATGAAAACCCCAAACACCAAGAAAGAAATTCAGAAACTTAACGGCATGATTGCGGCTCTATCTCGGTTCATCTCAAATGCCGCTTTTAAATCACTACCCCTTTTTAAACTTTTAAAAAAGGAATCTGAATTTATCTGGACCACAGAACGGGATGAGGCGCTCACCCAGTTAAAAAAGATATTATCAGAACCTCCGATATTAACCCGACCTGAGCCAGAGGAAGTATTATATTTATATCTCTCAATATCTGAGGAAGCATTAGGGGCAGCACTGGTCCGAGAAACAAAAGAAGGACAGAGCCCGGTTTACTTTGTGAGCAAAGCTTTACAAGGGCCAGAACTCCGATATCAAAAGATAGAGAAAATAGCTTTGGCTTTAGTAATAGCTACTCGGCGACTCCGACATTATTTTGTTTCTCACCAAGTAGTCGTTCGAACAAGCCATCCGATCAGACAAATCCTACATCGTCCAGACCTTTCGGGACGAATAATAAAGTGGATGAGAGTCGTCAAATCGATATCAAATATGAATCAAGATCGGCAATGAAAGCTCAAGTGTTAGCCGACTTTGTAGCAGAAATGACTTCGGCAGAGACCGAGAATGAAGTATGAACGATCCATGTCGATGGCTCTTCCAATCCCAAAGGGAGTGGGGCCGGAATTATCCTTGAAAGTCCTTCTGGAGTGGTTATAGAATTGTCACTCACTTTCAAATTTACAACTTCAAATAATCAAGTGAATACGAAGCATGCATTCTTTGGCTTACGTTTGGCCGGATCACGTATCACTCGGCTAAATCTCCATACCGATTCACTCCTCGTGGTCTCCCGGATCGGGGCGACGGGCAAAAGAGCCAATCCTCCAAAAGTATCGAATCATGTCAAAAACTCCGACCGAATTTGATTTCGCCGAGGTTAAGCATGTCCCAAGAACAAACAACGTTCGAGCCGATGTTCTTTCCAAATTAGCAAGCACCAAAACTACCGGAAATCACCGGTCGATTATACAAGAGATCCTCAAGAAACCTAGTTTTGGGGACGATTTACACTCGATGTCATCGGGCACGTAATAAATGAAGATCAAACATGGATTGCTCCTATCTTGAATTACATCATGTCGGACACGGAACCTTCCGATCCCGCAAAAGCCAAGATCGTCCAAGAAAAGCAAAGATCTTTTGCGCTTTTCAATGAACGACTTTTACAAGAAGGCACTCTCTCGCACCATTATTGAAATGTCTAGAGCAGACGGAGAAATTTGAATATGTGTTAATGGAAATTCATGAAGGAATATGTGGCCAACATTTAGGTGGTAGATCCTTAGCCGGGAAGGTGTTAAGGGTGGGATACTTTGGCCAACCATTGAAGGCGATGCAAGGAACTATGTGAAGAAATGTCCGAATTGCCGATTCACGCAAACGTTCACATTGCACCTCCTACCGGTCTCACAACTCTCTCCTCCCCATGGCCTTTTGCATGGTGGGGATAGACCTTCTAGGACCTTTTCCAAAAGCCCCGGGAGGAATAAATTCTTAATTGTGGCGATTGATTATTTTACTAAATGGATTGAGGCCAAACCACTATCTATTATTAAGGCAAAGAAGCGCATCTCTTTTTCCGAAAAGAGATAATTACGATTCGGTGTGCGAGGTGGTAATCACGGACAATGGAACTCGGTTCGCGGATAAAGGATTCGGGAAGTTGATGTCCGATCTTAAAATCAAACATCGATTCACATCGGTGGAACATCCCCAAACAAACGGTCAAGCGTATAAAGAAACAAAGTACTTCTCAGCGGATTGAAGAAAAGGTTAGACAATGCCAAAGGAAATTGGGTTGAAGAACTCCCTTATGTCTTGTGGGCATATAGAACAACTCCTCAAAGCTCCACGGGAGAAACACCTTTCCGATTATCATATGGGAGCGAAGGTTGTCATCCCGTCGAAATCGGAGAATTATCTTGGAGAACTTCAAACCAAATCACGAGAAGATAACGAGCAAGCTTTACGAGAAGAACTAGATCGGTAGATGAAATCAGGGATCATGCATCCTCAAAGAAGCCATCAACAAACAAAGAATAGCTACCCGTTATAATCGTAAAGTCGTCCCAAGGAGTTTGACGTGGCGACCTCGTCTTGAGAAGAAGCGGATGTAGGATTGAAAAATGCATCACAGGCAAGCTAGCACCGAATCGGGAAGGTCCATATCGAGTCACGACAAAAGCGGAAGAAAGGCGCTTTCGAGCTAGAAACCTTAGAAGGCAAGGCGATCCCAAGAACATGGAACGCCACCAAACTCAAGAAATATTACAGTTAGACTTGCTTTGCTAAGGCATTCTAGTTCCGATCTTGTTTTAATATAGACTTGCTTTGCTAAGGCATTCTAGTTCCGATCTTGTTTTAATATAGACTTGCTTTGCTAAGGCATTCTAGTTCCGATCTTGTTTTAATATAGACTTGCTTTGCTAAGGCATTCTAGTTCCGATCATGTTTTAATATAGACTTGCTTTGCTAAGGCATTCTAGTTCCGATCTTGTTTTAATATAGACTTGCTTTGCTAAGGCATTCTAGGTCCGGTCATATTTAAACATATACATACTTTGCTAAAGCATTCAATCGATACCGCCATTTTCAGATGTTAAACTTGTTTAAAAACAGAAGGGAAGAGATATCCGAGATAAAAACGTAGTCACAAAGGAAGCCAAAAATATGACGAGTTAAATATAGAGATATCATTACAAAAAATACCGGTTACGGCCGGACCCTCAGTCTCAAAAAACAGATGAAAATAAGCAAATTACACATCTTTCGGATAAACGATCCTTGACACTTCGTCGGATTCCGGGTCAAACTCAACGATATGACCATCATGAACCCCGTACTCCGGGTTAAAAATATCACGATCGGCAATAAAGTCAGGATTAACTACGGCGACTTGGTCAAGGGCGTTATTGAAAGCTTCAACAATGCCCTCTTGACCCATCTGAATAGCATTCTTCCGATCCTCCAGAGCTTTAACATTTAGAGCAGTAAGTTTCTCAATTTGCTCTTGAAGCTCGGGAAAGTTATTTGTCGAGGTCAAAGCCGTCAACTCCGCGATCTTAGCATCTTTTTCTTGAAGCTCGACGGCAGCTTTTTCAAATTTTTCATTTGACTGCTTCAGATCGGCCTCCAGTTGTTTCTTTTCGGCCTCAAGTTGTAGGCGCTTAGATTCCAAATCTTCAGCCATCTGCTTGTAGAGTTCCACATCTTTTTGAGATTTATCGAGATCAGCCCGAAGTGGACTTACAGCTTTCCGAGCTGACTCGTACTTGGCTTCAAGATCTGTACAAATAGATAAATACATTAAGTATAAAAGAAGTTGGAAGACCGGATAGACAAGTTTTGAAAAACAGAAACCGTACCTTTGATTTTTAGAGCTGCAGCCGTTTTATCCTCCCTCACTAAGTCGACCATCCTTGAAAAAACCGAGAGTGAAACTCCGAAGGGGTCAGCTTGGAACTCCTCAGTCTTGAGGGTCATATATGCCCGTGGATCAAAAGGAGCAGCAGGCTTATGTTTTTTGTGCTTTTTTGAATGGTCGCTCAGGTCGATCACATTTTTCTCCCGATCTTGGGGTTTGGACTTAGGAGGAAGTTGACCAGATGGTTGCTTTCTTTTTCGTGTAAATGGCCGAGCTTCCTCTTCCTCTTCCCTCTCGGGATTAACCACAGTGATGGGCTCAGCCGGAGTAACAATTGCGGGAGAGTTTCTCTCAGGTGGAACCCCGCTGCTACTTCCGACGTGCGGCATCACCGGGGCAATTTCTTCAAGAGCTAAGGCTTTCAAAGCCGCCATATTCCGTCTCGGGGCCATGCTATCTGCAGGTTAAAAATTGCAAAAATTATGTTAAAAATATTATGCAAGTCAAGATCGGCAGATATAAAATTGCTGATTCTAGAGAAACGTTTTAAAACCGACCTAGAGATTTCTCGACCTGTTCAAATTTAACGGATGCCACCAACAACTTGGTATCGAAACCCCAGAGAGTCGGCCTATTTTCGTTGTTGGTGACGATCCGATCTGCAATAAATTGGAGCACTTTCAAGGTATTCTGATCCTCCTCGTTCAAATGATTCTTTTCAACGGAATGCCTTTTCGTCTCATCTCGTCGGGTCCAACCAAGAGGAAACTTGGTGGTGAGAACGATGTCATTCTCGGCATTAAATGTCCCAACTCGATCTACCACAATCGCAACACCGGTTCGACCGGAAAAACTTATTCTTCCATTCATACTTCAAACTTTACGAATATGGCGAAAAACCTTGATTCCTCGGTCCGGATCGGAGGGCATAATGCTCTAAGCGTGCGTGTTTGCCATTTGTTCTTCTCGGTCCTTTTATTTATTTGAAACATATGTAAGAAAAGTTGAAGGAAAGGGGCCGACCTAAATGAATGCATACCACTCAAAAGCTCAAATGCGAATGCCCAAGCATTGGGGTGAAGTTGAGACGGGCTATTTCTAACCCGCCAAACCGATCGTTGGAAGGCCGTGAATGGAGGACGGATGCGCATGTGAGCTAAAGTCGTCCAGTAAACAATAAACTTGAGAGAATCTGGGTAAGTGGCCACATGCTCGCCCTTTCCCATTCCAAAGACACGCCAGCGCTCGGGATCTTTTGCATAAAGCCTCTTTGAATAATTGCTGATGTCGATCTCCGGAGTCAATAGCGAGTCTGTATTACGAAGTTTCTCGGATACCCAGGAGTAATCACGGGGCGAGCCCAAGAAGGGAACTACGGGGAGGTCGACGTTGTTAACCCCGGAATCTTCATACCCGTATAACAACTCGAAACTCCCGGTATCTTCCGGCTCTTTACCTCTTCTGTCCTCACCAACATTCTCCTCTTCTGGGTCAACAAACGGATCGTCAACCTTTCTTCCGTCTGATTCAGTATCGGATTCTGAACTCGAATCAAGATCGGAGTCATCTGAAGAGCTCGGATCTATATCAACATCTATTTGAGCCTCTGAGTTCGGATTGTTGGGAGCGGAAGGGGTGGACGATTCTTCATCGGAAGCTCTTCTACTGTCACTTCCTCTAGGCCCGGAAGACATTTCTTCTCGTATTTAGTGCGACCATTCTCTCCTATCTAATGGATTAGAATCAGTTCTAGATGCCATTAGCTTTTCCGATGTCGTGGCCTCAGACTTTGCGAGCTTGCTCGGCTTGGTCTATAAGTCGGAGCGTTTAGCGCGAGTTGTCCTTTTTTGTTTTCGCCGATTTTACCTACAGGAATGGGGCAAGCTATCGAGGATAAAATCATAAGAAGATGTTGGGTTCACGAACAAGGTCGGGAACCCGACCGACAACCCCATCCGGCAAAAAGATGGCGGTGAGGCTAGATCTCAGCCCGGTGGAATTGAAAAACGAAGCGCAACGAAGAATAAATTCTACGGAAAACACAACAAAAAGTAAATTCAAATAGAAGCACTAACCTCAGAAGAAAGTCTTGAGGAAGAATGAAGAGATTTGATGTCAGAAATCGAAGGAGCGAGCTCGGAGAAATTAAAACCACGAAGTCGGTAGCTCTGAGGGAAGCAGGAAACTAAAAAAGATAAATGAATTACCCTCGCTTGTATTTATAGGGTTCTGAGATATGACCGTTACTATTCATTCGAAGCGACGCACTCAATCAGAATCGAAACGACACAAGAATCGAGGAAGTCATCATTAAAAAGACGCCTCGAGTACTGTGAACGGTCACATCGATCAAACACGAGCATTTAATGCTCTGTCGAAAAAAGAAATAATATTTAAATGAAGCGTCACCAACACTCAACCATCTTCAAAGATCGGTAGTACAGTTCGGCATCAAACATCTTCAAAGATCGGTAGTACAGTTCGGCATCAAACATCTTCAAAGATCGGTAGTACAGTTCGGTTTGAATCATCTACAAGATCGGTAAGAAAGTCCGAACACAGCTATTTTCTCCAATCTCACTTAAAACGACTTATTTTACATATATTTCAAAGTCTAGTTTGACCTAACATGCCAAACCGACTTGGGGGGCAACTGTTATGGAGAAATCACACGCATACTATTTGCACCCCTCTTTGCTCAAAAGGCCAACTAATTGGGCCTTCAACAGCCAAGGCCCATAAACGTTCATCCAACAGCCTACCATGCACCTCCACAATCAATGGTTCAGATGATGACATCCAAGTGCTTCCCAAACCTATAAATACTGCATTTATTCCAAGGAGAGAGGTACGCATTAATTATCACTAATTTGCATTAACTCCACTGCTACTGACTTCAGCATCGGAGTGTTTATGCAGGTACACCCCACCTCAGCTCGGAACAATCAAGCTCAGAACAATCAGTTCGGACATAACCCTATATTGATCAAAACCTTATTACCTACCAACTATCTCGGATATACTATCTTTAGATACGGTACAGAACAGTTTCGGATTGGGGGGGGGGGGAGTGAGTGGAATGAGGGGAGTGAAGGTGTGTGGAGAGATAGAGGGAGTGAAGGTGTTTTGTGTTTTTTGAATTGAGGGTAGTTTGGGGATTTTAGAAATTAAGGGGTGTGTATGAGTTGGAGGGGGGAGTGGGGAAAGCAATAACCCTTTCCTAATCTCTCTCTGGCTCTCTGCATCTTTTTCTCTCCTTTCCGGAATTTTATTTTTCTCTCTCACATCTGCTCCGTCTTTCTTATTTGTTGCCTGAGTCGCAAAAGTTACGAAGAGGTGGCCGGATAATCGCTTCGACCGCAATTTGCCGCCGCAATCGCCGCACCTGAAAACTGCTCAGCACCAGCACTTCGCGTCGCATCAAGCCTTGGTCCCGCGCCGTTATCGAGTGTCTGAAGTGATTGGTATATTGTTGAACCTTTTATATATTGTTTTCTAGTATAGTCTACTGATAGAGTGCGAAGTGCTTGATGAAATGTCAACGAAGGATATGATTATGAGAATTACTTTCACTTATAACTGACATTATTTAGAATTTAAAATGCTGTTTGTTGATTATGGAATGCTGAAAGTGATTTCTGCTTATGCCATTTTCTTTCATTTGTAGAGAAGCTAAACCAAAAGGCTTTTGCCATTCTCCTTAATCATTTGTCAAAATCTCTGATTTATTTTAGGTTTTCTTTAATTTCCTGGTATCTTGTTATATCAAGAATGAAATAGTATGAAAAAATGTATGTGTCTGTCCCCTTAAACATGCAGTTGGTTATTGAATATGTGAGTGTAGATGTGTCTGTTTGTGTAACAATAAAAGCTTTCTGTTCCTTATTTTGCAGCTAAACTTTAGGAATAGGAAGTCCAAATTTCTTCCAGTGTAATGGATGTAATCTCTCAGTTACAAGAACATGTTAATTCAATTGCTAATTTAGCTTTCAATACAATTGGGACATTGCAAAGGGATGCTCCTCCTAATCGGCTTTCACAAAGTTACCCTGAACCACCTCCACATCCTACAGAGGATGGGTCAACCTTTTCAGAACAATCGAAGTCGATGAGTGCTATTTTGGTGAAGGCTGCTAAGGAGGTTTGTATGTAGCATTTTAGTCAGAAAATAGAAACAAAAAGAAGCCAAAGGTTGATCATGTTTGAAATATCTGTAGAGAGTTTCTAAGAACATTAAAATATGTAAATTTAGTATGGTATTTTTTAAACAATGCTGCTAAAACTTGATGATGGAGTATTAAACCTATTTGGAGGCCTTGTTCAAATCCTAAAAATGGGGCCCTAATCATAATTTTATCAAAAACTCAAACTTCATTATTTAAATTGTAAATAACATCTCAATACAAATTTAAACTAATATCAATTTTCTAGCTACTTAAAATGAACTATCCTAACTAAAATGTGGTCAATCTTAACTAAAATATTGAGGGAAATGATCTGGGACTAAATATATCAACCTTTGTTGACCACCTTTTGCTTATAAAAGAACCGATGGAGTAAAAAATTGGGGCCCTAAAATAATTTGTTGGGGTGAGGCCCTGTGCACTAGCACAGGCCAGCACACCCATAAGACCATAAGACCGGCCATGATTGTATGCAATGACTCCATTATTGGAGTGTTGGTGTTTTCATAGTTATAAAATACTGGAGGCATAGCCTTCAAATTGGAAGAAAGATCCCCACCAAGTGCAGATTGATAATTTAGGAAATAGATTATTCATTCATCTTTTGTTAAGTGAAAGTTGGCTTATTGCTGTAAATATACCTTTGTACTATACAAAACCTATTTTGTACTTTTAAAATGAATTTTTCATTTTTTTTATGTTATGTAGCAAGCAGAATGTAAATTGCATTCTATTGCCTTTATCAATGCAAGCCAGTACTGGCATTCAAAGAAAAGCAAGGTTTTTTATTAAATTCTTTTTTTTTCTCCCCTATTGTACACTGCCTCTGTCTTTAAATTAAAAACTTTAATTAGAAAATCTTGAGTGGTCCATTGAAATATATCCACTGTTGCTTATGCAGTTTGATGCATTGGTTGTAGCTCTTCCACTAGCTGAGACAGGTGAAGAAGCACAGCTTAAGAGGATAGCAGAACTACAAGTATGGAACTCTGAGTTCATTGGCTGCTCTTTAATTGTGATTGATTGCGGAGTAATTAATTACGGGTAGTTTAGTTGTAACAACAGTGTTAGTGTTTTTATATTGTTTTTTGATTTTACCTTCCAGGCTGAAAATGATGCAATCGGCCAAGAACTTCAGAAGCAATTGGAAGCTGCAGGTATATCTCTAGTTTTCTATGTTTATCTTTATTTCTCTAACATCAAATGTAAAGTCGTGTTAAATAGCAAAAATAAGATTTGATGAGTTCTTCAGTCAGTTAGATTCTTCGCAAATGTTCCCTGGGTGCATAACTTTTTACTTGTATGCATATCAAATAGCAGGGTACTTTTAACTTGAAAAACATGAATTGAATATACCACATTGGTTTGTTTAGAGAACATTTTTTTTCTTTTTTTGCTGTAATGATTTGGTTTATCCTTATTTTAGTTTTAGGACGTTTCGAACTTTTGTAATGATTCTTGATTTGAAGAAAAGGTACATGTGACCACCTAACATTTCTCTTTTGGGTTCTTGATATTAGAGAAGGAATTAAACCAGGTTCAGGAGTTGTTTGAGCAAGCATCAGATAATTGTTTGAACTTGAAGAAACCTGATGTCAATTAATTACTGATGTTCCCTGCAAGTTTGGAGAAAAATCAGAGCTACTAGCTTATTTCATATTGATTTGACTCACGGCGCTGCTGTAGAACGATTTTCCTTTTCTCAGTCTTTATTGTGTGAAATAGCTATATTCTTTCATATATTGAAGATTGTTAATGTTACATAACATCTGTAGAAACTCATTAAGATAGTGGTGATTGCTCCTTACATAACATTCGTGTTAAACTTTCAAAATCGATTTCTGCTGTAAAGAGGCAAGGCCCAAAGTTGGCTTCAGTATCCCCACAAAACACTTCGAGAGCTGAGACCATTTCTCTTGTGGGATTGATACCTCCCAAGGAGACACCTTGCTCGCCCTATTAGGATTTGAATAGTCATGTTTGTGCACAGTTCCGTTAGGCCTCCTCCCCCTTAAGGACATGCCACTGATGTTTTGGCACAGTCCTAAGGAGGGGCCATCACTTGTGACAATAATCCTAGTCTTTGCCCCCACTTCAGCAGCTTGCCTCATAGGATCATTACTACAAAGCTCTTTTGCTTTCACCAGTAATTAATTCACAGTGGGTGGCAAAGAATAATCAATTTCTTTTTCAGACAAATTACATATTTTCACTATAAAAAATAGTAGATATTCAAACTGATACAAAAAATAAAGACTTGTTTAATTTGTAAAATTTGAAAAATGTCAATTTGGTCCTTCTATATTGGTCGAATTTGTCATATTAAAATGATTTTAGGGACACTTGAGTTCTCTTTAGAGATTAGTTTAACTAGCTTTTGATTTTTTTTTATGGTCAAATTAGTACTTTGCACTTTTAGAGAGCAAATAAGTCTTTTTTTTTTTTTTTGTAGAAGATTTTTTTTAGCCTCTACTCCCAAATTAACACAAAATATCTAATCTCTTCACGTATTTGTTTAGTGTTAGAAGAGGTCGAAACAATAAAAGTTAAAAAGATAAAAGAAAAAAATTAGTGCAAATTAGTCTTTTTTTTGACACAACAAATTAGTCTCGCTTATATATGATTTTATTTTGTAGAAACATTTTAAAAAATAATTGGCTTATGGGGGCAACCCCTTTTTTTTATGAGGGCAAAAATTATTTTTATTAAGCATAGATAACTAAATTATTTTGATTTCATGAGGGAAATCGCCTTCACAACCCAATGCATGGATCCGCCAATGCCTACCCAATCGGGTGCTCACGGTGTAGTTTGGTTCGATTTTGATCGAAAAAGTCATCTAAATTGCAAGGTAAAAACACATGTGGTTTGGTTCGGTTCAATTGGCTTCTGAAAAATATCTGACCCAACCTGTATCGAATCAATGCAGTTTGGATTTGTTCGGTTTTTTGTGAATCAGAAAATATAATTTGTTCTAAAGGTGAATTAATTAATTTAATTCTAAAGAGTCAATTTTTTTTAAAAAAAATGTGATATTATTTTATGGTTTTAATATCATTTTGGTCCCTACAAATATGGCGAATATCCATTTTGGTCCCTGCAAAATTGTTTTTTTTTAAAATAGTCCTTGCAAAATTTAAAGTTATTCATTTTGGTCTCTGCAAAAAGTTTTCTATTAAACTAGCCCTTGCAAAATTTAATTTTTGGAAGGGCTATTTTAAATAAAAAAACTTTTTGCAAGGACCAAAATGAATAATTTAAAATTTTACAAGGGTTATTTTAAAAGTAAACTTTTTGCAGGACCAAAATGAATAATTTTAAATTTGCAAGGACTATTTTAAAAAAATTGCAGGACCAAAATGGATATTCGGTGTATTTATGAGGACCAAAATTATATTTAAGCCTTATTTTATAACATATTGTAAAACTAAAATAGATTAAGTAGATTAAGTAAGTCGTAAATGTGTGTGAGACTAAGGCGGGACATGTGTTTGTGTGATTAGATTAAGTAGCCATTTACATTTTTTATTAATCCATATAATAATATGTGTTGTTTGGTTTTGTTTTGGAAAAACAAACCGCGCCCAAACCAAACCGATCGGTCGATTGAAAAAGTGACATAAACACATCCAAACAAAAACAATTTCTTGGAGTTTTTGATCCAGGTTGGTTGGGTTTGCGATTTTCAATTTACAGCGAAAGTTACTATCCGAGGGAAATGGATAATAGATGAAATACTATTATATTTAATAGTAATATAAATATTTAGCTAGTAATATAAATACTAACTATTATAAATTTAAAAGTCATTACAATAATAAAATTGAAATACTTTTATATTTAATAGTAATATAAATATTTAGCTAGTAATATAAATACTATTATAAATATTTAAATTATATATATGTATATATATATATATACACTATATTTATATTTATACATATAAATCCCCTATGATTTTACCAATACCATCATTCTATCTTAAGGACACCTCAAATCTTTGAGGGCACAAATGTAAATTTATTTACTCTTCCCATACTTTCTTATGAACTCTTTCTTCATTTTTTCTCTTTCTTCTTACACTCTCTTTCTTCCTTTTCACTTTTCTCTAACATTCTCTTTCTTACTTTTTTTTTCTCTTTCTTGTTACACTCTCTTTCCTCCTTTTCATTTTTCTCTAACACTCTCTTTTTTCATTTTTTACTTTACTTTTATTTTTCACAAAAACAATTCTTCTATTTCTCTTATCAATTCTTCTTATTAATATTTAAAACACACGTGACAAATATTTGTCACTACCTAAAAAAGGACAAATTATTTATCACTGATATATAAAAAAACACGGGATAACTACACTGATATAAAAAAACACAACATTAATATTTGTCATTGATAATTAATTTTTGTGAAGATTACTATAAATAAACCTACTATCTAAAAATAAGATTTAATGACTATTTAAACTACTGATTAAAATTTAATACACATATTTTCTTATCGATAATCTACTATATCTCTTTTACCATCTACTATAATATACTAATCAACTAAAATAATCAATTGACACTACGAGATAACTACATTGATATATAAAAACACGGGATAATCATGGTGATATATAAAAACACGAGATTAGTATTTGCCATTGATAATTATAATTTTTGAAGACTAATATAAAGTATAAACCTACTATCTAAAAAAAGACTTGGCTATTTAAACTACTAATTAATATAAAACAAATATTTCTTATTGATAATTAATTACTATCTAACTTTTACTATCTACTAATCAACTAAAATAATCAATTGAAACTACAAGATAACTACACTGATATATATATATATATATATATATAAACACGGGATATCTACAGTAATAGATAAAAAACACGGGATGAATATTTGTCATTGATAAATATAATTTTTGAATACTACTATATATAAACTTACTATCTAAAAAAAATAAGAAAGCTTAATGACTATTTAAACTGATTAATATTTAAAACACACGTGATAAATATTGTGACTAATACTTAAAAAAGGACAAATAATTACCACTGAGATATAAAAAACAGGATAGCTGCACTGATATATATAAAAAAACACAACATTAACTTTTATCATTGATAGTTAATTTTTTTGAAGATTACTATAAACCTACTATCTAAAAAAACAAGAAGATTTAATGACTATTTAAACTACAGATTAAAATTTAATACAAATGTTTCTTATTGATATATAATATATTATATCTCTTTTACTATCTACTATAATATACTAATCAACTAAAATAATCAATTCAAACTACGAAATAATTGCACTGATATATAAAAAAACACGGAATAACTATAGCGATATGTAGAAAAACACGGGATTAATATTTGCCATTGATAATTATAATTTTTGAAGACTACTATAAACCTACTATCTATAAAAAAATGAAGGCTTATTGAATATTTAAGCTGACAAATATTTGCCACTAATACCTAAAAAATGACAGAAGATAAATATTTCTTATTGATAATCTACTATCTATCTTTTGAGGGAGAGCTTTGCCGCCCATTGTGGTCCTACTCGGCTCGAGGGATTAGTCTCTGCAGCTGCGCGCAGAGGATACCCGGTTTATACCAAAAAAATCTAGTATCTATCTTTTACTATCTACTATAATATACTAATCAACTCAAGTAATCAATTGAAACTATATATAACTGCACTGATACATAAAAAAACACGGGATACCTGCACTGATATATAAAAAATAAGGGGTAACTGCAATGATATATATAAAAATATGGGATAGCAGCACTGATAGATAAAAAACACAGAATAAAAAACATGGGTGGTTGTGATTAGAAAGTGGGTATTATCACGTTGACTTTTTGCTGTAATTTCAACCATTCTTAATTTGATCTATGGTCATGATTGGTTCCTCTCACCCTCTCTTCATAAAAGTCCTCTCATAATATACATTCCATATATAAACACGGGATAATTATTTTTAAATTATACTTTTATAGTTTTAGATTTTAATATTTTTTTATTTTTTATTTGAAACTCCTTTTTTATCTACAATAAATTTGTCTTTATTTTCACAGGGTAATGCTTAGACTATTTAAATACTGTCTTAGTTCATTCATAAAAAAAACATAACAACACCCGTGCGTATGCACGGGTATCTTAATTACTAGTACACACACACACACACAGATATATATATATATATATATATATATTTATCTAATCTATATCTCTATATAAATATCTAAAGGAAGCTTTTTTCCAAGCTCTAGGAAGCTCCACATCATCTTCATTTACTTTTCTATTTAAATCTCAACATTCTTTTTTCCTTAATTAATGTCTACTCAACCTTTATGACATCCAATTTTTAATATAAAATCCCACTTTATTAGTAATTATTTAATATCACAATAAAAAATTTAATTAATTTTTTAAAACAACAAATTAATATATTAGTATTAAAAATGATATACTTATTCATTAATCAAAAAATTTATAAACATTAAAAAAATGTACAATTCAATTTATTATTGATTAGCAAAAATATGAATTTGGCCAATTTCATCAAAATCTGAATTTTACAAAGCATTTGGCCAATTTATACTTTTGACACTTTACTAGCTACACCACTCTAAATTGCTAATCACATCCTATATGCCTTAGAACAACTACTAGGCTTCTAAAAGGAAAATACATCAATCAATCAATATCTATATAAATCTCTAAAGGAAGCTTTTTTCCAAGCTCTAGGATGCTCCACATCATTTCCATTTATTTTTCAATAAATTTTTTAATTTTATTAATATTTATTTATAATTTACAATTAAAGGAGACTTAAATTCATTATTACCACTAACTTATTATTATTAAATGCTACTCTTAGTGGAATAAAATATTTGGTGATGCCTATGAGCATTCTCAAGAAGAATAAAAACCTACGGTTATGGATTGCTAATAGGAATTAAACATAAAATTATTCATAACACAATGAAGGGAAATGTTTATCTATATCTATATCTTCTATACATATAAGTAAAAGAATCCCCAATGGAGCCTCCACAATAATTCTTGAATTTTTGCTTTTATTTTTGTCTATTAAAAAACTTCTCTTTTATTATTTATTAATTCCTACCTTTGTGTCCAACCCACTACTACTAATAAAGTCCAACATAGTAATAAATTTACACATTATATTATATTTAATCATAATTTTTGTATAAATGAGACTTTGATTTTAATTTTTAATATATAATTAAAATATAAAAACAAGATTTTTTATATTAATCAATGTTCATTCTCAATTCATGATACTTATGAGCTCAATTAAGTGTTCATTCTAAACTCAATTTTATGTTCTCATATTAGTTACTTTTTATTGTTTTGTTTTTTATATTTAGTACTATTTATTCTAAATGTTTTTTTAAAATTATATATTTATTTACATAGAAATTATATTATTATTAGAATTGGTCAAAATTTAAATTAATTGAATTAATAAATATATTTATCAATTATAATAGTTTAGATGAAATAAGAAATAATAAGTTGACCTTTAAAATTCTTTTTTATGTAACCATTATGCATTGAATGGAGGGGTTTCACATTTACATGAATTATTGCTTTAATTTACAATAAACTCATGAGTTAGTGGAATATGAGTGGAAGAAATAGAGTTTAAACTAATTATAACAAGAAATGACTATTTAAATGAGAGATCTTTGGATGGTTAGGGTAGAGGTTTTGACAAAAAGAATCATATAAAAAATAAGAAGTAGAAGAAAGGAGCAAATTTCACAAGAAGGTGTAGAATGCACAAAAAGGGTAAAGATTTTTATGTTCTTAACAGTTTTAAGTTGACAAATAGGCAATGATTTTTTGTAAAGTTATAGACATTGAGAAATTATGTATATTTTAATATTGTTCTTAAGAAAAATGTTTAATTTTTTGTATGATTGTATGATGTGTTAGATCTAAATGAGTTGCATATGTTCCACGAGCTTTCATAATCTTTGGTGTCACTTCTAAGAAGGAAATTACATTATGTGCAATAATCATATAGAAAACAAGGAGTAGAAGAAAGGAGCAAGTTGCACGAGATGTAGAATTCGCAAAAAGGATAAAGAATTTCATGTTCTTGATAGTTTGAAGTTGACAAATAGACAACAATTTTTTGTAAAGTTATAGGCATTGAGAAATGATGTATAGTTTAATATTGTTCTTTAGAAAAATACTAAATTTTATAGTTTTGTAAAATTGTATGATGTGCTAGATCTAAATGAGTTGCATATGTTCATTGAGCCTTCATAACCTTTCTTTGTCACTTCTAATAAGAAATTACATTAGGTGCAATAATCATATAAAAACAAGGAGTAGAAGAAAGGAGCAAGTTTCACAAGATGTAGAAATCACAAAAAGGGTAAAGAATTTTGTGTTCTTGATAGTTTTAAGTTGACAAATAGGCAACGATTTTTTGTAAAGTTATAGGCATTAAGAAATGATGTATATTTTAATATTGTTCTTTATAAAAATGTTTAATTTTTGTCAAAAAAATGTTTAATTTCATAGTTTTGTAAAATTGTATGATTTGCTAGATCTAAATGAGTTGCATATGTTCCTTGAAACTTCATAACCTTTGGTGTCACTTCTAAGAAGGAAATTACATTAGGTGTCTCTTCTCTATATCACAAAGGAAAAAAAATATCATTTTCTTCAACTATCATCATATCTAATGCCTTTAGTATATATTCTATCTAATACTTTTTATTTACAAATTCACATCTAAAATGGTTAATTTTAAATAAGAATAGTGCTTGAGGTAAAAACAACCAAATAAAGCTTCGATTTAAATGTTTCAATTCTTTTACAAATATTATATGTTTACTCTCCACTTTATGTAGCTTATTAGATTATAAGTTGCATAAAAACAATTGTAATAAAATAAATCTTTCATTTCAGTATTGTGAATAATGGCCATATATTTTTCATATCATTATAAAGAATAAAAATAAATATTTGATTTTGATTGTTTTCTCTTTCTAATTTTCCTATTAAATCTAAATTCCTTATTATCACTTTTGTTTTAAGTTTCAAATTTTGTTTTAATTAATATTTAAGAATTATTTTTTTGACAAAATATTTATGAATTATTAATTGATGAATAAACAAAGAAATAAAGAAAAATAAAATAAAGAGTAGTTACTTTCTAATTTCTATGATTTATATTTATTCATACACAACCATTAACTTATTTAATTTAAACTCATCCAAGCTTAATATAATAATAATATTTAGAGGATGTCACTGAAATTTGGAAGAAGAAAATAAAAATAGAATAACATTATAAGAGAAAAGCAAATGCGAGACGCACATTACAAATGTAAGTCACTTCCAAACATGTTTATCAATATATTATGATCACTTTCTTAGTATAACTTAGTTATTTTTATTCTAATGTTTTAAAAGAAATATAAAATCTCATTATTTTCATCCTTAAACTTTCACATATTAAACCATTATTTTTGTTTTAAACAAAAAGATTTTTTTTACGTAGTGTTTATTTAGGCTATATTTTATATCAAAAAAATATTCTCATTAGTATTGATCTTCAATTATTATCATTATTATTTTTCTTCTTTGTCTTACACATATTAAAAAATGCTATATCAAAAATATTCTTATTATTTATATTATTTTTCACATGTCTTTATTATTAAAATTCATGCTCATAAATTCAAGATATTAAATAGAATGACATTTATTATTACTAAGTAAAATGAAGTTTAGTAATATTTTATTTTCAACAATTAAGCTCACTAAAATTTGGACAATTGTGCATATTAAAAAACAATACACTATATAAGAATATGACATAAATAAAAATCAACAATATATTAATGTAATACTATATTTTTAAAATACATAATTTATATCGACAACTTATGTATATATTTGTATAAAATCTATATAAAATTAAAGGAAAAAAATTATATAACAACTCGTGCATCGCACGAGTATTCTCCTAGTCTATCTATATCTATATAAATATCTAAAGGAAGCTTTTTTCCAAGCTCTAGGATGCTCCACATCATTTCCATTTATTTTCCAATAAATTTTTTAATTTTATTAATATTTATTTATAATTTACAATTAAATGAGACTTAAATTCATTATTACCACTAACTTATTATTATTAAATTCTACTCTTAGTGGAAGAAATAGAGTTTAAACTAATTATAACAAGAAATGACTATTTAAAGGAGAGATCTTTGGATGGTTGGGGTAGAGGTTTTGACAAAAAGAATCATATAAAAAATAAGAAGTAGAAGAAAGGAGCAAGTTTCACAAGAATGTGTAGAATGCACAAAAAGGGTAAAGATTTTTATGTTCTTAACAGTTTTAAGTTGACAAATAGGCAATGATTTTTTGTAAAGTTATAGACATTGAGAAATTATGTATATTTTAATATTGTTCTTAAGAAAAATGTTTAATTTTTTGCATGATTGTATGATGTGTTAGATCTAAATGAGTTGCATATGTTCCACGAGCCTTCATAATCTTTAGTGTCACTTCTAAGAAGGAAATTACATTAGGTGCAAGAATCATATAGAAAACAAGGAGTAGAAGAAAGGAGCAAGTTGCACGAGATGTAGAATTCGCAAAAAGGATAAAGAATTTCATGTTCTTGATAGTTTGAAGTTGACAAATAGACAACAATTTTTTGTAAAGTTATAGGCATTGAGAAATGATGTATAGTTTAATATTGTTCTTTAGAAAAATATTAAATTTTATAGTTTTGTAAAATTGTATGATGTGCTAGATCTAAATGAGTTGCACATGTTCCTTGAGCCTTCATAACCTTCAGTGTCACTTCTAAGAAGAAATTACATTAGGTGCAATAATCATATAAAAAACAAGGAGTAGAAGAAAGGAGCAAGTTTCACAAGATGTAGAAATCACAAAAAGGGTAAAGAATTTTGTGTTCTTGATAGTTTAAAGTTGACAAATAGGCAACGATTTTTTGTAAAGTTATAGGCATTAAGAAATGATGTATATTTTAATATTGTTCTTTATAAAAATGTTTAATTTTTTGTCAAAAAAATGTTTAATTTCATAGCTTTGTAAAATTGTATGATTTGCTAGATCTAAATGAGTTGCATATGTTCCTTGAAACTTCATAACCTTTGGTGTCACTTCTAAGAAGGAAATTACATTAGGTGTCTCTTCTCTATATCACAAAGGAAAAAAAAAATATCATTTTCTTCAACTATCATCATATCTAATGCCTTTAGTATATATTCTATCTAATACTTTTTATTTACAAATTCACATCTAAAATGGTTAATTTTAAATAAGAATAGTGCTTGAGGTAAAAACAACCAAATAAAGCTTCAGATTTAAATGTTTCAATTCTTTTACAAATATTATATGTTTACTCTCCACTTTATGTAGCTTATTTAGATTATAAGTTGCATAAAAAACAATTATAATAAAATAAATCTTTCATTTCATATTGTGAATAATGCCATATATTTTTCATATCATTATAAAGAATAAAAATAAAGATTTGATTTTGATTGTTTTCTCTTTCTAAGTGTCCTATTAAATCTAAATTCCTTATTATCACTTTTGTTTTAAGTTTCAATTTTTTTTTTAATTAATATTTATGAATTATTAATTGATGAATAAACAAAGAAATAAAGAAAAAATAAAATAAAGAGTAGTTACTTTCTAATTTCTATGATTTATATTTATTCATACACAACCATTAACTTATTTAATTTAAACTCATCCAAGCTTAATATAATAATAATATTTAGAGGATGTCACTAAAATTTGGAAGAAGAAAATAAAAATAGAATAACATTATAGGAGAAAAGCAAATGCGAGACGCACATTACAAATGTAAGTCACTTCCAAACATGTTTATCAATATATTATGATCACTTTCTTAGTATAACTTAGTTATTTTTATTCTAATGTTTTAAAAGAAATATAAAATCTCATTATTTTCATCCTTAAACTTTCACATATTAAACCATTATTTTTGTTTTTAAACAAAAAGAAATTTTTTTACGTAATGTTTATTTAGGCTCTATGTTATATTAAAAAATATTCTCATTAGTATTTATCTTCCATTATTATCATTATATCAAAAATATTCTTATTATTTATATTATTTTTCACATGTCTTTATTATTAAAATTCATGCTCATAAATTCAAGATATTAAATAGAATGACATTTATTATTACTAAGTAAAATGAAGTTTAGTAAGATTTTATTTTCAACAATTAAGCTCACTAAAATTTGGACAATTGTGCATATTAAAAAACAATACACTATATAAGAACATGGCATAAATAAAAATTCAACAATATATTAATGTAATACTATATTTTTAAAATACATAATTTATATCGACAACTTATGTATATATTTGTATAAAATCTATATAAAATTAAAGGAAAAAAAATTATATAACAACTCGTGCATCGCACGAGTATTCCCCTAGTAAATCTCTAAAGGAAGCTTTTTTCCAAGCTCTAGGATGCTCCACATCATCTTCATTTATTTTTCAATTTGCTTTTTCACTATATTACTATTTCTTTATTATTTAACTCATGAGTTTATTATCATTTAAAGGAATAATTTATACTAATGTGAAACCTCTTTCCCTTCCAATGCATGATTGTTACATAAAAAATATTTTGAAAGTCCTTAATTATTTATTATTTCATCAAAACTATCATAATTGGTAAATATATTTATTCAATTAATTTTTATTTTTGACCAATTCTAACAATAATATAATTTCTTTGAGTAGTGAATAATTGGTATAAAATTATTCAGTTGTGAATTTTTTTAACGTACAATCAACCATGAGTTTTCTTTTTAGTTGTATCTTTTATAGTTACTTTTGAAAATATAAATAATGAGAATTGTTTAACTAATAGTGGGAAATAAAATCATTGTATCCAAACATTCATTATTTACTGTCTAAAAAAAACCATTCATTATTTAAATAACGTTACAATATTATCTCATACGTTAATCAAATTTTTAACAAACATTTTCACTTTAAATATCCTTACAATTATTTTGATATATTTAGGATTAGGATTAATTTTAAGTATATGTGAACAAATGTTATAATCTATATATCTATATAAATCTCTAAAGGAAGCTTTTTTCCAAGCTCTAGGATGCTCCACATCATCTTCATTTATTTTTCAATTTGCTTTTTCACTATATTACTATTTCTTTATTATTTAACTCATGAGTTTATTGTCATTTAAAGGAATAATTTATACTAATGTGAAACCTCTTTCCCTTCCAATGCATGATTGTTACATAAAAAATATTTTGAAAGTCCTTAATTATTTATTATTTCATCAAAACTATCATAATTGGTAAATATATTTATTCAATTAATTTTTATTTTTGACCAATTCTAACAATAATATAATTTCTTTGAGTAGTGAATAATTGGTATAAAATTATTCAGTTGTGAATTTTTTTAACGTACAATCAACCATGATTTTTTTTTTAGTTGTAGCTTTTATAGTTACTTTTGAAAATATAAATAATGAGAATTGTTTAACTAATAGTGGGAAATAAAATCATTGTATCCAAACATTCATTATTTACTGTCTAAAAAAAAAACCATTCATTATTTAAATAACATTACAATATTATCTTATACGTTAATCAAATTTTTAACAAACATTTTTACTTTAAATATCCTTACAATTATTTTGATATATTTAGGATTAGGATTAATTTTAAGTATATGTGAACAAATGTTATAATTTCAGTAAAAATATACATAAATTATTAAAAAAATAAAGAACAATATATATTCCATGTAGTAGAAAGAATATATGAAGTTATTATTTAATATCAATTTTTTGAACAAAAGTTACCTTTATAGGTGTCAATAAAACTATAAAATAAAAATAAACTAAGACTTATTATTCTCTACCCTTGCATCTTTTCATCTCCATTTATTTATGACCCTTAAAGTAGCTAAAGTGAATAATAGTAAGACAAAAAGGCAAACACATAGAGAAATAAAAGGAACGTTACAATATTTTAATGGTAAAAATGAATGTTACATTTATCATTTAATTAAGTAATTACTATATAAACAGCAAAATCTTGAACATTGTTGTCAATTGGAATCATTAGCACATTGTGGTATGTTCCATAGGCAACAAGTGTCACAAAGGGTGGTCTACATGCATGCGTAGAATTGATAAATGATGCATGGAAAGAAATTGGTGCATTGATTGTCGAAAAGAGAGAGTTAGAGGTTTTGGAAAACATAGGGGTATCCATGAAAGTGGAGATTAGAGTCATTACATGTAGTAGTTTGAAGCTTCATTAGTAATCGGGGGAATGAAGTTGTTGGATATTTCATTAAAAGGAAAACAGTATGATGAATCTGTGAATAAAAAGGTATCTCATTTGTAAATGTCATATATGTTGTTTAATAGATATTTGTAATCTATTTGGATGCTAGGAAATGATAGAAAATAGGTGAAAAATTTAAGCTATAATTTTGAGGTTGTCACTCATGTAATTTGGCTGTTGTAATTGTAAGAAGGATATTGATGTAACTTAGTTTATAGGATGTTCAACCATTTCATTGGCTATCTTCATATCTTTTATTTAGCCTAGAAGTTTGTTCATTTGGGTTAATTTAAGATTCAACCTACTATTTTATCATGGGTTAAAAGGTTAGAGTGTTCTGCTTTAAATAGTGACTACATAAATAAGATTCAATTGATTTTTTATTTTTTAACATAAAATAAAGTAAATTTATTTAATAAATAGGTTACAATTTTGTGTCAATTTTTAATTATAGAAAATAAATTCTAATTCATCAACTTTTACTAATACCTCTTCTAATAAAATTTTAATTCCAAGTTATTTAGTCTCAATGAGTAAAAATATATTGTTTTTATTTTTGATAGTATCGGTCTTAATTAAACATATGATAGTGTGGGGTAATTTAAATTATTGACACAAGTGTAATCAATAAACTAGAAATAGTGAGTTTGTCCATTGAAATTACATAACTACTGACAATAAATTATTATTTTTGTTCCGTTTGAGAGTAGTTTATTGAGAGTAAAACTATGTTGTTCCAGAGTAGTTTATTGAGAATAAAACTATGTTTAGTTTTTTTATACAACTATCGATGAAGCTTTTTAAAATGGGTTGTAAACTGCAAATATAAAAAAACGGCTTATCATGTTTAGGCCCTAAAACTAAAAACTTGGTTTTAAAAGATGTAATGTATTGAATAGTTTATTGAGTTTTAAACTAAGCTTAGTGTTTTCAACAACTTTTTTATTAATGAGTTGTTAACAGAAAATATAAAACTTTTTTTTAAGATTTTTTTTTTTGTGTGTAACTAAAAAAACTGAATATTTTGTCCTAAGATATTTTATGCATTGAAGTTAATTTTATTAAAGATAGTCTTCATAGTCTCATTTAAATAAAGTAATATTTTCTTTAAGAAATTGAATCATTTGTGTTTATATTCTGTTAAGTGAAAGTCCTATTGGTTTGTTAATATTGTGTAATATTTTGCATTCATATTATGCTTGCTTTTTAATTTTTTTATAAACATTTATTTAAATGAAAGCATATATCCTCCTTTGAAAATATAAAGTAGTTGTTTTTAATATATATTTGTACTAATTTCCCTCAAAAAAAAGTTGGGTAATTTTTTTGAATAATATAAATAAACAATTAATTAGATTATATAACTATGCCAAAATTATACCCATATTGCTCTAAATTAGTTAACGTAAGTATTTCCCAAATTTGTATATTGCATGAGAGAAGCGGTTAATAATTAATTGTAATTCTAAAACCTTAGTATGAAAATGATGAATAATCTGAGTTCCTTAAATTTCTATTTGCTTCTATCATTACAATAGTTATAGACTTTAGTCCTTATAATAGTTCTTAACATCGTGTAGTACTAAACTAAATTATATTAAATTAAATTTTTATTTTTATATATGTAGGTTAATTTGTAAATTGCTATCTTAATAAATTATGTTGAAAATTGTTAATATTTTCTTTCTAATTATATATATATATATATAAAATAATTACATCTTTACATTCCTCTAAAAAAGTTTTTGACTAAACCCGTGCATCGCACGGGGTTATCCCCTAGTGTGATAACTATAGAAGGGTTTTATTTTATACCAAAATAGAAATAAAAATAAAAATAACGGGTTATACTTGCTCGACGAAAGTGACCAAACTCCCACGCCTTTGAAGTCATAAAGCAGATTCTTTTGGTACAATAAAAATAGAATAAAATATTGATGTATATATTTTATTAATGTGCCACAAGCCCTTGCTGTGTTGGCTAAATTTGGATTTGATAAGTAGAGATATATATATATATATATAGTCTATTAATTGCTGCCAAATTTGGAAACAGTATTTCCAACGCATTAAAGTTGATGTATCTAGATTCATCCTGTTTCATAAAAACCACTTTGCTATCCTCTTCGAAACTTCAAAATTTAATTTTCATAGTTGATGCTTTTATGTTTTGTCGGAGAAAGTGATATGTTAACTAATCTTTGAAAATCATATGAGCATTTGTATGTAATCATGTTTGTTATTTATGAAAGGGCAAGAAGCTGCCATTATTACAAATTAACACTTGTTAGCAATCACCGTATCGAGCAGATAAAATCAGATCAATGGTACATAAAATATTAAGTGCATCTTTGGATTCTCTTTTCTGAGAGTTCAAACTTGAGTAAAATTAATTTTGCTATTGAGTTGATGATTCTAGTATCTATATATCTATATCTATATAAATCTCTAAAGGAAGCTTTTTTCCAAGCTCTAAGATGCTCCACATCATCTTTATTAATTTTTCAATTAGATTTTTAATTATATTAATATTACTTATAATTTACACATGAAGGAGACTTAAATTCATGATTACTATTATCACTAACTTATTAAATGATACTCTTAGTGGATATAATTCATGACTTTTTATATTACAAGTATAAAAATACATGACTTTCCATTGATAACTTATGAAAATTAAAAAAATAAATTTTTTCGGTAGTGTGATACGTTAGAGATTTTTTTATAATATTTTCTTATGAATAAATGTTTAGTATTAAAATAAAGTTTAATGAGTTAATTGTTTTCTTTTGAAATTAAATTTTTTAATTTCATTAAATATTAGAGATATCATGCATAAAAAGCTATTTTTTAGACCAAATGAAAAGCTAATTATTATAATTATTATAATTCATCTGAATTATTAATATTCCAAAATTGATTTTATAATGTATATTTAGATTAGATTTAGAAGTAGAATTAGAATTGAAATGATTTAATTGATAATATATAGTGATTCACTATATTTTTCTACTGTTACTATTAATCATGTAAAACATCAGTATTATCCTATGAAACGAAAGGTTGATTTATAAATTAGGATTACATGCCCATTTACAATTACTTATTTCTTCAAATTTATTTTTTCCGTTATTTTTCTTGCCACCTTTAATGAATATATGAATGCTTTTTTTAGTTATGCAGGTTATCGAATGTTATGTATTTGGCTCTTAGGTAAGTATACTAATGATTTGACTATATTTTTTCAATTTGATCGATACAAGAGTTTCCCTTTCCAAAAGGATGTACCTTGCACTTTCATATAATTTTTTTTTGATAAGTGCACTTTCATATAATTAATTGGCTTATGTATATGTTTTAATCACTATTTTAAAAAGAAAAGTAAAACTGACTTTGGCCTGACTTAATTGGTTAACTAATGAACATGTTGAGCTTATCCAATGTCTATACCCCTTGCTCTTGCCATTTACATTTATATCCACCATAACTAAGTTCCAATAATTCTATATGACAATAACAGTACAACCGTTTGTAAATCACTTGATATCCCTATTAATATGGACTTACAGTTTCAACTTGGGAATATATATAGTTTCTAACCACAAGTAAGTTCCATTCTCTCTACTTCTTCATAGTTGTTTCTCATCAGTCAATTACCACAAAATAAAGGAGTTCTTCCTTCTCGCAAGGTATTGACCTTCTTCCCAGAATAATTTGTTATGTTTTACTTTCTACATATTTTTTTAGTCTTTATAAATACTACTAATAAAATAAATAAAAGGTTTATTTTATTAGTATGTATATAGGTTCATAACCATGATTATATTTAGATGTTCACTTTATGTAAAAATTGAATTTATCTAACAATCTCCTACTTTACCGAATCATACCATATATCAACTTCACTACTAATATGTTTTAACTTTTTTAAAAGTATGGAAATGGAGATAATTAGAACTTACATCAATAGCTCTTGAATATCATTGGTTCCACCCACATTTATTTTTTTCTAGTTAAGATGCGTTCCTACTTTTAAAATCATGGAAGAAAATATTTTACGACCAGTAAAATTCTAAAGCCTATTATAAAGGTGGTTGTTATTTTAATGTTGAAATTTAATTAGATTGCAAGATAAGATTGAGAAAGAAGACAATATTGACGGTCCAAGTGGTTCCTCAAATGGGTCTCCCATCATTCAAACTCCAAAAACACACAAAAAGAGGAGAACATTAAGGTGACGTGTAGAGAAATCTAATTTCCTTTGTGTTAAAAAGCTGTTACCTAACAAAAATATCTAATTTTCAAAGTTGCAATCCAATGAAGAATCAGAAATATCGAGTGAAATTCAACAAGATTTATCTGAATGGAAAAAAAAAGATTCCACATCAAAAATTTAACAATATTTCGTCAACAAATTTGTAGCATCATAAATTTATTATGTTTGTGACCCTAACTAAATTGTCATTTTATGTTATCATTAAATTTTAATGATTGTTTATCGTAAATAAAGAAATGCATAGTTGTTTTATATTAACAATATTGGTTGGAATCAAAAAAATATTAAGTTAAGTAAATATGGTATATATGAAAGAACGAAACCTTAACCGTATGAATGAATGCTAAACTTCATAACATTTTCATAATGTAAATAAAACAACGTATTTCGTTTTCTTTAATTTTTTTATATAACTTTTTTTGATTGTATTTGTAAGCATTGTCTACTATTTTGCACTCATATTGTGCTTACTTATTTTTTTTTTAGAATCCTTTATTTAATTGAAAACTTCCACCATTGAAACATAAATTAGAAAACAATTTCAAAACTTATTCTAAATTAGAAAACTTCCGAATGGTTGTCTAATTTGGTCTATTGCAAGAGAGAAGTCGTTAATAATTCATAGTAATTCTATTCGCTTCGACTAATCATTACAATATGAACCGTCCTTATAATATTTATTAACATCAAATAATACTAAACTAATTATTTATATTAAATTGAATTTTCATTTTATCTATGTAAGTTTGAAAATTAATATATTAATAAATGGTATGAAAATTGGTGTTCCTTTATTTATAATTATACCTATTTTAATTATATCCTTAATATTTTTTTAAAACAAAATATTTTATATAAACCCGTGCATCGCACGGGATTATCCCCTAGTAAATATCTAAAGGAAGCTTTTTTCCAAGCTCTAGGATGCTCCACATCATTTCCATTTATTTTTCAATAAATTTTTTAATTTTATTAATATTTATTTATAATTTACAATTAAATGAGACTTAAATTCATTATTACCACTAACTTATTATTATTAAATGCTACTCTTAGTGGAATAAAATATTTGGTGATGCCTATGAGCATTCTCAAGAAGAATAAAAACCTACGATTATGGATTGCTAATAGGACACATATAAGTAAAAGAATCTCCAATGGAGCCTCCACAATAATTCTTGAATTTTTGCTTTTATTTTTGTCTATTAAAAAACTTCTCTTTTATTATTTATTAATTCCTACCTTTGTGTCCAACCCACTACTACTAACAATATAGTAATAAGTTTACACATTATATTATATTTAATCATAATTTTTGTATAAATGAGACTTTGATTTTAATTTTTAATATATAATTAAATATTAAAAACAAGATTTTTTTTATATTAATCAATGTTCATTCTCAATTCATGAGACTTATGAGCTCAATTATGTGTTCATTCTAAACTCAATTTTATGTTCTTATATTAGTTACTTTTTATTATTTTGTTTTTTATATTTATTACTATTTATTCTAAATGTTTTATTTAAATTATATATTTATTTACATAGAAATTATATTATTATTATTATATTTATTATTAGAATTGGTCAAAATTTAAATTAATTGAATTAATAAATATATTTATCAATTATAATAGTTTAGATGAAATAAGAAATAATAAGTTGACCTTTAAAATTATTTTGTATGTAACCATTATGCATTGAATGGAGGGGTTTCACATTTACATGAATTATTGCTTTAATTTACAACAAACTCATGAGTTAGTGGAATATGAGTGGAAGAAATAGAGTTTAAACTAATTATAACAAGAAATGACTATTAAGACCCTTTATTAGACCTTTTGAAATTCTTCATGATGTAACATTTATGCAATATTAAAAGGGAAGTATATAACATTAATATGAATTATTCCCTTAATTGACAATAAATTCATGAGTTAGTAAAATATTAGTGGAAGATGTAGAGTTTTAGTCGGTTATAATAAGAAATTACTATTTAAAGTGAACAATTTTGGAGGGTGAGTAGAGAGATCTTGGCAAAAAAAATTATAGTCAAAAACAATATTTACATATGAGTAGAAGAAATGAGTGAGTTTCACAGCAAAAGACAGAATCTGCAAAAAAAAATTGGTTTCGCATGTTTGGATCACTTAGTGAACAACGCAATTGATGCAACAATGTTTGGTAAAGCTATGGGAATTCGGAATCATGTTTAATTTTGATATTATTCTTTAGAAAAATATTTAGTTTTAGTAGCTTATGTGAAATTATATAATGTGCTAGGTCTACATGATTTTTATCTCTACTTAGAGAGCACATAGATGTGAAAAACAAGATGTACATATGAGTATAAGAAATGAGTGAGTTTCACAAGAAAATACATGCAGAAAAAAAAATAGAAGGTTTCATGTTTGGACAACTTTGAAGTAGATAGAGTGTGCAATTGATGTAACGATGTTTTGTAAAGCCATGGGCATTCTTAAGTCATGTTTAATTTTGATATTGTTCTTTAGGCAAATATTTAGTTTTCATAGCTTATGTGAAATTATATAATGTGCTAGGTCTAAATGATTTGCTTATGCTCCTTTTATCTCTACTTAGAGAGTGCATGGATCAAATGTGGTGAGTATAGCATTTTGTTTCTAATTTTAAATACTTTTTTAAACAACTTCTCTAACTTATGACTTCTCAAAATTTTCACAAAAATTAACATTAATCATGGTTACAATGTCAAATAATATATATTAGATGTAATGAAAAGTTACTATGAATGATACCTTTGTTGATTAAAATTAAAAAAAAATTGAATGATGCCTTTAAATACTCTTGAAGGAAATTTAACCACCATTACATTTAAAGCCAAGCAAATGAAAGGGTTTTTAATAATAATTTGTTAAATACTCTTAGTGGATATAATTCATGACTTTTTATATTACAAGTATAAAAATACATGACTTTCCATTGATAACTTATGAAAATTAAAAAAAAAAATATTTTCGGTAGTGTGATACGTTAGAGAATTTTTTATAATATTTTCTTTTGAAAAAATGTTTAGTATTAAAATAAAATTTAATGAGTTAATTGTTTTCGTTTGAAATTAAATTTTTAATTTCATTAAATATTAGAGATATCATGCATAAAAAGCTATTTTTAGACCAAATGAAAAGCTAATTATTATAATTATTGTAATTATAATTATTATAATTCATCCGAATTATTAATATTCCATAACTGATTTTATAATGTATATTTAGATTAGATTTAGAAGTAGAATTAGAATTGAAATGATTTAATTGATAATATATAGTGATTCACTATATTTTTCTCTTTATTACTATTAATCATGTAAAGCATCAGTTATATCCTATGAAACGAAAGGTTGATTTATAAAGTAGGAATACATGCCCATTTACAATTACTTATTTCTTCAAATTTATTTTTTCCGTTATTTTTCTTGCCACCTTTAATGAATATATGAATGCTTTTTTTAGTTATGCAGGTTATCGAATGTAATGTATTTGGCTCTTAGGTAAGTATACTAATGATTTGACTATATTTTTTCAATTTGATCGATAAAAAAGTTTCCCTTTCCAAAAGGATGTACCTTGCACTTTCATATAGTTATTTTTTGATAAGTGCACTTTCATATAATTAATTGGCTTATGTATTTTTTTAATCACTATTTTAAAAAGAAAAGTAAAACTCACTTTGGCCTGAATTAATTGGTTAACTAATGAACATGTTGAGCTTATCCAATGTCTATACCCCTTTCTCTTGCCATTTACATTTATATCCACCATAACTAAGTTCCAATAATTCTATATGACAATAACAGTACAACCGTTTGTAAATCACTTGATATCCCTATTAATATGGACTTACAGTTTCAACTTGGGAATATATATAGTTTCTAACCACAAGTACCATTCTCTCTACTTCTTCATAGTTGTTTCTCATCAGCCAATTACCACAAAATAAAGGAGTTCTTCCTTCTCGCAAGGTATTAACCTTCTTCCCAGAATAATTTGTTATGTTTTACTTTCTACATATTTTTATAGTCTTTATATACTACTAATAAAATAAATAAAATGTTTATTTTATTAGTATGTATATAGGTTCATAACCATGATTATATTTAGATGTTCACTTTATGTAAAAATTGAATTTATCTAACAATCTCCATACATATATACTTTACCGAATCATACCATATATCAACTTCACTACTAATATGTTTTAACTTTTTTTAAAGTATGGAAATGGAGATAATTAGAACTTACCTCAATAGCTCTTGAATATCCTTGGTTCCAGCCACATTTATTTTTTTTCAAGTTAAGATGCGTTCCTACTTTTAAAATCATGGAAGAAAATATTTTACGACCAGTAAAATTCTAAAGCCTATTATAAAGGTGGTTGTTATTTTAATGTTGAAATTTAATTAGATTGCAAGATAAGATTGAGAAAGAAGACAATAATGACTGTCCAAGTGGTTCCTCAAATGGGTCTCCCATCATTCAAACTCCAAAAACACACAAAAAGAGGAGAACATTAAGGTGACGTGTAGAGAAATCTAATTTCCTTTGTGTTAAAAAATGTTACCTAACAAATAATATCTAATTTTCCAGGTTGCAATCCAATGAAGAATCAAAAATATCCAACAAAAGGCCGAGAGTGAAATTCAACAAGATTTATCTGAATGGAAAAAAAAGATTCCACATCAAAAATTTAACAATATTTCGTCAAAAAATTTGTAGCATCATAAATTTATTATGTTTGTGACCCTAACTAAATTGTCATTTTATGTTATCATTAAATTTTAATTGTTGTTTATCGTCATCGTAAATGCATAGTTGTTTTATATTATTAGTAGCCAACAATATTGGTTGGAATCAAAAAAATATTAAGTTAAGTAAATATGGTATATATGAAAGAACGAAACCTTAGCCGTATGAATGAATGCTAAACTTCATAACATCATTTTCATAATGTAAATAAAACAACGTATTTCGTTTTCTTTAATTTTTCTTATATAACTTTTTTTGATTGTTTGTAAGCATTGTCTACTATTTTGCACTCATATTGTGCTTACTTATTTCATATTTTTTTAGAATCCTTTATTTAATTGAAAACTTCCACCATTGAAATATAAATTAGAAAACAATTTCAAAAACTTATTCTAAATTAGAAAACTTCCGAATTGTTGTCTAATTTGGTCTATTACAAGAGAGAAGTCGTTAATAATTCATAGTAATTCTATTCGCTTCGACTAATCATTACAACATGAACCGTCCTTATAATATTTATTAACATCAAATAATACTAAACTAATTATTTATATTAAATTGAATTTTCATTTTCTCTATGTAAGTTTGAAAATTAATATATTAATAAATGGTATGAAAATTGGTGTTCCTTTATTTATAATTATACCTATTTTAATTATATCCTTAAAAATATTTTATATAAACCCGTGCATCGCACGGGATTATCCCCTAGTAAATATCTAAATGAAGCTTTTTTCCAAGCTCTAGGATGCTCCACATCATCTTTATTAATTTTTCAATTAGACTTTTATTTATATTAATATTACTTATAATTTACACATGAAGGAGACTTAAATTCATGATTACTATTACCACTAACTTATTAAATGATACTCTTAGTGGATATAATTCATGACTTTTTATATTACAAGTATAAAAATACATGACTTTCCATTGATAACTTATGAAAATTAAAAAAATAAATATTTTCGGTAGTGTGATACGTTAGAGAATTTTTTATAATATTTTCTTTTAAAAAAATGTTTAGTATTAAAATAAAATTTAATGAGTTAATTGTTTTCGTTTGAAATTAAATTTTTTAATTTCATTAAATATTAGAGATATCATGCATAAAAAGCTATTTTTTTAGACCAAATGAAAAGCTAATTATTATAATTATTGTATTTATAATTATTATAATTCATCTGAATTATTAATATTCCATAATTGATTTTATAATGTATATTTAGATTAGATTTAGAAGTAGAATTAGAATTGAAATGATTTAATTGATAATATATAGTGATTCACTATATTTTTCTATTGTTACTATTAATCATGTAAAGCATCAGTTATATCCTATGAAACGAAAGGTTGATTTATAAAGTAGGAATACATGCCCATTTACAATTACTTATTTCTTCAAATTTATTTTTTCCGTTATTTTTCTTGCCACCTTTAATGAATATATGAATGCTTTTTTTGGTTATGCAGGTTATCGAATGTAATGTATTTGGCTCTTAGGTAAGTATACTAATGATTTGACTATATTTTTTCAATTTGATCGATAAAAAAGTTTCCCTTTCCAAAAGGATGTACCTTGCACTTTCATATAGTTATTTTTGATAAGTGCACTTTCATATAATTAATTGGCTTATGTATTTTTTTAATCACTATTTTAAAAAGAAAAGTAAAACTCACTTTGGCCTGAATTAATTGGTTAACTAATGAACATGTTGAGCTTATCCAATGTCTATACCCCTTTCTCTTGCCATTTACATTTATATCCACCATAACTAAGTTCCAATAATTCTATATGACAATAATGAAGACAACCGTTTGTAAATCACTTGATATCCCTATTAATATGGACTTACAGTTTCAACTTGGGAATATATATAGTTTCTAACCACAAGTACCATTCTCTCTACTTCTTCATAGTTGTTTCTCATCGACCAATTACCACAAAATAAAGGAGTTCTTCCTTCTCGCAAGGTATTAACCTTCTTCCAGAATAATTTGTTATGTTTTACTTTCTACATATTTTTATAGTCTTTATATACTACTAATAAAATAAATAAAATGTTTATTTTATTAGTATGTATATAGGTTCATAACCATGATTATATTTAGATGTTCACTTTATGTAAAAATTGAATTTATCTAACAATCTCCATACATATATATACTTTTACCGAATCATACCATATATCAACTTCACTACTAATATGTTTTAACTTTTTTAAAGTATGGAAATGGAGATAATTAGAACATACCTCAATAGCTCTTGAATATCCTTGGTTCGACCACATTTATTTTTTTCAAGTTAAGATGCGTTCCTACTTTTAAAATCATGGAAGAAAATATTTTACGACCAAGTAAAATTCTAAAGCCTATTATAAAGGTGGTTGTTATTTTAATGTTGAAATTTAATTAGATTGCAAGATAAGATTGAGAAAGAAGACAATAATGACTTGTCCAAGTGGTTCCTCAAATGGGTCTCCCATCATTCAAACTCCAAAACACACAAAAAGAGGAGAACATGACGTAGAGAAATCTAATTTCCTTTGTGTTAAAAAATGTTACCTAACAAAAATATCTAATTTTCAGGTTGCAATCCAATGAAGAATCAAAAATATCCAACAAAAGGCCGAGAGTGAAATTCAACAAGATTTATCTGAATGGAAAAAAAAGATTCCACATCAAAAATTTAACAATATTTCGTCAACAAATTTGTAGCATCATAAATTTATTATGTTTGTGACCCTAACTAAATTGTCATTTTATGTTATCATTAAATTTTAATGGTTGTTTATCGTCATCGTAAATGCATAGTTGTTTTATATTATTAGTAGCCAACAATATTGGTTGGAATCAAAAAAATATTAAGTTAAGTAAATATGGTATATATGAAAGAACGAAACCTTAGCCGTATGAATGAATGCTAAACTTCATAACATCATTTTCATAATGTAAATAAAACAACGTATTTCGTTTTCTTTAATTTTTCTTATATAACTTTTTTGATTGTTTGTAAGCATTGTCTACTATTTTGCACTCATATTGTGCTTACTTATTTCATATTTTTTTTAGAATCCTTTATTTAATTGAAAACTTCCACCATTGAAATATAAATTAGAAAACAATTTCAAAAACTTATTCTAAATTAGAAAACTTCCGAATTGTTGTCTAATTTGGTCTATTACAAGAGAGAAGTCGTTAATAATTCATAGTGATTCTATTCGCCCGACTAATCATTACAACATGAACCGTCCTTATAATATTTATTAACATCAAATAATACTAAACTAATTATTTATATTAAATTGAATTTTCATTTTCTCTATGTAAGTTTGAAAATTAATATATTAATAAATGGTATGAAAATTGGTGTTCCTTTATTTATAATTATACCTATTTTAATTATATCCTTAAAAATATTTTATATAAACCCGTGCATCGCACGGGATTATCCCCTAGTAAATATCTAAAGGAAGCTTTTTTCCAAGCTCTAGGATGCTCCACATCATTTCCATTTATTTTCCAATAAATTTTTTAATTTTATTAATATTTATTTATAATTTACAATTAAATGAGACTTAAATTCATTATTACCACTAACTTATTATTATTAAATGCTACTTTTAGTGGAATAAAATACTTGGTGATGCCTATGAGCATTCTCAAGAAGAATAAAAACCTACGATTATGGATTGCTAATAGGAATTAAACATAAAATTATTCATAACACAATGAAGGGAAATGTTTATCTATATCTATATATTCTATACATATAAGTAAAAGAATCCCCAATGGAGCCTCCACAATAATTCTTGAATTTTTGCTTTTATTTTTGTCTATTAAAAAACTTCTCTTTTATTATTTATTAATTCCTACCTTTGTGTCCAACCCACTGCTACTAATAAATTCCAACATAGTAATAAATTTACACATTATATTATATTTAATCATAATTTTTGTATATATGAGACTTTGATTTTAATTTTTAAAATATAATTAAATATAAAAAAAGAAGATTTTTTTATATTAATCAATGTTCATTCTCAATTCATGAGACTTATGAGTTCAATTATGTGTTCATTCTAAACTCAATTTTATGTTCTTATATTAGTTACTTTTTATTGTTTTGTTTTTTATATTTATTACTATTTATTCTAAATGTTTTTTTAAAATTATATATTTATTTACATAGAAATTATATTATTATTAGAATTGGTCAAAATTTAAATTAATTGAATTAATAAATATATTTATCAATTATAATAGTTTAGATGAAATAAGAAATAATAAGTTGACCTTTAAAATTCTTTTTATGTAACCATTATGCATTGAATGGAGGGTTTCACATTTACATGAATTATTGCTTTAATTTACAATAAACTCATGAGTTAGTGGAATATGAGTGGAAGAAATAGAGTTTAAACTAATTATAACAAGAAATGACTATTTAAAGGAGAGATCTTTGGATGGTTGGGGTAGAGGTTTTGACAAAAGAATCATATAAAAAATAAGAAGTAGAAAAAAGAGCAAGTTTCACAAGAAGGTGTAGAATGCACAAAAAGGGTAAAGATTTTTATGTTCTTAATGGTTTTAAGTTGACAAATAGGCAATGATTTTTGTAAAGTTATAGACATTGAGAAATTATGTATATTTTAATATTGTTCTTAAGAAAAATGTTTAATTTTTTGTATGATTGTATGATGTGTTAGATCTAAATGAGTTGCATATGTTCCACGAGCCTTCATAATCTTTGGTGTCACTTCTAAGAAGGAAATTATATTAGGTGCAAGAATCATATAGAAAACAAGGAGTAGAAGAAAGGAGCAAGTTGCACGAGATGTAGAATTCGCAAAAAGGATAAAGAATTTCATGTTCTTGATAGTTTGAAGTTGACAAATAGACAACAATTTTTTGTAAAGTTATAGGCATTGAGAAATGATGTATAGTTTAATATTGTTCTTTAGAAAAATATTAAATTTTATAGTTTTGTAAAATTGTATGATGTGCTAGATCTAAATGAGTTGCACATGTTCCTTGAGCCTTCATAACCTTCAGTGTCACTTCTAAGAAGAAATTACATTAGGTGCAATAATCATATAAAAAACAAGGAGTAGAAGAAAGGAGCGAGTTTTACAAGATGTAGAAATCCCAAAAAGGGTAAAGAATTTTGTGTTCTTGATAGTTTGAAGTTGACAAATAGGCAACGATTTTTTGTAAAGTTATAGGCATTAAGAAATGATGTATATTTTAATATTGTTCTTTATAAATTTTTTTAATTTTTTGTCAAAAAAAATGTTTAATTTCATAGCTTTGTAAAATTGTATGATTTGCTAGATCTAAATGAGTTGCATATGTTCCTTGAAACTTCATAACCTTTGGTGTCACTTCTAAGAAGGAAATTACATTAGGTGTCTCTTCTCTATATCACAAAGGAAAAAAAAATATCATTTTCTTCAACTAGCATCATATCTAATGCCTTTAGTATATCTAATGCCTTTAGTATATATTCTATCTAATACTTTTTATTTACAAATTCACATCTAAAATGGTTAATTTTAAATAAGAATAGTGCTTGAGGTAAAAACAACCAAATAAAGATTCAGATTTAAATGTTTCAATTCTTTACAAATATTATATGTTTACTCTCCACTTTATGTAGCTTATTTAGATTATAAGTTGCATAAAAAACAATTATAATAAAATAAATCTTTCATTTCATATTGTGAATAATGGCCATATATTTTTCATATCATTATAAAGAATAAAAATAAAGATTTGATTTTGATTGTTTTCTCTTTCTAAGTTTCCTATTAAATCTAAATTCCTTATTATCACTTTTGTTTTAAGTTTCAAATTTTGTTTTAATTAATATTTATGAATTATTAATTGATGAATAAACAAAGAAATAAAGAAAAAATAAAATAAAGAGTAGTTACTTTCTAATTTCTATGATTTATATTTATTCATACACAACCATTAACTTATTTAATTTAAACTCATCCAAGCTTAATATAATAATAATATTTAGAGGATGTCACTGAAATTTGAAAGAAGAAAATAAAAATAGAATAACATTATAGGAGAAAAGCAAATGCGAGACGCACATTAGAAATGTAAGTCACTTCCAAACATGTTTATCAATATATTATGATCACTTTCTTAGTATAACTTAGTTATTTTTATTCTAATGTTTTAAAAGAAATATAAAATCTCATTATTTTCATCCTTAAACTTTCACATATTAAACCATTATTTTTGTTTTTAAACAAAAAGAATTTTTTTTTACGTAGTGTTTATTTAGGCTATATGTTATATCAAAAATATTCTCATTAGTATTGATCTTCAATTATTATCATTATTATTTTTCTTCTTTGTCTTACACATATTAAAAAATGCTATATCTAAAATATTCTTATTATTTATATTATTTTTCACATGTCTTTATTATTAAAATTCATGCTCATAAATTCAAGATATTAAATAGAATGGCATTTATTATTACTAAGTAAAATGAAGTTTAGTAAGATTTTATTTTCAACAATTAAGCTCACTAAAATTTGGACAATTGTGCATATTAAAAAACAATACAATATATAAGAATATGGAATAAATAAAAATTCAACAATATATTAATGTAATACTATATTTTTAAAATACATAATTTATATCGACAACTTATGTATATATTTGTATAAAATCTATATAAAATTAAAGGAAGCTTTTTTCCAAGCTCTAGGATGCTCCACATCATCTTCATTTATTTTTTAATTATATTAATATACTTTTTATAATTTCCACATAAAATTAGGAGACTTAAATTCATGATTACATATTAAGACTAAATTATTAAGACCCTTTATATTCTTTCAGTTATTATATAATTAAAGACAATCACCACTAACTTATTAAATGAAGCTCTTAGTGGAACCATATTTAATTATTATTATTGATATGAAAATATCACTTTTGTTATGGAAATCTAGAAATTAGTAATAACAATTATCTATATAATATAATATAAACTCATGACATGTCATACAACACTTTAACCTTCAAAATCATAAGAGGTCTAGCTAATTGACGATAAATGAGATTAAAATTATCTTAATATTAAATATGGTTATATAGTATATAATGAAATAATTATCTTCATTTAAAAAACTAAAATTGTGTTTTTTTGTTAAAAATGACATTTGACAAATACATGCGCTCCTCCTACTATAATATTAGTACTCATTATAAAAATTACTTCTAAAATAATGAATATATTCAAAATTAGTGATATATTGTATACTATTCTACTCAAAACACTCCAATATTATAAAATTTAAGGAAATATAATGAATATATTCAAAATTACTTCTATATTTGTGCTTGATTACTATTATTATCTCTAGATTGAAAAATATAGATGGTGGTACAATTTTAGTTTGAGATTTTCAATTGAAATGTTGTTATGTCTCTTCTTTGTTCTTTTATTTGTGTTTGATCTTTATTATTATCTCTAAATCGAAAATAAACTAATAATAAGTATTTTTTTTTGCAGCATGCTTTCAACTTCTTACTGGAGTTCCTAAAAATAATTGGTCTTGATCTCACTTCTTGCAAGAGCATGTTGAACAAAAACTGAAGAATATATTAAAGATTATTTCAAAGATTTATATCTCAACATTCCTTTTTCCTTAATTAAATATCCACTAAACCTATCATGACATCCAATCCAATATTTAAAATGAAAACTCACTTTACCAAAAATATGACAATATTTTTTCAATTCCTTTTACTGACCCACTAAATATTATCATCTATCTATCTATCTATCTATCTATCTATCTATCTATCTATCTATCTATCTATCTATCTATCTATGTAAATGAATCCCCAATGGAGCCTCCACAATTTTTCTCAATAATTTTTATGTATTAAAATATTTAATTATAATCTACACCTAAATAAAACTTTGGTTTTAATGAAAATAAAATTGTCCACTATCTTATTAAATGATTCTCTTAATGGAATATTGTGAAAATGATGTTTTCTTATAAAAAAATAGAAATTAATAAAAACAATTAGCAATATATATATATATATAATGTAATATAAAATGATATAATATAATAAATGCATACCAACAAAAATGTAATATAATATATTATAATAGAATATAAAGACCACTACACTACAATAGAAATATTCGACCATTTGTTTATGTGTTATACCTTTTTTTACAATAAAAGATTAATTGAAATTTGCATAGGTGTATTGATTCACTTTCTCAATGACATGTAACGAGTTTTTTTTGATATATATTGGCTCAAGTAGTTATTTAAGGTGAATTCCAAAACTGATTACGTTTTTTTTATTTATAATTTTTATTAATTCTCCAATATTGATTGCTCATAATTTAGTAGTTCATGCTTTGATTTTTCCTGCCTTTTGGTGTCTCTAAATTATTATGAAAATATAGATTGGTTACAATCTTTTCATCTTCCTTGACTTTAAATATTGAGTTAAAATCCATTTAACAAATCCTTTAATTTTTTATTATAAATGTCTAAATGAAAGAAAAAAAGTCATCAGATTTTCTTTTCATTTTTTGCATCACTCAATTTGACAACTAGAAGAAACAAACATCTAGACTTTCATTTCAAGTTTCATGTATTCATAAAAGAAAACAACTATCTTTTCTCGAAATGGAGTACACTTTCAATTACTAATAGAGTTTTATCATCAAAGGAAAAATGCTATAAACACGTTCAATCAAAGAAACATTGTGAATAAAAAGGTATCTCATTTGTAAACGTTATGTTGTTTCAAAGGCATTTGCAATCTACTTAGATGCTTTAAAAAAAAGTGAAAAGTTTAGGATTTGATGTTGAGATTGTCGACACTCATGTGATGCGGTTGTTGTAATACACTTGTGATGTAAATTGGTCCTTCAAAACTACATAGTGGTTTCATAAAAGTATTTTATCATTAAGTAAAATAAAAAATAGATCGATTATTAAGTAAAATAAAAATTATTGTTCGATGTAAAACAACAAACAAAGCTTCAAATTTATATGTTGCCATTTATTTATTAAAATTGTACTCTTCACTCGAGCTTCCTTAAATTATATGCTAGATTAAAAATAATTTATTATAAGATTAATTTTTTATTGATATTGTGAGTAATACCATAAATTTGTTCAATTTATTATGCATATTATTATTAAAAATAAAAATAAAATAACAGATTTAAAATTTATTATTTTCTCTATCTAATTTTCATGTCAATTCTAATTTCTTAATTTTCATTTTCATTTATTAGAACTTCCTTTTTATTACATTTAAATTTCTAAAATAATTGGTCAAGAGCAAAAGAAATAAAGAGTAGTGTCTTTCTATTTTCTATGATTATGTTTCTTCATACACATTCATTTGATTCCTTTATAGAAATTGATGGTCATAAAACACTTTCCAAAGTTAATGTAATGATAAATTTTGAAAGAAGTTACTGAAATTTGGAAGGAAAAAATAATTATTCTTTCAAACATACTTTGTCAAGATATTGTGATTAGTTTCTTCCTAATATATATTTTTCCTATAATAATTAAATTTTTCTAAGACATTTTTACGTCAAGGAATTACTTATGGTTGTGTGCTTCTCTAGAAAAGTCTCAAATCCATACCGAATCAAGTAAAAAATATGAAAAGGTTATTTTGATAATTATACTCAATAATTAACATAAAACTTATGGTTGTGTGCTTCTCTAGAAAAGTCTCAAACATTAACATAAAATTTATACTCTTATCATTTTTATTATTTATATTCAATAATTATCAGTACCATCTTTATCCTTTTAACTTGCACATGTTCAACCATCGTTTTGGTTTTCAAATAAAACATATTGTGTATTATTTGCATTTAGATATTTCTCCAAATAAATTATATTAAAGTTCTTTAATTTCAATTTTTTTATAATTTCATTTATAGTTTTGATTTTAATATTATAAGAATTATTAATTATTCATCAAAATAATAAAGAGTATTGAAATTTTGTTTGAGCCTCAATATAACATTTAATTGTTCTTTATTATTAATATTCATACTCATAAATTTAATATGTTAAAACTCCTGCATTATATAATACTCACAACTAAATCTTTATATTATACTCTATTCTCTTAATATAGATAAATTATATTAACAATTTGAATATTTTATTATATCAACTCTAAAACAATTAAAAAAAATTTATAACAACCCGTGCAGCGCACGAGCATTTTTCTAGTAAATCTCTAAAGGAACCTTTTTTCCAAGCTCTAGGATGCTCCACATCACTTCCATTTATTTTTCAATAAATTTTTTAATTTTATTAATTATTATTTATAATTTACAATTAAAGGAGACTTAAATTCATTATTACCACTAACTTATTATTATTAAATGCTACTCTTAGTGGAATAAAATATTTGGTGATGCCTATGAGCATTCTCAAGAAGAATAAAAACCTACGGTTATGGATTGCTAATAGGAATTAAACATAAAATTATTCATAACACAATGAAGGGAAATGTTTATCTATATCTATATTTATACATATAAGTAAAAGAATACCCAATGGAGCCTCCACAATAATTCTTGAATTTTTGCTTTTATTTTTGTCTATTAAAAAACTCCTCTTTTATTATTTATTAATTCCTACCTTTGTGTCCAACCCACTACTACTAATAAATTCCAACATAGTAATAAATTTACACATTATATTATATTTAATCATAATTTTTGTATAAATGAGACTTTGATTTTAATTTTTAATATATAATTAAATATAAAAAACAAGTTTTTTTTTTATATTAATCAATGTTCATTCTCAATTCATGAGACTTATGAGCTCAATTATGTGTTCATTCTAAACTCAATTTTATGTTCTTATATTAGTTACTTTTTATTGTTTTGTTTTTTATATTTATTACTATTTATTCTAAATGTTTTTTTTAAATTATATATTTATTTACATAGAAATTATATTATTATTAGAATTGGTCAAAATTTAAATTAAAAATTAATAAATATATTTATCAATTATAATAGTTTAGATGAAATAAGAAATAATAAGTTGACCTTTAAAATTCTTTTTTATGTAACCATTATGCATTGAATGGAGGGGTTTCACATTTACATGAATTATTGCTTTAATTTACAATAAACTCATGAGTTAGTGGAATATGAGTGGAAGAAATAGAGTTTAAACTAATTATAACAAGAAATGACTATTTAAAGGAGAGATCTTTGGATGGTTAGGGTAGAGGTTTTGACAAAAAGAATCATATAAAAAATAAGAAGTAGAAGAAAGGAGCAAGTTTCACAAGAAGGTGTAGAATGCACAAAAATGGTAAAGATTTTTATGTTCTTACTTGATTTTTTTAAGTTGACAAATAGGCAATGATTTTTTGTAAAGTTATAGACATTAATTGAGAAATTATGTATATTTTAATATTGTTCTTAAGAAAAATGTTTAATTTTTTGTATGATTGTATGATGTGTTAGATCTAAATGAGTTGCATATGTTCCACGAGCTTTCATAATCTTTGGTGTCACTTCTAAGAAGGAAATTACATTAGGTGCAAGAATCATATAGAAAACAAGGAGTAGAAGAAAGGAGCAAGTTGCACGAGATGTAGAATTCGCAAAAAGGATAAAGAATTTCATGTTCTTGATAGTTTGAAGTTGACAAATAGACAACAACTTTTGTAAAGTTATAGGCATTGAGAAATGATGTATAGTTTAATATTGTTCTTTATAAATATGTTTAATTTTTTGTCAAAAAAAATGTTTAATTTCATAGTTTTGTAAAATTGTATGATTTGCTAGATCTAAATGAGTTGCATATGTTCCTTGAAACTTCATAACCTTTGGTGTCACTTCTAAGAAGGAAATTACATTAGGTGTCTCTTCTCTATATCACAAAGGAAAAAAAATATCATTTTCTTCAACTATCATCATATCTAATGCCTTTAGTATATATTCTATCTAATACTTTTTATTTACAAATTCACATCTAAAATGGTTAATTTTAAATAAGAATAGTGCTTGAGGTATAAACAACCAAATAAAGCTTCCGATTTAAATGTTTCAATTCTTTTACAAATATTATATGTTTACTCTCCACTTTATGCAGCTTGTAACACCCTAGTATTTCTAAACAATAGAAATACCAAAACATACAAATTAGCTTACATCAGAGTATAAATTTCCTTGCTTAGATTTACAATCCTTACAAGAATAGCAGAAAACCAATAAATAACTTAAACAAATTTAAGTTATAAATCGATACAAAAATAACAAGGAAAACCTAAAGACGAGAAGGAAGACTAAATCTTTAATCTTCTATTCGAGCATGCCACCTACTCGTGCCATACGACCTTCTTCTTTCCCTCGCTTATCCGAAAACAACAACATATGATAGGGTGAGATAACATATCTCGGTTGAGTCTTACCGCGACCCCCTTACCTATCACTCGGTCCATTTATAAAAACATTTATTTACTTCGTGGTTTAACTAATAAACCACGACGTAATTAATTGCACACACACAGTGCTAACCATCAATCGCACACACAGTGCTAATCACCGATCGCATACACAATGCAAATCCCGGTGAATTCATAGCATAACACCGACACTGCATACACAATGCTAACCCGGTGAACCCCTTTCCAACACATGGAAATTATTTTATGGGGCCTAGGTTAGGGGCATATGACCTCCCGCCTAGTATGCTAATACAACAGGGTCGTCACCCCGACTCGGTATAATTTTTATATCACACCCACATAGGGCCATTTACACATACACTGTATAATTCATATACCGAAACATAACTCAATCATAGCATTATTCGTTATTTCAAAACCACTTTATATTTGCATAAAACTTTCTAACGAAAATTCGCAGAGTTTCCTCCGTAATCTGGACATCCCGAAATAAAATAATCACCTGAAAAAGAACCAGTCCAGACACAGATTTTTGGTTTATAAAACAATAGTTCTCACTCGTGGTCTAAGTCCCGGTTTTCAAAAATTTGTAAAGTTAACCGAACGGCTTAAAACACATCCATATATGCTACGGGTGGTCGAAAAGGATTTAAAAGAAGTTTGAAGCGAACGAGCGTCGAAACGAAACATCGGGAATTGGGAACATAGGAACTTCTCAACTTAGGGCCCAATTCCGTTCCGCTTCGTTCTCCGATCGATCCCAAATCGTATTTCAATCCAATTCAACCACGCACACTACAAAGCATGAGATATTCCGATCCGTGCAATACAATTCAACAATCAAAATCATATTGTTTCGTTCTATGTTTCAAATACACGTAATTTCGCAAAATACCGTTTTTGACTCGAAAATTTACGAAACTCCAAATTTCGAAAACCGTTTAAACATAACACATAAACACATTTTAAAATTCCCTAACGTGAGTAAAACTCACCTCGTGTGATGAAAATCACACCAAACCGAAGCTCTCCAAGCTCCCGATTTGAAACTTCACGAACGCGCTCCGGATCCGCTCCAAACCCGGAACCGAACACTCCACATCAGTTGTTGAGCTTCCAATCACCAATACCAAGCTTCAATTTTACTTAAATCTTCCTTTTTCTCCATTTGAGCTTCAAAACCCATTAATGGCGAATTGAAAACGAGTAGAAATTAGGGTGTGAAAGTGGTATCAATAGATAGAGGATGAAAAATGGAAGAAAACGAGCTATAAAGCCCCTTACCTCGAGTTCAATTGAGAGAGATCTTGCTCTCCTTCCTCTTCTCACCTTCGCCTCTCTCCTTTCTCTTCTCACGGTCTCCGTTTTTTTTTTTTTCTCTCTCTCGCGTTCTGTTTCTTTCTTTTTATTTCTTTCTTTCTTTATTCCTTTCTTTTAATTCACATAAGTGGGGAATGAGAGAGTATTTGGATATTTTTGGTATCCTAGAACTCATTTAACGTGAGTGGTATAAATACTAAAATACCCTTAGTGTACTAATTTCCACTCAGTTATGCATTTAAATTATTTTCTCTAGCAATTATAAATTGCTTTCGTAACGACCTCCTATCCGTGACTTGATTTATTACCTATCCGAGTAATAAATCATTCGTTAATTTCTTAATTTGAAATTAACGAAATTAGGGATGTTACAATCACCCCAACTTGAAAAATTTTGTCCTCAAAATTTGACAAACATACTTCAAGAGAACATATACGAATATCTAATCCGCATATCGTTCTTCAATTCCCCCATAACATCATCATCGGCCGATGTGCGATTACAAACAACCTAAATAATCGTAATTGTTCTCGTCCGAAGTGTCTACTCTCCATGATCTAAGATATTACTTGGATATGGCTTAAATGACGAATTAATCAAAGATCCATCCATTCTAACTCAACGGTTGACGAAATTCTTACAATACAGGATTATCCGATCCAACCCTAGTGGTCTACTTCCTTTGTCAACGTAACCCCTCTTTGTCGACTCAGAGCTATCTTCAGTTTTCACTATATACACGGAATTTGCCCATTACTAATCATGAGTTAGACAATTCTCCTCATAAGGCTTCTCTTACATGGATGCACAACTACCTCTTGTTGATTCAAAGATCAAACACATACTAAACCCTTCCCAGCGTAGAATCGTAAATTTTAAAACTCAAGGACGGATTCAGAAGAATAAAGATTGAAGCAGAAATCAACCTGTCTTTCAACTATAGAAACATTCTTCACCATCAAAATTTCTTTCAAACGACTCGCCTTTATAAATTATCCGAATGAGTGGAAGAACTCATCTGTGAGAATCTTCCGATAAACCTACTATACAAATCAATTAGTTCTCAAAACTCCTTACTTTTGTAGTAAGTCAAGGCGACAACTTCCCAATTCACTACTGACTTCACTTTACTAGAATCCACAGTCACACTAGATTGGGATACCACATGTTTCTCCTTTATTGAAATCTATTGACACTCCTGACTGGGATCTCACAAGTTCCCAAAATTTTACTACAGACACTCATAATTCATACTTCTAGGGTTTAGCCTATCCCTTTTCCTCTGAGAGTATATTCAGAACAACGCAGAGATGTAAATCACGATTCACAGTGATCTTAGTGTACACCAAAATGTTATCAGTGAGAATTTCAACAACTAGTCTAAGTACGGGTGAAAAACTCGGTTCATGTAATCCATGAATACCATAGGAGAATTAGTTAGGCCGAAGGCATCACTACTCACTCGTAATGTCCATATCTAGTATGGAAAGCTGTCTTCGGAGCAACTAAAACCCTAACTTTTAATTAAAGATAACCCGACCTTAGACTAATCTTTGAAAACATCTGCTTGCACCTCAAGGTCGACACGCAAATCATCTATACTTGGCAAGGATACTTATTCCTAATAGTAACTTTGTCCATCTGAAGTAATCCATACACGATCTCTTACTCCCATCTTTCTTTTCAACAAGTCTCCCGGAAACACCCCAACTTGTGGGAAGACTAGGTAACATTACCTTTCTGTTTTATTAGATACCTTATTAGCACTTGGGTTAACCCTGTCAATACAGTGTTCCTAACTAACTCACCAATGGGTAAAGGTTTTGTAAAAGTCTTCTTGAAAACATTTGAATATGAAATAAATTTGCTCATTTACCCATAGGTGTTTGTTTCTTCGTTAACCCGAAATACTAATAAGACGTAGCTTCACCTCGTGACTCCGTCTTTGAAACACAATTCCGAAATTCGAAAAGTATTTCAAAACCTATAAGTCAGATAACCATTTTAAAACCAACCATTCACTTGAACTGAATCTATTATTCATTCACTTGGATTCCATCAACAATAGTGATACAAGGATGTACCCATCTCAAATATCAAAATATTATTTGGATTAGGGACGATTAATAATATTATACAAATGTTACTAACTCAGTAATCATTAACGGTAGTAACTGATAACGATAAGAGTTGCTAATGTAGCTTATGAACCGAAAATCTCATGCCTTGCGGATGGATTACGGGTCAAAGCCCTTTGACTTTGTTTCATTGAATAGAGACAGTGAGAGTGAACCAACTATCTTCCATGCAAAGCAACATTTCTTGATCGATCTGTTTGGAATAGCATCGTCTTAAGTTACATTATCTATAGCTAAAGCTTCGTTAAAGTATCACAAATATTCCTCGTACTTCTTCTTCAAATTTGGAGCACCATACGGTTTTCGTTATAACTATTATATACTTCGGTAGCCTCATCATCATGGTCCTTATGATCATTAGCTAAGATATGGATCATACGTCAAACGACTTTTCTAAAGCCAACCATTCTCTTGAATGGAGTCTAAAACTCAATTACTCAAGCCTACGAGAATCTAACAACATACATTCCTTGCTTGAAGCATAACCGCTTTCCTAGCTAAGTAGGACTTACTAGAAGATTTTGAACTTCATTCGATCACACTGCCTTGTGGACTACTCTAAGCGAAACGTTTATGTTTGGATTCATCACGGAGTCAAACTAGTTATTATAATCATCAAAGAAATAGTCAAAATAGAAGGATTCTTCCACGGAATCAAACGGGCACAAGATAATGCAACCGACGTTGATTCAGAGTGCAATTCTCACTATTTTACGCATTCCTTCGATCCTACATCTTCTCGAACTTCGCAACCTCCAACATAACCATACTCCTAAAGTAACCATTTGGTAAGGTACATGCCTTGCCTAACAAGGTGTCAGGTGTTTATACTTACTTGTTTCGGTCTTTCTATAGGACAACAATCCTTCCAATACTTTAAGTACTTGGAAGTTTTACGCGCTGTGGCATAATGGTGAAATGGTTCATAGTTATTGGCTTTCAAACTCTACTTCATCGTTGAGAAGCTATAGTCTGCTATCCACCATTTCCGAGGAATAGGTCCATTGGAAAAACTATAATGAGTATCATCCTAAAACAGTGTTTAGGAATCTCATCTTAACGATCGGAAGTTCTCTTTCCACTTCCCAAGCCTTTAATGGGTTTATGTCCTACAACCGCTTCAAAATTTAACAACTTAGGGTAAGGCAGAAGTACTTTTCAGAATACCACTGAACAATTGATTCACAACCTACTCCGATGTGTAGACATTTTCGTTAGCTTTCCAACGCATCACGGAACATAAAAATCTGAGTTCAGTATGAGAAGTTATGAGTAAAACAAGTCGGAGAACCGACGAAAATTTCTCACATCATGAGGAGATCGGCTTGCTCATACTATATCCCAATCAGCTTGAATATATTTTCCCTCACATGTGACATCTCATTTTCCTTACTGCATTCATTTCTTAGAATCAATTAACGGTCCATTGCATAACTTAATTGAAAGCGAGTTTTCAAGGAATAGATTGAAAAGATGTTCCTCAAGTCCCTCATCTGAAAGTTTAACAAGATAATCCAATATGGGTACAAGTCTTTCAATCCAATAATCACTCTTCCGAAATATTGCCATAACGGGGAATTGTTTGAAACCCAGCACATGTCGCCATCAAAGTCACCTACTGATTTCATCTTGATTGAGACTTGGTTCGAAAACCGAAATCGGAACTAACTCCATCAGTATTTGGGTAGCCGATACTGAGATGGCACTACAACTTACAAGATCGGTTTCATAACATTCCACAATGTGGCCTTGAGGAAATGGAACATAATCAAGATTCGCGCACTATCCCGAGAAAGCCTCTAATCGCGATCTAAGTTGGGGTTTACTCTAACCATAACGTAAAGTTAACTATGAAGCAATGTTTGATGCGGATAAACCGACTAACCAACGATCGAGATTTGGGTGTTAGTTAATCAGAGCAGATCTTAGGATACCAAAGATTATCACGCCTAAAGGTTTTTCTTAATTGTAGTTCCTCAAGGACCTACAATAACTTCCACCGCAATTCTATAATTGCACTTAGTTCATCGATTGAACATTCGCCCACTACTTATTTGAACACCAATCGTAGCCCTTTGCTTCGCTGCGTGCGTGCTCGATAAACCGAGAAGGCGAATTTCTATGGTTTAGGTTTGGACATTTCGGGCCGAGGCAACTAACAGTCATAATTCTCGAAGACTCACATGAAACATTGAGTGGATCTCGACTCAATACTTCACATAATATCTTGAAAGGTTCGACATTTAATTGTCTAAGTCCCTAGCCGACTCTATCTAACCTCTTGACCATAAGGTCTCTACGTCCGACTAGGTCGAATCGCTCGCTCACGATACCAAAATGTAACACCCTAGTATTTCTAAACAATAGAAATACCAAAACATACAAATTAGCTTACATCAGAGTATAAATTTCCTTGCTTAGATTTACAATCCTTACAAGAATAGCAGAAAACCAATAAATAACTTAAACAAATTTAAGTTATAAACTGATACAAAAATAACAAGGAAAACCTAAAGCATGTAGGAAGACTAAATCTTTAATCTTCTATTCGAGCATGCCACCTACTCGTGCCATACGACCTTCTTTCTTTCCCTGTTTATCTGAAAACAACAACATATGATAGGGTGAGATAACATATCTCAGTGAGTCTTACCGCGACCCCTTACCTATCACTCGGTCCATTTATAAAAACATTTATTTACTTCGTGGTTTAACTAATAAACCACGACGTAATTAATTGCACACACACAGTGCTAACCATCAACTGCACACACAGTGCTAATCACCGACTGCATACACAATGCAAATCCCGGTGAATTCATAGCATAACACCGACCTGCATACACAATGCTAACCCCGGTGAACCCCCTTTCCAACACATGGAAATTATTTTATGGGGCCTAGGTTAGGGGCATATGACCTCCCCGCCTAGTATGCTAATACAACAGGTCGTCACCCGAGGCTACAGTATAATTTTTATATCACACCCACATAGGGCCATTTACACATACACGGTATAATTCATATACCGAAACATAACTCAATCATAGCATTATTCGTTATTTCAAAACCACTTTATATTTGCATAAAACTTTCTAACGAAAATTCGGCAGAGTTTCCTCTGTAATACGGACATCCCGAAATAAAATAATCACCTGAAAAAGAACCAGTCCAGACACAGATTTTTGGTTTATAAAACAATAGTTCTCACTCGTGGTCTAAGTCCCGGTTTTCAAAAATTTGTAAAGTTAACCAAACGGCTTAAAACACATCCATATATGCTACGGGTGGTCAGAAAAGGATTTAAAAGAAGTTTGAAGCCGAACGGAGCGTCGAAACGAAACATCGGGAATTGGGAACATAGGAACTTCTCAACTTAGGGCCCAATTCCGTTCCGTTTCGTTCTCCGATCGATCCCAAACTGTATTTCAATCCAATTCAACCACGCACAGCTACAGCACAGATATTCCAGTCCAGGCAATACAATTCAACAATCAAAATCATATTGTTTCGTTCTATGTTTCAAATACACGTAATTTCGCAAAATACCGTTTTTGACTCGAAAATTTACGAAACTCCAAATTTCGAAAACCGTTTAAACATAGCACATAAACACATTTTTAAAATTCCCTAACGTGAGTAAAACTCACCTCGTGTGATGAAAATCACACCAAACCGAAGCTCTCCGAAGCTCCCAATTTCGAAACTTCACGAACGCGCTCCGGATCCGCTCCAAACCCGGAACCGAACACTCCACATCAGTTGTTGAGCTTCCAATCACCAATACCAAGCTTCAATTTTACTTAAATCTTCCTTTTTCTCCATTTGAGCTTCAAAACCCATTAATGGCGAATTGAAAACGAGTAGAAATTAGGGTGTGAAAGTGGTATCAATAGATAGAGGATGAAAAATGGAAGAAAACGAGCTATAAAGCCCCTTACCTCGAGTTCAATTGAGAGAGATCTTGCTCTCCTTCCTCTTCTCACCTTCGCCTCTCTCCTTTCTCTTCTCACGGTCTCCGTTCCTTTTTTTTTTTCTCTCTCTCTCGCGTTCTGTTTCTTTCTTTTTATTTCTTTCTTTCTTTATTCCTTTCTTTTAATTCACATAAGTGGGGAATGAGAGAGTATTTGGATATTTTTGGTATCCTAGAACTCATTTAACGTGAGTGGTATAAATACTAAAATACCCTTAGTGTACTAATTTCCACTCAGTTATGCATTTAAATTATTTTCTCTAGCAATTATAAATTGCTTTCGTAACGACCTCCTATCCGTGACTTGATTTATTACCTATCCGAGTAATAAATCATTCGTTAATTTCTTAATTTGAAATTAACGAAATTAGGGATGTTACACAGCTTATTTAGATTATAAGTTGCATAAAAAACAATTATAATAAAAGAAATCTTTCATTTCATATTGTGAATAATGGCCATATATTTTTCATATCATTATAAAGAATAAAAATAAAGATTTGATTTTGATTGTTTTCTCTTTCTAAGTTTCCTATTAAATCTAAATTCCTTATTATCACTTTTGTTTTAAGTTTCAAATTTTGTTTTAATTAATATTTATGAATTATTAATTGATGAATAAAAAAGAAATAAAGAAAAAATAGAATAATGAGTAGTTACTTTCTAATTTCTATGATTTATATTTATTCATACACAACCATTAACTTATTTAATTTAAACTCATCCAAGCTTAATATAATAATAATATTTAGAGGATGTCACTGAAATTTGGAAGAAGAAAATAAAAATAGAATAACATTATAAGAGAAAAGCAAATGCAAGACGCACATTACAAATGTAAGTCACTTCCAAACATGTTTATCAATATATTATGATCACTTTCTTAGTATAACTTAGTTATTTTTATTCTAATGTTTTAAAAGAAATATAAAATCTCATTATTTTCATCCTTAAACTTTCACATATTAAACCATTATTTTTTTAAACAAAAGAATTTTTTTACGTAGTGTTTATTTAGGCTATATGTTATATCAAAAATATTCTCATTAGTATTGATCTTCAATTATTATCATTATTATTTTTCTTCTTTGTCTTACACATATTAAAAAATGCTATATCAAAAATATTCTTATTATTTATATTATTTTTCACATGTCTTTATTATTAAAATTCATGCTCATAAATTCAAGATATTAAATTGAATGGCATTTATTATTACTAAGTAAAATGAAGTTTAGTAAGATTTTATTTTCAACAATTAAGCTCACTAAAATTTGGACAATTGTGCATATTAAAAAACAATACACTATATAAGAATATGGCATAAATAAAAATTCAACAATATATTAATGTAATACTATATTTTTAAAATACATAATTTATATCGACAACTTATGTATATATTTGTATAAAATCTATATAAAATTAAAGGAAAAAAATTATATAACAACTCGTGCATCACACGAGTATTCTCCTAGTAAATCTCTAAAGGAAGCTTTTTTTCAAGCTCTAGGATGCTCCACATCATCTTCATTTATTTTTCAATTTGCTTTTTCACTATATTACTATTTCTTTATTATTTAACTCATGAGTTTATTTTCATTTAAAGGAATAATTTATACTAATACCTCTCTCCCTTCCAATGCATGATTGTTACATAAAAAAGAATTTTGAAAGTCCTTAATTATTTATTATTTATTCAAAACTATTATAATTGGTAAATATATTTATTCAATTAATTTTAATTTTTGACCAATTCTAACAATAATATAATTTCTTTGAGTTGTGAATAATTGGTATAAAATTACTCAGTTGTGAATTTTTTTAACGTACAATCAACCATGAGTTTTCTTTTTAGTTGTAGCTTTTATAGTTACTTTTGAAAATATAAATAATGATAATTGTTTAACTAATAGTGGGAAATAAAACCATTATATCCAAACATTCATTATTTACTGTCTAAAAAAACCATTCATTATTTAAATAACGTTACAATATTATCTCATACGTTAATCAAATTTTTAACAAACATTTTCACTTTAAAATCCTTACAATTATTTTGATATATTTAGGATTAGGATTAATTTTAAGTATATGTGAACAAATGTTATAATTTCAGTAAAAATATACATACATTATTAAAAAAATAAAGAACAATATATATTCCATGTAGTAGAAAGAATATATGAAGTTATTATTTTATATCAATTTTTTGAACAAAAGTTACCTTTATAGGTGTCAATAAAACTATAAAATAAAAATAAACTAAGACTTATTATTCTCTACCCTTGCATCTTTTCATCTCCATTTATTTTTGAACCTTAAAGTAGCTAAAGTGAATAATAGTAAGACAAAAAGGCAAACACATAGAGAAATAAAAGGAACGTTACAATATTTTAATGGTAAAAGTGAAGGTTACATTTATCATTTAATTAAGGAATTACTATATAAACAGTAAAATCTTGAACATTGTTGTCAATTGGAATCATTAGCACATTGTGGTATGTCTTTCCATAGGCAACAAGTGTCACAAAGGGTGGTCTACATGCATGCATATATAGAATTGATAAGAAAATGATGCATGGAAAGAAATTGGTGCATTGATTGTCGACAAGAGAGAGTTAGAGGTTTTGGAAAACATAGGGGTATCCATGAAATTTGAGATTAGAGTCATTACATGTAGTAGTTTGAAGCTTCATTAGTAATTGGGGGAATGAAGTTGTTGGATATTTCATTAAAAGGAAAGCAGTATGATGAATCCGTGAATAAAAAGGTATCTCATTTATAAATGTCATATATGTTGTTTAATAGATATTTGTAATCTATTTGGATGCTAGGAAATGATAGAAAATAGGTGAAAAATTTAGGCTATAATTTTGAGGTTGTCACTCATGTAATTTGGTTGTTGTAATTGTAAGAAGGATATTGATGTAACTTAGTTTATAGGATGTTCAACCATTTCATTGGCTCTCTTCCTATCTTTTATTTAGCCTAGAAGTTTGTTCGTTTGGGTTAATTTAAGATTCAACCTACTATTTTACCATGTGTTAAAAGGTTAGAGTGTTCTGCTTTAAATAGTGACGACATAAATAAGATTCAATTGATTTTTAATTTTTTTTTAACATAAAATTAAGTAAATTTATTTAATAAATAGGTTACAATTTTGTGTCAATTTTTAATTATAGAAAATAAATTCTAATTCATCAACTTTTACTAATACCTCTTCTAATAAAATTTTAATTCCAAGTTATTAGTCTCAATGAATAAAAATATATTGTTTTTATTTTTGATAGTATCGGTCTTAATTAAACTTATGATTATGATAGTGTGGGGTAATTTAAATTATTGACACAAGTGTAATCAATAAACTAGAAATAGTGAGTTTGTCCATTGAAATTACATAACTACTGACAATAAATTATTAATTTTGTTCCGTTTGAGAGTAGTTTATTGAGAGTAAAACTATGTTGTTCCAGAGTAGTTTATTGAGAATAAAAGTATGTTTAGTTTTTTTATACAACTATCGATGAAGATTTTTAAAATGGGTTGTAAACTGCAAATATAAAAAAAAAGCTTATCATGTTTAGGCCCTAAAACTAAAAACTTGGTTTTAAAAGATGTAATGTATTGAATAGTTTATTGAGTTTTAAACTAAGCTTAGTTTTTTCAACAACTTTTTTATGAAGATCTTTAATGAGTTGTCAACAGAAAATATAAAACTTTACTTAAGATTTTTTTCGTGTGTAACTAAAAAAACTGAATATTTTGTCCTAAGATATTTTATGCATTGAAGTTAATTTTATGAAAGATAGTCTTCATAGTCTCATTTAAATAAAGTAATATTTTCTTTAAGAAATTGAATCATTTGTGTTTATATTCTGTTAAGTGAAGGTCTATTGGTTTGTTAATATTGTGTAATATTTTGCATTCATATTATGCTTGCATTTTAATTTTTTTATAAACCTTTATTTAAATGAAAGCATATATCCTCCTTTGAAAATATAAAATAGTTGTTTTTAATATATATTTGTACTAATTTCCCTCAAAAAAAAGTTGGGTAATTTTTTTGAATAATATAAATAAACAATTAATTAGATTATATAACTATGCCAAAGTTATACCCATGTTGCTCTAAATTAGTTAACGTAAGTATTTCCCAATTTGGTATATTGCATGAGAGAAACGGTTAATAATTCATTGTAATTCTAAAACCTTAGTATGAAAATGATGAATAATCTGAGTTCCTTAAATTTCTATTTGCTTCTACTAATATCATTACAATAGTTACAGACTTTAGTCCTTATAATAGTTCTTAACATCGTGTAGTACTAAACTAAATTATATTAAATTAAATTTTTATTTTTATATATGTAGGTTAATTTGTAAATTGCTATCTTAATAAATTATGTTGAAAATTGTTAATATTTTCTTTCTAATTATATATATATATATATATATATATAAAATAATTACATCTTTACATTCCTCTAAAAAATATTTGAATAAACCCGTGCATCGCACGGGGTTATCCCTTAGTAGTTAGTATTTGATAATGTTTTACATAGTTTTGAATTTAAGAGTCAATAAAAATATTAAGAATATATGCGGAATATACTAATAGAAAAATAAATATTAAGTTATTAATATAAACACTATCATAAATACCCCATATTGACAACCTTCAAGCTCTTCACATCTTTGCTCTCTTATTTATTTCTCCATTAATTTATTTCTCCACGTTTTAGTGCACTCAACATCTCCTTCAATACCCCATATTGACAACCTTCAAGCTTCATTACGGGATTGATGAACATGGGACGAATATCAGTTTTGCACGGTTACTTGCTCGTAAGTCTTTTTCCTCTTATTGGTGATATGTCCACACTCTTAATCACAACTCTGAGCGCTTGGTTATTCTAACCATATTTGATCTCTAACCACTGTTGGTCACTTTTGTTGTTACTGATGATCTATAATTAAGATACAATTAACCACAATTGTTTCATTTCGTGGCTAGTACCATACTAGATTGGTTATTGAAGAACTAGCCACACTTTGGAAGAAGTTTGGTTAGTTGCTGTTTGGGGGTTGCTGGGTTTTGGTTTTCGTTTTGGGGTTTTGGGTTGTTGGGTTCTCGTTTCTCGTTTTGGGGTTCTCATTTCTCGTTTCTGGGTTTAGGGATTTGGATGTTGGGATTGTTTAGTTACAACTCTCCCTTTAGTGATGTAAACCCTACTTCCTTTTTATATAATTAATTTTAAAATAATTTTTAAATGGTAAATAGTAGTTGACAAATTTTAGTACTTCTTTTTTACAAATAATGAGTAGAGTAATTTTTAATGGATGAAGTATAACAGTTTAAAATAACTTTTTTCTTATTACATCAATTTTTCCTCCACCACCACCACCACAAAAAAAAGTGCTTTGAGTAGTCAATTCAGTGAACGTATTTTCAAGAGAGTTAAATTTCCGATGTGGTCAACTAAGATTTTATCCCAACACACGTATAAACAAACTTGACAAATGTTTCTCAATAAGCCCGACAACTATGTTCGAAACAAACAAAATCATCCGTTTTCTTTTCATCAGAATCAGATTATATCAAACCGAAAGCCCTTTTTTCTTGCATAAACTTTTTCATTTTCATTTCAACAAACCAACATCACCATCATCATCAATCTCTCACCATGAGTAAGAGCAATGCAAGTGATGACATTGAATCCATTACTGAAGGTAGTGTAGAAGAAGAAACTCATTTTGATTCACCTTCAAATTCCACAATGCCCTTGCATGCAGATCAAAAATCAACCACTAACAAAAGGTACATGCCCCTTCTGATCATCAACTACCTTTTACTCTTTATTGGTTCTCTCTCTTCAAGTTTACTCTCAAAATATTATTTCATTCACAAAGGTTCAAGTAGATGGGTTTCAACTTGGGTTCAATCAGCAGGTTTTCCTCTTTTGATAATCCCAATTTCATTCCCTTATTATCTCATTAAATCCACCAAAAGAAAACCCTTTTCAGATTTCAACCCAAAGATGCTAACTTTATCAATTTCAATTGGTGTTATGTTAGGAATCAATAATCTTTTCTTCTCATGGGGAAATTCATATCTTCCAGTTTCAACCTCAGCACTTTTATTATCCTCACAACTAGGTTTCAATCTTCTTCTCTCTGTCATCATTGTGAAACAAAAAATCACTTTTTCAAATCTTAACTGTGTGATTCTTCTTACCTTGAGTTCTATCCTTCTAGCTTTGGATTCTAGTAATGAGAAACCAAATGAGTTAACTCAAAAGGAGTATTTTATTGGTTTCTTTTGCACAATAAGTGCTGGTTTGTTATTTGCTTTGTATTTACCAGTGATGGAGAAGGTTTATAAAGAAGTTTATTGTTATGAAATGGTGATGGAAATGCAACTTATAATGGAGATTGCAGCTACAGCATTGGCCACTATAGGAATGGGATTTGATGGTGGATTTTCTGAAATGAAGAGAGAAAGTCAAAGTGTTTTTGATAAAGGGTCAATGGTTTATTGGGGAACTGTTTTGGGTAATGTTGTGACGTGGCAGTTTTGCTTTATGGGAACTGCTGGAATGGTTTTTCTGACATCATCATTGACAGGTGGGATATGTATGACAGCATTGTTGTCTATGAATGTGTTGGGTGGTGTGGTTGTTTATAGAGATGTTTTTGATGGTGTTAAGGTTGTGTCTACTGTTTTGTGTATGTGGGGATTTTGCTCTTATGTTTATGGTATGTATGTTAAGATGGTGGAAGAGAAAGCTCGATTGAGGAACAAGAATGAATCTTCTTCATCTACTGAGATGATTCCTATTGGGAATCATGGTGTGAATTACTGAATTGGTTATTATATTTTTCATAATTTATTATGGTCTATCTTTGTGTAATTAACTAGCTATACTTACTTTGAATTGTTTGGCTAAAATATCAATATTCTCTTCATTGCATGTATTCATATATTCATATATCTTTCTTTTTTTTGACAATATATATATTCATATATTATAAAATGTAAATATCTATCTATCTATCTATCTATATATCAAACATTTTTTTATGACATGTCACTCCATGATTAGTTGACGTATTAAACAATCTCCTACAGTGATGGTGTATATAAATTAATTCCTATTCGAATTATAAAATAACAAGTTTTTTAACGGAGGAGAAAATTTTGAGCTTTATCAACAAAAAATAAGAGAGGAACCAAGACATTTGATAGTAGATAATTGGCTAAATTATAGGTGGGTCCTCCTATTTTAAAAACTCGGATATTTGTTCTTCCTATTTTAAAGCTCGGATATTTAAGTTTGACTATTTTTTTAGATATTTAGCCCGTCTATTTTTAGAGATTTGATAGTAGATAATTGACTAAATTATAGTTTGGTTCCCCTATTTCAAAAACTCAGACATTTGGTCTGCTCAGACATTTAGTCTTTAAATTTGTAAAAACACAGACATTTAATCCAAAAAGCCAGGAGGGGAGGGTTCTTATGATTAAGGTTATGTGGAACTCATTAAACTTTGGGTTTTTGAAAATAGGAGGATCAAAACTATAATTTAGCTAGCCTAAATAATTCTAATAGTAAAGGCTATTTGAAGGCCAGACATTTATAGTCCATGATGTCACTCTCTTAAGTGTGTATGGTTTAGAAGAGAGAGAAAGAGAAGAGAGAAAAGAGAGAAAGAAGTGAGAGAGAGTAAGGGAAGAGAGAAAGATGTGAGAAATAGAGTAGATTTGGGGTATTATTTGGTTTAAGGGAGAGAGAGAGAAATAGGGGAGAGAGAGAGAGGATGTTATTTTTGAAAGGACAAAAATACCCTTGAAATAAAAAATAATTTATTCATTAATTTAATTAACTAAATATTTATTTTAAGTTTTGAATTTAATAAATAAATATTTATTTTAATTATTTTATAAAAAAGCCAAATACTTATTTTAATACCCTAAAATCTCTCATAAAATTTATTAGTTTTTTATTTAACTCAATCAAATAACTTATTCATTTACTTAAATTAATTTTTAGTAACATGATCTTGGAAGAAACACATTAGCTAACATTTGTAATTCAAAGAAGAAACACATTCAAGATTTCTAATCAGTTTATTTTTATTATATCAACATACAAAAGATAAAGATCAATTGATTAATAAGGGTAGAAAAGGAAAACACAGTTTTCTTAGATAGAGGAGAAAGCAAAAGTCTATGGGACCCGCAACATTTCACCCTTTCTCTCCAAATTCTCGACATTCCAAACAGCCAAAAGTGCTCACTCTCTACACTCTCCCTCTCGTCCCTCTTTGTCTTGCCCCTTTTGCTGCTAAAACAAACAAAGCATTAATGAAAGGTGGGAGTTATGGTCTTCCAGTTCCATCTTGTAGCATACCCACTATTACACGAGGAGTTTAGAAGAGGAAGGCTATTAGGCTGGGAATGGTAGTGATGGCATTGCCCTAAAGTTTAGATTTAATGAGTTTGATGATGAGGTGGTTGAGAATGATGGTTTTTGAAGAGGTACAACAACAAGAACAAGTGATAGATCAAAATAATGGTGTTGAAGAGGCCGAACAACAAGAACAAGTGGGGTTTGAGGAGACAAGTAAGGAAAGAAAGGAAAAAGGTCTACTACATTTTGCAAGTGTAGAAACACACCACTTACCATTTGAGGTGGATTTAGATGATGGTGATGCCCTGAATATTGGTGAAAAGAGAAAGAGGACTATCTGATGAAGATTACTACAATGAAGAAATGGAAACTGATGATTCCAATGTTGTTTATTAATAACCAATAGACCTGATGCAAAACATATTTGGTCACTTTATGTTAACACTAAGTTTTCTTGTCAAAAAAAAAAAAAGTTAACACTAAGTTTGTATGGTATGTTGCATATTGGTCCTTCAAGCTTATTGTTTAGTTTTAATTTGACCTTTTATGTTTTGGATAAGTTTTAGTTTGGTCTCTCATTTTTAATTACTGTTTACAATAATTAAGCAACAAGTTCTACAGGTGCAGAGATTGGTAAATGAGAATTGATAGTCAACAACCACAATTTGAACTAAACAAATGTAATACATAATTAAGGATTACATCAACATAGCATTCCTAACATAACTTGAAACACGAATTGACTATTACCCTCATAGACCTTTACACGAAATTACCCAAATCAAATCCTTACACTTAATTATCCTTCTCATTTAGACCATTACACAAAATTCCCAGATTTGACAATTAACATTACACAAATTGGGCCAAATTGAAACCAATTGAGCTTCAACAGAAAACCCAGAGTTGCAATTCAGATATGCATCAATAGCGAAATAGAGGGAACAAGTACCATGAATCTTACCACGAAATGCCTACAGCCGTAGAACTTTCTTCCCTTGTTTGGACCATATTTTTCACAATTCGAGCAACACATTTCTGATTACATCAATAGCCGGTGGAGTAGAGCTCCGAGGATTAGAGGGACCAATTGATGGGTAGCTGTTCAAATTGGAAGATGTCGTTGATTATTGTTCGTGTTTCAGTAAGCAAGTGAGTTAGCTGGGAAGAAGATGATGATGATGAGAATCGTTTTGATTTAGGGTTCAACTTTATGAAATGGGGGTGAGTTAGTGAGGAAGAAGAAGATGAAGATGTGGGTGAGTTAGGGTTCAACTTTCTAATTTGTATGTTTGTATGTTTTTGTTATTTTTGTTTTTATGTTTTTCTCTGAAATAAAAATGAAAACTAAAATGCCATTTAATTATGTGTCATTTGTTTTTGATTTAAATAACGAAATGCTACATAATTTAATGATATCCAAGTCATTCTTGACACTTAAGATGTCACACTAGCAATTAACTGCCAGTGTGACGTCTGTGAAACTCAATGGACGGAAAACTCATAAAAGGACTAAACTGACACAAATATAAAAAATAAAAGACCAAAGCAGGGGAAAAAAGATTAAAGACCAAACTGAAACTAAGACCAAAGATAAAGATTAAATACCAAGTTGAAACTATGACCAAAGATAAAGTACCAAAAATGTATTTTAGCCTAACAACAACTAAAAGTGTGTTAATATAATTTTTGAGATACAATCCCCCCAATAAATTACATTACCCCAAAAAAAACTCAATCCAAACACACCCTTAGGGATATTTTGAAAATTTTTAAGCAAAATACCATTTGAGGTCTCTTAGCTTATTTTCAGTTTTCGATTGGGTCTCTTATGTTTTATTTGTAACGAATAAGTCTCTTATGTTTTAAAATCATTGCACTATCGCCATTTTTTGTTATTTTCCGTTGAACACTATTAAAAAAGGGCAACAGTGCAATGTTTTTAAAACATAATGGACATATTCATTACAAAATAAAATCATAAATGACTTATTTGAAACCTGAAAAAGGGTAATGGTGCAATGATTTTAAAACATAAGGGACCTACTTGTTACAATAAAAACATAAGAGACCTATTCGTTATAAAAAAAAATAAGAGACCTATTCGTTACAAACAAAACATAAGAGACCTTTTTTTTTTGCTCCATTCCTTTTGTTTTTTTTATCTCATCTAATTATCCAATGCTTTATCGTTCCAAAAAAAATTATACCATGCTTTTTTTTTGGCAGCACTAAAATACTCATTCTCTAAATCATAAATATCACGCCTCTTTCTTCCTGTAATCCATTTGTCATTCTTTTCAACGTTTATATCTTTTCTCCATTTATCCATTAAAACAAACAACAAAACATAGAATCACGTTATTCGGTTACGCCGATGACGGCTCAACACGGTTTTGATGAACATGATCAGACGAATATTAGCTTTACCCAGTTACTTGCTCGTAAGTCTCTTCCTTCTCGTTGGTATATGTCCACACACTCCATCACAACTCAGAGCGTTTGTGTATACTAAATAAATTTGCTCACTAACCTTTTACAATTGTATGAGATACCCACAGTTCTTTGACTCATTGGCTAGTATATACTATTGACGCTGCACAACGACTAACCACACCATAGCGAGATGGTGGCTAGCGTCTATCTAGCCATAGTCACAAGACATATGTGGTTAGAATCACTCAACCACAATCATACACATCATTGGTTAGTTATCGATTTATGAATATATATATATATATATATATATATATATATATATATATATATATATATATATATATATATATATATATATATATATATATATATATATATATATATATATAAGAAATCTCTAACTATTGAATCATTTCGTCTAAATTACATTCATATTATTTTTTACCAATTTGTTCGTCATTGGTGGACAAAAGCTGTCTTTTGCTATTATCTAACCACTCTATGGCAAGACAATGGCTAGCGGCTCTCTAACCGTTGCCACGTGACACATGTGGTTAGAATCACCTACCCACTCTCATGGACATTGTTGGTTAGTTTATATAGTGGTTCTTTGTGGATCCCTTCTTTTGTGGTAGTCGTTTCTTTTTCATTAAATTCCATTTAAAATGCCTAATTTGTAGGAACCATATAATAATCTAATAATATTATATTTTATTTATTAATTAGAAAGTTACCATTATAACCCTTTAGTGATAGTCACTAAAGCTATAGCTTAGTGACATAAGCTAGACTCATCATTAGTTTTCTTGTGCATTTTCGCTTGGAATCTACCATCCTCCCCTCTTTATGACTTCTTTTAGCTATGCGTGATAGGTGCATTTGGAGTAAATAGAAAGAGGAGTAGAAATCATTTCAAACTTGAGTGCAAGTTTGTAAAATTCCCCATTATTCCAATGTTGAAACACATTGTATTGTCATTTTATTTTGGTTTTATTGCATTTTTATCTCTATTTTTTGAATCCACAAAAACTCTAAACTTGGGTGCATGTGGTTAACTCCACCTAAAAAGGCGGACTCATCTAGTACTCAGAGTTTGGTCCCCAAACGATGAAACAAATTAGAAGCGGGCTTTCTTCTTACCAATCGGTCGAACTCAGGATTATTGAGGCCGCTCTCTTGGACAAAAGCGAGTCAAAAACCGCCATAGACAAAAAGAAATCCACAAATTTGTCTCTTAATTATTTTTCATGAATTAGACTCATATTTTCACAAATCTTGGTCACTTATTTTTTTAATCGTTCTATTTGATCTACCAAAAAAAAGAAATTCAATAGATGTTGGTTTATTGTTTATTTTTATGAAAGAATTCTTTCATAAAAAAAGACAGATACTGTTAAAAGCTTCGCTAAACATTTAATTTTTATGACAAAATTTTAAGTTTTTTTAAAACAAAGTTACAGTATTCTTACCAAAAATGTTACAGTATGACATCAAATTTATTATTCATACTTACATACACACAGACACACACTGATATGCCCTATTATTTTTATTCTTAAAGATATATTTGAATCCACTGTGGGTATATGTAAACTCATGGTAGCTTTGAATCAAATCTATACTATTAACAATTACAAATAAACTCATTAATTGTTTTGTCACGTGTCAACTCAAGAGAAATTTCACAATAAATACCACTTTATACTATTCTCTATGACACACCCCTATATCAATTTCATCCAATGTTATTAAAATCGAACCGGTGATCGACTCGAGTAGGTCACTGGGTCATTGGGTCAATGGTCGGATCGAAGGGTTACTAGTTGGCCCGCATGACCCGTGACGTACTAAAAACTGATGAAATATCTAATATTGTATGTCAATATTTTCAATTTTCAATATGAATTAAATGAATATTGATATAAATTTTAAAATGAATAATTATTCATACTCAATAATATATAGAATCTAAAATTTATGGAATATGGTACAAATTATTAGATATTAAATAAGATATATGTGTATCTGAGATATAATAACACATGTATGTAAGTATAAAAGTAAATAATAAATAAATATAATTAATAGATTAAAAGGATTTTTAACAAAAAGAGAAAAAATGAATGACTTAAGTATAATATATGTTGTCATTGTACCAACACATCAAGTAGCTCAATTGGTTACAACTTGCATCTTACGCACTAGATGTCTTGAGTTCAACACCGGTGCAAACCATTTTGCTAAATAATTTTCGGTCAACAAGTTGATTTGACCGAGTTAAAGGCGGGTTGACTCGAGTTGGACCGGGTCAAAGCGCGTAGTCGATGGCGTCATCACGGGTCAAGCTGCATGTCCGATCCAGCGTGTGAACCGAAGCCGAACTCGAGCGCGGGTCACGGTCCGACCGGCAAGGTCGGTTCGGGTTTGATAACATTGATTTCATCTATTTGACCATCATGAAACTTGCAATGCACACATCATTGGAACTTCATTTGTTGTGTAACGGACAATTAAATTAAATTAAATTAAAAGTGCATAAATTCCTATGCACACATCATTTGTACCATCCTATTCTAAATTTCATCTTCTTTCTTTTCCTTTCCATTCAAACTTTCTACTTGAATTTGACTTCAATATGTCCCTCTCTATCTCCATAGATTCTTTCACCCTCATGTTTCTCAACTTGAGTCATCTATTTCTCCATCCATCTTCCTTCTCATGATTTTTAGAATGTAACTATTTCTCTCAACGACACATCGAAGCTCCTCTTGCTTTTGATCCGGCCGTCACAAAATTGTAGCGCCATTTGGGTTCCTCCTCCTTCCACCTCTTGATTTCTGAATTTTTGTTATTTTCTTTCTTTATTGATATAGAAAACCCTATTATTCAGTATTCATGTTTAATATTTGTTTTTATTTTCAGAATATTCACTGTTGAAGACGAGAAAAAATAAGTTGTAAATAGAAAATCACGGGTTAGTGCAACAATGACAAGCCTTGATGCAACAACAACATTTTCAAAAACTTTCTCTCTAGGTGACGATTCAATATTTACTAATTACAATTTTATACTTACTTTGTTTTTTGTTTTGTTTTCTCTCATGTTTCATCTTTTTTGCCATGAGTAGGCTAAGGAAACCACTCGAATTTAAAGTAAGCATTTCTCTATGTCTCTTCCACAAATCTCAATGATCTCTATTCCTCTTCTTTTTTTTAATTGTACTTTATAATTTCACATGATTTATTAACTATTATTCTATGTTATTTTTTATATTTGTGATGGGGCATCGACAAATACATGGACTAAAAATTTCTAATTGAGTCTAACTTTTTCATCCATGGTATTGTTTTGGTTGCTTCCTATTATTCTACACGTTTTTTTTTTCTATGTTGCTGCTATAATGACATGCTTTTGCTTAAAAACTACTCTTTTAGCAAAATGGAATTTAGCTAGGTGATCCTCTCTGTTTGTTCGAAGTTGGGATTTTTTAAGATGATGTGTGTAGCTGTAATGTTTTATATGGCTCATAGAAACATTTTTTATGCTCGTGATGATTTTCATTTTTACTTTTGAGCTCATGAAAGTGGTGCAGTGTGACCCATTACAAATGTTTGTTGATTGATGATTTTTCTCTGACTTTTGTATTGAAGCTATCTCTTGAGTTTATACTTTTCTCTTTGAAATTATAATTAGTAATTTTATTAAAGTATTTGCCAAATGTCCTTCTATGAGCAACTTATCATTAAGTCCCCAAATAATAATAATAATAATAATAATAATAATAATAATAATAATAATAATAATAATAATAAATTACATGTAAATTATATTAATAATTTTTTAAAACATCAAAGTATCATTCCATCATAAAATCACAGGTTTGTTTAATAAATATTAAATTATATTAAATATATAGAATATCAATGTATATTATTCCATCATAGAAGCAATTAACACAATATTCTTATGAGAAGATGTGCACTAGACTTGAAGCATAAATATTGGGCGCTATTTTTGTTAGCTTATCATATGTGGTGTAGTTTGACCTTGATTGTCTTTTATGTTTTTAATCTAGAGTTTTCTTTTCATTTCCCTTTCCCTCAAACTCAGTTTTCATACGTTCAAGAATAAATCGATTTCTTCCCCTTCATTTGGTGAGTTTATTTTTTTCTCCGATTTGTTTCATTTATGTTCTACCCCTATTTAACTTATTTATATTCTCACAATATTTGATTATATCCAAATAAAATATAATCACGTGTTTCTAGCCCAATCCCATAAGTCATTTTTATGTTACAAGTGCAATTTTATGTTCTAAAAATCTTACAATATCATATAATTCAATTTAATTATTTATCAACCAAAACAATTTTTTTTTATGTTACTAAAAATCACTTAACATTTTTTAACTTGCAATATCTTTAAAAGATATATTACTCAATACAAAATTTCAATAAGCTTTTTCCCGTGCATCACACGGGTTAGGATACTAGTAAACATAGATTTATGTTTTTGGGTTGACGTAGTTTCCCTTTGAAAAAGTAGAACTTCAAACATACACTAAATCTATATTAAGAGGTGCATTCTAAGGGAGACCAATCCAAAGCCTGAATCATAAATAGGTCAAGACATCTCCAATCAATTAGAGAAACACAGATTAGCAATATCTAAGTCAATGGAATTAAAATCTCTTTCTACCCTATATATGTCTCCAATGTGTTAATCACACTAATCCTTAAACTAGCCAACCTAAGAAGAAAAAAAAATTATAAAAAAGAAACAATGTGACTATAACTTTAGCCTCAATTCTTTGATCAAAACACCTCAACTATCCTGTATTCCTGTTCTAACCTTCTCTAATGAGTAGTTTGAAGAAAGCATGATGTTCAAACATCAATGAATATCAACAATTGTCTAAACATTTGAGTTCTTGCATTGGTACGAAACATCTGATCAGGCCATCTGGGGTATATGATATGACCAGTCGTTGTACTAATGATCGTGAGGTGGGACTGATACCTAACTTGGGTATCTAACCTTTATACACTCTGACATAAAGAAAAACCATTCTCACAAAATAGACAACCTGTAATAATGATTTATCGAATCTCCATTTTGCGTACAAACCTGGATGCAGCCAATCCAAAAGGAAGCGAAGAGAGTAAAGCCCAACCATACATCAAATATGTTGTCTGCATAATCCAGTAATCATTAAGATTCAGATGATAAATTATTTATACCAGGGTAAGGATGTGGTAAGGAAATCTGGCAACACAAACAACCAACATACTGTGGAGTACGCTCCATAGCCAAACATCATATGATTGAAGACTACTAGAGAATTTGAAAGGTTGATATTTGTAGCATGGTGTACTGGAAACCGTTACACATAGCAACAAGAATATTGTTAAGACACATAAAGAACTATGAAGCACCTACCACAAGCACCAAATATGACACGGACACAGACACATGGACACTGTTAATGGACACTACTATAGGAAAATGATAAATTTTAATTGGACACCTAGTTGAGGTGTCCGACACGTGTATTACAAGTGTCGTGAGGGTGTTGGTGTCTAACACAGATCCAACATGGGATACGCCTAAAACCAGAGGTGTCAGTGCTCCATGGATTAAAACAAATTCAATAATCCTTGGAGGAAAAAGTAGCTACAGATCCAAGAGATTCATCCTGCAACAAAAAAGATGCCTAAGAGAAGTCCTATATTAGGTTTCAACTTTCGAGGCATATCTTTACAATTAATTCTGAGAAAATACATTAAATCAGACATATCCAAGATAACACCTCAGAACCAAATGAGTTCACATTTGAGAAAGACCTACAGTTAAATGAAGTGAAGTAATTTCCTTAGCAGTCATGTATTGATGTCTTGATAGAAACTTGCAATTAGAGGTTGAGACATATAACCATAGGAATCTCTCACAGTTCACTAGTTAAGACAAACATATGCTGACAATTAAGAGTAAAATGGCAACGAAAAAGAGAGCTTGAAGAATGAACACAGCAGGCAACAAAGTTTCATACTCATACAGTGATACAAACTGAATCTTTACAAGAGATTCAATTTGTACTGCTTGCTAAATAAAAATATACTACTCAGCCAGTGGCAATCTGGGAATATATCTGTTCTCAACTATAATCAACATTTTGATAGCATGCGTTATCTCTGAAAGTGACGAGTCATAACTGTATTAAGCACAATTGAAGTGTAATACCATGTACATAGGAAAGCAACTATCTTAATTTACAATATCACAAATCAAAATAAAATCAGAAAATATATAAAGTAAAACAGGAAAATTAGGTTCAAGGGGATATCTACACAGCAAAAAATAGAGAGACATTAATTGGAAAATAAAAAGCACAATATAATAGAAAAAAGGATAAAAAAATTATTATTTTTTAAAATTATGTTAACTTTATTTATTGGAACCTGATTACGAGTCCAGACTTACCCAAAAAGTATCCAAGTGTGCCCAAATTAAAGATCCAATTTTTTGTTTGACCTTTTTTGGGATACGATACGACCCAGGCGTACCGAGTACGTGTCCAATACGAGTAGGCTTTCAAATTAGCGGTACCCATGCCAGTAAAACTTCATTGACTCTTCATGGCATGGATCAACCAATGTAAAACTTTCAAATTATCAAGTGTCTCAACTTTTTAATGTCCTATAACCTGCTAAGTTTGTGTTTCTATATTCTAGCACTAAATAATCATATTTAACATTAACTCTTGAAATCTGCAACTCTTCTTGTTGATGGTTCTATAATCAACATTAGTCCACCACTCACTTCAGCAACATCAATATTTTATTCATTTAAACGAACCTTTTAAATACCACGGGATCTACAACAACAAATTTCTTACTTAATGACTCTCTTCTAGCAGCTGAAGGCATCAATTTTGCAATTTCCCCTGTATCTCATGGATCAACAACTTAGAATTGTACACAATGTGTTTGCTTTTATCAACTATATCACGACATAACTCATGTCTGGGGGCTGGTGTTAGTGATCTTAATTGAAAAAGGGATCTGTTATAACATTATTGATATACAACTCTCTTGCTGGCTGGACATGCTTCCACCAGAAATCATAAAGTGCAATTTTCATTGCATCCCAATACTCTGCATCACGATATAACCTGAATAGGCTACTACCATTAAGAGTCCAAACATAAAAATCCACCCAATCCCTTCCTAGAATCTCCATTAAACCCTGAGCTTGAGGAATATAATGAATTGGAATTCGAGTCAAGGGAAAGCTTTACTCATGTCTCCATCGAAATATGGACACTTTATCTCCAATACTCCACCAGAAGGCAACTCATACACTATCCCGTCAACTATACCATCTGGTGAAGCAGCTAGCCAATTGTCTTGGGTTCTACACTATACACCTGAAATTCAGGAAACAGTACAGTATTTCCAGTTATAAGTTTGTATCTTTCAAGTGCTTCCTCCTCTTTGATATTGCTCCAACAGGTGGCAAGGTTTCCAGAAAATGGTTCAATAGCACCGATCTTCTCTAACCACAGCTGAGCTCTTCTCCGGCCTTAAAATCCAATAGCACTAGCAAAAGTACTAGCTGTCAGCTTGTTTTTCCTAAGTGTCTGCCAGTTTTTAAACCAGTGTTGGAGGCTGGGTGCTTGAAGGACTGAATAAGTTTCATCAGATGTGTATTTCAACAAGCCACCGCTATTACCAAATCTTCTAGAAGGATTATTAGGAGCATTGCTAATGGTACTGCTACTGAAAGTTCTCATATTACCTAGACATGCAACAAGTGCACCCTTATAGCAGCTACTTCTGTGCTTGAAACGTTGCAGCCAGACAACAGAGAATGAAGAAGCAATTTTGCCACTGTTAAAGAAGAGAAAGCAACACTTGAACAGTAGGTATAAACTAGACAACAACTTATTATTAGCAAAATAATAACATTTAAGAGAACAGCACTCTAGATAATCATAGTAATCTTTCTATGATCATTGAACAAATATATGTTTCTTTAATTCCATATTCATTTTGGTAGAAAAGAACTAGTCCTAGACATGGTTATCAATATTTTACAATTCATGCAACTCGTATCTAGATTTTAAACACAACCAAACACGTCAAAAACAATCAATACATATCAAAGTGTGAATCTCTTTTGCACCTGAATGTCATCATGAATAACAATTCACTCAGCTGAACCTCACGAATCCCATATCTCACCGAATCTTACAACACAAATTCTATCGTGGGTGTGGCCCAGAAATAGGCCGAGTTGCACAACCGGGATCTAAGAGGTTTGCATGAGTTGCTTTTTATATTTCAATTCTTCTTAGATGGGACATAATCAGCCAAAATAATCATTAACCTGTCAGATTCACAAACAAAAAACCCTAGTACATTATGTTTTAGCATGTACTCTTACCTACAATGGAATTTTTAGTTCTTCCAGCTTACGTAGTAGGGCATTACACACTGCACTCTCCTTTGTTCTTATTTAGATTTTTCTCCCTGGTTTATGACTTGAATTCATATATGAAATTCATACTCAGTCAAAACAACCAGACTTTCACACCATCCAACATATCAATTAAATAATACAACGTCACAACTCACAACAGAATAAATTCCACAAATCCTATCAAGCATTCACGAAAAACATACTATCCATCAAAAGCAACCAATCAATCAAGAAGTCAGAATAGAGCATCATCATAGCCAATATCACATCTTATCTTAAAATTATACATGTTTACACAAATGCATTTCTCACATCATCAATTATATTCAGTTGTAATTACACATATGAGATATCATTAGGAACAATGAACACATACATACCAAGATTTACTTATAAGCACATCAATAACACCATTGCTGTACAACAAAACACATAGAAGACACAAAGTATCCCAAACAAAGTAAACAGTTACCTTAATCGAGCTTTTGATTTCATTAATGCAACTCCCTACTCCCGTTGCATTCACAATTAACATCGCAACAAGCTTCATAGTTGGCAGAAACGAAGGGGAAGTGGTGGTTCACGGAAGAACCAGTGGCGTCTGAGTAATGAACGGAGGACGTTGCGAAGATGGTTGGCGTCACAGCCATAGATAGCCCAGTCCATGGCAACAGAATCATTGAGGATGCGGAAGACAAATTGAGGTTTTGTGGTGTAGAGTAGGGTAAGTTACATAGTTAGGGTTTTCGCGGTGCAGAGATGGAGGAAGAGAGGAAATGATTATTATTGATTATTAAGCTGGGGGTGGGGGTGTATCAGTTGAACAGGGTGCAGGTAGTAAACATTGAGAAGGCATTAAAAGTAAAACGGGTGCAGTTAGCAGCAAATAAGGGATGTCTATAGAGGAAAAAAAGAGGTGCACACTGTAATTAGTAGACACCTACATCCTATTTGATATGCGGAAGCGGGATTGTATCATCTCTATTTCTCAAAAAGAAATGGGGCTATAATTTGGAGAGAGATATGAATCTGAAATTAAGTGGTGGGTATATAGCGTTAATTATTATTCTGAATTTAATGTTATGGCGCGTGTGAATATTGTGTCTATCTCTCTCCAAATGGAGAAATAGAGAAATGAAGAGGATCTCAACCCTGCGGAAGCCGCTCTACCGTCACTCTGTAGTCGGCATTGCGTGCTAACTCTTCTCAAGCTGTGTATATTCATTTAATAATATCTACTCATTTGTTTCTTTTTGTTTATTATTAATTAATGCATTTGTTTCCTTTCCGTTAGTTTACTTTGGATTTTGTTTCACGCCCAACTTCATTGCACCCATTATTGCATTTTACTTTATTTTATTTGTATTAAATCTTCTGTAACTATTTATATTAAACCAAATACTTCAATCTTTTCTATCTATTTAAATTTTTTCCCTACTAAACAAAAAATCTATAGTATGTGGTACTGCAGTTTACTCTATTTTATTTATATTAAATCTTATGTAAATATTTATATTAAATCAAAATACTTAAAATTTTATGGTCTATTAAAGTATCCATAATATTGCTTAGCAATGTACTTTATATAGTTTGTCACAATTATTTTGTTTTCACGAAATCGGTTATTGAGAAATTAACTTAGCGTATTTGAACATTTAAAATTTGTCTACTCTAAAGTACCCAAAACACACTGATTATCGTTTCATTTTTCGTATTTTTTTATGACATTAGTTTTTTTTACCAAGACGATTATGTATTTTATCACGATTTTTTTCACTAAATTGATTATTGAGAAACAAACTTTGTGTATCAAAACATCTAAGATTTATTCTTGACTCTAAAGTACCCTAAAACAAATTAATTGGCGTCATATTTTACGTATGTTACGATTTTTTTACCATACTGATTATTGTTGATATTTTACGTACCCTAAAACAAATTTATTACGTACTTAATAATTTATTCTTCAACATCGTATTTTTTCATTATACTGATTGGTGTTTATTTTTTATCTTTCTTTTTGCATTTACTTTCGCGGGAGCTTCAACCACATTTAAAATAAAACTCGCATCATCTTCTTTCAATTTTGTATAGATTGTTCTATTTTTATACTGTGATGTCATTCATAATACCTTTTTGATTCCATCGTATTTTTTAATACCAATAATACGATTATATGAAAACAAAGGGCTACGAGTAAGCCCCGTGCGTAGCACGGGTGTTTCAACTAGTTTTATATAATTTCATTTCAAATCCTTCTAATAACACTTGTAAACAATTATTGTCAAAAAAAATTACACTTGTATAAAAATAACCATTTCACTAGGCATCCTCAGAGTTGTTTTATGCTCCTAGTAAGTCGTTTAGTTTTTTAGATCTTTCTGTTTATACTTGAGGTTAGTAGCTGGATTTGGATCTGGGGTAGCCGTTTGTAGGGTCGTCTGAGGTCTAGATGATTAGGACTTGAGATTATCCTCTGAGGTTAAGGTTCTTGGGGGTGTACTGCAAGCACTCACGATACCTAAGTCGATAAACATAAGTAAATGAGAGATCACGAATGAATGAGAGCGTGTACGATTTGAGGGGTGATGGTCTACATTTATAGGCCCAGCGGGGCACAGCGCGCAAAGCCATTGGATGAGCCTGCGTTGATCTCGACCATTTATGATGATCCACCTTTGAGGCTAGCGTTTGGGCCGGAGCTTGCGATGAATTGGGTCTGGCTTCGCCTAGGACTGGCCTAGGCCCAGTACGGAACAGTTTCTCCCCAAATCGAGGTAGGTCACCTGAGTGAGGCCTCAGCTTGAGATGCAGGACGTTACTGAGAGCAGGCTCGGACTTCATGAGGCGATACATGTCAGCTTGTCAGAACTGGCGTGATTGATGTGACATTTGATTTGAATGAGATGACATTTGGGGGAATCGAGGCGAACTGTCATAGTGAGTGCGTAGTTTTCAGCGCCTACGCATTGATGGGGTGCATCGCTTCGTCTCCCGGCCACAAGGTCCCTATAAAAGGAGAGGGGAGTATTATTCAGATACTTTGAATTCTCTGATTCTTGCAATTTTCTCTCGACCTTGTGCTCGTGACCGAAGCGCGGTAGCGTCAACCTTGACTCACCCGCCGCGACAGCGTTGATCTTGAGGCGCTACGCCCGCGATTTACGGGTTTGTGTTCAACTTCGAGGCCATTGTTTATTATCAGACTCTAATCTTTGGTGATGTTAGTTTTCTTACCTTTACGTAGGTGTTATTTCTAGTTTTCAATTTCTTTTCATTTTAAAGTCGAGAACACGGGTGATGAAGTTTGTCTCATACGCCTTTGAAGAGGAGAGTGGCAGCCCTACCTTGATTAGGTCGAGTGATACTTGTTTCTTTCGCTTGGATTATGGCGTCATTGCCTTCCCTTTGCAAGTGGATGGTTCTGGGATAGAAGCGAGGAGAAGCGGTGTTACATTCCCCAGTAGGAGTGTTCAAAACCGAATCAACCCAATGAAAACTACAAATTCAACCAACCCAAAAAACAAACCGCAAAATCTATTACGCTTTTTTTCAATCAGCGCCTGATTTAGTTTAGCGCGGTTTTGTTCCACCAACCAAACCAAACCAAATCAAGTAACATTAAGGCTTATTGACTTACAACATTCTTTACTAACTTATTAGCCCAAATCCAACTAATTAAAACCCAACTCTCACTTACTTACTAGTCCAAATCCAATTGATTCCTTGACTCATTTACAAACAATCCATATTGTTATGATATATTTAAAAATTACAATAAAACATTTGATTCAAATTCTTTTAAATATGGTTGTAGCTATCTTAAAAGAATTAAAAAATAGTAGTTTATATACTACATATATTTGAGTATATTTTTCTTAAAGATTTACGTCAGCCGTTTTTTATTTTAGTCAACTTTAACTCCGTTTTAAATTATGTTTTATCTTGGGAAAAACCGAAGCAACCGAACCAATCTAAACCGCATTGGTTTGGTTTGGTTTTTTAGGAAGCCAACCGAACCAAACCAGACCACATGTAGTTTTACCTTGTAGTCCGGTTCACTTTTAGTCTCAAACAAGAACCAAAGCGCGCAGTGAACACCCCTACCCGGGAAATCCACAAGCGGTACCACGATGCGGTTGGGGAGGACCGACCGTTCTCTTATTCGTCGGTGAGATCTGTCCACATACCCAAGGATACAGGTTCGACTTCTATTCCTCATGCTGCACAAGCTTCGGCAGAGGCCGCGTCTAGGACTCGCTCTGCCCCAAAGGCGGAGGAGGAAGCTGTCGTTGAAGACCCTTATAAGTGGGTGTCTAATTATAGGGGCATTAGTTAAAGGAAATAGTTAAAGGAAAACAATTTTTGAAAGTTATGATTATAAACACCACAGGCATCAAATTGTTAATCATATCCTAGTCAAACATATTTTTCATATTATGATATGCAATTCAATTCCTAATAAAATCATAAGTTCATCATGGCATTCATTTTTCAAAAAAAATAATTCATGATAGATGTTGCAGGCGCAGGATCCTTAATAAACATTATAAAGGGTTTTTATATTCAGTTTAGTTAGTATGATTTAAACATATTTCTCAACCTTAGTTAGTTTATTAGTAACCAGGGTTATACTTTGTAACTGTAGTTAGTTAATTGATAGATTAGCTATGTTAGGTAGTTAGATATCACAGCTTCTGTTTTCGGTGGAGGGAAGCTAAGGCTTTCACCCCCAATTCAATTTTGTATAAATGTATCACAGAGTCATTCAATACAACTACTAATTCACTCCATAATTTTCTGGAGATTGAATCTTTTATGGTATCAGAGCAGAGAAATCTTCTCTGCGTGCCAATCGCTTCACACAACATCGACAATCAAGAACAACCATGGCGGAGGTCATCGCTGCGAGAAGGCGAGCGAGATGATCCAGCGGAGATAACAAGAAGCGATGGTCAATGCAAGAATCCGGCATTGAACTTGGCGAGTTCGTATTACCTTCACCGGCGGAGAACCCGGTGCCATCCTTATTACGCGGTGATGAGCGGGAATAATTACGACACATGGAGTAAGAAAATGAGGAGGGCTAGATCAAATTTGTCAACGGGAAGATCACAGCTCCGGCGGAAGATGACGATCTATATGAAGCTTGGGAACGGTGCAACGGTACAGTGGTCGCTTGGATCGCGGGTTCATTGTCACGGAAATAGCGCAAAGTATAGAGAAGCGTTGGCGCACGACGACTGTGGAGCGAACTCAAGAATCGTTTCTCCAAAGGTGATGCTTTTCGTAAATCCAATTTGATGCAAGAAATACACTCTATCAAACAAGGTGAAAGAAACATTAATTCATATTACTGCGATCTTAAGGTCGTTTGGGAAGATCTTGAGACCTTGAGACCCATAAGCGCTTGTATGCGTGGGATTGTGGATGCCAACATCAAGAAACAACGGGAAGAAGAGTATGTGATATGCTTTCTAAAGGGACTCAGCGATCGGTACAACCTTTGTGAAAACTCGGATCATGATGATGGGGGCGCAGAGTATCGGCCAAGGTATTTTCTTTGACTCTTCAACAAGAGCGTCAACTAAATGGAAATCTTTGTGAATGAGGCTCCTAAAGGCGGCGATGATAGCAAACACAAACACCAATCAAGGGTTTCAAGGAAGAGGAAACGGGAATTTGCGTGGAAGAGGTCGTGGCAGATTTCCGGGAAGAACTTACAACAACAACAATTCCAATAAACAGTGTAGTTTCTGTCGGAAACAGGGACACACCATTGAAATATGTTTAAATCATACTAGCTAAAATGACTACTGATAAGACTCTTACTTTATTGCTTCTTTGCAAATCGATCTTGGCATCTACAATGACTCAGCGTAAATAATGCTTTCCTCCATGGTGATCTTGAGGAAGAAGTGTACATGGAGGTTCCACCAGGTTATGAAGGACACACTGATGGTCAGGTTTGCAGACTCTTAAAATCAATTTATGGGCTTAAGCAAGCAAGTAGACAATGGTTTGCAAAACTGTCTAGCTTTCTTGTTTCCCTTGGATATAAACAATCTCAGTCTGACCATTCCCTTTTCACTAAAACTATTTCTGGGAAGACTACTGCATTACTAGTTTATGTGGATGATCTTATACTTGCTGGTCCGGATATAACAGAAATTAACTCTGTCAAACAACAACTTGATACAACTTTCAAAATTAAGGACTTAGGCTGTTTGAGATACTTCATTGGGATTGAAGTAGCTAGAAGCACAAGTGGCATAACTATCTGTCAAAGAAAATATGCACTTGATTTGCTAAATGGCTGAGTGCATTAGGCTCCAAGCTGTTTCTACTCAATGATTAAAAATGCTAAGTTGGATTACGGTGAAGGCTGCGGTGATCTTGATGTAGGTGCGTATCGTCGTCTCATTGGAAAACTATTATACCTCAACAACACGGGCGGTTAAGTTTCTCTGTTTCAGCAGTTGAGCGATACATGGCAAATCCAAAGACAAAGCACTTGCGGTTGCTCATCGTGTCCTTCGATATATTAAACAAGCACGAGTCAAGGATATTCTTCTGCTGCATCTTCACCTCTTCAACTAAAGGCTTTTAGTGATTACATTTGGGCAACTTGTGTTGCCACTAGAAAATCAATCACGGGGTTCTGTGTCTTCCTTGGAGATTCTCTCATTTCCTGGAAATCCAAAAAGCAAACCACCGTGTCTCGATCTTCCACAGAGCGAGAATATCGTGCGCTTGCATCCACAGTAGTGTGTGAACTTTAGTGGCTCACATATGTTTTACAAGATTTATCATTCTTTGTTAAAACTCCATCAACTGTTATCTTTGTGATAATCGATCCGCTATGCATATCATTTGCCAATTCAAGCTTTCATGAACGCACAAAACACATCGACATAGATTGTCATGTGGTGCGTGAGAAACTCCAAGCAGGGCTCTTTCATCTTCTCCCAGTTCCTTCATCCTCGCAACTTGCAGACATATTAACCAAGGCTTTGGAACCTCTATCATTCTCTGCCATGTTGAACAAGCTTGGAGTGCTCAATATTCACCCTCCAGCTTGAGGGGGGGTAATAAACATTACAAAGGGTTTTTATATTCGGTTTAGTTAGTATGATTTAAACATATTTCTCAACCTTAGTTAGTTTATTAGTAACGGGGTTATACTTTGTAGCGTAGTTAGTTAATTGTGATTAGCTATGTTAGGTAGTTAGATATCACAACTTACATTTTCGGTGGAGAGAAGCTAAGGCTTTCACCCCAATTCAATTTTGTATAAATGTATCACGAGTCATTCAATACAACTACTAATTCACTCCATAATTTTACGGAGATTGAATCTTTTAATCCTAGCCGGACATTTCCATCGGTTCGACCCGTGACTCGAGGACAAAAGTTGAAGAAGGTGAAGTGATTGGTTTGGATAGCAACTTTGTGGGCGATTTGGAATGCAAGAAATAAGATTCTCTTTGAAGGAACCATGTTGAATGCAAACTCTATTGTAAATCATATCAAATATGTATCTTGGGGTGGTTTACATCTAGGAAGGGTAGGGGTCTAAACTAAGTTATGATGGTAGTTTGAAATGCCCTCTAGATTACTGTTGATGTTGTAATTAGGGATACTCATTTTCCTCCTTGAGTCTTTTTAAAAAGGTTTTTGCGCTTGAAGGTTTTAACGAGGCTGACCATCCCTTGTAAGGGTGGGAGCACCCATTGTGCTCCACGGTTCCAATACATTATTGCTAATAAAAAATCAAAATACAAGTCTCCACAAGTAATATATATATATATATATATATATATATATATATATATATATATATATATATATATATATATATATATATATATATATATATAATGATAATAACAACACAAATTATTCTTTTCAAAGAAGAATTCACATCACATTCTAAAACCAGATCGTTCATAAAAGAACATCGAGGATCTTACACTTTAAGGACCAATTCTATTTACACATGATACCACAATGTTACTTGATGTTTAGGGTAAGATATACTAACCGCACCGTCACTATTCATTCAGGGGCCAGGAATCTTTCTTCCATAAAGAGACCACTTAATAGGGTTTATCTTTCATAACTTAGAAACTGGATGCCCTACCGCATAGGATTTAAACCTTTAAAGGTGCCTGACTATGGGTTCATAAGAGTTACTACCTCTATTGACACAATATGCTAGTCTCTTTTAAAAGAAACTAACTTAGAGAAATTGACAAGAGGAGTTAATCTAGTAGGTACTGAATGATAGAACTTGTCAAAATCGCAAGTCAATATATATCTTACTAGGGTGGTACCATGGCAATTGGGAAATATACCTGAAGAAAAGAAACGTGGTGTATGAATACAGCCATTAAGAAAGATGCAAGCATTTCTTTAGGTAGACACAACAAACAAGTCAGGAATCCTAAGAGACTTACTAGTTCTATTAAGAATAAGGTTGTTTCAATAACAAGAGGACATCAGAAGAGGACAATAGTTTTAGGAAATCGAAGAACTAAATTTTGGTTAACTCAAAACATAAGGTAGGATTGACTATAGAAATAGAGCTATTGACAAAGCCTATACAAAACTGTCTCAAAGGCGCTAATGATGAACTCAAAGCATGTAACCAAGATAGAGATAGAGCTATTGACAAAGCCTATACATTTGAAGCACAACTAAACAGATCCAGAACAGCTGAGAAAGACTTGCGGGGTCAACTAGAAAGAATGAAAGCTCACTTGGAGGAGTTAGTCGCGAGTGCGAGAGAGCAAACTTGGGGTTGAAAGGAAGGCTAAGGGTGTAGTGCTAGGAAGACTTGAAGAATGTCAAGCGCCCTACAACAACGATTCGAGAGAAATACCACCAGAGGCAAAGAGTTTCGCGAATACTATGAGTTGCTTTGCAAAGAGGCGAAGATGACCTTACTCGCCTTAAAAGCGAATACTTGAAGTTGGATGATCATTGCACATCTTTTGAAAGAGAGGTTCTCATGCTTAGCCGGATTTGGGCAATGAAGCTATCGAAGAAGTTCAGGCGTCACGGCGGTGAACTTCGTTATGACTAGAAAACACTCCCACTAAAGTTGTTGGATTTGTTAAATGCTGCGGGAATCTTATTGAAGTACTCCAAATTAAAGGCGCGTGTGCACGATGATAAGAAAAGGAAAAGAGCTTGAATGTAGTTATCGATTGTCAAACATTATGTTTTCACATTTTATTAATGAATGAACTCCTTTGGTTTTGATCAGAGTTTGCGTTTTATTTGTCGAAATAATGGCTTACAATTCCCAGCCAGCGGTGCATTCATTCATACATTCGCAATTCATGCATACTCATACTCACGTCATGCATTTTGAAAAAAAGCAGAAAAAAGGCAAAGTGGTTCATCAACATCGTTATTGGACCCGCTCCCGAAGCAAAAAGATGGGTGAAATTCAAGGCAACCGGGCACTAAAGGATGAGATTGAGAAGGTGAAGGAAGCGGATGGCGGAAATCTTTGGGCTTGAAAGACCAAGTGGCAAAATGATGGAGCTTCTTGCCAAGAAGAGCGGCGAAGAAGGGGACAGGAACCGAGCCACAAGCGTATCCGTCCTCATAACTCTATCCCTGGCGCTTTCGGGGTGTGCAATGGCCTCGATGGGGTTTACCGAGGGTTACACGCCTCCAACGGCGAATCTTTGTCTATGGAGAGATACTTACGAGTTTGTTGCCACGATATCAAGATGAAATAGCGAGGAACAATGTTGCTTTGATGAGGCGGAGCGAGTTCAACACAAGACCTCGGCTTTACCCGAGGACTTTCTCAAATCCTCGAACGACTTCAAGAATCATACTGCGCCTATCGTGGTTCGGTTCCTCATCCCTACCACAGCGTGGGTGGCCTTTCATGGCTACCAAGCGAAGATCCTCAAGCAAAAGATAAGCGCAAATATTAGAGAGGCGTCTAAGAGGCGTGGAAGGATCAATGTGGGAGTAGGAGATGCATATGACTTATGCCTCGTTCCCGATGTGATCATCCTCATAAATTCAAAGTCTTGGGACTTCGACAAATATCGAGGAGCAACTTTGTCCTCGTAGCCACTGATCATGTCTTTGAGAAAGATGGCTCAGTTTGCGCGCAATGACAAACTTCTAATTCACTACTTCCAGGACAATTTATTTGGAGCGACATCAAAAGTAGTATATGCAAGCTGGAGCGCACTAACATTCGGTCTTTGGAAAGACCTAGGTAGCGCTTTCTTAAGGCGATATAAATATAACATTGATATGGCTCACGCCAGGACGCGACTCGAACATGACCAAAAGAGACAATGAGTCATTCAAGGAATATGCCCAGCGCTGGAGAGGGTTAGATGCACAGGTAGCACCACCCCTGTTAGAAAAAGAAATGGTTGCCATGCTCATGGAGACTCTTCCATCACCCTACTTTGACAAATTGATCGGAGGAGTATCTTCAAATTTCTCGGACATGGTTACCATAGGGGAGAGGATAGAAAGTGCAATGAAAAATGGAAAAATTGCCCATAGCTCCACAGGAACCTACAACCAGAAAAAGCCTTTCTCCGGATATCCCAAAAAGAAAGAAGGAGAAACAAATGCCATCACAAAAGCCCCTTACAACAACCCCCCACCAACCTTTCAATTTCCTGCCCAAACACCACAAGCTCCACCTCCCTACCAAAATTACAGAACCCAAAACTACCCAGAAAGAAAACACATCAACTTTGACCCCATACCCAAGTCTCTCACTGGACCTCTTCAACCACCTCATTAACAATAACCTAATTACTCCCGACCAGATGAGACCACTCCGACCTCTTTCCCAAGAGGTTATGATTCTACTTATTTTGCTGTGGATTCCATGGCTGGGGCAATAGGTCATTCAATGAAAAGCGCAAGGCATTCAAACATGTAGTACAAGGTGATCGACTCAAGATGTTGAACTTTAAAGAAGGCGGTCGAATGTAGCCTGAGCCCTCAGGGGCATGCGAATTCATGCATTACTTATTTGTTGGAGAATTCTTGATCGAAGGTGGAAGACATCAAGACACCTTTGGATATCATACATGCTCAACTATGTCATTTCGGAATCATCATGAAGGGATGTGCCAACAAAAATCGTGTCTTGACCTCACTTTGCATTGGAGTTTGTGAATCATTCAAGCAGTCTGCAAGACCTACTAGATCGAGCGTAGTGCGGATGGGTTCAGAAGAAGGAGAAAGTGTGTATACTCTCCGATCAGCGATATCAGGCAACCACTAGAGATTCGCTACAAAGCAGACACGAAATTGGCTTTGGCTATGCAAGGCCCATCACTCATTCAAGTGCGGCTCCTTTCCCTTTCAAAAGCACCAAGGCGGTCCCTGGAACTACGATGTTCAAGTTCAAGTGAAATGGCTTCCAAGCAACCACGATGTCACTAATATCTCGGGGACTAGCGGTATGACCAGAAGTGGGCGCATCTATACTCTGAAGAACTTCGGTAGGGAAAAGTCAAAGAGAAGAAGAAAAAGAGTCGCAAAGGCAAAAACAAAGAGCACAGGTTTCTTGATGGAAGCACAAGCAAAAGAAGGTCTTTGTCGAAGGGAAGCCATTGAATTCTTGAAACTCATGAGGCAGAGGCGAGTACCAAGTGGTGGACCAACCGACACTCTGCAAGATATCTCTGTTATCCACGCTACTCAACTCCGAAGCTCACCGTCTTTGCGCTAATGAAAGTACTCAATGAGGCACACGTCGCTCAAGACATCAGTGTTTGCCAGCTAGACGGGATAGTAGGAAATATCGTTGCAAACAACTACCTCACTTTTACAGACGACGAGATCCCAGTAGAGGGAAGAGGGCACAACAAGGCCTTACATATTTACGTGAAATGTGGGAGTATGCTCTCGCCGAGAGTGTTTATCGACAATGGCTCGTCTCTGAACGTCCTGCCTAAATCCACTATGGAAAGGCTAGACGTGGATTGTTCCTATATGAAGCCCAGCTCTACACTAGTGAGAGCTTTTGATGGTTCAAAGAGAGAAGTCATTGGAGAGATGGAGTTGCCTGTACAGGTAGGTCCAGAACTCTTCATAGTGGTCTTCCAAGTCATGGACATCCTCCCCTCCTATAGCTGTCTCCTGGGGAGGCCATGGATCCATTCTGCTGGAGCTGTCCCATCCTCTTTACATCAGAAGCTCAAGTTTATTGTGAATGGCAAGTTGGTAGTGGTTTTTGGGGAAGAGGAGCTGCTAGTCAATAAGTCATCCTCGCTTGCTACATCGAGGCGGTGAAGAATCATTGAAACAGCTTTCCAAGCCACGGAAATCGCCAACACCACCTTTGTTGGAGAAGGAACCCGATGCCTAAACCAAGATTGTCAAGGCGCCATGATGGTTGCAAGGTCATCTTGACCAATGGGTTCAAGGTTGGAAGGCGGCTTAGGGAAGGCGAGCAAGGGATTTGACACGATCAATTATCGACATCAAGAAGCAGATATGGGATAGGATCTTTGCACAGTCATGATGACAAGAACATGGTCTACAAGGAAAAGAAAGAGAAGAGAATGGCAAGGCTCGGCGAGAGAGCCAAGTGCGAAGAAGTTGCTCATTTGTGATATCAACCAAAGCTTTGAAGTGCGGGAATTCTAAATCCTAACGATTCTTTGCAATTGAAGATGATCCAAGTCTTTGGGGGCGGTATCGTCAACCTCAAATGCGCTTGTACCCATGAGATGAAAGGCTAAAGAAGCGGGAGATTGTCGATTTTCTGTAGTTTTCAATTCAAAGTAATTTTTACGTAATGCAAATCCTCCGCTCGCCAAGGCCTTAGGATAACTCAATAAGGGCACACATGTTTTATTCGATTATCAAGTATCAATAAAATAACGTTTTGAATTCTTCAATAATTTTCTTCGCTTCTTATTTGTTCGCTTCGCCTTTTCTTCCACTGTTTTCATTAGTCAATTTTCGCTAATGCGGATCTAAAAATTTTGTCCTTGAAAATAACAATGTCGGTAATCCATATCATAATTTTGATCATCCCATTAATCAAACCAGAAGAAGATGTCGAAAATGAGTGGGAAACCCCTCGAGTTAATGAGAATGATGGAACAAGAGGACAAAGTGATTGCCCCATGAGAATCAGCCGAAACAATCAACTTGGAGTACGGATGAAGGCGAGAAGGGAGATTAAGGTCGGAACTACAATGCCGAGATCTTGGCGTGGAAACCGGTTAAGCTCTTATTTGACTACTACTGATGTTTTTGCATGGGCGTACAAAGACATGCTGGACTAGACACCAACATAGTCGAACATAAACTACCAGTGAAGCTTTGAATGCCCCACGGTGAAAAGCGGCGAGAAGGATGAAGCGAAATGTCATTAAAAATCGGGGATGAGGTCAAGAAGCAATTTGATGTCGGGTTTCTAGCGGTGTCCATGTATCCTCAATGGGTAGCCAATATCGTCGATCCAGAAGAAAGATGGGAAGGTTCGAATGTGTGTCGACTCACAGGGATTTGAGCAGAGCGATACTAAAAATGACTTCCCCTTGCCTCACATTGAAGTCTTGGTAGGCGAAAGGTATGACACTCTCTCTTCTCCTTTATGGATGGATATTACGGATATAATCGGATCAAGATGGCCCACGAAGATATGGAAAACCACCTTAATCACTCATGGGAACATACATTTACAAAGTCATGCCGTTTGGGTTGAAGAACGGCGGTGCCACATGCAGAGAGAGCAATGGTAGCGCTATTCCACGATATGATGCATAAAGAGATAGAGGTATATGTGGATGATATGATCGCCAAATCCAAAAGCGACGAAGAGCATATTGTTAATCTGCACAAACTCTTTGAGCGCCTAAGGAAGTTCAAGCTCGGACTAAATCGCCAAATGCACTTTCGAGATAAGATCGGGGAAGTTGTTAGGATTCATAGTCGATCGAGAGAGGAATAGAGGTGGATCAGGCCAGAAATCACGAGCAATTCTTGAAAATGCCGCGCCTAAAAGCGAGAAGGAGTTTCGTGGTTTCCTCGGGAGATTGAATTACATTTCGAGTTCATATCCCAACTAACATTCACTGTGAGCCAATCTTCAAGCTATTGTGCAAAAATCAAGAGCGAAGTGGAATGACAAGCTGTCAAGAAAGCCTTTGAGAAAATCAAAGGTATCTCTCAGAACCGCCAATCTTAATGCCACTGTGCGAGACGGACCTCTCATCATGTACTTAACGATTCTAGAACAACTCGATGGGTTGTGTGCTTGGACAACGAGGATGAGTCGGGGAAGAAAAAGAATATGCTATCTACTATCTAGCAAAAAGTTCACTGAGTGCGAGACCGGATACTCATTGTTGGAGAAAGCGTGTTGTGCTTTAGCTTTGAAGGCTGCCACGTCGACTAAGGCAGTACATGTTAAGCCACACGACTTGGTTGGGGTCTAAGATGGACCCGATCAAGTACATCTTCGAAAAGCCCGCACTCACAGGGAGAATTGCTCGCTGGAAAATGTTACTGTCTGAATACGATCTTTTATATGTCACTCAGAAGGCAATCAAAGGCAGTACATTGGCCGAATACTTGGCACACCAACCTATTGAAGACTACCAATCAATGCAGTGTGATTTCCCAGATGAGGACATAATGGCCATGTTGGAAGAAGGAAAGTCCCCAGACGATGAAAGGTGGACCATGTCATTTGATGGTGCTTCAAATATGTGGGGGCACGGAGTAGGGGCTGTGTTAATCTCCCCAGACAATCGCTTCATACCGTTCCACGGCCCGGTGAGTTTCTATTGCACCAACAATATCACTGAATATGAAGCATGTACTCTAGGCATTCAGGCGGCACTCGAGTGGAAAGTTAAAAGACTCGATGTATACGGGGACTCGACTTTAGTCATCCATCAACTAAGAGGCGATTGGGAAACAAGAGATTCCAAACTGATCCCCTATCGCGATCACATCCTAGAAATGGCTGAGCAATTTGAAGAGATCTATTTTCACTATTTCCCTCAGGAAGAAAATCAGTTGGCTGACGCCTTAGCAACTTTGTCGTCGATGTTCAATATCATGGATAACAAAAGTCTCACATTCCTGAAGATACAAAATCGTGAGCTACCAGCACATCATTGCCATGCAATCGAGGAAGAACCCGACAGTAAACCTTGGTATCATGACATCAAACACTATATCACAACAAAGAATACCCTCCTGGTGCCTCAGAAAATGATAAGAGAACACTAAGAAGGTTATCAATGGGTTTCTTTTTGAATGGTGAAGTGCTCTACAAAAGAAATCATGATATGGTCCTCCTCAGATGTGTAGCAAAAGAAGAAGCAGGAAGAATTATGAGAGATGTCCATGAGGGATCCTTCGGAACTCATTCCAACGGGCATACTATGGCAAGAAAGATCTTGGAAATTTGGCTATTACTAGTCGACTATGGAAACAGACTGCTTCAGTTATGTGAGGAAATGCCACAAGTGTCAAGTTTACGCCGACAACATCCATGTACCACCAACTTCTGCAATGTTACGCCGGCTCCTGGCGTTTTCAATGTGGGGAATGGATGTCATCGGCCCCATCGAACCTAAAGCATCAAACGGGGCACCGCTTCATCCTGGTTGCTATCGATTATTTCATCAAATGGGTTGAAGCCGCTTCTTATATGAGTGTGACAAGGTCTGTGGTGGTCAAGTTCATAAAAAGAGATCTGATCTGTCGTTACGGCCTCCCAAATAGAATCATCACGGACAATGGGACCAACTTGAACAACAAAATGATGAAAGAGTTGTGCGATGACTTCAAGATACAACACCATAACTCCTCCCCGTACCGGCCAAAGATGAATGGGGCAGTCGAAGCGGCAAATAAGAACATCAAGAAGATTGTGCAGAAGATGGTAGTGACTTTCAAAGACCGGCATGAAATGCTCCCTTTTGCTTTACATGGGTACCGAACCTCGGTCCGCACTTCGACAGGGGCAACACCGTTCTCACTAGTGTATGGGATGGAAGCAGTACTACCCATCGAAGTTGAAATACCCTCACTCACAGTGCTGATGGAGACAAAATTAGAAGAAGCGAGAATGGGTTCGGGCTCGCCTAGATCGATTGAACCTCATCGATGAGAAGATTTGGTTGCATTGTGTCATGGGCGGTTGTATCAACAAAGGATGAAGAGAGCCTACGAGAAAAAGGTTCGTCCTAGACAATTCCGAGAGGGGACACGGTGCTCAAGAAGATCTTACCTATCCAAAAGGATTCACGTGGGAAATGGACCCGAACTACGAAGGGCCTTACGTGGTAAAGAAGTCATTCTCTGGAGGATCCTAATTCTCACAAATATGGATGGTGAAGACCTCCATCTCGATCAATTCGATGCGATCAAGAAATACTATGCCTAAAGAAATTATATAGAAAAAGAGGAAAAATGAGCCAAGCAAGAATAAGCTCGCTAGGTCGAAAACCAGAAAAGCGGCCTAGCAAAAGTTAAGCGCGACGGTGGATTGAGAACCCAAAAGGGCAATCCAGGCAAAAATTAGGGTCAGGAAGTTGGACCGAAATACTGAGGCAAACAACATTTCTAAAAGTGGAACAATGATTGGTCATAGGCATGAATATGGGCATCCGACAATGTTATTTCAAAGGACATTAGCTACCAACAAATCTGCTTAGTATTCTAGTTTTTCTGTTTCTTTCAATTCGGTTACTGATGTAATCTTTCAGTCAGTGTGCCTTCTGCATACTTGGCTTCCAATATTAATATCAAATACTTCCATTCTCTTTCATTCCCCCTCATCTTGAAATGGTGTTTTTTTTGGTAAATGATACTGAATTGTGAAACATGTGCCATAATCATAAGCATTACGATCATTACGAAATTCTTGAAAGTCACAGAAAGGATATGATCTCTCATAAAAGCAGTCGCAAAAAATGAACAAATGCACCCACAATCACCTCAAATGGATCACAACACGCCCCAGCATGTCAATCTCGCGATACAAATATACAAGATGACTTGATATCTCACGCCAGGAGTCCATGAGTCGATAGGACGATCAAAAAAGGGCGCCAAAAAAACAAAAAAACAAAAAAAAATAATAATCAAGAATGAGCGAGAAAAGCATCATTCCACATCTCATGCATCATCCCGCCAAATACCACTCATTAAACACACTCATATACCATGCATTGCATTATTAAAGGTTTCACTCAAGCACACACCCTCACGAGGGCATCCAAATATAATGCCACATTCTATAATGAGATCACCAAGATCCTTGGACCCCAGTGGTCGCTTGAGCACTACGCTCGTTCGATGCCCTAAGTGGCGGTACATAGCGTCGAGTCGAGCGAAGCGGACCCGCGAACCGAGTGGTCCGCCGGACTAGTTGTGTCGGCCTAAGACACGATGGGCGTCCTTCATGGTCAACATATCGATTCGGATCGATCTTGACTCCTCATGGCGCTCGAAATATAAAAGGCCCCTCGAGGCCGTTTAATTAGTACCGTAGCTAATTGCGTTCCTTCGGACCACGATGGTCCTTCAATTAAGGCCTAAGGCGACCTTTCGGACCTTAAGTGGTCCTTGAGCCTCATCGCTCCTTGGACCACGAGTGGTCATTGAGCCTTAGTGCTCCTTCGAGGTCCTTGAGCGACCGCTTCATTTAACTTCCAGGTTAATGCTGCGAGTATTAACCATTCCTTGCTCCTCTTAAAACTTTCTTGCTTCTCCATCAAGCGGACAAAATTAGCGCGTCTATCTTATCTTACTTTTGAATTAGGGGTGGAATTGGTACTCAAATGAATGGGAAAGTGATGTTTTCAAAATTTGAAGTTAGCGGTGCGTGTGCCTAGACGCATTGATCATGCTTGAGCAAAAATCTAGTGCTGTTAGCATGAGCTCTCACACTAGTCGTATACCAGGCACACCAATCGTGCTTGGGCGCACCGATCGTGTGCTGGACGCCTTGCCGGTCGTGCTCTTTCACAAATTTTAGAAAATCCTACTTTTTCAAGTTTTGAGCACCCCTTTTGTACCACCAATTCACCCCACACTCATTTCTAACTCAAAATGCAATATTTACACAATGAAATTCAGTCCAAAACATGTCCAAAACAACAATTTACATCAACATTCATCATCAATTCATACAAGCTTTAAGCCATTCAATATGAGCTAATTTCTCAAATATTCAAATAACAATCACTACTTCAACAACTCATGAACATTCAATCCAAAATGCATTCAATTTCAGAATACAACAACTCCTAAAACTGAAATTAAATTTAGAGGAACGCAAAAGGAAAAGAACTCACATGGACTTCCAAATAGAGTAGTTTGGGCACAAAATGAACACCAAAACACCAACAAATTAAAGCAACCCAAACTCTTCCTAGCTTAAAACAACTCACGACACTCTCTCTCTTTTCTCACAAGTGAAAAGTGTGTTCATGGTGGAATGTAAGGTTGAAAATTTGGAGGAAAGCCCTTTATCATCTCTTCTTCTCTCACCCACGACACTCTCTCTCTTTTCTCACAAGTGAAAAGTGTGTTTGAGTGGGGTTGCAGCTTCAGCTGGAGTTTTGAAGGGAAGGAGGGTTTAATTTAATGAGAAGGGTTTTTAAACAAGGGAAATTCCGTAAATACCCCCCTCTACTTACTAGCACTCAAGCTTATTAAATCCACTACTCTTATCCCTAAAACTCTAATGAATCAAAGAACTTACCAATCATTCAGAATCACACAATTATTTCAACAATTCACAACAACCATGTATAGCCATTGTTATACCCCAATTTTGTCTGTCTTCTTTTTCTTGTTTTAGTCGTTTATTTTTAGTAAGGGTGTGTTTCGGAGTCGCATGTTTACAAGAATTATTAGCATAGAGTCTCGGTTACCAACCCAAGCCAATTCCAGTCACTACGTTCAACTAACTCGAAATACCGTTATTTAAATTAGAGCGCGCGCGTAATGATCGATCTTTTAAATGCGTTCTTGATTTAATATCCGTATTCAAGTTTAGTCGTACGTGAACAGGTCTACCAAAATTCACTTTTCTCAAAAGTTGGCTTAAACTCAGATTTAAGAATGCGACTCCGAGTTAATTTTTTAACGCGCCCATTTCTTCTATTTTTTGTCTAGTCTTAGCGCAGTTGTCAAGTCAGGTCCGTTCTCGTCTTTGTATTTGGCTTTGGTTCCTTTTTCCTATTATTTTTATTCTTATTTTGTTTATTTAATTTATTTAAGCACATATAACAATCCAAAAATGTCAAAATTTCTATTGATTTAATTTACAATTTAAAGGTGTTTAAGAGTCAAATAAGTCCAAAAGTGTCAAAAAAAAAAATTGTATTTAGTTAAATTTACAATTTAAAAGCTCTTAAGAGTCCAAAATACCCAAAAATACAAAAAAAACATATATCTAAAAATACAAAAAATAACAGATCAGAAAATACACAATAAGCAAACAAATCGGGGTTTCAGCGTGACACTCAAGGCTGCTGCGATTCTTTATTGGGCACAGGGTTCCCACCTGAAATAGGGTCAACGCCTGATTAAAAATAACAAATGCCTTAACCTAATTTTTAACTATAAATAAACAATCAATCAGCAGTCAAAAAACACACAGAAATCAGCACAAAAAATCTGCGAAAATCACCAGAAAAAATAAGGATTAGAGTTTTACATCGAAACCCTAATCCACAAAACACCATTTTTGAGTTTCTGAGTTTTAAGAGAGGAACAACAGCAGCCAAAAGAGTAGATACAGCAGCAGTTGCAGTGGGTTACACTCACAAACAACATTCACAAGGATCCTAAACAGAGGCTGGAGTTCTAGGTTGGTATTCAAAACCCAAGTTCCTTTTTTTTTTTATGTCCATATGATTTGTTAAAATAGGATTCATTGTTGAAACTGAGGATAAGAATGTAATAATCATAGGAACAGTTTTTTTTCAGATCACGTTTTTTCTGTTTGATATTCTGCTTATCTTGAAATAGTGCTCAAAAAAAATAAATCTGATTAACACCAGTAATGTTAGGGTTCTATACCCTTTTTGTTAAATAAAATCAGATTTCCAGAATTCAAAAATAAGGTGACTTAGCTGTTAGTAAAACATGGTCATAAACTCATAGGGTATTTCAAAGTAGTTTCTGTTTTTTAGTATAAATAAATCAGGCCAAAAACAGAATCAAGTAGAGAACAAAAGGGGTAGAAAAGAACCAGACCAGAGAAAGCTCTAAAAATCAAACAGAACCAAAAATAAAAAAAAACTCACCTCCGGTGACCCTCCGGTCATCTTCTCCAGCGAGTCCTCCGGCGAACTCACACCCAACCGATCCAAAACCACCATTCCACCAACGCCGAAGCCTCCTTCAGACGAATCACCACCCAAACCGTAGCCTGCCATTTTTTCCTCCCCCAAAACTGAACCCAGAATAAAAAAAAAACACATGATTAGATCTGTGAACAAAAAGAAGAAAAGAACCGAAACAGAAAGAAGAACAGGAGAGGGGGACGAAACTCACCGCGTTCTCGCCGGCGGAGTCCTCGTCGCCGGCGTCTCCATCACCACCGTCACCCTCACCCAAGGAAAATACCAACCCAGAAAAAAAAGCAACGTTTTTTTCAGTGACAGAGAGAAAAAAAACGAAAATAAGAGGAGAAGAGAAACAAGGAAGAACAGGGAAGCAGAACTCACCACACTCTCGTGGCGAGTCCTCATCGCCGGCGTCCACCGTCGCCACCTCCTTCATCGCCATTGAAACCGAAACCGAACAGCTCTCCCATGGCAACCGCAGTAAACCACGCCGGATTTTTGCTCTCCTCCCTAAGCCCGCGCTATTCTCGCGGAATAAACTCTCTCTCTCTCTCATCCATGGTGCTTGCAGCAAAGAAAGAAAAGGGGAAGGGATGAATGAAATTTTTAGGGTTTCCTATTTTTAGTTTAGGGTTATATATCTTTGTCTTTTGGTTTTTTTAATTTTTTTATTCGAATACTAATAACACCCCCTTCGTTCATACGCGTGCCCCTCCCCACTTAAGCCCGGGCCGCATATTGGGCCTCCTATCTGGCCCGGGCTTTCATTTTTACACCCCTTATTATTTATCTGAGACCCTGCGACTAATAAAACCCCAATTTACTATGTTCACCCCTGTTTCACTTTTTAATTCTTTTCCAACTCAACGTAAATAATTTTTCTCGCGAAATTGAATAAGCGGCTAAGTCGGTTGTACAACCAAGGTTAGTCATTATTTTAGGACCAATGAGTACATGCTGATTCGATAACCCTACAAACCTAACAAATGCGAATAAACTATTTTTCTAAAAAATAAGCGGCTAAATCGGTTGTACAACCGGGTTAGTCATTATTTTAAGCCAATGAGGTTTATCTGATTCGATAACCACGAAAACTTAATAAATGCGAACAAACCATTTTTCCTAAAAATAGGGGATTAAGTCGGTTGTACAACCGGGTTAGTCAGCGTTCTAGAACTAATGAGCTGTACATGCAGATTCGGGAGTTCTAGAATACCTATTCTAAAACGGACCCACCTCACACCAAACCACTTTCTTTCAAAAACTCTAAAATTATTTTCAAAAAGTAGGGGACTAAGTCGGTTGTACAATCGGGTTAGTTAGCGTCCTAGGAATCAGTGAGCTGTACAGTTCAAGGAATCCTAGGACCCCTACATTAAAAAACACCAACCCATAAAACTTTTTCGGGAAGAACTATGTAGCTTTGATTCCTCCATTGCATGCGGAGAGTGCGTAGGAGCAAGACTCAACCATTGTCAAGCACTAAAGACCAAAAACTTAAATAAGTCTTTTTCCATAAATAAAAAGGGTAATTATTAAATAAATCTTAATTAATTAGACAATGGATGTGGTAGGTGCTAATACCTTCCCACACATAACGACTCCCGAACCTTAACAATGCCTCGTCCTAAAATTTAAAGGGATTTTCCGAATTTGCCCTTAAACTAGAATTTGGTGGCGGCTTCCTAAGAACCTTCGAAGAATCCTTTCCCGGATTTTTCGGTCGCTCTGACCATATCTATTAAAATAACTCAACAATCACTTGAAGTAATCTAAGATTACTTTGAGCATTACACGTGAGGTAGAGTTTTCTATCGAGATGGTTACGGGGACCAATCTCAATTTTTCCGTGTATCGTATGTCTCCGTTGGAATTGATATATAGAGTTGAAAGCCCAACTTGAAGATCCGATTGGCAAAAGGTTCATTCGACCAAGTGCTTCACCTAGGGGTGCTCCAGTATTATTGGTGAAAAAGAAAGATGGTCGTGTGAGACCGTGCATTGGTTATAGACAACTCAACAAAATGATTGTGAAGAACAAGTACCTATTGTTGCGGATTAATGATCTATTGGATCAACTTCGAGGGACCGCAGTGTTTTCAAAGATCGATTTGAGGTAAGGATATCACCAAACTAAAGTTAAGGCTTTAGACATCCCCAAGAAAACATTTAGAACTCGTTATGGACATTGCAAGTTCGTGGTGATGCCTTTCGGGTTGACTAATGCCACTGCTATCTTCATGGACTACATGAATCGAATTTTCAGACCTTACATGGACAAGTTTGTGGTGGTGTTTATCCCTCGACCAATGGTTACATAGGCCTAAAGCAGACTTTGACATGAGACCTATGAAATAATAAAACAATATAAACTCTTAGTATCGAATTCAATATAATTTGAACACTATTTTCTGGATTTTAGTGAGAAAAAATGTTCTTTTTAAGGAAATGAAAAAAAAGTTGCTGATCATTGTTATGACAACAAAATCATTCCAAAGAAAAAATTCAAACCTCATCGAAAATACTATATATTTTTTGATAAGTATTGAAAATACTATTTGAAAAGCTTATCTACAAAACATAATCCGCTTGTCATTATGGCGGGAAGTTGCCAATTTTTTTTGTTTCACTTTTTATTTTGTTCAATTTGTTTTGGTTTTGGGTTTGTCTTTGTTTTTTTTTTCTTCTTTTACTTTTTTGTTTCAATATCATTTGTACGGAGTTTTCATCGACTTTGTCGACGACTAATCTACGCTGAGGAGTCTGGCTGACCATGAGTATTCGGCTTTGTCGGCCCGTGTGGTTCTCTCCCAATAGAGTTTTTACCACATCTAAGGTTCTTCTTCTTTTTTCTTTTTTAAGGGGTACTTTACAGTCTCGAAAAAATTTAGATGTTTAAATATGTAAATATTCATTGAAAAACAATTTAATTTCATGATAAAGTATGTAATGTGTGATGCTAAACAATGTGTTTTGTTGTAGTTATTGGGGAAAAATATTATTTTGTAACAAAATGCGTAAGGTGAAATTTTAAGCGGTGTGTTTAGGGGTACTTTAGGATTCAAAAAAAAATTCTTCAAATACCAAGTTTCATTGTAAATAACCGGTGTGGTAAAAAATGATAATAAGTTTATGACAAAATACGTAAAGTCCAATGTTGACAGTATACTTTGGGGTGCTTTAAGGTCCCGGAAAATTTTTAGATGTTCAAATACGCGAAGTTCATTCCTCAATGACGGTTTGCTTAAAAAACAATTATGAAAAATACTAAAGTATGATGCTAGGTAGTGTGTTTTGGGGTACTTTAGGTTCCAAAAAAAATTACTTGTCAAATTTGGTGTTCTCTTCTTTATTTTGATAATTTCAGACCAACCAGTATTAGAAGCATACTTAAATTGGTGTTTAGTTTTAAATCAAACTCTAGATGATACCTACAAACACGTTTCACTTTCTAATTGTGTTGTCTTATTTTCTCTTTAATTATGATTTGAGTTTTTATATTTCCATTTGATGAATATAGATAACGTTATTAAAAAAAATTAGACTTTTTTTATTATTATCTGTAGATGTTTAGTTCCAATGTCTTTGTTAATGTTTATTTTTAATTTGATAATTGATCGTACCTTGACCAATGAAGTGTTGAAGTGTTTGTTGCTAAATCGATGGGCGGTCGTTGAGAGGGTTGAAAGGACCGGTCCACGGCTTCGCGCGTTGAGCACCTCGGGTGGTACCGCAAAGACACTCCGACGATCTAGTGAGAGGTCGCTCAGGCGAGATAGCACAAGGTTAGAGAAGCGTGCACGATGCCATGTGCGAATGGCGTATATATCTGATGATGTCCGGCCGTTTTGCGAGAATTTCGGCGGCGCGAAGTGCGCGCCAAGCGGCGTGTTGGGCGATCGTGATGGGTGGGCGCGAGTCCAATTCTTTGTTGGCGATCCTCGTATTTGCTAATACACCCGAGAGCGATTGCCCCCAAGCCTAGGTCGCAAGAGCGGTGAGGCTTGAATCGATACCCCCAGGGTGTAGTTCCCTTGATGAAAGCGGACGCGGCCGTTTGCTTTTTTCTGAGGCGGTGTCGATCGCTCGTCAACCGTCGGCCGGGCTGCGCGCGACGGTTGGTCTTTCTCCCGACATTTAAGGCGTGGCGTTTGGTGTTTCCGAGGTTGTGCGGAGACAACCATTGGCGAGAAGGTGAAAGCGTTGCGGACGCCTCTCGTCCCCGGTCCCCGCCGCGCCATGGGTCTTCGCTATAAATACCCGCCCAGACGAGTTCATATCTCACACTTTCTCGATTTGCTCGCTGCGACCGATTCGTCCGCCGCCGACTCGCATCTGTAGCTGCTTCTGTCTACTCGCGACCGATCTTCAACACCTGCTTAAGGTACGAGTCGACCGCTCCCTTTTACTCTTTTAAACTTGAGTTTTTTCTTTAAAGTATTTCGCGCTTTTCCACGCCTCGTGCTAGGGGTGTCGGTCGAGGATGGCGGCTCGCCCCCTCTCATGAGTGCCAGCTCGATCGACGACTCGATCCCTTTATCACAGTGTTTGTGTATGCCACGGACAAAATTAAGCTTGCCGTATTCGGAAAACCGCCCCGATCCTTTGCCACATATATGTCGGTAGGCGAGCCCAATGCCCCTGAGGCGGACTCTAAGTCGTCCTCGGATGACAAAAATGCTGATTCCTCGAGCAGTACTTCTACGAGCAGCACCAACTCTAGCTCCCACTCTTCTGTTCACTCTACCGTTCGGTCGAGTAACTCTACACCACCGTCGGTCGATGCCCCCGGCTCTGAACAAGATGAGTACGTCGAGGTGATCGACCTGGATGATGATGAGGAACCGAGAGCCGTCCAGGTCGAGGACGAGGCTATGCCTGATGCCGGAGACGGCCGAGGTGGAGCGGCTGATGAACAGATCATCCAGCCCGCTGCTAGCTTCTCAGGCCAGGAGGCCAACAACGAAGGAGGGTCGAATGAAGAAGCGGCCGATGTTTTCACGGATATAGCCCGAGATCTTCGATATGTCTTGGGTCTCCGACACTCTTGAGCGCCGCGGGAGTATCTTGACGGTCGATCATTATGCCTTGCACGACATTGAGCGTTATTTCGCCGACTCACGGTACGAGAGTGAGGGTATGAAAAGGCGGCCAAGATATTGCCACTTACTCCCGGTTTACGAAATTCACCATGTACTTAGGATCGTGGTCGAGAAAATGAAGATCATTCCTCCTTTCACCGAGTTCCAACGGACGCCCCTGCGCCATATTGGGGTCGCCCCTCTCGGCTCCATCCGAACGCATGGGCGTTTCTCAAAACCTTTGAAGTCTTGCTAACCAAGCTTGGTGGCCGGTGTCGATCATGCTCTTCTTCACTCTCTTTGAGCTCGGTGGCTCGGGGAGAAAGCAAACAAAGAGAAGAGGGAGCGAGTCTCCTTCAAAATGCGAGAAGACTCATCATCGATTCTTCAAGGCTTTCCAAGAGTCGCTCGGTGCGGCACGGAGAGGCCACTACTTACAGGTCGTTCCAACCAAGGAGGCGGGATGGCCATTTACGAGATCGGCCGGATGGGATGCTCGGTCCCCGTTCTTCCCAATCATGTGGGCAAGCCCACTTCTTCGAGAGGCCGGCGATTACATTTATCTGTCAAAGATGCGGGGAGGCCGACACGGAGTCTTTGGAGATGATCAAGTCGCGGCGGGCATGATGCGTCCGGATCCTAAGGCGACATACCTTGCCGGCCCTTTGTCTTATCTGAAGGCTATGAAGCGAGGCCGAGATCGGTTCGCTTTTGAACTTCTTCGCCACGATAATTTGTTATTGATTCTCTTTTTCTTTTAACTCATGGCTCGTCATTTTGCGAGAAAGAATGGCCGCAAAAGTAGGAAGCTGCTCGCCAGATCCCGAAGCCGAAGGAGGGCTAAGGGACTGACGGTCCTCGGTCGGGGCAACCCCGAATCTTCCTCAAGAGTCCCCACACCCCTAAGAGCCGAGAAAAAAGCCGGTCGGCGGGACTCGGTCGCCTCCACCCGATCTTGATCGCTCACCCAAGCGGGCAAGCGCGACGTTCGGTCCGGCTCCTGCAGCGGAGGAGGTTCCCATCATCCGGCTCGAGCTTGAGTGCGGCCGATCCGGAGGAATCCGAAGGAAGCCCATGGCGCTCTGCGCTTCTCTGCGTATGGGGTCGACAAAGTCATCATGGAAGTGGTGGCCGAATCGATGGTAATTTTACTTTCTTAGTCTTGTAATTTCCTTCTTATCTTTGTTCGACCGACTCACCCACCTTCGACTGAATTTCGCGAGGAAAGGGCAAGGCTTTAAGCGGCGCAGCGAAATATGACAAGCTCCTCCGATCGAAGAAGAGAGCCCTCAAACGGGGGAGGATGGCCGGGCGGTGTCAAAAGAGGAACAAGGAGCTTGCCGGCCAGGTGAACACTCTGAAGACTGACCTTGGATCCGTCGAGAAGGAGAAAGCCAGGTTGGAGGCCGTAAATGCCGAGCTGCAGGCGAAGAGTCAGGTGGTGGCCAAGGCCGGTCAGGAGGCTGCAGTCGAGCAATTTTACAACGCTCTTGGCCAGGCGCGGGTGTTGAATACCGACCTGCAGATCAATTTCGATGACAAGATGATCAAGCCCACGCACTATGTCGAAAATAACAAGATCATGTTGCTGCGAGAATATGACCAGCGGTGGCAGCGTCATTCGCCGACCACCATTCTCTTTTGAAGCCGCTGCGGCGGTGTAATTTTGTAACTTGCGCCGGGCACGACAATATTTACGCCCGTGCAGTTCTTTTATTCGTGGGCGCTCGGCTTCGGCCGGGCGTCCCCTATTTGTAATGACAATCTTTATTTGCTTTTCATTTATGCCCGTTTGAATTTATGTTGCAATTTCTGCGTACTTGCATTTATTCGCCTTGTTCATTTTGAACTTGTGGGCCGCTCGGCGGCCGTTTCGTCGCCAACCGATGGCGCCGTTGTTGGTCGTTTTCTTTTGCGCGCCTTGTATGCTTATTTTTCTCTAAGTCTTTGAATTTTAAGACCGTTCGGTGCGTCATTCGTGCTTATTTGAAAGCATCCATTCTTTGATGAGTTAATGTCCCAACGGGGCCTTGGATCGCTTCGGCGATCTTCGATCGAGCCCTTCGATGGCATTTAAGTAGATCGTTTTTCGCCTACCGTGATGGGTTATTACTTAACCTTTGGGCCATTTCCGATGGCACTCGGCGTAGATCGTTTCGACGACCTAGCATTGTTGGGCCATTTTCGATGGCTTTCGGTTGGGACCGTTCGGCGATCGCTCGATCGAATCGTTTCGACGATCTAAGGTTTCTTGAGTTTTAACCCTTGGGCCATTTCGATGGCACTTTCGGTTGGGACCATTTCGATGGTCGCTCGATTTAGATCGTTTCGGCGATCCGATTAACTTCGATAAGTCGTCGATCGCTCCTTTGCCACGGGCAATCTTGAGCGACAGGTCATACATTCTTGCGAGAAAGTAAAGAACACATCATGTTTTTAAAGGTCGGAGCCTCTGTAAAAAACCCGGTGGGAAAAAAGCGCTGCTGCTTTCATTAATAGATCGGTCGTTATTACATTCAAATCACTTGTCACATTCAAGCGTAATACTTCCTAAGTTTTTACGCATTCCATGTTACGGGATAGTCGCCCATTCATGGTTTTGCGGCTCGTATGCCCTGCTGCGGTCTTCGTGATGACTCGTCACGGACCTTCCCAATTTGGCGCGAACTTCCGCGCGCGCATTCTTGTTTCCCACGTCGGCCGTCTTAGAACGAAAGTGGCCGGCCGAGAATTCCCTCTTTTGAACTCGGCGTTGTACTGCGGCTGCGACCTTACGTTTGATCAATTGCTCTCTTAGCGAAGCTTGGGTGCGCAGATTCTTCAATTAAGTCCAACTCTTCTCGGATAGCCCGGTCGTTGTCAACCCTTTGTAGGGGTTTGAAGTCCTCCAATTCAGCTCGCCCATTTCTATGGGTATCACGGCATCGATTCGTAATTACACCAATCGGGCGGCGACTCCCGGTCGATGAATGAGGGGTCGTCCCGTAGGCCCATAGAACAATTTGCAGCTCTTCGACCGATTCCCTTTTCGCTTCATCGATCGCCGCTTCAAACCACGCGAGAATTACCCCGTTGGCCGCCCGGCTTGGCGTTGGTGCGAGGTGTTCGGCCGAGGTGAAAGCATTTATTTCACCTAAGTCGGCCAACATTTCTACGAATCTCTTGTATCGTGAAGCTGGGTGCCGTTATGCATTATCAGCTCTTTGGGAATCCCAAAGCGGGCTATACACACCGTCAGAAGAACTTGCGACTTTGGCGATGTGATTGTTGCAAGCGGCTCGGCCTCGATCCACTTAGAGAAGTAATCTCTGCGCCACGATCAAGAACTTGAGGCGGCACGGAGGCAGTGGAAGCGGGCCTAGAAGATCCATGCCCCACCGGTGACGGCCAAGGTGAGACAAGACTTTGTAACTCACGAGGAGGGTGCAATGTGGGCGTCGGCATGCACTTGGCATTTCTTGCACTTACGAGCGAGTTTCTTGGCGTCCTCGTCCATGGTCGACCAATAGTAGCCGGCCACGAGAGCCTTTTTGCAATGGAGCAGCGCACGGTGACTCCCACAAACACCTTCATGAATGTCCCTCAACACATGGTCGGCCGCCCGAGCGTAAGACACCTTAGCAATGGAGAGGAGAATCCTCTTGCATACAACCTTCCTTCATACATAGCAGTACTTGGTCGCTCTGAGTCGACCAACTTAGCTTGCTTTGGATCGCTCGGCTCTTCTCCTTCCACAATATACCTCGGGATGGGGCGATCCAATCTGAATCATGTTGACACGCCGACGACCAACGGCCCGACTTGGCTTGGTTGAAGCGCTCGGCCTATTTAATGTTTCTTGAATCACACTTCTATGATTCCACGGAGTTTTGGTACTTGCGGCCGGCGGGATATCCGCTCGAACATTTTCGGTCAGAGGCACATGTACCACCATTTCGGTCGAGCTGCTTGGCGGTTCTCTCACTCTTGCTAGATAACTTTTCAAAGACGTCGTCTTTAGCATCATACAATTCTTTGATCCGTGAGACTACGAGTAGGGAATCGATCCGAGCTCAACCGGGCCAACATTGAAGTCTACGAAGCTGCAGCAGGCGGCTATACACGCCTCATATTCGGCTGATTGTTTGAAGTGTGGAGCGCAAAGGTTAAAGAGACTTCTACTGCCAAGGCCTTACGAATTCTCTAGTATTAGGCGGCCCCACTCCCCTTGCTATTAGGCGACCCATCTCGTGCAAGATCCGGTCGTTCCAACTTGATCTTACGGGTAGGAGTCATTTTCGCGCTATAAAGTCGGCCAATACACGTGGCTTTTGCGGCCGATCTAGATTCAAATTTGATGCCAAACTCATCGAGTTCTACCGCCCACTTTATCATTCTTCCCGCCTTGGTGCGGCCGATGAAGGACTTGCACGATAGGGTGGTCGGTCCTTACCACGACACAGTGGGCCACAAAGTAGGGTCTCGACCTTCTAGCGGCTATTAGAAGTGCAAGGGCAAACTTCTCTATCTTACGGTATCTCGATTCGGGCCTCGAGTACTTTGCTTATGAAATAGACCGGATTCTGCTTTAGATCGTTTTCTCTAACTAGCACAGCACTGAGAACTTCTTCTGTTATGGCCAAGTACAGATATAACGTCTCGCCCGGTAACGGCTTGGTCATGATCGGCGGGCTAATCAAGGCTTGTTTTAACTCATCCAATGCTCGCTGGCATTGCTCGGTCCACTCAAAATCCACTTCCTTCTTCAGCAGTCTAAACAGTGGAAGCGACTTGCAGGCCGCTTTGGGGATGAATCGGATAGAGCGCCACCATACCATTTAACTGTTGTATTTCTTTTTTCGATGTGGGCGGCCTCATATCGGCGACCGCCCTACACTTTTCAGGGTTCGCTTCTATCCCTCTTTCAGTCAGGTGAAAACCCAAGAATCGGCCGGCCCTCACTCCAAAGGTACACTTTTCAGGATTAAGTCTAAGCGAGTTCCTCCTAGCTTCTTCAAATATTTCTCTGAGGTCGCTCACGTGATCTGGGTCGGTTACGCTTTTAATGATCATGTCGTCGGATACACCTGCGAGATCGCGGCCGATCTGTCTTTTAAAAATCTTGTTCATCATCCATTGGTAGGTCGCTCAGCGTTCTTGAACAGAAGGGCATCACCTTATCTTGAAAATTTCCCGATCGGTCATGAAGGCCGTCTTGTGTGCGATCGGGCGGATACATCGTGATGATCGATTGTATCGAGTAAGCATCGAGAAAAGCGAAGAGTTTGTAGCGAGAGGCACCATCGACCCGGCTTGTCAATGTTGGGCACGGGAAAGGCATCGCCGGGCATGCCTGTTTAGATCAAGTATAGTCCACACACATCCTCCATTTTCCATTCTTCTTTTTAACCAAAGACGACGTTGGGCGGCCCGGTCGTGTATTTGATCTCTTCTATAAAATTGGCCTTTATGAGGTCCTCAGCGGCCTTGGCGGCGGCGAGATTTTTCCTCGTTACGAGTACGTCTTCTTGAAGCGGCAGAAGCGACCCTTCATCGACGGAAAGTTGATGGCGAGCCACTTCGATAGGGATGCGGGCATGTCGATGCCCGCCATGCAAGCAGTCGACATAGTTTCTTAAGCAGCGTACAAGATCTTGCTTCACTTGCTCGGTAGGTCGCTACCGAGCTTCACCGTTTTGGATGGGTCGTCACCCAATTGAGCGTCTTCCAAATCTCCATGAGGCTCTGGTCTTATCAGGCTGTGCTTCGGTTCTCGAGCCAAATCACCATCATTGTCTTCCGGGTCGCTATCTGGATCATACCGAGCATCCAAATCAGCGACATTGACTTGATGGCCTTCACTAGTGCTTTGAGCGTTCGGGCCACGATCTACCTCGTCACATATTTCTTGGTATAGGCGTGGCTTCTTCTTCTTTGATTCAAGGTCGGCGCCGGTGGTAACTACTTGGTCGTCCTTGCTATAGAATTTCATTTTTAGATGCACCGTCGATGTAACGGCCTCTAGCTTACCCAAAGTCGGCCTACCAATAATACATTGATAGCGAGGATTTGAGGGGGAGTACAAGGGCGTCGTCGCCGAGTCTGTCCCGCATGCAGTACTATCCCGGTGTCGTCACCAAGCGTGACCATCATTTCGATCGTTCCCAGCGGATAGTCGTCACCCCATTGAACCCGTTAGAGGAGTAGGCTCGGCACGGGGAATTATCTCGCCGATCAACCTTTATCTTGTCGATCAAGCCTTCAAACATTATATCGGCCGAGCTACCTTGATCGACCGGGATTCTCTGCATACGTGTTTGCCATAACCGCATACGATTACCGGTGGAACATAGCTATTAGGTTTGCCGTAAATGCAGTCGCTATCATCGAGCGAGATGGGAGAGTGCGCTTTCGAGGCCGGTGGTGGTCTTGAGGTGGATGCGACCATTAACAATTCGTCCCACTTTCTCTTAGTGGCTTTATTAGATTCCACTGCGATCCGGGGTTTCCACCATGAATAACCATCGCAACATTACGGCCTCTGGATGCCGGAGTGTCACGATCTTGGATCGATCCTTGTTTTGGGTGCCTTCTATGGCGGTGCCCCTTTTCTCTGTGCGGATCGGCTTCTTTGGCTTCTCTTGAGGTCGGTCGCCTTCCTCGCCTCACATACTTTCCCGACTTGCCTTTACGGATCGGCTCTTCGATGTCATCTTTAAGGGCCATACGATCGTTGGTATCGTGCCCCCTTACTCTTGTGGTAGCGGCGGTATCTTTTGGTCGGTCGTGCCCCCTTCTTGAGCACGAGTGGTTGGTCGCTTAACTCCCACAAACTCATTATTCGACACTCGGCGTAGATCTGCGCAATGGAGGTGTTGAGTCGAGTGCGATGATCGAACTTTTTGTCTCGAAAGTCGAGCCGATTGTCGCATGGCGACCTTCATGCCCTTTGGCGGCTCTTTGTTTTTTCTTCTTTAGGTCGTGCGCGGACGGCCTTTCTTCTTGCGAGTTTCTTCATACTGCATGTGGGCGTTAGCCCTTGTCGGGGAAGTGGTGAGATCTGGTAATGATTCAATGTAAACTCTTCAGCGAATCGGTGGTCGGTCGAATACCCCGCTTGAGATATTTGACTTGTCCTTGTCGACAAGTCACGCGAGCGAACTCGACCTCGATGTTAAACCGGTCGATGTCTTGTCTCAACGCCTCATTATCTCCTTGAACAACGAGTCCAAGTATTCTTCATACCGGTATTGGCGGCGGTTTGCGGTGTAGTGAGACAAGAATATTCTAATCAGTCGTCCCACGAGGAGATGGTATTGGGCGCAAAGACTCCCACCATTCCAATGCTCGGCCGTCCAACGGCGGGGAAAAAGCACGCATTTCATGGTCGGTCCCAATTCCTGTAGCGGCGGTAATTATTGAAGTAGCGGAGATGCTTATGCGGATCACCTCGTCCGCAAACTTGTTGAGGTTGGGCGGCTTGCGCGGAGATCTCTCGGAATCTTATAACGCTGATCTCCGCCGAGAGCGGGCCATGTTCATTTCGAATGCCGTTCGACCCAAAGGGTTGCATTGCGAGGCATGCCTCGTTGCCGGCATTCCATAGAATCCTCGGATGGGCGGTTGGCGGTAGGCGAGAGGCCTTACGGGCCGCTTCGCTTTGGCTCTCCTGAGGCCGATGCGAAAGCGCCCCTAATTCTTCCATTTACGTACTCTTCCACTCTTCACGAGAATCCCAAGATCGCTTCTCGACAAGCGTGGCCGGACGACTCATTAGAGGAGTATACGGTGGGCGAGCTGACCGTGTCGGGGCGGTATTTGGAATCTTCATAGTCAACGGACATCGAGCGGCGTCACGCAGCGTTCTGCTCGGGGCGACTGCGTGCCCTGCTTCTTACGGCCGGAGAATGATGGGTAGTGCTCTCTCGGCGTGAAATGCTCCTGCGAGGAGGAGCGGTGTCTTCGCACGGCCGGCGGCGAGCGGTGAAGGTTCTCCGTCTTCGCGCGCGAGCGGCCCGAGCGAACCTCTTTCATTTGGGAGATGAGTGCATCTCGATCTGCGATCACTTGATTCTTGTTTTGCAAGATCGCAAAGCGGCTTGAAGTAACATGGTCGGCGAGAGGTTCACGGATGCCCGCTTCAATCGGCTCGGGCGGTAGGTCTCGAGAGCGGCCGGATGGATCTGGCTGGAGGACCGGTCCACGGCGGTTGTGCCACGAAGGTTCTTGTCGTGGAAGTCCTTGAGATTCATGGTACATAGCGCCACGCCTTCCGGGTCTGCTGCTTGCGGGTTCGCCGGAGGGATTGAGTCGAGAAGTGGCCCGCGTGCGGGGCGGTCGCGTGGAGCCATAAGAAAGGTAGGATAGCGCCGCGGGCCTCCCAGCGTGGTCGCCAATTGATCGTACCTTGACCAATGAAGTGTTGAAGTGTTTGTTGCTTCGTCGACGATGGGCGGTCGTTGAGAGGTTGAAAGGACCAGGTCCACGGCTTCGCGCGTTGAGCACCTCGGGTGGTACTGCAAAGACACTCCGGCGATCTAGTGAGAGGTCGCTCGAGGCGAGATAGCACAAGGTTAGAAGCGTGCACGATGCCATATGCGAATGGCGATATATATCTGATGATGTCAAGCCGTTTTGCGAGAATTTCTGCGGCGAAGTGCGCTCCAAGCGTGTTGGGCGATCGTGATGGTGGGCGCGAGTCCAATTCTTCATTGGCGATCCTCGTATTTGCTAATACACCCGGGAACAATAATATTGTTATTTAATTTCAAGAGTGCACTAAATCTTTTTTTTGGTTATTTTTTGTTTCTCTTCTTCCTTTTACTTTTTATTTTTATTTTTGCTTTAATTTTTTTGTTCCCATGTAATTGGTACGTGATTTCCATCGACTTTGTCGACGACTAATCTACACTTTGAGAAGTCTTGACCACGAGTATTCGGCTTTGTCGGTCGAGTAGATATCCCCAATAGTGTTTTACCACATCCAAAGTCCTTTTTTCTTTCTTTTTATATTTTGAGTTGTACTTTCTGATCTCGAAAAATTTTAGATATTTAAATATGCAAATTTTCAATGAAATGATTTAATTTCATGACAAAATACGTAATGTGTGATGCTAAACAATGTGTTTTGGTGTTGTTGTGCGGGAAAAAATATTTTGTAACAAAATGTGTAAAGTGAAATGTTAAGCGGTGTGTTTAGGGATACTTTTGGATTACGAAAAAAAAATTTAATTCTTCAAATACGAAGTTTCATCTTAAATAATCGGTTTGGTAAAAATGATAATAAGTTTGTGACAAAAGGCGTAAAGTGCGATGGTAGCGGTGTATTTTGGGGTGCTTTAGGGTCGGAAAAAATTTAGATGTTCAAATACGCGAAGTTCATTCCTCAATAACGGTTTGATGAATAAAAATTGTGACAAAATACGTAAAGTGTGATGTTAGGCAATGTGTTTTGCAGGGTACTTTAGGGTCGAGGAAAAAATTTTACATGTCAAACTTGGTGTTCCCTTCTTTATTTTGATTATTTCACACCAACAAGTATTAGAAGGATACTTTATAAATTGGTGTTTAGTTTTAAATCAAACTCGATGATACCTACGTACGTGTTTCACTTTCTAATTTGTTGTCTTCTTTTCTCTTTAATTATGATTCGAGTTTTTATATTTCCATTTGATGAATATAGATAACATTATTAAAAAAATTAGACTTTTTATTATTATTTGTGGATGTTCAATTCCAATGTCTTTGTTAAAGTTTGTTTTTAATTTGATAAATTGTTATTTAATTTATAGTTATAATTTAATTTTTTTCGTGGGAATTCCAACCTCATTTACAATAGAACTTGCCAACAATTTCTTCCAACTTTGTGTAGATGCTTTTATTTTATTAGTGATTTTTATTCAATCCTGCATGATGTATTGATGTACTCCATCGGACTTAATTATAACCAAATTAACTACCTTTACACATTTTTTTTTTGAGATCAGCTTTACACATATCAAAGATATAGTAGTTTTATGCATTTAATTTTCTTGTATTCATGTTAAAAATAAATAGATTTGCTTTGCCGATACCGTGCATCGCACGGGGATTGGGGCTAGTTTAATGATAGTATAAGGTTGTAAAAATAAATAAATAATTTAAGTTGGATAAAAATAAATGAATAAATTAAAATATTTTATTCTACACAAAGTTGGGGTTAAATAAATTGTAACAACTACTCACTATCTTGCATATTTTCTGAAGAGAACATACATTTTTTAGTAAGGAAAGAACCAACATAAATAGTTAAGACATTTTCTGGTTACCATATTATGAGTGCACAATATTTACTGGCTTTGTCGATGACTAATTTACGTCGAGGAACCTGGCTGGCCACAAGTACCCGACTTTGTCGACCCGTGTGGTTCTCTCCTCCTATGAGTTTTTGTCACATCCAAGATTCAAATCAGAGACCTTGAGGTGAAATCTAAGTCAATTACCATTTATACCAATCCTTGTTGGTATAAATAGTTAAGACTTGATTAAATTAGGTACCAATTATTTTTTTCTGACAGGAAATTTATTTATATGACATAGAATGTCAAACGGAAATGTACCCAAAAAAATTGTCAAACGGAAAAGCATGTATGAGTGCCACTAGATATGTAAATAATGGCATGTTATTTTATTTTTATTAATTAATAATTGATTAATTCCGTTTTTACAATACACATGGGTTAAGTAGATATATAAATTAAAAAACATTGCAAAATTGGGACAAATAGATGTAAATTAAAAAGCATTGCAAAATAGTAGGCTTGACAACCGTTGAGCGCTGAGCCCCAGCGATGCGGGTGTGCGTGCGGCCACAGGGCCTCAGGCCAAAAAAAAAATTTAGGGGCCCCATATTTTTAGTCAGCCCATACATACCCCAACCCAATAAAAAAAACAAACTACTTTCACTTAAATGACCAAAAAACAAGACAGCCTTCTATTCTTTTTTTTTTTTTCACACGATGATACGTTCTTTTCAACACAATCAAGCGCATAGCGTGAAATCAAAGCAGGCGCAAAAGGCAAGCGAAACGCTCACCTCCACCATCGCTCACGGTCACCTGACCTCACTCACTCACGAGTCACCTCCCTCGAACCACGGCGGCGACGAACACAAGGCCACCACTGTCGCCTCACATCTCCCTCTTCATCTCCTCAATCGTTCAAGTGTTACTGTTTAGTCAATCCCTTTCGTTCAATCGTTCTCATCACTCCGATTTCAATCGTTCACTTCCCTTTAATCGTTCACCAGTAAGTTCCTAAATCCTCTCACCACTGTAATCTATAAATTGATTTCTAATTTGCTTACTATTTAGGGTTTTAAAAATTAAATTACAATTTCAATGCTTTGAGAGTTGATTTTGTTACTGTGATGAAAGTTTGTAATTTTATTTTGCTTTGGGGTGGCTCTCTCATATACTTTACTGTCTGTTAGGCTTGCTAAAATACTAAAATACTCCTCTCATTTCCATCCAAAATTACTCCAGACGCTCCAAATTTTCACCTTTCTCAGAATTACGCATTAAGAGATAAATCTGAAGTTATATTTTTTAAAAATTTCCTTGAAATGTACGTTGATAGTTAAATCCGATTTAAAGAAATTCATTGTTCGAATTTATTTAAAACACATAAATCGGAGTTTTAAAATGAGAACGTGATTTATGTGTTTTAGATAAATCCGGAGTTTAATATTTTTGTAAATATATGGAATTATCTACTTTATGTATTTTCGGATTTATATATATCGTGACTCCGGAAATATCTTTAATGGATAAATTTGGGGTAATAAGTTATTTGTTTAGTTATTTATTTAATTTATAAATTAAAAAAGTTATAGCTCTACGGTGATGGGATGCTTCCTTTTACCTTGGATTTATAAAAATCGTTTACAACTAATGAGTGCGTATCTCACGATTACTATTTTAATATTTTTTATCGGTATTTATAATTTATTCTAATCGATAACAACGCACAAGATGTTGCCGACACTTTAGACGACCATGAAGTTGCGAAACTTTTAATCAGCGGTGAATAATGTAAATAAAAACACTACAAATACACCCAATTTCGAAACCCTAAACACTCGGTATTCAAGATGGACACTCTAAACACTCGGTACTCAAGAGATAGCACTCTCACGACGGTTCATCATTGTGTAAAAATCACCACAAAAAATATGGTGTTTGGTTTGAGTGTCAAGATGTGGTTCTATGCGAGGCTCAAGGATGCTATCAACTTCAAACATTTAAAAGATAAATTACGGGTAAGGTCCAACGGTGGGTGATGAGCGAGAGGTTACTAGTATTAAATTTACGCAAACACAATTTTTGTGATGATCATAGTGTTTCTTGGTCCTCCATGGAGGTGGTAGCGATGACGTCTGAGTTATGTTGAACACCCATGACATGTTTAGGACTTGTAGTCCTTTTGCGTTGTACATGGAGACACAACGGATTTAAAGCGGGGTTCTTCCCGTTGTAGATAAGTGGAGCATCAAGTCATGTTTAAATAAGTGTTGTTGTTTCTTTTATGTATCTGTTATGTCTTATTGTTATGGTCATTATCTGTTATGCTTTTTTAATGTAATCATTTTTGATTCAAGTAAAATAAATTATCGCATAAATAGACAAGATCCAAAATAGACAATATCCAAAATACACAATATCGAAATACCAAAGATGTTCAACAAATGCATACATAAAAATAAAATACATCAAGGATCCCCCTCCTCCAACAAACTCAAAACACTCCAAAGAGCCTATATGGATGAGTGTTAGGTTCAATGCCTCGATGTGAAATGATAACTTGTATACGTGCGAGGCCCCGATCCCGATCTCTCCTTAGCGATCGGTGGACCTCTGGCGCTGTTGGTTCATCACGATATGGAATGTGTTGATCCTAATCCCCCAAAGGCACGGTGAGATGAGAAATCGATACCTGCAAGAACCATGGCAGGTTTGTCTCAAAATACCGCCAAGGAACCTGGCCCTAGTAGCCCTTCTGGTGACATTTTCAGCCTGCGGAGGGCCATACATCCACATCCCAATCAAATGCTCTGAACTGTCTGTGGTCGTCCCAAGGTTAAAGATGACATCCTCAACCTTTAAGGTATCCAAGTTCCTCCGAAAATGTGTGAGTTTGAGGGTGTCATCCTTTTTATTTGGCCACCTCGCAGCACGTGGCACATGAGACAGACCAAAGTCCTTTCGATCAACAACGTTGGGAAAGTACTCATAGATCCAAGTATAGAATAATAATAAGATGACTTAATAATATATTAGAAGAATGTAAGTTAAATAATAACAAAGGTAATAATGAATTTTACCTGGATCAGAGTTGGGTACCCTCCACACTGAGAGGTCTTCCAATAAGCTACATCATTCAGCTGTTGGTACAAAAAGGCCAAGGCAGCTGGAGCCCACACCCACTGGCCACAATTATTAAAGGTCTCAAAAATCATCACCCACTTGACTGGTATGCACGTGGCACTGTTTTCTGCAAAGATGCTATAACCCACCAACATCAACAAATACGCCTGTGCAGCAAAATCATAGTTAACCTCAGCCAGGTGTGTTCTGTAGGAAGTCTCTAAAAATCTAAACCTGAAATACCCTCCTCGTGTTTGCCGACATTCAGTCACACAAGCCGCGCCTGGTAACCCCAACAATTGAACCCCCGCCTCAACAGCCTGGTCAATGTTAAATGTACCTGGGAGGAGGAATGAGCCAAATATGGGCAAATGCAGTAGGTTGGACATGTCATCCAATGTGATAGTCATTTAACTAAATGGTAGGTGAAACAAACTAGTCTCAGGATGCCACCTCTCCACACTTGTAGAAACAAGCTCATGGTTAATTATGGATGCCACTAGTCTCACTTGAAGATAAATTTGGAGTAAAATTTACAACCTCGGATTTATCTTCAAGTGATAAATCTAGATGCTTCCTCAACAATAACACCACCAGAACACTACGGAAGAACCATACATGGATAAATTCAGAACCAACATAACTACAGAAGTATCATAAGTTGATGTTTCCGTAAAAAAATAAAAATTTATGTTTTCTTGAACTCCGGATGTATGACAAGTGAGATGAATGAATGAGAGTTTGTAGTTTAGTGAGGGGCAAAAATGGAAAAAGGGTGAAAAGAGGGGTATGGTGGCATATGTGGGGGGTACAAAAATCGCAACCCAAATTTGTTTTATATATTTCGTAATAGTAAATTTTGAGGCCCTTAATTATTTTAACAATTTTTGTTGAGGCCCAAATCCCTTTCTTTAGTTGAATGGGCCTTGTCTTGGCACAGGTTTATCAACGATATCTTGGTATATCCCAGTAATACATAAGAACATGGAGAACATCTACACATTATGTTAGATACACTTAGAGAAAGACATTTGTATGTCGAACACTGAGAAGTGTAAGTTTTGGATGTCAAGGTGAAATTTATGGGACATGTTATTTCGCAAGAGGGTGTCGTCGTAGACCCGGTATAGTAGAAACAGTTTTGTATTGGAAACGTCCTACCACAGTAATCGAAGTAAGAAGTTTTCTTGGGTTGGAGGGATATGATCGGCGGTTCATTGAACGATTCTAACAATCTATTGACCCGTAAGGGACAACCATTTGTATTGGATATTAGCTGTGAAGAATGCTTTTTGGAACTTAAAGGTTGATTAACATCTGCTCCAATTCTCGTTATTCCAGATCCAACAAAGGGATTCTAGATTTACAGTGATGCGTCCGAAAAAGGTTTATGTTGTGTACTCATGCAAAATGGTCAAGTAGTGGCTTATGCTCGATTAACCTGAGAAGTGTGTCTTTCTTTTCTTCCAGACAGTTAAAGACGCATGAAAAGAATTATCACACTCGTGACCTTGAGTTAGCAGCTATTGTGTTCGCCTTGAAGATTTGGAGGCATTATCTCTATGGTTTGCAATTTGAGGTGTTCAGTGATCACAAAAGCCTTGCGTACTTGTTTGATCAAAAGGAATTGAATATGAGACAAAAAAGGTGGGTAGTATTTCTGAAAGATTATGGCTTCGAGCTAAAGTATCATCCCGACAAAGCGAATGTTGTAGCTGATGAGCTTAGCAGGAAATCTCTGCATATGTCAGCATTGATGAATCATGATATGGCACTTCTTGAAGCTTTTATAGATCTAAATCTAAAAGCTAAATCAAGGAGGGATCATTTGGTGCTAAATCAGGATCAGATTTCTAGTTTCTTGCAGAAGGCAATTAAACGGTCACAAAAGTTAGATGAGGAATTGCAGACCAAATGCGGTCAACCAAATTTATTAAAGGACAGTGATGACATTGTATGTTTTTGAAGTAGGATTTATGTCTAGGTGATGGGAAAGTTAAGAATCAAGTGTTGGCGGAAGCCCACAAAAGCAAATTCTCAATACATCCTAATTCTATCAAGATGTATCAGGACCTTAAGGAAATGTATTGGTGGCCGGGAATGGAAGAGGATATTGTGGAATTTGTTTTTCAGTGTTTAACTTGTCAAAGGGTTATGATTGAGCATCAATAGCCATCGGTCAATTGCAACCTTAACCCGTTTCACGAGTGGAAGTGGGAATGTATCTCCATGGATTTCATAATGGGATTAGCTCTTTCATGGAATGGTCATGATTCTATTTGGGTTGTTGTTGATCGTTTGACAAAATCCGCTCATTTTAATTTGGTGACAAATTACAAGGTGTCAGATTAGCAAAAGAATATCCCGATAATATTATTACGGTTCTTGGAATTCCTACCAGCATTTTTTGTTGTGGTAATTTTTTGTGCATGTGTTAGTTTAGGGGTGGATATATAGTTGAGTGAGAGTTTTAAACTTCATTAGAGTGCAATCCCATAATTAGGGGTGGGAATAGGCAGTCGTCAAGAGGGGCCTACGTCCCGACCTATGTCGAAACAAGGCCAGGACAAACATTTTTTAAATAGATCAGGCTAAGGCTTTTAAAGAAGCCTATTTAACTAAAAAGGTCAGATTACAGGCCATCGAAAAAGCCTTTTAGGCCTATCAGGCCGACCTATTTATGTAAATATAAATAATACTTTTATTAATATTGTAGTTATTATATTAAATTTTGTACAATGTGTTAAATCATGAATTTGCTAATATTTTTTTGTTAATTTAAACATATTGACATACATCAATTTTGACATGTTTAAAGTTATTATTATAAAATAAAGTCTAAATTGGATGTCACATAAAATAGAACTCATGTTAACAAACCTATTAGCTTCTTATTTTATCTACAAAAGCATACATCACTCGAAGGTCGTAAGATTTGGTAAAAGAAATGATATTTGAGTTGAAGTTTTAATACGTTAAAGTACCTCTTCTTATGCATGAAATGATGTTCTATATCTGTTTCGATGTTGTGGTTTTGGTTGGAAAAGATTTGAACACAATGGGATTGAAGAACAAAAAGGCAAAACTGCAAAACAAGGAACCTGATAGAAGGACACGAACCAGTGTTCAAATGACACAGTACCTATGTCAGAAAGCGTGTCATGCAAAAAAATTAAAGCGGTGACACGACCCTTGTTTCTTTGACATGAGCACCGTGTCACAACCTATTTTATCAAGTGTTTCTTTAATGTGTCATCTTCAAATACATTGTGTGACAAGCCTAATCCAATCCCTATCATATGTATTGCATATTGTGATTGTTAAGACTCATTTTCAATTCATTTGAGATACTTGAAATAGTTCTGTGTAGTTTTCAAAGTTTCTTTTTGAAAATGTGTGAGAAGAACTACGTAGTACTTATATAAATACAACTATAAATGAACTAAGGATTGGATAATGTGCTTGGGGTAGGTGTTATGAACATAATCTCAAGGCCCAGAGGTTGTTCGCTCAATAAAATGTTGAGTATGGGTTCCCCACAGTATACGCTACTAGCATTTAGATATGCAAGTCTATGGCGTTAGGGGGATTCATTCTAGGTCAAACAATAAAATATAAGAGGAGTATATTATGGTAAGGAGTCAGAAAGAACTCACTTTGAGATTATGTAATCTCACTCCTCATTGTTGTTGTTTTTAGGACAAATAGGTGAAGGTTAAAGAAGGTAATGGCAGGAGAGGATCCCACTCTTGGAGGACCTTGATGTTAAGAAGAGTAGCATATTATTTTATTACTAAGTTTCATGTGATAAGAGTTATGTATATTTTTGAAACTTTAGGCATAGCCTCACGATGTATTAGAATTTATGTACTTTGAATTTGGATTAAGTACTTATGTTGACTTGATGGATGATTTGTATCGGTTCTGTTTGAATTTGAACTTATGATATGAAATCTATCATCCTTAGTCGATTATAGTTCTTTGATATTCGGTTATCTTAATCCAGTTTATCAAAGTATATCTCTGTAACATTCTGGATTTTATTGCCGGCTAAAATCTAGGATGTTACACCTTAGTAGCGATTGAGAGGTGAAAGTCATTCATATATGGAGAGAGGGGAACAATTGTGTGGATTGGCTTGCCAACTACAACCTACAACTTCGACTCTATGGAGACCATTTTTTCTAGAAAGCGCGCCCTGAAGGCATTCTTAGTAAGATTACTAATGACATATGCAGGGCACGCATGTGCGATAGAACATTAGGACTCGTTGTTAGCTTTTCTTTTCGGCCCTCTTTATTTACAAAACAAAATAAGATATTAAAAAACCATGAAAATTATATGATTATGCTGTTTGGAATGATTTATTTAATATAACTACATTAATTTGTTTTATTTATATTTTCTAGTTAATAAAGATTAATTGATTATTTTATTTTTATATATTTAATATCATTAATATTTTATACATTTTTAAAGTTAATGTATTATTATTATTATTATTATTATTATTATTATTATTATTATTATTATTATTATTGTTGTTGTTGTTGTTGTTGTTGTTGTTGGTTGTTTCTTTGGAGGTTTTTGCCGATACTTATTTGTTTTTCTTTTTCATATTGATTGGTGGGGTTGTATTGTTGGCATTGATCATGATGTGGAAGGCCTGTTATTGGCCGATTTGCTCACTAGGTGGGTCACAATTCTTGTTGTCGTATATCCTCCTAGGTGGAAAGTTGTGTTAAAGGTCATGTCCTTAGGGAAGAAAATGATATTTAAGCCTATAAATTAATCTGCACAAAATGGAGATTTTGTATTCAAACATGAGTGTTATCACAATTTTGTCGTCTTCGCTTTTTGTTTTCTTTCGTTTAATTTATTTTGAGTAATATATAGTCAAAAGTGTCAAAAAAAAGCTAATTTAATTTTTATTACAATTTAGGAATGTCCAAAATGTCCCAATCTCTAAAATACAAAAAAAACAATAATCAAAAATACAAAAAATATAAAAAAAAAACAAAAATTAAATAAAGGAAGCGGCGTCGATGTCTGCAGAAGTCTCCAAGAAGGCTAGCTTTCAATGGCGCATTATCGGATCTGCAGCGTCAAAAGCGATTCAAACAACAATTAATCTAAGCCAATTTCTACGTATAAATAAACGATCAAATACAGTCAAAAAAGACAGAGAATCAGAGGCAGGAGACTTTACATAAAAAAGGATTTTGGTTCAAAATCAGAACCCTAATCATCTGAAACAGTTTTGTTTGTTTAAGCTAAAGAGAGCAATTCAACGATGATGCTCAATAATCAAATACCGAGTTGTTTCTCTTAGTCATCTCGTTTTGTTTTTTTTCTGGGTCTTTGGGTTCTAAAAATTTAATAGTTTTCTTTTCCAATCAAAAAGAACAAAGGGAATTTTGAGGAAGTTTGATAAAGAAACTGAGAAGAAATTCAAACACAGAGAAGCGCACAATCGAAAAAGAAAGGAACAGAAACCAATCGAAAGAGGAATCTATCCGGAAAAATTCGCTATAGGTCGCCACCACCATCGCCGGAGCCTTTGTTCACCTAACGTCATTATCCAGCATCCTTTCCGGGTCTCCGAGATTTGTTTGTCATCCCCACTCTCCGTCGGTCACGACTCCATTCCGATCTCCTCCCTACATATGTCGTTTGCTTCCGCTGGATCTCTCTCACTTAACATTGCATCGTGTTTACTCTGTCTTTATCAGTATCATGCTACTGATATAAAGCCCCTGATACATATTTCCTCACTTTTACTAGTAGCCTCCAAAAACTAATAATCAATTAATATTTCTCTTGATGTTGATGTCTTGTCTTCTATGTTTGGGTTCTCAACCATTGGTACTGTTGATCTCAGTCTTTCTCACGTGGGTCTGGCTTTAAGTTTTTTTAAATTACATGTTATCTTGTGTTGTGATATAATGATAATGATATGATAAAATAAAATATTGTGGCTTTGGTGTTAGTACACATATACGATGCAAACATGATTATAATACCACTTGGTTGTGAATAAAAAAATGAAGTTTTTTTTTAAGTAAATAAATAAATGCTCTCCGTAAAAAATCAAATAAAAGATTAAATTAGTTATGCAATGGGTTAGTAAATCATCCTGAAGTAATGAAAGTACATCTGATTCGATAATCACTAAAACTTATAAGTAAAATAAATAAATCACTTTTCCTAAAAATAGAGGACTAAGTCGGTTGTCTGGCCATGGGTTAGTCAGCGTCTCTAAACTAATAATTTTATGCAATTTCGGGAGTTACAGAATCTATTCTAAAACCAACTCACCTCACATCAAACAAACTTCTTTCAAAAAACCTCAAAAATACTTTCAAAAGTAGGGGACTAAGTCGGTTGTCTGTCGGGTTAGTCGGCGTCTAGGAATCGATGAGCTATCTGATTCGAGGAATCTTAGGACCCCTACACTAAAAAACACCTACCAAGCCTTTTCGGGAAGAAGCTACGTAAGCTTTGATTCTAATTTGCATCAGGAGAGTGCGTAGGAGCAATAATCCACTCTTGTCAAGCTCTAAAAACTAAAAATTTAATTAAGTCTTTTTCTCTATAAATAAAAGGGTAAAAAATTAATAAACCATAATTAATTAGACAAAAGATGTCGTGGGGTGCTAATACCTTCCCCACGCATGCGACTCGAACCTAAACTTGTCTTGTCCTAAACCAAAAGGTATTTTTTGAATTTGCCCTCAAACTAAAATTTGGTGGCGGCTTCCTTTCGAACTTCGAAGAATCCATTCTCGGATTTTTCGGTCGCTACAACGAGTAACCATGAAAAATATTCGACCTAACAGTGTTGCTTTGGTCAGTTATGTTAGGCTTTAAGTTGAACAAAAACTACTGAGAAAATAGCAATAACCCCGACAACCTAAGGTCAATGGGTTTTACAAAACTTCTTGTCCCACTATGATCAGATGGAAATATAGAGGGGTGAAATAGACCAATTCAAGGCTTAAATTTCATTTACCCCCTGCAAATATCAGCATAGTCCATTTACCCCCTGTAAAAACAAAAATTTTAAAAAGCCCATTGCAAATAATAAGTGTTTCTAATTACCCCTACGAGGGAGTAGCGTAACGATTTACATTTTGTAGGGGTAGCAGTAAGCGGATTATACCCATTATATACATACTTATTTGTCAACATAATCTAACAGCATGGGGGTAACCGTAAACGGTTTATATTTATAAGAGGCATTTTAAAACTTTTATTTTTACAGGAGGGTAAATGGATTATGGTGATATTTGCAGGGGTAAATGATATTTAAGCCCCATTTCAAAATTAAATTTGTCAACTCAATGTTATGTAAATTTATACGAAACCCAATATATTCAAACACATACTAACACATCATAGTCCAAGCAAAGCAAATAAGAAAGCAAAATGAAACCATAGTGATTTTATTATTCACACATAATTGCTTTAAAGTAAATTTTTGGGGAGGGTTGATGGGCTCAATTATTGGGGAATGGGTAAGCGGGGTTGGGCCAGGGGTGGCGGAAACCCCATAGTAGGGAGGTTCGTCACTCAGTAGTCGTTATAATTGTGATGCGCATCTTGCGCCCTTCCTTGTCAAACATTATTCTTTCTTTTCTCCTTCACAACTCTCACTTTCCAATAATGCCCTTGATGCCTTGTTATCCATAGTATCCTTAAATTTAAACATGGAAATTCTCATATTTCAAATCAAATACCAAGTGACAAACATCAAATTGTGGTACCATTAAATAATATACTTTCCCTTTTTCCACAAATAAGAGTTGCTCCGGACAGTAATTTTGGGTTCGAATTCTATTGCAAAATCTCAAGTTCGAGTCATGAGTGGGCCAAAAACTCTATTGCGGTAGAAGGAATCATACGGAGTGGCAAATCCAAATAAACACAAGGCCAGTCAGGTTTCTCGGTATAGATTTATTCACCAGAAAAGCGGTAGATACTACACATCAATAACACAATAACAAACAAATTAAAAAAAAACACTACGCGCGAATTGTAAAAGAGATCGCGCTACCTTTAGTAGCGTTTATAAAAAACGCTACCCATTTTAATAACACGCTACACCATTAGTAGCGTTTTGCTTTAAAGCGCTACCAATTAGGTAACACGCTAGGCGGATCCTAAGCGCTTTTACTTAAAAGCGCTAGCAAATTAGAAAACACGCTAGACGGATCCTAGCGCTTTTATTCAAAAGCGCTAGCCAATTAGAAAACACGCTAGATAGATCCCTAGCGTTTTTATAAAGCGCTAGCTATTTAGAAAACACTCTAGAGCGGATCCTGGCGCTTGTTTTCAAAGCGCTAGCCAATTAGAAAACACGCTAGATAGATCCTAGCGTTTTTATAAAGCGCTAGGTATTTAGTAAACACTCTGAAAGCGGATCCCTAGCGCTTTTATTCAAAAGCGCTAGGTATTTAGAAAACACGCTAGATAGATCCTAGCGTTTTTAGAAAAGCGCTAGGTATGGTTAAATAATATTTTTTTGTTTCCCATTGAGCTACTTCCTTTCTCATTCTAACACTCTCACCCGAAGCATAAAATCACTCACGAAGCATAAAACCCTAACACCCTAACTCAAATTAACATCATCTCTCTCTTGAAAATCATCTCTCTCGGTGAACATCATCTCTCTCACTCGGACAACATTGGTGAGTTTTTGTTCCTTGCTCTGTTTCTTGTTAGATATTAATTATGGGTTCTAGTTTAGAAATATATTAGTTTTGTCACTTGTGCACACTAGACTCTTCTTCTTTTTTTTTACCACTAGCCTCTTCTTGTTAAACATAAATTAATTATTTGGAAGACTATAATATGATATAGATATAGCTTGGGAAAATAAGGAGTGGATTTGAAAAAATTTTAAAAGAAAATTTTTGTTTGTTTTTTATATGAATTGATTCTTCATTATATTGAATTGCTTGATGGGTCATATGTTAAAGTTCTCTTCTCGAGGATTTTATTATAAATATAATTTGGAAATTATGGATAGAAATTGGATGTGCCATGATAAATCTGTCCAAGGAGTATGCATTTGGAGTGGATTATTTTGTGAAATTTGTCTTTGTTGAGCGTTTAGGGACTTCTAGTGGTATGAAATGTCCTTGTTTAAGGTGTTGTTATGTAAAATCGATTCTTTGCTTGAGAGGAGTTGTACGACATTTAAAAGCGAATGGAATTGATCAAAGTTACACTTGTTGGATAATGCGGTGAGAAAAAGGTGAATCTTCAAATATGAATGATATTAGTAAGAGATATCGCGCCGGTTGACACCGGAACACATTCATTTGATGCGAGCGAATTTGAAGAGATGGCAAAGGTGGTTGAAGAGGATCTTAATGATTGTCTGAAATGTTTGAGAAGTTGATAAGCGATGCGAGAGACACCATTGTATGCGGGTTGTAATGAATTCACAAAATTATTGCATTTGTGATCAAGTTGTATAACTTGAAAACTTCGCCACGGATGGACGGATAAGAGCTTTCTGGATTTACTCTCATACGAAAGAAATGTTGCGAATGATAATGTGCTTCCTTCTCGGACGTATGATGCAAAGCAAATGTTGGGGTCTATTGGCTTGAACTATGAGAAGATACACGCTTGTCAGAATGATTGCATTTTATTTCGGAATGAACATGCGTTGTTAAAGTCGTGTCCTAAATGTAATGCACATGATATAAGAAGAAAAAGTCTGCTCCACAAAAGGTGTTGTGGTATTTTCCTATAATTCCTCGATTTAGGCGCATGTATCGTAGTTCGGAAGATGCAAAACACTTGACATGGCATGAGGATGAAAGGATTAAAGATGGTATGCTCGACACACGTGATTCTCATGATGGAAAAAATCAATATTGAGTATCCTAATTTGGGGATGACCGAGAAACCTCGCCTTGCATTGTCTGGTGATGGATTTAACCATACGGTATCGAGTAGCTCCGCGATACATGGCGTGATTTTGGCGATTTATAACTTCTGTGTAGTGGCTTTGCATGAAAGCGCAAATATATGATCTTTGTCTTTGTTAATTTACAGGCCCGAACAACCGAGGAAATGATATTGATGTATACTTGGCTCCTTTAATTGAAGACTTGAAGCAAATGTGGGAGGCGGGGTAGAAGGTGTATGATGGGTTGAGAGAAGAAAGTTTCACCACGAGGGCTATGATCTTTGGCACAGTGCGACTTTCTGCATACGGCAATCTATGCAGATGCAGTAACAAAAAGGCGGTGTGCATGCCCTATATGTGAAGATAACCACAGTTGGATGTGGTTGGAACATGGTAAGAAGAATATCTATCTTGGTCATCGTAGATTTTTGCCATCAACTCATCACTTTATCGATTGTGGAGAAAGGCATTTGATGGGAATCTGAGAAACACGTAGAGCTCCGCCTTTGTGAGGCGAACAAGTATTTGAAAAGGTGGAAGATTTGAACATTAAATTTGGGAAGCCTTTTGCGGGAGAGATTGCCAAGCGGGGTGGAAGAAAAAGTCGATTTTCTTTGAGTTGCCATCTTTGGAAGTCATTATATGTAAGGCATTTCATTGATGTGATGCATGTTGAAAGAATGTCTTGAAAGTGTCATTGGTACCTTACTCGATATCTTGGGGTAAGACTAAAGATACCATCAACTCAAGGTTGGATTTGGTTAGTATGGGTTTGAGACTGAATTGGGTCAGGTAAAGAAGGGTACACGTACATATCTACCTCCGTGACTCATACTCTATCTAGAAAGGAGAAACTGTCTTTTGTGAGTTTCTTCATGGAGTTAAAGTTCGGAGGATACTCTTCAAATGTGGCGACTCTTGTATCGATTAAAGACCTCAAGTTAAAGTCTCTAAAGTCCCACGATTGTCATGTTCTCATGGAGAATTTGCTACCCATTGGTATCGATCCATTTTGCCTAAGAAAGTGCGTCGGACCTTAAGCAAACTTTGTTTATTCTTTAAGGCGATTTGTAGTAGAGTGATTGACCACTGGAAAGTTGCCAACATTGCAAAGAGAAATTCTTGTCACTTTGTGTGAGCTTGAGATGTATTTCCACCTTCCTTTTTGACATAATGATTCATCTAATAGTTCATGCGGTTAGAGAGACACAATTGTGTGGCCCGTGTTACATGAGATGGATGTATCGTTTGAGCGTTACATGAAGATATTAAAAGGATATGTGAAAAATCGATCACGACACGAGGTTGTATTGTTGAAGCGCTACATAGTTGAAGAGGCTATTGAGTTTTGCGGGCTATCTATCTAGTCTTGAATATTACGTGGAATTTGCCGAGGTCTCGTCATGCGAGGAAGGATTAGTAAAGGGATGATGGGGAAATAAATTAGTGATGGTATCGAGGAAAGAACTAGAGCAAGCACACTTATGCGTTCTTCACAATGATAGTGAGGTTGATTCATATGTTGCCAAGCACAAGGAGATTCTTAAGAGTCAATTCAGGGAAAGAAGCAAGTTTGGTTAGCAAAAAGAACACAATAGGAGTTTCATAGTGTGGCTAAAACATCACATTGATGGTGAGTGTGTTTGAATCCTACTTGATTTCAAAAAGATTGAGATGGTTAGCAAAGGTCCAAATATACATGTCTTCTCTTACAATGACTATCTAATGAGCGAGTGCACTTTCTATACAAAAGAACAAGATGATCGAGTAAAATGCAAAATAGTGGGGTGACTCTTGTAGCTCATTCTATGCATGCATCGAGTGCAAAGATAGAAATCCCATATATGCGAATATGTCTTACTTTGGCTTCATTGAACACATATGGGAGTTGGATTACAATATGTTTTGGGGCACTGTGTTCAAATGTGAATGGGTTGACAATATCTTGGTTTCTGATTGATGAATTAGGGTTCATGCGAGTGAATTTCAACAAGTTAGGATATAAAGATGAACCTTTTATTTTAGCATCATAAGCTCGACAAGTGTTTTATGTCAGCGATCGATTAATATCAATTGGTCTATTGTTCTATTGGTGACAAAAAATTTGTGTATAACAACGATGATGATGAAGCACCCGATGATGTTGGTGTTGAGGGCGACCCGTCTCTTGAACATCGGAACCAATAATAGGGGAAAATACTTCTATAGAGGATGTTGTATATTTTAGAAAAGATCATAATGATGGAATTTTTATTCGTCGGAAAAAAAAATACCAAGGCAATTGCAAACAAAATTTTATCTAGGAAAAGGAAAAGGTAATATAGACTTAATGATTTCGTTATTTTTATTAATAGATAATTATTATATTGTTTTGTAAATTTAACAATAACATGGATTATGTTATATTGCGGAGTCGGATGGCATCACTTAGTGATCATGAGATCTAGTGGTCAAGGCAGTAGTCATTTATGTTATATATGGTATAGCTTTAATTTGTAGCTACTTTTGAGTTTCATAATGTAAGTTACTTATGATGTTGTATGATTTGTAAACAAAAATATCTATTAATAGGTTGAATTTTGTGTGTATCTATATATTGGATTGTAATGATATTGGCTGAATTTTGTTGGAATGATATTTGATGAATTTTCTTTGGAAGGAATGAATTAATAGGTTGTAATTAAAGGGGAGAATAAACAAAAATAAAAAAATAATTAAAAAAAAATCGAGTCAATAGGTAGCGTTTTAGAGTGAAAGCGCTAGAAATGAAGTTTAAAAATTCATTCAATACCTAGCGTTTTAAAGTTAAAGCGCTAGGATTTGTAAGAAGGAGCTAGAGGATCCCTAGCGTTTTAAAGAAAGCGCTAGGAATGCTAATAAAAGGTGCTATAGCATCCTGGCGTTTTACATAAAGCGCTAGGAATGCTAGTAAAAAGGTGCTATAGCATCACTAGCGTTTTTCTGACGCTAGGAATGCTATAAGCACCTTTTACTAGCATTCCTAGCGTTTTCTGACGCTAGGAATGGTAAACTCTGGCGCTAGTTGATCCTAGCGTTTTACATAAAGCGCTAGGAATGCTAGTAAAGGTGCTATAGCATCCCTGGCGTTTTACATAAAGCGCTAGGAATGCTAGTAAAGGTGCTATAGCATCCTGGCGTTTCTGACGCTAGGAATGCTATAGCACCTTTACTAGCATTCCTAGCGTTTTCTGACGCTAGGAATGGGTAAACAGCGCTAGTTGATCCCTAGCGTTTTATGTAAAAGCGCTAGGAATGCTATTAAAATTTTTACAACAAAGCGCGCCTCTCATCTCCTCACACACTCGCGTACAACCCGAACTCATCTACCTAACTTTTCTCCACGAACAACCCGAACTCATCTTCGTTCATCTTCGTTCATCGTACCTCTTCGTTCATCTTCGTTCATCACCGTTGCACATTTCGTTCATCTCCACGCCTGACACAGTTTACCCATTTCGTTCATCTCCACGCCTGACACAGGTTACCCATTTCGTTCATCTCCACGCACATTTCTCGGTATGGATTTTCTTTTTCTCTGATTGTATTGTACATAGATTGCACTTTGCTTGCATGTTAGTTATAACAATGTTACATTATTGGCATTTTGAACAAAAGATTTGATACTAGTCTGTACATGGCTTCTAGGTTACTCTTACTCTAAGTTTACTCTAGGTTACTTAGTGCATGTTAGTTATAACAATGTTACATTATTGGCATTTTGAACAAAAGATGAACTCTTGATACTAGTGCGTACATGGCTTCTAGGTTACTCTTACTCTAGGTTTACTCTAGGTTACTTAGTGCATGTTAGTTATAACAATGTTACATTATTGGCATTTTGAACAAAAGATGAACTCTTGATACTAGTGCGTGTACATGGCTTCTAGGTTACTCTAGGTTTACTCTATGTATGTTTACTCTAGGTTACTTAGTGCATGGCTTTGGTTATTACTTTGTGCATGGCTTCTTCTATATTTTGTTAAGTGTTTGTTGGTTCTAAACAATTAGAAAGCTAAAACTCACTTTGAGTCTTATTCATTTGGGTGATTGCAAGTCGGATGGCATCACATAGTGATCACGATAGTAGTCGGGGTGGTGATGGGGGTGATAGAAACACAAAGAAGTTCACTCCCAGGAATTACATCGAAAAAGAATATCGTCAATCGGATAAGTAAAGGACACGAGAAATATAAGGTAAGTTAATTACTAATTATTAATGTTGTTCTCTACCTTTCCAAGTTATCTAATTATTTAATGATTTAATTATTTAAGGTCAGATGGAGTGTTAAAGGTTTGCCAATTGGAACAACGGCACAAATTTAATTAGCTTTATTGGTACTAAGGTGAAGCAAATCTTTCCAATTTCAATTAAAAGTTGGAATGAGAAAGATAATCGAGTTTTGCCTAAAAATGAAAGATGATTTTGGGACTTAATACGGGTATATAATTTTAGACCTCTTTAATAATCTTATTTAGTGATTTTTAGTTATATTTATTTAATCCATTTTTATGTATAACTAGAAACACTTTGATGTCGATGAGTCGAAGAGATTGGATCTTGAAGGAAGCGGGAAGGTTGCATAGGGCTTACTGAGGCGATGTGGGAAAAAGTATACGAAAGCGTCTGATGGGACCATCGGACGAGGAGCCTCGGCCTTTGTATCTAGGAATTATAACTAAGGAGGAATGGACCAAATTTGTAGATATCGCTCTGAGATCCGGATTTCTGGTTAGTATATTAATTATTTAACTTATATATATATTTCACAAGTAGATATCATTCATTAATGTATACTTATCTTTTTAAATAGAAAAGAGCAAAGCGAATAAAGAAAGAGCTTCTAATCGAGTACCCTTATAGAGGAGGTTCTAGTGGATATCAAATTCTCGAAGAAAGATTGGTAAGACACAATTAGTTTAATTTATTATGATTTAATGAATCTTTTAATTTCGGTTGATTAACAATTATTAAACTTAAATAATTCTTTGGAAGGGGAAAGATCCAACTCAAGAATCCTTGATGATAAATGCGATTATGCGGTTAGAGGCCCGACAAAACAAGGATGGGAGATTGTGGATCCGAAAACTAAGGAGGTCAAGGACAAAATTGTAAGTATTCCAAAATTCATGAAAAAATTGCAAGTTGGAATTTGTATGCGACTATATTTTTTAATCCGTTACTCGATTTTTTTGACACGTGAACATATTTTTATTGTCGATTAAATTTCGTTGACACTTGTTTATTATTTCTATCCGTTACTCGATTTTTTTTTGACACGTGAACATATTTTTATTATCGATTAAATTTCGTTGACACTTGTTTATTATTTCTATCCGTTACTCGATTTTTTTGACACGTGGACATATTTTTATTGTCGATTAAATTTCTTTGACACTTGTTTTATTATTTTTATCCGTTACTCGATTTTTTTGACACGTGGACATATTTTTATTCTCGATTAAATTTCTTTGACACTTGTTTATTATTTTTATCCGTTACTCGATTTTTTTGACACGTGGACATATTTTTATTGTCGATTAAATTTCACTTGACACTTGTTTATTAATTTTATCCGTTATTTATGTTTGTGCATCGACCAAAGCATATCACAATCTGTATCACAAGGAGATTTAGCAGTTGTGATGGTCACCAAGATGTCCTTGCTCGTGCCTTGCCTTAGGAAGGGAAGAAGAGAGGCAGTCGGATTAGAGGTTATGGATATGGGATTCCTCAGACAAGCGTGTTTGGGCCAAAGAAGAGCCAAAGCAAGGGAGTGCGGGGATTGTAAAGTCATGGCGGAAAAGTATGGCAGAGCTATCCAAGAATGTTCTTTGTGCTAATGGAAGAGAGCAGGATGTTTAAGCGACTCTTGGCACAAAGGTTGGTGCACCATCCTTTGCACCACCCCTGCTTGAACCTATTGAACTCTTTGCACCCCCCATGGCGCGAGATATTTGCACCATCCCGCCCAACCACGGTATTTAACAAAACTCGACTTTGTTTTTGTACATATGTATTTGATAAAATTATCATGTATATTTATTTTTCTTTATAATTGATTTAGGATAGCTGTGAATGTGAGCTATATATTGCAAACCCACATCGAAAGGTTGCGATGGGTTTGATATGTAACCAATTGAGTGCCCACCTTTGCACAATCGAGGCCATGCACGAAAACCATTTGAGAGTTAGGGTAGACTATTCAATAGAAGTGCGCACCATTGCACATTCAATTGCTAATGCGGATATATTTCTTGTGGATCAAGCACTTAGTACTTTTGTGGCATGGCTTTGAACAACTTAATCGTTGTAAGTGACAATATTTTTGTTAATAATTAAATGACTATAATGTGTGTTAACTAACTAGCTAATTAATCATTTTTTTAATATATACTAGGTACCCCATGTGTCCCGACCTTCCCCTTCCATGAAAGTGTCCCAACCTTCCCTTCCACTACCAAACTCTCAGGCCATCTTCTATCTGGCCAGTCCAACATGTTGGTCAATTTCCCAATGATGAATTCGAGAACTACATCGATTCTCTAAAGGTCCACATTCAAAAAATGAACCGGGGCGACCAAATTTTTTCTGCTTGGATTACATTGTGGGCTGGAGCAGTTGGTAATGATCAACATCGAGGATATGAAAGCTATAGTTGAGATGGATTGGGCCACTTGCCTTGATATCAGAGTATACGGTATGTATTAAATTATTTGTACACAATAGTTGTTTATATTAGAGTATATATTAGAGTATATATATGAGGATCTGAAAGTTGTATATATATTATTTATAGGTTTTGTACAATCGTCTTTGGTCACTTCTCAGCGGACACGAAGTATTTCTTCTTGTGTCCGGCTTGTATAGTTGTGTTTCATAAAGGTAACACGGAGAGGAGCGCATTACGGCTATAAAGAGTGAAGTACAAAGTTATATCCATTCACGCTTCATGGAAGCCAAGCATTTGAAGAGGCGACTCTTTATTTTTGGCACCACTCAATAATGGGTGAGAAATTTAGTCTTCAATCACTTGTTTAATTATTTTGAGGATTGTATTATAGTGTAAATTAATGTGTACTCATTCGTTCTTCATTTACTTACGAGGCAACATTGGGTACTCTTTGCAATAAACCCTAAGCAAAATGTTGTCTATTATCTGGATTCACTTCAAGGCCATTACAACGTCTCACGAAGACTTCGTAGAATCGGTTGAGAGGTGTGTATGTGTAACCCTCTCATTTTAATTTGTATAATTTAATATATGTATTTTGTTCAACTTAACGTTATATATATATATGTATGGCGTTCTGATGCTTTGAAAGAATACTTGGGATTATCTCTGAGTAAAACAAGATGGCTACCCATAGCTGTAAGCTTTTTAAGAATCATTCTTATAATTTTAATTGATTTTTGGTCATAAAAATGTGACAATTAAGTTATAATCTTTTGCTTTGTAGTGTCCTAAACAACCAAATAGCAATGATTGTGGGTACTATGTTATGAGGTATATGAAAGAGATTATCACTCATGACAAAGTAGCAATCCCAACCAAGGTAACTACTTAGATTTATTTTTATATTGATATTATAATACTTACTCACATTTAATAAACATTTTAATTCTAATTTTATTTCATTTTTTTGATATTTTCCGACTTCAAAAAATCGAATTACTCTATTTGAACAACTTACTGATAAGGAAGTGGTGCCATTATGTTTCTAGCTTTTTGTAGCAAGTTTTGAGATTCATAATAGTTTAGTTATTATTTATGTTGTATATATTGGATTTATATTATGTTGTAAGTACTTCTTAGAATGATATATATTGGATTGGAAATATTATTTGATGAATTTTGTTGGTGAATTTTGTTTGAATGATATATTGGATTGGAATGTATTTTCTGAATTTGTTGAAAAGGGAATGAATTTATAGGTTGTAATTAAAATGGAGAACAAACCAAAATAAAAAAATATTTAAAAAAATTCAGTCAATAGGTAGTGTTTTAGAGTGGCAGCTAGAAATGAAGTTAAAAAATTCATTCAATACCTAGCGTTTTAAAGTTAAAGCGCTAGGAATTGTAAAGAGGAGCTAGAGGATCCTAGCGTTTTTCTGACGCTAGGAATGCTAATAAAGGTGCTATAGCATCCTAGCGTTTTATATAAAGCGCTAGGAATGCTATAGCATCCTAGCGTTTTATATAAAAAGCGCTAGGGATGCTATAACACCTTTTTACTAGCATTCTAGCGTTTTATATAAGCGCTAGGAATGCTATAGCATCCTAGCGTTTTATATAAAGCGCTAGGAATGCTGTAAAAAAGGTGCTATAGCATCCTAAGCGTTTTTATAAAGCGCTAGGTATGGTAGTAGTAAAGGGCTATAGTATCCTAGCGTTTTAATTTAAAGCGCTAGGAATGGTAGTAAAAAGGAGCTATGGGATCCCTAGCGCTTTTATTTAAAGCGCTAGGAATGGTAGTAAAATGAGCTATGGGATCCCTAGCGTTTTTCTGACGCTAGGAATTGTAAAAAGTATTTGGGTCAATGGCTAGCGTTTTATATAAGCGCTACGTATGTCTAAAACACTTATTTGGGTAAATGGCTAGCGTTTCTTAAGCGCTACTAATGGGGTGTGCGCATTAGTAGCGCCCGACTTCTCTAGCGTTTTAAAGCGCTACCAATGCAAAAAAAAGCATTGATAAACCTTATGCTGTTGGCGTAGTGAAAGGAAAATGAAGAATTTTTTTACCTCATAAGCATAGTTAAATCCAAGGTTAAGACAGGAGACATAGGTTTAGGTGAGTAGAAGAGCAAGGTGAAGATGATAACCACTTTTGACATTTTAATTTCTCTTTTATTCTTATGTGTTTATTTTAATGTATCATAGGTGCGTTAGAATTATAGCTTTTTCAAATAAAAGAATGTGAGAATTTTTTGAGAAAAAAAACATGAGAATTTAAATTTTAACTGTCGTAAGAATCTCTCTATGTAATTCTTAGATAGTTAATTGCAACAAACACACATATTGTGAAACAAATCTTTAAGACCTCCAAACCTCACTTTCAGCCCGGCCTCTCTCTCTCTCTCTCTCTCTCTCTCTCTCTCTCTCTCTCTCTCTCTCTCTCTCTCTCTCTCTCTCTCTCTCTCTCTCTCTCTCTCTCTCTCTCTCTCTCTCTCTCTCTCTCTCTCTCTCTCTCTCTCTCTCTCTCTCTCTCTCTCTCTCTCTCTCTCTCTCTCTCTCTCTCTCTCTCTCTCTCTCTCTCTCTCTCTCTCTCTCTCTCTCTCTCTCTCTCTCTCTCTCCTTTTTGGATCAATTATTTTTCTTCCTGTTAAGATATATCTAAATTTGAGCTCACACAAGTTGTGGATTGTGGGTAGAAAATGTTGTATTTTATTTATTATTTTAATAAATATTTCAAAAGTGAGAATAAATTATATTAAAGTAAATATAATATATTTATGTTTTATCATCATATTATATATATGAGTTTACGTTTCTATATATAAATGGATACTTAATTATTAGCTTTAAACGTTAGTATTATAAAAAGAATTCATGTCTTGGTTCAATTTGGTTTATCATCATTTTAAATGATACATATGGTTTTGTTTTATCATTATAATATATATTAAAGTAATAATTAAAAAGCCATTAACTATGCTTCAAAGTTTATGTTACGTTTCAAGAGTCCTAGTATGTATCACCCGTGCCAACACGGGTATACATCCTCTTTTAATTTAATTTGTAATTATTATTTTGTTAAAATATTATGTATATGTATCCTCGATGTTTATGATTAGTAAAAATATGAGTCTTATGTGATTCTGGTGGAAATTTAATTAAATACAATTTATTAAATTTGTATAAAGCGTATATGCATTGCAATATTCACACCACGATATATAAGTCGATCGATAGCTTAGCATAAATTTAGTGTTATTTTTCTAATAATCACGGAGCACCAACTCCATTCGGTATGCCAACCATATATATACGCCAAGACACAAGCGTAATTAAGAGATAATATGAACAATTAAATATCAGAATGAACATAAAGATTACTGAGATATGCAATACAAATATCACATTACCTACTAAATAGTCGGAGTCAAATCATGGTTGAAGCATTCCGATGGTGTAATGAAAGCTGTATCAGATAAGGAACCACGTTTGGTGATCTTTGGTAGAATTTTTGCGCTAATGCGAAGTTCAACTTTATACTTTTATCAGAAATTTGGACATATAACATAAACAGACATGCATAAATTTGTGAAGGTGATTAGGGGCGACAATGATGTGGGTGGGGTCGGTGGAGTCTCCACGATCTCCTCCACGTAGAGTTTTTCTCCTTTGTCTCAGTCCATGTAGTAAAGTGGGGACCTCGTAAAATCATCGGGAATTTATTACGGATGTAAATTAAAATCTAATAAATTGGGATAAATACAATTGCTAAACTAAAATATCATAGGTTAATATTTTAATATAAAATTTAGTCCTTTTATTTATTGATATTAAAAAAATTAAGAATAAAAGGTAATGACTAGCACATTTTTAGTTTTGGAATTAATTAATGGTATTTTTGGAAAATAAAATGTTTAGTAGAGATTTATAATTAATTAATGGTATTTTTGGAAAAACAATACACATTTGAAAATTGAGTTATTAGAATACAAAAAAAACCTTGTAATTCGGTATTCCTTTATTTAATTAAATGAGATATAAATTTTTTCACACAATGTTTGATACGACAAAACACGTATGTACACCCTTTATTGAAGACAAAACACGTATAACAACGATACTAATTAACAACGATAAATCACATACTCAAAAATAATGGTAATGTAGAATTGCAAATATATTTTTCCACCCGTTAGTAGCAACTCTTCAGCAATGCAAGTCAACGCTACAAAATGAAACTCCTGTTAAAAAGTGTAGAAATAGATTATATAAATCTGGTGACCAATGTACCACAAAAGAAATATAAGTTACCTCCATTTCTTGTGTTGCAACATCCACAAAAGAAATATGTTCTTGGTCTCTATAAAATTTGATTATTTTGTTTTTAGTTTCTATAAAAAATTTCACTCACTTTTAGTCCTACATTCTTCTCCATCAATGCTTTAGTCCCTTATAACTTTTCATAACCCTTAGAAAGCGTTATTAAAAGACCGTAGTAAAGCTGCTATGCATAGATTAAAAGTGGGTGAAATTGTTTATAAGGATTAAAAACAAAATTCTTAAATTGTATTTAGACCAAAAATATATTTAACCCTTTAATTAAAATAGTCAGTTAGACTAATTTTCAATCTGCTTATAGTAAATTTTTATTTTAAAATTTTAGAACTAATACATTTTTAATTAAATTATCATTTTGGCCCAAGAAATGCACAATGTGAATTTTAAAAATATTTTAGTGTTCTTGTTAACATTCAATTTCTTATAATATATTTTTATTCAAAAAATTTAATACTAATAGACTTTTAGTTGAATATTAATATAAATTTGTTTTATATATTATCGCATGTTTTTTAATATTGTGTTAGAGTAATGACGTCTCAGTACAAATTAAGAAGTAAAATAATATATATATATATATATATATATATATTTGTAATATTTATATTTTATTAAATATAAAAATGGTACGTACACATAATATATTTACGACTATGAGAAATATGTCAATTGCATATAATTTTGGTAAAAGCAATGTTCTTACTTTATATCTAATTGATGTTTTTGTTAAAGCTATAAAAATAAAAATTACTTTGATGATATTAAATTTCGATCCAATATATTAGGATCGCATTTATTTGATTTTGAAATCAACCTTAAATGTGAGCCATAATTTTGGTCAATTATAGCCGTTAAGATTTTGTGGAATTATTACGAACCGTTAAGATTGATCAACATTTGAGTTGGCGCCACGTATTTTTCCCAAATAATGCGTGGCATTTTCTGATTGGTCCTATGTGGGCGCCTAAGTGGACAAACTCGATTTAATATACTTATGATAAAGATTCTTTAATTGCTTGATTTTGGGCGTCGATAAAAAGGTTTTATTAGTTGTTCCGTTTTTTCTTCTATTAATACATAGTTATATGCATTACTAATGGATACTTTTGGAGCGTTGGTTTTGTATTTATATGAAGGAAAAAGTTTGAAAAAAAAAAAAGAAAGCAGTTTTAATGGATCAGCCAAAATTACTTCTTCTCTTCCAAATACACTTTCACAGGTTCATCTCACATTCGAATAAAAATATTCATTCTTGCTAGTTCTGATCCCTCTTTCGTTACTTGCGATTGAGAAGGACCGGTTGTATCTCGGGAATTTATTTGTAGAGGCGGATAAATTCTTGGGACAAGTGTCATACCCCAATTTTGTTAAAGCTTAGGTCAAAACCTAATTTTCCCCAAAAATAATTAAATTAAAAAGTAAAAAAGCATCATGCATTGCATTTAAGTTTTAAAGTCCTTTCAAAGTGTCTAAAATCATTTTTGGAGTTGGAATGCACTTTTAGACAAATTAGGGTTTTTCGATTGCAAAAAGTATTATTTTGGTCATTTTGCAAATAAAGGGCAATTCCTCAAAACAAGTCATCAACATGCATTTCAAGGTACTAGAGGTCACTCCTAGGTTGAAAAAAACATTTTTGAAGTGGAAATGTGTTTCAAGCAAAAACTAGGGTTTTTAGAGTAAGAGGGCATTTTGGTCATTTCACAATAAAAGCGGTTTTTGTCCCAAATCCTTGGATAATCATCAATGATTTATTTAAAGGATATTTGTGCTCCATTGTGATTATTTTTGTGCATAAATATTAAACCTTTTGGTCTAAAAACCTAGTTTTTGGATAGAGGGTAAAATGGTCTTTTCCTTTGAGGTGGGGCAAATAAATCAATTTTGGGATTGGTGAGATCATAAAATTCAGAGCCCAATCATTGAATCATAGGATAGGGCCCAAAATGGCATGAATTAGGAAGAAAGATCTAGAAGGGAATATTACACATTCTTTTGAATTGTGAAAAGATAAGGATAGTACAATAGTACAATTTGCAATTCCACTCACTCTCTCACACTCCCTTGCTGCGCACTTCAGCCATATACCTCCATTTTCATTTATTTTTATTGCTTGCAAATTATATTAAATCATGGCCATCCATTCAAGTGTGAAAAACAATCCTGCCCTTCATTTGAATCAAAATGGCACTTGTGTAATAAGCTTTATAGAAAAATACCATTTTGTAATTGAGATTATCCTTCACCACCACTCCTAAGCTGCGCATTCCAGCCCTCTCTCTCCCCATTTTGTGTTTTTAATTACCCTCAATCCATGTGATCTTGCATCTTGACCATTGATTCAAAATTTATCTCAAATCTATTGGTTTGCAAGAAACCCATTGTCCTAATTACCCTTTAAATGTTCACTTCATATAAAACCCAAAAATAGGACACTTCACACACACACACTCTCATTTTACCCTAGCTAGCATTCTCTCCTCTCCTCTCCTCCTCTTGGCAGAACCCCTCCTTGCTCCCTTCCATTCTCTTTTCAATTTTCATCCACCAAATCACCTCAAATCTACTCCACATTCACATATCCTCTTCTTTTCATCCTTGATTCCATAAAGGAGCTTGCTTTCTTCAAATTTGCGTGGCATTGTTGGTGATTTGTGAAGGTTTTGGTTTGTTTTGGTTTTGATCTTCATTCTCCTATTCTTGTGTAGCTTTGATCTTGAGGTAAAAATCTTATCTTTTGCATTTTCACCATTAGCATGTGAATCTCCCTTCTACTCCTCTATCCTCTCTAAGAGGCTTAGAGGTTCATTTCAAACACTATGTCAAGGACTTTGGGAGCCTTGGGTGTTTGAAGGAACCCTGGCCTTGAGAGAGGTTTCTTTGTGTTTTTCAACCATGTTCTTGCATTTTTCATACTTATTTTGTCATATTTGCATGAATAAATAATTTCCATGTGATATATGCATCCCTTGTTCATGTCATAACTTGCAAGTTGAGATTTTGGTTTGATTCATTGAGTGTGAGGTTCGGTTTTAGGCCTTACAAATTAGGATTTTATTTGCCTTCCTTTTACTCTTTGATTTTTGTGTAAATAAATGCTTGATGTGCTTAAACTTGCATAATTTGTTCCATGTGTTTGATTATGAATTTGTGCATGAAATAATGTGTTGTTTATGTCATATAAGGTTTGGCCTTAGGCCTTAAAAACTAGGGTTTGATGTTTTCTTTCCTCTTTTTGATTTATGTAAATGAAAAGCTTGATTTGTGTGACTTGTTTCATGTGTTGATTATCAATTTGGGCATGAAATAACTTGATATTTTGACCATATGAGGTTTGGCCTTAGGGTTCCTTTTAGGTTTCATTTCAATGCTTAAAATGTGTGTTTGATCTTGTGTGGAAATGTGTAATAGTGTTAATGTGTTTTTCACTTTTTACCTTACCATTCACTAGCATTTTACCATAAGTAAAAAAAAGAAAACCTTTTACTTTTTACTTTACTATTTCATTAAGTAATTACCTTACACTTCATGCATGCTTGTTTTACTCTTTACTAACTTTTTACCACAAGTTTTTACCACTTGTCTATTTGCAAAAAACACCAAAAAGATTCTTACACTTTGCATCTTATCATTCATGTATTCATATAAGTTTACATCTTTTGCATTCATACTCTCCTAAATGCCCATGCATATATTAATCTCATATCTTGTATTCCACACATGTATGTTCATGCATTCATGCATTAGCCTAATCATGCATTCAATAATGCCATACCTTGTATTCTACAATTGCATGCTCATACACTCATATACTTGCTCAATCGTGTATTTAATTAATCATGTATTCAATTGTTCATGGCAACTTGTAAATATTCTTCATATGTGCTTTGCCTATGCCTTCATTGTTGTCTCGGTTTTGACTTGAAAAGATTTGTTATGTTCTACTTTCTTTTCTTCAAACTCAAATTCAATTGTTTTCAAATAAAAAACCTAAAGGCGTTTTCCTAAGCAAATCATTAACCATCACTCGAAGCCATTGCTTGTTTGATCGTTAATGAGAGTTATTAGTGATAGTCACTCGAAGCCTTTGCTTGTTTGACTATTATGAAAGCTCCCACACATTAATTAAACAACAAAAAAACCAATTCAAATTTCCAAAATAACATGAGTTATTTAGTGGTAATTATCACTAAGGCTCATCACCTTTTTCAAAACAATTTTCAAAAAGAATAATACAATGTTGTCGCTCGTAATCACTCGAAGCCATTGCTTGTTTGATTCTTGGCTCCAACTCTTTTTCTTCTTTCGAGTTAATACCGAATGCCACTCGAAGCCTTTGCTTGTCTCGAGTCTTATTTCAAAAACTCCAAAACCTAAACCCCTAAGCCGTTTTCACACGCAAAACAAGAACTACGTAGCTTTGATCCTCGGCCGGTGAGAGTGCGTAGGGCCAGGTTCATGTCCCTTCAAGCACCATTTTCAAAAATCTTTGTTTTGTCACGATATTCAAAGATACCAAAAACATGTCTCTTTCTGTTTTCAATAAAACCATTTCACAAAAGAAAAGAAAAGAAAAAGTAGAACAATATATTTCAAATCAAACATTTCAAAACCACATCAAATTAAAGGTTCCCTTTCGGTAGAAAGAAGCGCGTGAAGAATGCTAATACCTTCCCATGCATGGCAGACCCCAGAACCTACATCTCTAAGTTTTGAAAGACCACCCTCTTTTCAAAAAGTTTTTTTCAATGTTTCCTAAAAATAAATATTGGTGGCGGCTCTACTAATTTCACGTTGTCAAGTGAAAAGTCCCAAGCCGGATTTTTGGGGCGCAGCGGTGGCGACTCTCTTTGGGGACTTTCTTTCTTTATTTATTTATCTAAAGAGAGATGAGGTGAAGCCTAATTAATTTGATGTGGTTTAAATTGTTTGATTTGAAAAATTATGTTCTATCTCTTCCTTTTCTGTTTCTTTTCCTTTATGCGCTTGTGTTTGCGTTTATGCATGCATTACTCAATTCCCATGTCCCTCTTCTTCGCTCCTTTTCTTAAGGTAAAGCATGCATTTCCCCCATTTACTGCCATGATCCTCTTCTTAGCTCCCTTTCTTGTGGTAAATGTAATGCGTGCAATTCACCGTTGACTTCCTAGGATGGTTTGTATGTTGAAATGGTGTATGCATATTAAACCCTAGGGTGGCGACTTTTCTTCCTTTTTAGGTACATTCTGGTTTCCTTGCAGGTGGGGATGGGTAGATTTTAGGAAGTATGTCTCGATCACACACTTGCACACCTTATGGTTTATGTTCTATGGTGGGCTCCTATGCCGGATCAACAAACACTTAGGAGAGTGGAGGCGATTAGTGACTGTCATTCAAGACCTTTATGCATGCGATACTCACGAAAGTCTCAGCGAGATGCGCTTTCTCATGCGCCTCACACTTGGTAGCATTCTACATTTGTGGGTGTCGGCATGAGGATTCTATAGCTCGGTAGCCATTGTGAGAGTGTGAATTAGAGCTACATGGGAGGAACCTTTGAAGTTGCCACTAGAACTCGGGAATTCCCACCTTTGTAGGACACGAGGGCATACGAATTGTGTCTTTGCATGGTAATCTAGGACATGTCTTCCTCAAAGGAGATTTTCAAAGTTTTTCAAGAAAATACAAAAATATTTTTCCTTTTCCAAATAACCCCCACTGCGTGGCGGCATGCGATGTGTCACCTAAATTTTTGAACTTAGTCCATACACATTGCTTTTATAATCTCTGCATGCATCATTCATATCATAATCACATCGTACGCATTCATTAAAACTAGATGTTGTAAATATTTGCATTATCGCCTTGCATTTCATACTGCATTTGTTTCAGGAACCACCGAATAATGTACCGTCTTGTCATAGATGCGTCGAATGGAATCAAATAGCAAGACTTCACTTGTTTCGCTTCCCAATTTTGAAGAAGGTTGAGGTTGGTAGTCTAAAGGCGTGTGTGCAGCTCTTATGGGCCCTATTGAGAGAGATTCCTTGATCGAGCGTATGGGAATATCAGTAGACTTTTGCGATTAAATGTTCGAGAGGATGCTCATATGGCTTTGAGGCAGTTCTATGACTACGATGTGAGTGTTTCTTCTTCAAGAATTTCCGGCTATCCCCTACATTAGAGGAGTGCGAGCGACTTTTGAGGTTCTCGGATCTCATGCTAGACCCTATCAATACCAAAGGCAATCTTATCTGGAGTAGAGAGAATTTGCGGTCTTTGCTTAGAATCGGTGTGGATGAGCGAGGTTGCATAAATTAAAAAGAAATGGAGTGGTGGGTATCCGCATGAAGTACTTGAGGGTTTGATGCAATCTTATCTTTGCGACTAAAAAGTGGGGTCCATTGAGTTGGTGCTCGCTCTCACCATATTTGGGGTTATCCTCTTTCCTCAAATAGAGATATGTTGATGAAGATGCAATTGGTGCGTTCTAGCCTTGAGGGCGCCAAAAACCACTGTTAATCTGTGCTGCCGTTCTTGCTAACACATACCATGCCACTTACACTTCTGATCGGTTCCATAAAAAAGAAGGCGTGCCTTTCTTCTCACGTTCTCTATGCGGCTCCTTACCCGTATGATCCACAATCGAGGTGATGTTAGGGAACTAATTTCTTATGCCCTTAGTTGTGATGTGGAGAGTCGAACAGCTATAGAATGGGTTGAGTTTTTGAAGGATATCAATGAACTTCAAATCGGTGGTATCTGACTTCTTGTTGGGATGATAGGCAGATGGTAGTGTTGGTGTGGAAGTTTTCAAAGCGTGCCTCTCATGGGGACTCAAGGTGCATCAACTACAATCCTTCAGCGACTTTAAGGCAACTTCGGTTGCAGATGAAGAACTCACCCTCCTAAAGCATCTTTGTCCGTATTTACCTTTACAAAGGAATGCCTAAATGCGGTGACTTGCTTCGAAGAGTTCAACGATCATGGGAATCCGTGATGCGAAAAGGAAATGAAGAGGCATCAAAGAGAACCGGTGACATCACTTTCAATCGGTGGCTCGAGGAGAAGCTTGGGATACAAAGTCAGCGAGTCGAAGGGCGCTTTCCCTTGATGAAGGAATACGAGCCTTATGTCCCTACCATGAAGAAATTTGAATGAAGTCAAGTGCCTTTAGCAAAGGTAGAAGAGGAAAAGAAAGCATTGCGAGCTAAGCTAGAAGAGATGGCGTAGAAAGAAAAGCTAGAGGAGGAAAACAATGTCAAAATGATCGTAGTGGAAGAAAGTGTCGAGCGGTTCAAAAAGAAGAGCAAAGCAAGATAGAAGCTCGAGAAATATACGAGAGGAGCTAGAGAGGAACTCCAAAGGTACAAGCAGAAAACAAGAAGAGCACTTGAAGAAGCTCGAGAATGGAAAGCACTAGCCATGGAATCGGGGCAAGAATCGTCTGGTGGTAGAGTTGAGAGGTCATTGAGAAACCTCGAGCAAGAAAAAGTCGCCATTAATGAAACTCTCAAGGAATACCAACCAAGCTACGAGCTTTGAAAGAGAAATATTTGGGGAATTGAAGAGAGACCTTATTTGTCTAGAAGATGCCCTACAGACAAGTCAGGAGTTGAGAGCCAATATTGGGAAAAGCGCTTCCTAGATCGATCGGAAAAATCGAAGATCAAGAGATCATTAAGGAGCTTAAGGATGAGATCCGGTTGTGGAAGAGCAAGTTCTCAAAGGTTTTGTCGGTGGCCCGTCGGGCTATGTTGGGGATCCACTAAGAATGCGAGGTTAGGTGAGAATTTGAGATGCACTTCTTCAACACCCCACTGAAGTGTATCGGTTTGTGAAATCTTGCGGGCGTTGATCACGAGAATTCAGGAGCAATCTCGAGGTGCAAGTGTAAGCAAGAAGAGGAAGAGAGTTGGGAGCTTGGAGCTATTTGCATTTAAGTTGTCTACTTGTATTTTTCAACTTAAAAGTTTATTTTGAGCTTTGTATTCAAGAATATTGTCTTTGCTCTCTTTATGAACATTATCTTAGTCTTTTTCCCTTTAATGAAAATTGGTGAAGCTTTGAAATCTTGATGAATGAAGTGTGCTATTTCGATTCCTTGTTTACTTCAATTCGTAAATCAAAAGTTTGTGCGCTTATGACAAGGTAAGGCATCCATGGTTCCGGCATCAAGCAAACATTGTGCATGCATTCATACATTCATTCATGAATTTATTTTGTTTCTTATACAATAAGTGTCTAAATAAGCGAGAAAGGCCGCGGCTGGTTCTCGTCACCGATACTTCACCCATTACGCAAGCCAAGCTAATGGCTCATCTGCAAGATCATCAGGAGGTTGAAATTGAGAGTAATCGAGCAGAAGACATGGGCGTACAAATTACGAATCTGAGCGGTGGCTCGGGAAAACCAAGCTACGAAGGATAAGGTGGGTACTATGGAGGCCCGAGTCCATGAGATGATGGTCATCTTGCCAAGGTTTGAAGAGTGGGACAAGCTGCTTTGAAGCCGCCGTCGTGAGTAGTGGGTCGAGGCGGGGTCACTTCTTTCGTTCCTCCTCGATGCTCGGCAAGCTGCCATGACCCACGAGTTCCTCGGGATCCGGTCGGTCATCCGTGTTTGCTTGAGAAATGAACATGTCGAACCAATACTTTGCACAAAGATATCCTTAGGGTATACTGCTTTTGGGTACTGCCGTGACTTTGTTAGAACTACTCCGTTGGTATATTTTGCACCTAATCAAGTCCTTTGTCGCCATGCACGGGGAAGCTAGGAGGATCGAGTCGATTCCTATCCTCATGCGTGCTCGATTCCACTCCGGGGCTTCTGGCCACAACCTCAAAATGTTCTTGGCCCGGGAGGAGGATATTACTATAGTATGGGAGTCACCCCCGAGGGCACATGTTCGAGGATCGGCGTGATGATACGATCCAGCGCACTTGAAGAAAGAGTAAAGGGCAATGGAAGGCAGGTGTTAGAGCCAAAGAAGCCCGTGGTGTGTCTAGTCCCGGTTGGTTTTACCATCAAAGTTCAAAGCTCTGAGTTAGACAAGTGCAGAGGGTTGGGTGTCGAGAGCCATGTTACCATGTTCGTCAGAAAAATGGGTCCCTATGCCAATGATGACAAACTCTTGATTCTTGCTTCCCAAAGCAGTTTGGCGGGAGCTCCTACAGATTGGTATATGAAGTTACAATCCTCTAAAATCCGTTGTTGGAAAGATTTATGCGAAGCTTTCATGAAGCGATATAAGTACAACATGGACATGGCTCGGATAGGTCGCGATTGCGACACATGAGTAAGGGTGAGAAAGAGACTTTCAAAGAGTATGCTCGAGAAATGGCGAAGCTCACTCTTTGCTTGAGTTCAACCTCCTTTGGCGAGAAAGAGATGGTATACATGTTCTGGAAACTCTGTGGCAATCTATTATGACAGGTGATCGCAAGTGTCTCGACCGGTTTCTCAGACATGATAGTCTTGAGAAAGACTTGAACCACGACCTTGAAGCGGGAAGATTTGAATCACCTCGGTGTCTGAGGAGCTACGGTGGGTCCGGCAACGGAAGAAATACGACCACATTTCCTAAAAGAAGAAGGAGAAACTAATGTCATTCTGGGGAAATTCATCTTTTGGTACTCCTCCGGCTGAAACTATTCCATTCTGCTGCTCTGTGCCCCCAGTGAGGCAATGATGGTCCCAGGCCCGGGGATACGATTCAAGAAGCGAACCGGCTTTACCCAATTCAGATGGCGTACACGGATTTGTTTAATCAACGACCTCCAACAACTGACGATCAACACTCGTAGATGAAAGTCGTTCGACCACCATTTCGAGAGGATACAATGCTAGTGCAACTGCGATTTCCATGAAAGCAGGGTAGGCCATTTGTGGAGGAGTGTAAAGCCTTTAAGCATGTGGTGCAAGATCGATGAAGGCTGGTTGGATCTCATTCAAGCGAGAACGGCCGAATACAACAACCAATCCATTCTTGCAGAGTCATCAGAGGCCAACTACCAACGCTATAGAAAGTTATGGTGGGCGATTGGTAAAGAAAGTGCAAGAGATCAAAACTCCATTGAGTGTTGTATACACCTTTGAGCTATCTTTGGGCCAAGGTTGTCAAAAAGAGGGTGTTGCCATGAAGAAGGGTGTCTTTGACTCTTTATGTGTGGGAAGTTGTGAAACCTTCAAGATGATCCTACAAGACTTGATGGATCGGTATGTGGTCGGTAGGAACTCATGGTATGGAAGATGAAGTGCTAACTCTATATTACGGCGGCGGTAGAGAGGCCAAAAATCCAATCGAAATTCTGCGCAATCGATCCAAGATTGGTTCAAGTAGAGAGGCTCGACCAACGATCACTAAGGACCCAATCCTTCTTCTACACCAGCGGGTCAAATTCATAATTGATGACAAGGTTGTGGTAGTGTTTGGTGAAGAGGAGACTTTGGTTAATAAGCCATCACGAGTTCAAGTATGTGGAAGCATTTGAAGAGTCTTTGGAAAGCGACCTTTCCGGTCCTTGGAGATCGCCATGATGCGATGTTGGAAGAACCAAAGAGGAGGAGATGGTTGCCAAAATTATGTTAGCCCAAGGATACAAGGTTGGTTACGGCAGGAAAGTCTAGTCGAGGATTCTAGCTCCTATCCAGCTGAAGGAAAACAAAGGCAGTTGCGGGCTAAGATATACCCAGTGAGGAGGAAGGAGAGCGATGGCGGATGAGCGAAAAAGCGTAGATGGTTGGCCAAGTCGGTGAAGATCCACAGGCCCGAGAAGATCCCATTTTGCGACATCGACCAAAGCTTTGTGAGTCTTTGGTTTATGGAATCAACCAAGTTGCGTCGTCATAGAAGGTTACGAGTGCGAAGAAAGCGAGGAGAGTGCAGTTCGTCATTTATGATCTTGGTGAAGAATTAAAGAATTGGAAGAAATTTCTTGATCCTCCGTGTCTTTTAATTTAAAGTAATCATTTGTAATGCAACCACGTGGCTCGCCCGAGGCCATAGGACAAGTTGCTAGGGGCACTCATGTTTTTATTTTTACCGAATCATCATCATCAATAAAAAGCGCTTGTTTTGAATTTCTCAATCAATAAAAATCGTTTTTCCTTTTCATTGCGTGAATCATTTTTTACATTTTTATTGTTTGTTTGTCTCGCCTTTCATTACGCTTTTAGCCCGGCAAAATGCGGATCTCTGACAATAGTCTCACGAAAGCAGTGAGTGTCGACGAGTCCACCTTTTGACTTTGATCACCCCATCAATCGGTGAGGGGATGTTGAAGAAGAATGGGAAACTCCTCGAGAACTCATGAGGTTAATGAAATAAGAAGAAAGTAATGTCGAGGCCCCACAGGAAAGCTCTTGAAGTGATTAATTTGGAGTGCAGTGAAAATAAGAAAGAGGTCAAAGTGGGTATCACCATGAGTGAGAAAGATCATGTGAATTTGGTTCGACTATTGCACGATTATGTGGATGTGTTTGCATGGTCCTACCAAGATATGCCGGGTTGGACAACGACATTTGTGGTACACAAGCTACAGGGTCAAACACGAATGCACTTTGTCAAGCGAAGTTGAGAAGGATGAAACGAGAAATGTCCCTCAAAATCGAGAGATGAAGTGAGGAAGCAATTTGATGCGAGGATTCTTAGCGGTGGCCAGAGTACCGCAGGTGGGTTGCCAATATTGTCCCGATTTCCAAGAAGGATGGGAAGGTCGAATGTGCGTCGACTACAGAGATCTGAACCGTGCTAGCCCTAAAAGGCGATTTTCCTTTGCCTCGCATTGATGTCTTTAGTGGATGAGTCTGACTCGGCACTCGTTATTCTCCTTCATGGATGGATATTCGGGATATAATCATATCAAAATGGACCACGAGGACATGGAAAAGACAACTTTTATAACACTTTGGGGAACGATACATTTATAAGGTCATGCCATTCGGATTGAAGAATCTTTGGCGCAACCTACGAGAGGGCCATGGTTACCTTATTCCGCGATATGATGCATAAAGAGATTGAGGTTTATGTTGATGA